>OX253986.1:12536493-13136493 GCA_946000675.1 Vitis riparia x Vitis rupestris
TATTGCCATGTGCACCATGTCCTCCAACTCCACATAGTGTTGTAACTCCACCACGTTGGCAATGTCCCACAGCCCATTCAAAAACCTTGCCATAGTAGCTTCTCTATCCTCTTCTACATTAGCCCGAATCATGGTAATCTCCATCTCCTTGTGATAGTCATCCACGCTCCTATAGCCTTGAGTAAGACTCTGTAATTTCTGATACAAGTCCCTATAGTAGTGACTAGGGACAAACCACCTCCTCATGGTGGCTTTCATTTTCTCCCATGTCTCAATAGGCCTCTCATAGTTTCTTCTTCTGTTCATCACAAGTTGATCCCACCATATAATAGCATAGTCAGTAAACTCAATCACAGCTAGTTTTACCTTTTTCTCCTCAGAGTAGTTATGGCACTCAAAGATGAACTCCACCTTCTTCTCCCACTCCAAGTACACTTCTGGATCATTTTTCCCTTGGAATGATGGTATCTTCATTTTGATGTTTCCTAGGTTTCTATCAGTCCCATCTTGCCATCTTGGAGCTCTTTGGAAACCTCTACCACCCCTTTCTCCCCTTGGCGCAAACCTGCCCTCATGGTTCAATGAAGCTTGATCCTCTTCATCTTCAAACTCATCCTCATGGTAGTCATCAAAATCATCAACGTGCGCACGCCTTTCTTGCCTTCTAACATTAGGGGCTCTTGGGGTACGCTCCTCTCGCAAAGAAGCGATAACAGTGTCTTGCCTATCCATCTGATCCCGAATATCATTAAACACCATGTTCATGCGTTCAAACTATTGTTGCATAGCCTGCAACATGAGGGATGACTCCTCCCCCTCCTTCCTTATTTGATGTTTCGCCCCTAGAAGACATATTTTTGAAACTACAAAAAAAAGTTTAGAAATAATTCCTCACAACACTCCCTCACGTGTTTGCACTCACACTCGTGTTTCACTTTTAAATTGGCTTTTTCCCAATATTAGTCTCACACTCTCTTGCCTTTTTCCACTCATAGCTTCCCCTTTTCATTTCTACTTAAACTAATAAACTTGATCAAAAAATTCAATTTGTAGTATTTAAACTAATACCAATGGTAAGAAAATATGACAGAAACACTAAATCAAAGGAAGAGGACAAAAGAAAATAATATTTTGATTTGAGAGAATTGAAACTACACTCAATATATATATTTGTTGTTTTATATTTCTTTTCTAAAGTTTTTTTTTTTTTTTTGAGCTTGGTGCACGATTTTAACCTAGTGCGCGTCAAAAAAATAAGAACGAGGAATAAAGAACACAAAAGGAACAAGATAGGATGATAACAGGAAACAAAAGATAAAGGGATAGAAAACTGATTTTAGAACCTGTTCTCTGATACCAAATTATGCGAACCTCAATTGACACACTTTGAGACCCAACAAACAGTATTGGAATAATTGCCCAAGAAAGCTAAAATACAAATTTTTGATAGAACCCTGGCCCAACGTTTATAAGTGAAATGCGAACCAAAAGTATAAGTAACAGACCTTAACCCAATGATTACAATGGAATCACGAACTGAAGGTATTAAGTTTGAACGCCACAAGGAAGAATCCCTGATAAGTTCACAGTTCTTGAAGAACCAAAAGAAGAGTAAAGCCTCACCTTTTCTGATTGTTTTATTCAATAATAAATTATCCCCTATTACAATGAGTGCATGCTATTTATATGTCATGAAAAAAACTTACTAAATATTAAAACCCTAAATAAAAGTTGATTTTATCTGAAATTGGTAGATCCAAAATAGGAAAATAGCTAAAAAAAAACGTACTAAATATTAAAACCCTAAATAAAGGTTGATTTGGTCTGAAATTAGTAGATCCAAAATAGGAAAATAGCTAAAAAAACGTTCTAAATAATAAAAGCCTAAATAAAGGTAGATTTGGCCTGAATTTAGAACCCCTCTAGTATAGGAAATAACTGATATGAAGCTAGAAAGTCAATCAGTTATTAATCCATGCCATAAATCACGCCCAATCAAGCCAAATTAGCCCTTAATAGCTTGGATTAAATTTATTACACTTTCATCTTCCTTTGGGCCAAGCTTGGAATGTCCTGCGTTAGAATCAACCCAAATATCTTGAATTAGCCCATTAAGTGCTTCTTTGATCTTCTTAGATCTTGCTTTAGTAATAAGCCCAACTAGAACATGCAATGGATCCTTGAATGCTTGTTGATTCTCATCACCCATGACCACCTTGGGCCCATTCCCCAAATACTCCCACCTTGCATGGCCACCCTTGGCCCAACCCCCAACGACCATTTCCCTTCCATTCTTATATTCACTTATTCATTTATTTATCTGTTTATTTTATACACATTCTTCATTTTTGATACCAAGGTTAATTTTCCATTTTTTTTTAAACTTTCAAAATCTTCGTTTTCAAAGTTTAATTCCTCAAAATTCTTTTCCTAAATTTGATTTTCACGGTTCCCATTTTCGAATTCTCAATTTCCAAGGGTTAATATCCAAAATTCCAATTTTCAAGTTTATTTATTTAATCATTATTATTTTCGTTATTATCATTATTCTATTATTTATTCATTCATTTATTTTTTAAAATTCCATCTTTAAATAATTTTCAAAATTTAATTTCCAATATTCTAATTCTTAAATTTAATTTTCAAAATTCCAATTGTCAAATAAATTTCAATTTCTTTCAAATTTAATTTCCAAAATTCCAATTCTTAAATTTAATTTTCAAAACCCCAATTTTCAAATAATTTTCGAGACTGCAATTTTCAAATAAATTTCAAAACTCCAGTTTTCTTTCAAATAGTTTTAATTCCACTCCATTTTTCAAATATCTTTTTTTCATTCACTAATTTTCTTCGATTTTCAAATAATCTTTTCGTGTTCTTTGATTTTTTAAATAAGCATGAATGAATTTTCATAATTCCAAAATAATGGAATTTGTGATATTAATTTATGCAAAATAAATTGGGCTTTGGTGGGGGCCTAACATATGTGATTTTATGATTGATTGTTATATTTGTTTGCATTATTCCACTCCGTGACATACATGTGATTATGCTGTGTTTGTTTACTGACATTTGTTTTCCTTGGAGTAAACTGGATCATCATTCAGGTACATTCTCTGCCTCTCCTGTTCATTCAGTTATTTTGTTTTGAGTGATATTCATTTGGTATCCATGCTCAATTAATCAATTATCATGCTTGCTTCATCTCATTAGTAGAGATCCGTTATTTTAGGGGCTTAGAGGGGTGCTACGGTCTTTACAGTACCTTCCCAATAAGTAACCTGACCCCCGAGCCCATTTTTGGTTTTAATAGACCACCTTTTTCCAAATAAGGGGTCACACTTATGGTTTTTCTTTCTTGTTTTGTTTACCCTTTAAAAATAAAACAAAAATAAGTGCCGACTCCAAGTCATTTTCATAATCAATAAATCATTTTCAAATAAAAAGCGAGCTCGCCATCGAGTGGAAGCGCATGAGACAAAATACGAGGTCCACAAATACTCAAGAAAATACAAATATAATATGATTCTCTACAAAATCAATTCATAAAAAATAATATTGATCTTTAAAAAGAAGAGGTTATAGAGGAGGTCATCATACTCCTATAGAAAGACATGGATAACATTTATCCATTGTTAAAGAAGGAAGTAATCATAGTTCATATATTTATTTTGAATAATCATCTAGCACTACTACAAAAATTGTATACAATGACGTTCACTTTCTTGGCGCTTTTAAAAAGTGTCAACATTTCTAACCTACAATGGTGCTTGCTAGAAGGTTGGGTAATAATGGCGCATTCACTTTTTTATATCTAAGACGCTTGGTAAAGTGTCATTTATTAACATATTATATATACTCCTTTCTGAAATTTCATCACACCAGCAAACATGTCCTCGAACAAATTGAGTTCCCTTTCGAACCCACCAACACATATTGAGCTCTCTTTCACTCTGAGAAGAACTTTCTTGCTACAACCAGATATTGAAGACCTATTGGAGAGTAGTCACACTGACACCCACACCAGGGGCAGTCTACTAGCAATTTCTTTGAAACACCTATGACAACAAATTGCCCCATTCTTAAAGTCCAAGATTCCAGCAATCGACTAGAAATCGAACTTACAACGAGTGGCCAATGAGCAAAATCATTCCTTGCAAAATCTGTATGAAACAAATCCACCATTGCCAAGCTCATTCTCTTTTAGCACATCTTCATGGTGAAGACTTTCAAACTTTGTCTAAGGTCAGTAAATATTCTCTTCTCATCCCTTCCACTTGAAGCATTGAAGTATTCTTATAGTTTCTGTTCAACCCTAATTTTGTTTTTGCTAGCCCCAACTATTGTTTTACAACTAATTAATTAATTTATTTTTTATTGTTCAGCCCTAACTATTTTACCTTATACATACGATTTGGCTTGAATATTTCTGCCAAAGATGACATGTCAAGTTAATGCTCTAAATTTTCTCTATATCATATAAAACATCTTAGGATTTGAAAGAATTTTATAGTTTTCTCAGTATTACTTTAAATCCTTGAATTTCCTCTCTAAGGTCTCCTAATTCATTTTTAAGATTTCAATGGAAGGAATTTAATGCCTATTTTAACTTTTGAAGCAAGAAAAACTAACTTTGAGCGGCTGGATTGTTAATATTCCGAACTAAGGTCAGACATGAAACTAACATTTGAAATTTTCATTTGGTGCCCCATATGCTATAAATGCAGTGGTTTACAAGGTTGGTTTGTGGTTCAATGGAAACTTCGTTGGCTTAACTTTAATATATCCTGGATAGACATTTTTCTATAAGTGTGGTTATATTTAGATAAGGATTGACTTTGTGTGAATGGGTTCACTTCAAAATTTGTATATTTTTTGCTAAACCAAACCAACCAAGCTATAATTTTTATTATATTTTAGAACTTGGATCACTTAAAATCAAGAATCTTTAAGAAGAAAAGTTTGATACCCTGCCAAATGATCTTAAATTCTAAGGATTTAAGTAGTTAGAAAAATAAATGAATCTTAAGAAGATCAATATTTGATTAAAGATAATGTTAGTTTAAGAAGAAATATATAATGATAACTTGCCTTCATCATATAATTTTTTTGAGAGAAAAAAAATATCTACGAAAAGCTAATAAAAGTGGGGCATAGAATATTAAAATTTGTGAATGGATTGACATGATTGGGAGCAATTCTTAGATTAATGGTCTTGTTGAATACATAATAATATTGGTAGGTAGTGGAAAACATGCACAACTTGGGTGAGAACATTAAATTTGGTAATAACCCTACATCACAATCCCAAGCAACTCTACAAGGCACATTAACAAGTGGCACACACTTTGTTTACCCACAAACCATGAAAACATGCTATAAAACTTCACTGGAAAAATCTTTGTTTTTTATTTTTTTTTTTTATGACCTGCGTTTAACCCACTTGAAATCGCAATTGTTGAGGAATCATGACTTAGTCCTTGTTTATGAATACATTAGAACTAGTTGGTCAATTGTAATACTTTCACAAAAGGTTTACATTTGCCAACTTCTAAAGTAACATGATAAATTTTTTTTTTTTTCCTTTGATTGATAAGATAACAGAATTTGGTTGATGTTGTTTATTAGTTTTTTTTAAATATTCTTTTCCCTCATGGAGGCTTACAGTTGGTTATTTTTATTTTTAATCTCTTTCACATTTTGTGTTTGTGTACTTATAGTCTGATGCATATTTCATTATAGGAAAGAAATGAAACTTTGTTAGCTAAGCAGAAGGTTAAAGTTGTTTTTTTTAGAACTTTGATTTCGGGTTATTTCAACAATTCCTATTCAATAGTGTGTTTACCTTTTTCCAAGTTGAATTTTTCTCTTAGAAAAGCATACTAGAAAGTTGTAATGGTTTTAGTACAAAACCTAAGTGGAGAACCTTGCTCTTGTTTTTGTAGTTGAAGAATCAAATAATAGCAGTTTCATCATCAATGAGTTATCTTACAATAGCAAGTTGG
This sequence comes from Vitis riparia x Vitis rupestris, assembly GCA_946000675.1. Taxonomy (NCBI): domain Eukaryota; kingdom Viridiplantae; phylum Streptophyta; class Magnoliopsida; order Vitales; family Vitaceae; genus Vitis; species Vitis riparia x Vitis rupestris. The sequence goes on from OX253986.1 coordinate 12,542,499, forward strand.
AGAAAAGAACCATTAGGTTTGATTTTAGCTCTTCTACATCTATGGTTAGTAGGAGAGAGGTGAGCCCTCAAAATGATGGTTGTGAACCTTTGGAGTCTCAAAATATGTCTAGGCTTGAAGATGGTTCTGATTCTTTGTTATTTCCTGGCCAAGTTCAAAGTGGGCTCCAAGAGTTAAGTTTCTCTGCAGCAGGCTGTTTATCAACTTTGATCAGGTTCTAGGTAGATAGCACATTCTGGTAACATCTCTCTGCCATCAGACCACTAGTACTAGTTCCTTTGCCTTCACCATGTTAATCACTTACAAACTATCTTTTCTATCATTTCCACTGTATTGTCAGCTAACTTCTTATTTTAAAAACTTTTCTATCATTTCATCCTAACTTAATTAGATGCTGTTAAGTTAGTTTATTTTTAGGACTTTGATAGTCCCATGTAATGTCAACTAACCTCTTAGTTTAAAATTGTTTCCATTATTTTCATCCTAAAATGTTGAATAAGTTAGTGTATCTTATATGTTGCACAACTTCTCCCAAGGGAATGGAAACATCATGAATATCACGAGGCTGTCAAAAATTGGAACGAACACCTCCTTGAGGTTAAGTGTATTTTCAGGTAAGATTTTCATATAGATTTATAAATGTTCCTTTATATTTTGTTTCTTGGAGAGAAAAAAAACAAAGTAAGGTAGGTGTGTTCTTTTAAACTGGTATTTCATTGCTTGAGAAAAAAGTTGAGGTATTTCATTGCCTAGTTTATAAGTAGTAAGTAAGAGGATTGAAAAAAGGGTGCTCACGTGTAAGTCATATGTTTTTCATGACTTATTTTAATTCATAAGTCTCTGGAATGGATTTAAAAGTACACGAGCATAACCACTTTGTCCTAGCCATATATTTGTTCTGCAATTATTTGGGATATGTTCCTAGAAAGCATACTACAAAAATCTAGTTTAAAAGCCATTAAGGAAAACATGCTTATCCCAATTAGCTTCATCATCTTTCTATGTTTGTCTCCATCCTTTAAAAACTATTTAAATAAATGTGATTTTATCTTTTTTAATGTTGATGTGCCTTGTATAAATAGGTCTTAGCCTGTCTACACTTCTCAATGGGAAAATGACAGGGTTATATCTATTTGATTTAATCCTAAAGAACCAGATGTCTTGGTAGCTTCCAAATCAATTACTAGTTTCTTTATTTACTTATTTCGTGATTGTTTTGGGATAAGAAATGAGAAAGTTAATTGATAAAATAGAAAAACAACTATAAGAAAAGATAGGAAGCCTTCAAAACAAAGCAACCAAGAATAAATTCAATAAAAACATAATACAAAGCAAACAAAGGAGCCATCCAAAACCACTTAGGGGGGAGAAGTTAACTTAAGTATTTTATTAATGGTAAGATTGGCATACATCTTTGCTTAGTTTGGTTTGATTGAAAAATAGATTAGTTTTAAACATGTGATTAATTAGGTTATTTTGACATTTGGAACTTATTAATGGGTTAGGCTTTAAGGAAATCAAAATAATTAGTGTTTGGTAATTAATTGAGAAATATTAATATGCATTGTAACTTTTTTGTCTACTTTGTGTTGCTAATAGCCTGTCACGTATTACTCGAATCTTGTCCGTAGTCTCTTGCACCAATTCCGACCCAATCAACCTAGCTTGACCAGATTCCATCCAACACATAGGGGATCTACAAGGCCTCCCATACAGTGCTTTGGAAGCTGTTGTTGTAAGCAAATTCGATCAAGGGTAAATGCTCCACCTAATTTCCTTTAAAATTCATCACACATGCTCGTAACATATCTTCCAAAATCTGAATAAATCTCTCTGACTACCCATCAATTTGAGGATAAAATGCTGAACTCGATCTTATTTCAGTTCCCAAGTCTTTTTGTAAGGACTACCAAAATTGAGATGTAAATCTAGGGTCTCTATCGGAGACAATAGAGAGTGGTACCCTATGCAACCTCACAATTTCCTTCACATACAATTTACTCAAAGCATGAACTGAATCAGTGATCCTCATTGCCAAGAAATGTGCTGATTTCGTTAGTCTATCAACTATTACCCATACACTATCTTTATTTCTGAGAGTTCTTGGCAATCCTGTCACAAAGTCCATGGTCACATGATCCCACTTCCATTGTGCTATAGGTAGTGCTTGTAACAATCCTACTAGCTTCCGATGTTCAACTTTCACTTGTTGACATGTTAAACACTTGGAAACGAATTGAGCTATATCCCGCTTCATACCTTGCCACCAACATTGATGCCTCAAATCATGGTACATTTTAGTTTCTCCAGGGTGTATTGTGAACCAAGATTGATGAGCTTCCTTCATTACCTCCTCTTTCACCTGAGCATCATTAGGAACACAAAGTTTATTGAAGAAATAGATCCCACCATTAGGATGTATGCTCCAACCTTCCACTGCGTCACCTGCCATAATTCGAGTGCCCATGCCCTCTAACTTTGTATCTTTCTTTTGAGCTTCATTAACCTTATGCAATGCTATTGGTTGAGCCACTAAAGTACAAAAACATGCACCATAATCACGTACATGAAAACAAGGATTGAACTCATTGATGTAATCATACATTTTCCACTCAGAAACTACCAACCCAGATAACACACATGGAGCTTTTCTACTTAAGGCATCAACAACCACATTGTCTCTTCCTGGATGATAATGCAGGGTAAAGTTAAAATCTTCAAGGGTTTCCATCCATCCCCTTTGCCTTGCATTCAAATTTATTTGAGAGAAAATTTACTTCAAACTTTTGTGATAAAAAAACACTTCAAAATTTTCACCATATAAGTAATGTCTCCATATCTTTAAAGCAAAGACTATGGCTGCGAGTCCAAGATCATTTGTGGGATAGTTTTCCTCATGGTTCTTCAATTGCCAAGAAGCATAAGCAACCACTCTTCCTCTTTGCATCAAAACACATTTGAAGCCATTTGTTGAAGCATCACAATAAACTCTACATCTTTTGCCACTAATAGGAGTAATTAGCATTGGCGCTGTTGTTAGTCTCCTTTTTAGCTCTTGAAAGGATTCTTCACACTTGTCATTCCAATCAAAGTTCACTCCTTTGCGCGTTAGTCGAGAAAAGTTTTTAACTAACCTTCTGTAGTACCCTGCTAATCCAAGAAAACTACGTACTTCAAAAACATTCTTGGGTCTTTCCCACTTTGTCACAACTTCCACTATTGTTGGATCCACTGAGATACCCTTGTGAGAAACCATGTGGCAAAAATTGAATTTCTTGCAACCAAAAGTCACATTTCTCCAATTTGGCATATAACTGGTGTTCTCTAAGTGTTTGAAGTGCCATATGCAAATGATGACCGTGCTCTTCTTAGCTCTCAGAATATATCAAAATACCACCACAAAATGATCCAAGTAAGGCTGATAAATACGATTCATCATGTCCATGAATGCAGCTGGAGCATTGGTAACCTAAATGGCATGACCACAAATTCATAATGCCCATACCTTGTACGAAATGCAGTCTTTGGAATATTTGATTCTCGGTTCCTCAACTGATGAGAATTGGATCTTAAATCAATCTTTGAAAAATTGCAAGCCCCACATAACTAGTCAAATAAGTCATCAATTCGAGGTAATGGATATTTATTTTTCACTATTATTCTGTTCAATTTTCTGTAATCCACACATAACCGTAAGGATCCATCCTTCTTCTTCACAAAAAATACTGGAGCACCCCAAGGTGAGGTACTAGGCTGATTAACCCTTTACTTTGCAACTCATTCAATTGAATGTTCAATTCTTTAAGTTCAACTAGAGCCATTCTATATGGAGCTATTGATATTGGATCTATACCTGGATACAATTCTATAGAAAAATCCATCTCTTTGTGAGGAGGTAAAAATGGCAATTCTTTTGGAAAAACATCAGCAAATTCACAAACCATTGGAATGCAATATATAGTTGTCTTCTTTTTTCCTTCTCCCTACACATTAAAAAGAAAATAGTGTCCACCATCCTTTCTTGACCACTTGTCACCTAGGTTTTGAATTAATGGAATAAATGTAAGCCTTCTGTCACCATAGAAACTCAAATATGAACCAAAAGAGGTTTGGAATGTTACTTCCTTCAAATAAAAATCTAATACAGCATGATGCCAGTCCAGCCAATCCATCCCCACAATTACTTCAAAGGATAAAATATCAAGAATAACCAGATCTATCGTAACTTCAAGACCCCTAATATAAAGTACACAAGCATGACACACCCACTTGGTTTCCACACCCATAGGAGTCTCATTACATAATGAACAATGAAGGGGAACAAATTCTATGTCTACCATGGAGGCAAATGATGTAGAAATAAAAGAGTGGATAGCTCCTAGATCAAATAAAACATTTGCCCAAGTGCTAAAACATAAGATCATACCTTCCACTAAGGCATTTGACTCTGCATTTTGTGACCCCAATGCATAAAATCTCCCTTGTTGTCATTGCTCTGGCTTCTATCCAGGCTTCCCTTGTCTAAAGTTTCCTTTCCCTTGAGGTTGCATTCCTTGGATTCGTGAGTTCGTCTGTTGAAACTGCCATTGAGATGGCTGGTATGCAGGACGTTGAAATTTTGGGCACTCCCTCCTAAGATGTCCCACCTCACCACATTCATAACATCTCCTTGGTCCTTTGGCCATATCTGTAGTCCCACTATACTGCTATTGTTTCTGGGTTGTTGTTGGGGATGAGTCACTTTCTAGCGCTTGAAATCTTGTTCCCATTTTTCTATAACAAGAGCCCTTGCCACAACCTCATTGTAAGTACGAAGCATGAAGGGGGCCACCTGTGCTCTAATATGTTCAATCTCAACCCCTCTTGGAATTGTTCAGCTCGCATTTGTTCATCTGCAACCACATTCGAAGCATATCTAGATAGTTGTGTAAACTTTACTGCATATTCAGTCACTGTCATATTCCTTTGAGACAAGCGTATATAAATTCAACTCTTTTTTGTCTTCTAATGGCCTCTGGAAAGTAATTAGACAAAAACAGCTCCTCAATTTGCATCCAAACCATCTTAGTTACATCTTGAGTAGTCTTGATCATATCCCACCAGTTGTCTGCTTCATCCCTCAACATGAACAAAGCTAAAGAAACTCTCCTTTCCTCAGGCACTGCCGTTACATCCAGTATTTTCTTTATTTCTTTCATCCAATTCTTAGTTTCAAGAAAATTAGGGCCACCCCGAAAGATTGGAGGATTCAATGCTTTAAATTCCTGAATCAAGTTCACATTCTGGCATTCTGAACCAACAGTTGGATATATTGCAGCTCTTCCCTTAGTTACATTACCATGAGATAGTGGAGATGATCTAGTTGTTCATCTAGGCCTTGTTGTTAATCGATTCCTTGCTCTAGGTATTTTGTCTTAGAAAGGTATACAATGATAAGATTATCAACACAACACATTATAAGGGTTATTATTCATTATATCAAGCATCCTTACATAATACAATTAAACCATTGATGTCACATACAATCATTTTGAAAACAAACATAATACCAACAGTAACATAGTAATGGATTCTCAATGATCAGAAATTCTCACAAGCAACATGATCACAGCTATCACAATTAGGCATACTCACACCAATACAACCAAAAATGTCATCAACACAACAAAAACACAAACCTAACATTCATCATTTAACCTTTCACCTTAATATCAATGTATCATGCATAGTAAAAGAGTGTAACAATAATAATGACTCAAGTGCACCTATTGGGCTCCCCACCTATGGTCCACAATAGGCATTTAATCCCTTATGCTTTGATACCAAGCTGTCACACATCGATTTTTAATTTTTTTTTCAAACTGAACAATTGATACTCAAATACAGTATAAGTGCACCTTGTATTAAACTTCGTAACTATTAGTTAACAAAATATGTTTCGTTTCACAAAAGAAACTTGTACTACGTTAATTTACATATCCCAAAACCCCATTGTTCACTACATGTAGCCCATACTACAAGTTTACCTAACAAATATATATATATTACATCATTCCTACAAAAAATTCAGTCTTTAATACAAAGGCAAAGCCTCAAAAACACTATCAATACGAGCAAACATCATCTAATCATAGTAAAGCAATGCTCAAGCATTATTTCCTACATAGGTCTTTTGACCTGCATCTAAAGGTGGAACGGATAAGGTGAGTTCACAACTTGGTAGGAAAGTTTATAACCATTCTAAGCTTACCCTTAAAAAATTTGAATTAAACATGTAATAGCATGCATGATAAACATTTTATAACCATTAACAAATATGCAATCATATCAAACATATATGCATGTGTTTGCTAGTTTCATCTTTATTTTTCCTCGTCCATTCTTTCACAATTGATATTGTTCACCCCCACCAATCTATATATCAGATATCAATGCTACATAAGATACACGGTCAATATAATAATGACTATTCTGGGACATCACCCAAGGGCAAGTCATATCCCGTGTCTTTTGGGACTCATACCCAAGGGCAGGGCCAACCTTGTTTCTTTAAGGACTAAAACCCAGGGGCAAGACCAACACCATACACCCACATTTGAGTGTCTTCCTCGAGGGCTTTAGGGATGTTCACCCAAGGACCCACGATCCCACATAAACAATATATCTAAAGATAATGTCACACCCCAAATTTTTTTTTTTATTATTTATTTTTCAACTAAACAATTGATACTCAAATACATATAAGTGCTCTCAAAAATTTAAATGTAGAGTTCCTACTTGAATTTGTTCAAAAAGAGGATATGGCAAACCTGTTATAAAGAGTACATCCTGTATTAAACATTGTGACTATTAAGTTAACAAAATATGTTTTGTTTCACAAAAGAAACTTGTACAACATTAATTTACATATACCAAGCTCCATTGTTTACTACGGGTAGCCCATACTACAAGTGTATCTGACAAATATATACATTACATCATTCCAACAAAAGGTTTAGTCTTGATACAAAAGGCATGGCCTCAAAAGACTTTCAATATGAGCAAATAGCATCCAATCACAGTAAAGCATTGCTCAAGCATTATTTCCTGCATAGGTCTTCTGACCTGCATCTAGAGGTGGAAGGGATAGGGTGAGTTCACAACTCAGTAGGAAAGTTTATAACCATCCTAAGTATACCCTTAAAAACCATGAATTAAACGTTTAATAGCATGCATGATAAATATTTCATAACCATTAACAAATGTGTAATTATGTCAAACATGTATGCATGTGTTTGTTGGTTTCATCATTGCTTTTCCCCATCCATCCTTTCACAACTGATAAATTGCTGACTCCCAACAATCTACACAGCAGATACAATGCTCCATAAGAACTCGATCAATATAATAATGACTATTTTGGGACATCACCCAAGGGCAAGTCATACCCCGTGTCTTTTGGGACTCATACCCAAGGGCAGGACCAACCCCGTGTCTTTAGGGACTAAAACCCAGGGGCAGGACCAACCCCATACACCCACATCGGAGTGTCTTCCTCGAGGGCTTTAGGGACTTTCACCCAAGGACCCACGGTCCCACATAAACAATATATCAAATGATAAGGCCTGTAGCATCACATAAGCACTTCGCCACCAATAAATTCTCTGAATATCATCTGTGATAACTCCATATCCTTCTTGCAATGCAACCCCACCATGAACCATTTCGACAGCACAAACCATGAATCTTCATACCAATATACGTTCCAATATCATGGTAACATCTCAATGCAATAAAACAAGATGCAATGACACCTTAAAACATTTTATGAAATCATAGAAATAACATGAAATGCCAACAAATAATTCAAGGAAAGAAATCAAATACACCATAGAATAGCATAAAATTCCCTACCTTACACCGACCTCCTTTTTGTGTTTCTTCTAAGTAGGCGATCTTTGCCTATTACGAGGAACTGAAATGAAACAACATAATTTAGGTTTTAGTTTATTGTTGCAAATTTTTAATTCTCACATTCTCTAATCTATAACCTACATGTTTTCAAATCAAATTTGAATTGAATTAAACAATATTTACAATGCATATTAATTTCCCTAATTAATTACCAAACACTAATTCTTTTGATTTTCTTAAAGCCTAACCTATTAACAAATCCCAAGTGTCCAAATAACCCAATTCATCACATGTTTACTAATCTATTTTTCAATCAAACCAAATTAAACAAAGATTTATGCTGATCTTACCATTAATAAAATACTTAACTTAAAATACTTTAATCTTTAATTAATTGTGATTCTTAACTAAAACGGGTTTATAGCTAATTATACTCAACTTTTACACAATTTGTACCGTTAATTCTTTTCAACATACCATTAGGAACCAAAATAAACGAAAATTACAAAATTAAACAACTTGCTTACCTCAAATCTACACTCTCTCTCTCTAGATTCTCTCTCTAACCCAAGTTGCTGCAGGTGAAATGGTGCAAAACGAGCTGCAGCCCCCTTATAAAGGGTCTCCTAGCACCCAAGCACGAGGTGGCAGCCCACATGGCTGCCACCAATCCACCCAAGTAGGAGGTGGCATTCCACCAACTCCAATTTCCCAATTTTGCACTTTAGTCCTTCAAGTTATTAAAAATAAAACCCATAATTGCCCATTAGTCCTTTAGGTTTTCATAACCCTAATCAGTCCCTAAGAACCTAATAAGCATGCTTAGATCATTAGCTAATCCCACTTAACCTTAATCAAAGTTTAATTCATAATTAAACATGATTAGCACTAAACTAGTTTTAACATCTAATTAAGCAAGCTTAGAGTTAAGTACTAAAATAATCATTATTGCCTAATTAATTCATTAGTACTAGGTGTTACAGATAATGTCTGTAGCATCGCATAAATACTTCCCATCAATCAATTCTTTGAATATGATCTGTGATTATTCCATATCCTTCTGTCAATGCAACCACACTATGAACCATTTCCACAACACAGAACCATGAATCTTCATACCAATATGCTTTCCAATCTCTATGTAACATTTCAACACAATAAACCGAGATGCAATGACACATTAAAACCTTTTATGAAATCATAGAAATGACATGAAATTTCTAATAAATGTTTCAAGAAAAGAAATTAGATACACTATGGGATAGCATAAAATTCCCTACCTTACACAAACTTTCCCTCTGTGATTGTTCTATGTAGGTGATCTTTACCTATTATAAGGAATTGAAATGAAACACATAATTTAGACTTCCTAACGATGAATTGAAATTTGTATTCCTACAGGTTTTTAAATCTAATTTGAATTGAATTAAACAATATTTACAATACATATTAATATTCTGTAATTAATTACTAAACACTAATTGCTTTGATTTTCTGAAAGCCTAACCAATTAACAAATCCCAAGTGTCCAAATAACCTAATTAATCACATGTTCACTAATATATTTTCAATTAAACAAGATTTATGTTGATCTTACCATTAGTAAAATACTTTAATCCCTAATTAATTGTGATTTTTAACTAAAACATGTTTATAGCTAATTACACTCAACTTTTACACAAATTTTACCGTTAATTTATTTCAGCATACCATTAGGAACTAAAATAAACCAAAATTACTAAATTAAACAACTTGCTTGCCTCAAATCTTCACTTTCTCTCTTAAGATTCTCTCTAACCCAAGCTGCTACAACTAAAATGGGGCAAAATGAGCTGCAGGCCCTTATATAGGGCTCTCCCTGCAGCCAAGTAGGAGGTGGCAGGCCACATGGCTGCCACCAATCCACCCAAGTAGGAGGTGGCATGCCACTTGGCTTCCACTAACTACAACTTCCCAATTTTGGACTTTAGTCCTTCAAGTTATCAAAAATAAAACCCATAATTACCCTTTAGTCCTTTAGGTTTTCAAAACTATAATCAGCCCTTAAAAACCTAATAAGCATTGTTAAGTCATTAACTAATCTCAATTAACCTTAATCAAAATTTAATTCATAATTAAACAGGATTAACACTAAACTAGTTTTAACATCTAATTAAGCACGTTTAAAGTTAAGTACTAAGATAATCATTATTGCCTATTTAATTCATTAGTGCTAGGTATTACATTGTTTATGTGGGACCGTGGGTCCTTGGGTGAAAGTCCCTAGAGCCCTTGAGGAAGACACTCTAATGTGGGTGTATGGGGTTGGTCCTGCCCTTGGGTTTTAGTCCTTAAAGATACGGGGTTGGTCGTTCTCTTAGGTACGAGTCCAAGAAGACAAGGGGTATGATTTACCCTTGGGTGATAGTCCTAGAATAATCATATTATTATATTGACCGAGTATCAGCATTGATATCTGGTGTGTACATTGCTGGGGGTTATCAGTTGTGAAAGGATGGATGAGGAAAAACAGAGATGAAACCAGCAAATGCATGCATACGTGTTTGACATTATTATTGCATATTTGATAACAATTATAAAATGTTTATCACACATGCTATTATACGTTTAATTCAAGGTTTTTAAGGGTATGTTTAGGATGGTTATAAACTTTCCTACTGAGGTTTGAACTCACCCTATCCTTTCCACCTTTAGATGTAGGTGAGAAGACCTATGCTATAAATAATTCTTGAGCATTGCTTTTCTATTGATTGGATGTTGTTTGCTTGCATTGAAAGTGTTTTGAGGCTTTGCCTTTGTGTCATACAAAGACTCAATCTTTTTGAAGGAATGATGTAATGTATATTTGTCATGTACACTTGTAGTATGGGCTACCCGAAGTGAACTATGGTATGTAAAGTAACATAATACAAGTTCTTTTTGTGAAATGGATCATATTTTGTTAACAAATAGTTACAAAGTTTAATACAGGATGTATACCTCTTTATAACCAGTTTCCATATTCTCTTTTTGCACAAAATCAAGCAGGAACCCAGCAGTTAAATTTTTGTATCCCCAAATTTTTGAAAGCACTTATGTTGTATTTGAGTATCAATTGTTAAGTTCAAAAAACTGGGGTGTGACAAGGATGGTGTCCCAATGTTAAGAATCCAAAAAACCAAATAATGAAAATTGAGATAGAACCTAGGAAGGTGGCCTTATGACAAGAAACCAAAGGAAAAAAGAATATAAGTTGAGATAAAACCTAGGATGGCGTACCAATGATGAGAAACCAAAGGAACGAAGAATAAACTAAGATAGAACCCAAGAAGCTTATCCGACGATGAGAAACCAAAAGAACAAAGAATAAACTGAGATAGAACCTAGAATGTTGTCCCAATGATGAGAAACTATTGGAACAAAGACGAAACTTAGTATGAACCTAGGATAGTGTCGCAAAGATAACAAACCAAAGAAAGAAACGAATCATCTTTCATAGAACCTACAATGGTGGCCCATTAACTAGAAACCAAAGATATAAAGAAACAACTGAGATAGAACCAAGGATGATGTACCAATGATAAGAAACTTAGAACCTAGGATGGTGTTCCAATGATGAGAAACCAAATGAGCAAAGAATAAACTAAGAGAAAACATAGGATGTTGTCCCAATTATGAGAAACCAATGGAAAAAAAAAAGAAAAAACTTAGATTGAGTGTAAGATGGTGTCCCAATGATGATAAACCACACGAACAAATGATTAAGCTTAAATAGAACCTACAATGATGTCTCAATGATGAGAAATGAAATGAAAAAAGTATAAAATGGTGTCCCAATGATGAGAATTCAAAGGAACAAATGATTAAACTTAAATAGAACCTAGGATGACGTTCCAATGATGAGAAACCAAATGAAAAAGGAATAACCTGAGATAGCAAAATGTTGTCCAAGTGACGAGAAACCAAAGGAACAAACGATTAAGTTTAGAAATAACTGAGTTTGGTGTCCAAATGAAGAGAAACGAAATGAATAAAGAATAATATGAGAAAGAAAGTAGGATGGTGTCCCAATGATGAGAATCTAAAGGAACGAAGATGAAACTTAGGTTGAACATAGGATCGTGTCGCAAAGATGAGAAACCAAAAGAAGAAACAAATCAGCTTTGATAGAACCTACGATGGCGTCCCATTAATGATAGATCCTAGGATGGTATGCCAATGACGAGAAACTAAAGGGAAAAAAGAAGAAACTTAGATAGAACCTAGGATGGCAACCAAATGAGGAGAAATGAAATGAACAAAGAATAAACAGAGAAAGAACGAAGGATGGTGTCCCAATGATGAGAATCCAATGGAAATGACAAAACTTAGGTTGAACCTAGGATAGTGTCTATGGAGTTCATCACTACCAAAGTAGTTCACCACCGTTGAAGCTCACTAGTTCATTTATAAAGAGTCATCACCGCCATTAGAGTTCATTGTCATCGGAGAGCAATATTCATCACAGCCATTGCAGTCAACTGACAGTGAGAAAGGATCATCAGACACCCATCTTTGGAGCTTCAGGATCTTCATATTCAAGGATGGAATCGCCATTTTCCTTTGGATATCCATTTTTCCGAGGGAACAAAATATCACACCCGCATCATATTCTTTTTTGGTTTCCGCGAACATCACAGGAGATTTTTCTACCATTTCAAATCAGCGCTCACCATTCTTCACCCTCATCTTGTTTGCAAGAGATCGCCATTCTTGTTATCCTTTTTTTCTGCCCTCTTTTTAACTTTTCTTTTTTCCATTTGGTTGCTGAGAAAATGTATATGTTCTTGTCCTTAAGTTTATAGGAAATCACAAACTTGCAAGTATATTCTCACCTTTCAAATGGGTGTTTCCAAGATTCCTGCTCTTTTTTTTCTTTGGTCGTTTGATTTCTCAACAACAAAAAATATCATATTTGGAAAACTGTTTCGCAACTAGGATTGCTAACCCTACATCATTAACGGAAACTGTTTAGTTAAGAGAAAGAATTTTTGTCACAATTTCCCCGGAACCCTAATTTTTGTTTGGTTGCCTAGAAAAAACAAGGAAAGACAGAAATTGACTACCTGAACTTTGGATGTTGCTTTTGCTTCATAGGGTATTGGATCATTAGAAGATTCTGAAAAATAAAGAGTAAAAAACAAAATGGTGGCTATCAAGGTGCATATTAGCTCTTATTCTTATCTACCTCATTTTCTTTTCCTCTGTTTTGAATCATGATCAAACTTTTCGTCTCCATAAATGTAGGGTAAATTGAATGCAGCTTCAAGTCAAGTTGCAGGAGATCAAAAAAATCTAAAGAGTTGTACATTTTACATTGTTTCTATAATAAGAAATTTTATATTCTCATGTATTAATTGGATGCTCTGTTTCTAAAATAGTTGGCTTAAGTTTCAAGATTTATTTTGAGAATGAGAGGGTTAACATTGGTTCCTGTGATTTTGTTGGTACTGGTTTGATGTTTATCGTTTGGCTTTCAACAATAAGTTTTTGTTGATGGCCATCTCAGAATTCAATATTATGTTTTCAATTTTTTTAGTAGAACCATGAGACCCTAATCCCAATAAGGTGTGTGATTTTACCAACTTTTCAATTAGTAGTGTATAGATTTTTAGACAAAACAAAGGAAATGAAAAGGAAAATGAAAATTTGAGTCTCGTGTTTTATGTTTTTGTTCATTAAAAATTTGAAAAAAACAAAAGAAAAAAAAAACCCACCTTAATTTACCTAACTGGTTTTGTAAAGCTCAATCCAATGGAGATTTTGCTATTTTTGGGCTCTAATTCCCAAATAGCAACCATTTATGACTGACAATTTCCAGAGCCTATTTGATTGGGTTCTAAGATAGTGTAGGTGAAGAATGGAGGTTAAAATTCTTGAATCTTAGGTTTGACATTTTCTAGTACCCAAGAGAACAAAAGTCTCCCTTAGGTATCCCTATTATGGCTATTTTGCTTGGAAGAGAAAGCCTTTTTGTTAACTTGTGTTTTTTTAACCTTTATCTGTAGGAGGAAATCTATGTAGTTCAACAAAGGGACTGCTCAGAGCAATTCAAGTGATTCAAAAGTTATTTCAATTGCTCCTCTTCTTTTAGCATTTGTTGATTTTGGCAGTTGTTTGGTAAGGTTTGCAGCATGATGCTTTAGAAGTCTTTATTCATTATTTTCCTTTTGATATAAAGGGGAATTTGAAGGGTTTCTAGAAGGACAAAGGCAAGCGGAATGGTTCTTGTAAGGCCCAACTAGAGTAGGTTTATAGAACAAACTACTGATGTTTGTTATAAGAAAGAAGGAATTGGTGTTTAGTAGGGGGAGAAATATGCATTTGAATAAGTAAAAGAGGACGAAATCTGCTAAAGGAAAAGACAACAATTACTCAATTGGTAAGGGTGAAGCTTCACTAACAAAGAGTAACCGAGTAACAATCCCAAGGTCGTTTGGGTAATTCATTTATCTCTCAAAGCTTGAGCAAAGGTAACTTAAGGGGACATAAATTTGAGCATGCAACAGCATCACATCCTCTCTCCTTCTTCCCTCTCTCTCTGATATTGCTTGCACCCTATTATGTGTTCAGCATAATGCCAAAGTAGTGTTATTAGGGCAAAATATTTGCATCCTTTGTTCTCATCCTTTTTTATCCTTTGCTTGCAGCCATGGAGTATTGACAATTTTCTTGTTGATTAATAGGGTAAAGTGGGAACAAATATAAGTCAAGGTGCTGGTGTTTGTAATACTTCAAAGAGAGGTACTTTGTTATTTTTCAAAAAAAAAAAATTCTGATTAAATGGTGTATTATATGCTCCTTATTATGGAGAACAACAAGTGCAAAAAATTTGAAGGCCTCTTCTAATAACCGAATGACCAAGGATCAAGGCCGTGAACCTGTTAATAATGCTCGAAGGTATTCTTCATTATTTTTCTCATATTTACAGAATTTTAGTTTAGTACTTGAATCTTTTAATGCTGTTAACTGAATACACAACCTACTTTGTAGTTTTTCTTATACCTACAAAAATGTTAATCAATGAGTTGTAGAATATAATCTAGTTTATTTGTTAAGAACAAATAACTAATCATGACAATTTTATTATTTCTTTTTGCTTGAAGGAAGTCATTACCAGTTATAAGGAGGGTTTATTTTTAAGTATCATTTAAAAATCATTAGTTTGGTTATTCTTTTATCTCAGGCTTCGTTTAGTTTATAAAAATTATTAGTTTGGTTCTGTTGTTGATATTATACTTAGTTTAGTTTCTTTTAAAAATCATTAGTTATATGGTTATTCCATTAATCTCATGTTTGAATTAGTTTTTAAAAAATTATTAATTTGGTTGTTTTGTTGATATTATGCTTGGTTTAATTATATAGAAAATCATTAGTTTGATTATTTTGTTAATCTCGTACTTAGTTTAGTTTTTAAATATTATTAGTTTGGTTGCTTTGTGGATATCCCCTTTAGTTTAGTTTCTATTAAAAATCATTAGTTTGGTTATTCCGTTGATTTCATGTTTAGTTTAGTTTTAAAAAATTATTAGATTGGTTGCTTTGTAGATATTATGCTTAGGTTAGTTTCTTTTAAAAATCATTTATATTTGTCATTCAGTTGATCTCATATTTAGTTTAGTTTTCAAAAATTATTAGTTTGGTTCTTTTGTTGATATTATGCTTGGTAGAATTCTTTTAAAAATCATTGATTTGGTTACTTTGTTAATCTCATGCTTAGTTTAATTTTTAAAAATTATAAGTGTTGTTTCTTTATTGAAATCATGCTTAGTTTAGTTTCCTTTCAAAATCATTTGTTTGGTTATTCTGTTGATCTCATATTTAGTTTAGTTTTTGAAAATCATTGCTTTGGTTGCTTTGTTGATGTTTTGTTTGGTTTAATCCTATTAAAAATCATTACTTTGGTTATTCTGTTAATCTCGTGTTTAGTTTAATTTTTAAAAAATTATTAATTTGGTTGTTTTGTTTATATTATGCTTTGTTTAGTTTCTTTTAAAAATCATTAGTTTTGTTATTCTTTTGATCTCATGCTTAATTTAGTTTATAAAAATTATTAGTTTAGTTGCTTTATTGATATTATACTTAGTTTAATTTCTTTTAAAAATCATTAGTTATGTGGTTATTCAATTAATATCATGTTATATTTAGTTTTTTAAAAAATATTAGTTTTGTTGCTTTGTTGATACTATGTTTAGTTTACTTTCTTTTTTAAAAAATAGTTTAGTTATTATTTAGATCTCATGTTTAGTTTAATTTTGAAAAATTATTAGTTTGGTTGCTTTGTTGATATTATGCTTAGTTTAGTTTCTTTTAAAAATCATTAGTTTAGTTATTAATTTGATATCATATTTAGTTTAGGTTTCAAAAATTATTAGTTGGGTTTCTCTATTGATATTATGCTTGGTTTCATCCTTTTAAAAGCCATTAGTTTGGTTATTCTATTAATGTTGTGCTTAGTTTAGTTTTTTAAAATTTTTATTTTGGTTGCTTGGTTAATATTATGCTTAGTTTAGTTTCTTTTTAAAATTAGTAGTTTGGTTATTCTATTGATCTCATGTTTAATTTAATTTTTAAAAATTATTATTTTGGTTGCTTTGTTGATATTATGTTTAGTCTAGTTTCTTTTAAAAACCATTAGTTTGGTTATTCTATTAATCTCATGTTTAATTTAGTTTTTAAAAATTTATTAATTTGGTTGCTTTGTTGATATTATGTTTAGTTTAATTCTTTTAAAAATCATTAGTTTGGTTATTCTTTTGATCTCATGCTTAGTTTAGTTTTTGAACATTATTAGTTTGGTTGCTTTGTGAATATCACTTTTAGTTTAGTTTGTATTAAAAATCATTAGTTTGGTTTTTTTGTTGATATCATGTTTAGTTTACTTTTTTTAAAAATTATTAGTTTTGTTAGTACATTGATCTCATGTTTAATTTATTTGAAAAAAAAAACTATTAGTTTGGTTTCTTTGTTGATACTATGTTTAGTTTAGTTTCTTTTAAAAATCATTAGTTTGGTTATTCTTTTGATCTAATGCTTAGTTTGTTTAAAAAAAAAATCATTAGTTTGGTTGTTATGTTGATTTCATGTTTGGTCTAGTTTTTAAAAATTATTAGTTTAATTGCTTGGTTAATATTATGCTTAGTTTAGTTTCTTTTAAAAATCATTAGTTTAGTTATTTAATTGATTTCATAATTAGTTTAGGTTTAAAAAATTATTAGTTTCGTTGCTCTATTGATATTATATGTTTGGTTTAATTCTATTAAAAATCATTAGTTTGGTTATTCCATGAATCTCATGTTTAGTTTAATTTTTAAAAAATTATTAGTTTTGTTGATGTTAAGGTTGGTATAATTCTTTTAAAAATCATTAGTTTGGTTACTCTATTAATCTCACACTTAGTTTAGTTTTTAAACATTATTTGTTTATTTGTTTTCATGATATTATTTATACTAAGTTTAGTTTCTTTTAAAAATCATTAGTTCGATTAGTCCGTTAATCTCATGTTTAGTTTAATTTTTAAAAGTTATTAGTATGGTTTATTTGTTGATACTACGTTTAGTTTAGTTTCTTTTAACAATCGTTAATTTGGTTATTCTTTTGATTTCATGCCTAGTTTAATTTTGAAAAATTATAAGTTTTGTTGCTTTCTTGATATAATGCACAATTTAGTTTTCTTTAGAACACATTAGTTTAGTTATTCTGTTGATCTCATGTTTGGTTTAGTTTTTAAAAATTATTAGTTTAGTTGCTTTGTTGATGTCATGGTTAGTTCATTTTTTTGAAAAAAAAAAAATCATTAGTTTAGTTTTTTAGTTAATCTTGTTTTTAGTTTTCGTTTTAAAAATTATTAGTTTGGTTATCTTGTTGATATTATACTTAGTTTATTTTCTTTAATAAGACATTAGTTTAGTTATATTAAGTTGATCTCATATTTAGTTTAATTTTTAGAAATTATTAGTTTGGTTTCTTTGTTGAAATCATGGTTAGTTAAAGTTTCTTTTCAAAATCATTAGTTTGGTTATTATGTTGATCCAATGTTTAGTTTAGTTTTTAAAAATTATTAGTTTGGTTGCTTTGTTGATGTTATGTCTGGTTTAATTTTATTAAAAATTATTTGTTTGGTTATTATGTTAATCTCATGTTTAGTTTGGTTTTAAAAAATTATTTGTTTAGTTGCTTTGTTAATATTATGCTTAGTTTAGTTCCTTTGAAAAATCATTAGTTTGGCAATTCTTTTTATATCATGCTTAATTTAGTATTTATAAATTATTAGTTTTGTTGCTTTGTTGATATTATGTTGAGTTTAGGTTCTTTTAAAAATCATTAGTTTGGTTCCTCTATACTTGGTTTAGTTTTTAAACCTTATTAGTTTGATTGCTTTCATGATATTATACTTAGTTTAGTTTATTTTAAAAATCATTAGTTCGGTTAATCTGTTGATCTTATGTTTAATTTATTTTTTTTTAAGTTATTAGTATGGTTGATTTGTTTATACCATGCTTAGTTTAGTTTCTTTTAAAAATCATTAGTTTGGTTTAGTTTTGAAAAATTATTAGTTTGGTTGCTTTGTTGATGTCATGCTTAGTTCAGTTTTTTTTTTTTTTTTTTTTTTTTTTTCAGAAAAAAAAATCATTAGTTTAGTTATTTTTTTAATCTCATGTTTAGTTTCTGTTTTAAAAATTATTAGTTTGGTTGCCTTGCTGATATTATGCTTGGTTTAGATTGTTTAATAAGTCATTAGTTTAGTTATTCAGTTGATCTCATATTTAGTTTAGTTTTGAAAAAAGTATAAGTTTGATTGCTCTATTGATATTCTGCTCGGTTTAATTATCTTCAAAATCATTAGTTTGATTATTTTTTTAATCACGTGCTTAGTTTGGTTGCTTTGTGGATATCACATTTAGCTTAGTTTCTATTAAAAATCATAGTTTGGTTATTTTGTTGATCTCATGTTAAGTTTAGTTTTTGAAAATTATTAGTTTTGTTGCTTTGTTGATTTTTCATTTGGTTTAATTCTATTAAAAATCCTTAGCTTGGTTATTCTGTTCATCTCATGTTTAGTTTAGTTCTTTTAAAAATTATTAGTTTGGTGGTTTTGTTCATATTATGCTATAATTAGTTTTCAAAAATACTTAGTTTGATTATTCTTTTGATCTCATGCTTAGTTTAGTTTATAAAAATTCTTAGTTTGGCTACTTTGTTGATATTATACTTAGTTTAGTTTCTTGTAAAAATCATTAGTAATGTGGTTATTCCATTAATATCATGTTTAGTTTAGTTTTTAAAAAATTATGAGTTTTGTTGCTTTGTTGATACTATGCTTAGTTACTTTCTTATAAAAATCATTAGTTTGGTTACTATGTTTATCTCACAGTTTAGTTTTTAAACATTATTAGTTTGTTTGCTTTCATGATAATATACTAAGTTTAGTTTCTTTTAAAAATCAGTAGTTCGGTTAGTCTGTTGATATCTTGTTTAGTTTACTTTTAAAAAGATTATTAGTTTGATTATTCTATTGATCTCATGCTTAATTTGGTTTATAAAAATTATTAGTTTGATTGTTTTGTTGATACAATGCTTAGTTTAGTTTCTTTTAAAAAGCATTAGTTTGGTTAATCTTTTGATCTCATGTTTAGTTTACTTTTTAAAAAATTATTAGTTTGGTTGGTTTTGTTGATGTTGTGCTTGGTATAATTCTTTTAAGAACCATTAGTTGGTTACTCTATTAATCTCACACTTAGTTTAGTTTGTAAACATTATTCGTTTGCTTGCTTTCATGATATTATACTAAGTTTATTTTCTTTTAAAAATCAGTAGTTCGGTTAGTTGGTTGATATCTTGTTTGGTTTACTTTTAAAAAGATTATTAGTTTGGTTATTCTATTGATCTCATGCTTAATTTAGTTTATAAAAATTATTAGTTAGATTGTTTTGTTGATACAATGCTTAGTTTGGTTAATCTTTTGATCTCATGTTTAGTTTACTTTTTAAAAAATTATTAGTTTGGTTGGTTTGTTGATGTTGTGCTTGGTATAATTCTTTTAAGAACCATTAATTTGGTAGTACTATTACTCTCACACTTAGTTTAGTTTTTAAACATTACTCGTTTTCTTGCTTTCATGATATTATACTAAGTTTAGTTTATTTTAAAAATCATTAGTTCGGTTAGTCCGTTGATCTCATATTTAGTTTAATTTTTAAAAGTTATTAGTATGGTTTATTTGTTGATACTATGCTTCATTTAGTTTCTTTTAAAAATCATTAGTTTAGTTATCCATTTGATCTTATGCTTAGTTTAGTTTTGAAAAATTAGAAGTTTTGTTGCTTTGTTGATATAATGCACAATTTAGTTTTCTTTAAAACACATTAGTTTAGTTATTATGTTGATCTCATGTTTTGTTTTGTTTTTAAAAATTATTAGTTTGGTTGCTTTGTTGATGTCATGGTTTGTTCAATTTTTTTAAAAAAAATCATTAGTTTAGTTATTTAGTTAATTAGTTAATCTCGTTTTTAGTTTTGGTTTTAAGAATTATTAGTTTGGTTGCTCTGTCAATTTGTTTGATTTAATTATCTTAAAAATCATTGGTTAGATTATTTGTTTAATATTGTGCATAGTTTAGTTTTACTTTATTAGTTTGGTTGCTTTGTGGATATCACCTTTAGTTTAGTTTCTATTAAAAATCATTAGTTGGGTTATTCCGTTGATCTCATATTTAGTTTAGTTTTTGAAAATTTTTAGTTTGGTTGCTTTGTTGATATTTTGCTTAGTTTAATTCTATTAAAAATCATTAGTTTTGTTATTTTGTTGATCTCATATTTAGTTTAGTTCCTAAAAAATTATTAGTTTGGTTGTTTTGTTCATATTATGTTTTGTTTAGTTTCTTTCAAAAATCGGTTTAGAAGAAATATATCGGAGAAAAAATCGAGCGTGGGGCGACTTGTGGCAACAAGCGGGGGAGAGCACAAAAAATCACCGATTGTTTGAATTTTTTTAATTATTCATTTTTAATTTATCTTTTATCTTTAAATTTATATTATCATTTTATTTTATATTATCCTTTTATTTTTAACTACTTTTCATATTTATCTCATTAATCCTATTTTAAAAAATTACTATCACTTCACTTTTAATTTTTTTATTTGTTCTTTTAATTTTATATTTTAAATTTTAAAAATATAATTTTATTAAAAAATTGCTACAATATAAAAAAATTAATGAAGTCCGAATATTTTATAAATTAAAATTAATTTGATAAGATAAATTATTAATAATTTTAATTATTTAAACCAATTAATGTTAATAAAAAAAAGTTGTCACCACATATTTATAATAAAATTTTAGAAATTAAATCTCAAATAAAATATTTTATATAAATCAATTTAATTTTTTATTTAAAATATAATAAAACACATTTTAATAAAAATATTTTTAATTTTTAAAATAAATGAATATAAATATATTAAAGGAATTTAAGCTAATTTTTTTAAATAAAATTTGATAAATATTATCTATAATCGTATTTATGTTAATTACACTTACAAAATAACTTTAATATGTGAATTTTTACTTATTTTATCATTTTCTTTTTAAGTTTTCTAAACATTTTCATGAATTTTGAACTATTTCTCTTCTATCGACATTTTTGTCAAAATATCCATCGATATTTCTCCAATATTTTCAATATATCTGTAAATTTCAAGTAGTGATATATTCGTGTTTACCGATATTTTAAACCTTGGTTATGCTTGGTATAATTCTTTTAAAAATCATTAGTATGATCACTCAATTAATCTCACACATAGTTTAGTTTTTAAACATTATTAGTTTGCTTACTTTCATGATATTATACTAAGTTTAGTTTCTTTCAAAAAGTCAGTTAATCTCATATTTAGTTTAGTTTTGAAAAATTATTACTTTGGTTTCTTTGTTGATATTATGCTTACTTTAGGTTTTTTTTTTTTTTTTTTTTTTTTTTTTATTTAAAAAAATCATTAGTTTGGTTATTCCTTTCATCTCATGCTTAGTTTAGTTTATAAAAATTATTAGTTTGGTTGCTTTGTTGATATTATACTTAGCATAGTTTCTTTTAAAAATCATTAGTTATGTGGTTATTCCATTAATCTCATGTTTAGTTTAGTTTGTAAAAAATTATTAATTTGGGTGCTTTGTTGATATTGTGCTTAGTTTAGTTTATTTTAAAAATGATTAGCATGGTTATTTTTTTTTATCTCATGCTTAATTTAGTTTTGAAAAATTATTAGTTTGGTTTCTTTGTTGATATTATGCTTAGTTTAGTTTATTTTAAAAAAAAAGAAAAAGAAAAAGTCATTAGTTTGGTTATTTTGTTGATCTCATGTTTAGTCTAGTTTTTAAAAATTATTAGTATGGTTGGTTCGTTGATATCATGCTTAATTTAGTTTCCTTTAAAAGTCATTATGTTTTGTTTAGTTTTTCAGTTTATCTTATATTTAGTTGAGGTTTAAAAAATTATTAGTTTTGTTGCTCTATTGATATTATACTTGGTTTAATTCTTTTATGAATCATTTGTTTGGTTATTCTATTAATCTCGTGCTGAGTTTAATTTTTAGAAATTATTAGTTTGGTTTCTTTGTTGAAATCATGCTTAGTTTAGTTTCTTTTCAAAATCATTAGTTTGGTTATTCCATTGAAATAATGTTTAGTTTAATTTTTAAAAGTTATTAGTTTGGTTGCTTTGTTGATGTTATGCTTGGTTTAATTCTCTTAAAATTCATTAGTTTGAGTATTCTATTAATCTCATGTTTAGTTTAGTTTTAAAAAATTATTAGTTTAATTGTTTTGTTGATATTATACTTAGTTTAGTTTCTTTGAAAAATCATTAGTTTTTCTATTCTTTTTATCTCATGCTTAATTTAGTTTTTAAAAAATATTAGTTTTGGTCGTTTGTTGATATTATGTTGAGTTTAGTGTCTTTTAAAAATCATTAGTTTGGTTATTCTATTAATCTTATGTTTAGTTTAGTTTTCAAAAAATTATTAGTTTGGTTGCTTTATTGATGTTATGCTTGGTATAATTCTTTCAAAAATCATCAATTTGGTTACTTTGTTACTCTCACACTTAATTTAGTTTCTTTTAAAAATTATTAGTTTAGTTAGTCCGTTGATCTCATGTTTAATTTAGTTCTTAAAAGTTATTAGTATGGTTGATTTGTTGATACTATGCTTAGTTTAGTTTCTTTAAAAAATAATTAGTTTGGTTATTCTTTTGATCTCAAGCTTAGTTTAGTTTTGAAAAATTATTGGTTTGGTTCCTTTTTTGATATAATGCACAATTTAGTTTCCTTTAAAACACATTAATTATTATGTTGATCTCATGTTTGGTTTAGTTTTTAATAATTATTAATTCGGTTTCTTTGTTGATATTAGCTTGGTAATTCTTTTGATCTCATGCTTTGTTTAGTTTATAAAAATCATTAGTTTGGTTGCTTTGTTGATATTATACTTAGTTTAGTTTCTTTTAAACATTAATAGTGATATGATCCACACCACAAAATTGAGAAACTTGTGGATCAAGAATGGCTCCAAGATCGTCTAGAAATAGATTTGTATGAAACCGCGAACCATTGCTTATATGGAAGTAAGAACCTTGGTATAATGAAGACCGCCACAATCAATTATTGAAGGATTGATTGATAAGTCGAAGGAGAACGCAACAGAAATCTTTCCGATAAGTTCAAAGAGTTCTAAAAGAACTAAAGAGAATTTTCTCTCACAAAATTATGAATGAAATTTGTATTATTTTTCAATAAGTTGATGGTTATTTAAATACAAAGAGGTCCACAAATTTGGCAGTTAGAAAATTCCCAAATATTTTGCCTAGATTTTGCAAATAGCTAGAAATGGGAAACTAAAATATCTCGAGTTGGATTCTAAAAATTGAATCCATTATTTCCTAAAATCATGCCTACCCCCAAAGTAAAAAAGAAAACAAGGGAATTTCTAATTTATTATTTCCCCATAAAATTCAAAAATTAAAATATAATAATAAATAAGAAAAGTAATTTAGTAATCTTAAAAGATTGGTTTAGATTGCGCTAGCCAATCTCCTTGATGAGTCAAAAATTGGGAAATCACCAATTTAGAAAACTCTATTCAATCCACGCAATTTGTGACGTGTTCTCCTTGATGGATTCATCTAGATTATTCCAAAACTTGAATCATGAAAATCCAACCTTGTGGAACATGTAGAGCATCTTCCTTAGGCCTCCATGAATTCACCTTAGCCCAAATATTGTGAATCAGTCCATTGAGAGTTTTCTTGAAATTTTTTAGCTCGAGCCCTTGTAACCGAACCAATTGGAACTTGAATAGGATCTGCAATTCATTTGTTAGTTGTGTCCTCATCAATTAGTTTGGTTATTCCGTTGAAACAATGTTTAGTTTAGTTTTTTTTAAAAAAAATTATTAGTTTGGTTGCTTTGTTGATGCTGGACTTTGTTTAGTTTTGTTACTCTTTTGATCTCATGCTTAGTTTAGTTTACACAAATTATTAGTTTGGTTGTTTTGTTGATATTATAGTTACTTTAGTTTCTTTTAAACATCATTAGTTTGATTATTTTGTTGAAACAATATTTAGTTTAGTTTTTAAACATTATTAGTTTGGTTGCTTTGTTGATGCTATACTTTGTTTAGTTTCTTTTAAAAATCATAGTTTGATTACTCTTTTGATCCCATGCTTAGTTTAGTGTATAAAAATTAATAGTTATATTGCTTTGTTGATATTATACTTAGTTTAGTTTCTTTTAAACATCATTAGTTTGGTTTTTCCATTAAAATAATGTTTAGTTTAGTTTTTAAAAATTATTATTTTGATTGCTTTTTTGATGTTATACTTACTTTTGTTTCTTTTAAAAGTCATTAGTTTGGTTATTCTTTTGATCTCATGCTTAGTTTAGTTTTGAAAAAAATATTAGTTTGGTTTCTTTGTTTATATTATGCTTAGTTTAGTTTTTTTTTTTTTTAAAAAAAAAAAAAAAAAAGTCATTAGTTTGTTTATTTTGTTGATTTCATGTTTAGTCTAGTTTTTAAAAATTATTAGTTTTGATACTTTCTTGATATTATGCTTGGTTTAGTTTCTTTTAAAAATCATTAGTTTAGTTATTCAGTTGATGCATATTTAGTTTAGGTTTAAAAAATTATTAGTTTTGTTGCTCTGTTGATATTATGCTTGGTTTAATTCTTTTAAAAATCATTCATTTGGTTATTTTGTTCATCTCATGCTTAGTTTAATTTTTAGAAATTATTAGTTTGGTTTCTTTGTTGAAATCATGCTTAGTTTAGTTTCTTTCCAAAATCATTAATTTGGTTATTCTGTTAATCTCATATTTAGTTTAGTTTTAAAAAATTATTTTAGTTTAGTTGCTTTATTATACTTAGTTTAATTTCTTTTTAAAATCATTAGTGTGACTATTCTTTTTATCTCATGCTTTATTTAGTTTGTAAAAATTATTAGTTTTGCTTCTTTGTTGATATTATGCTGAGTTTAGTTTCTTTTAAAAATCATTAGTTTGGTTATTCCATTAATCTCATGTTTAGTTTAGTTTTTATAAAATTATTAGTTTTGTTACTTTGTTCATGTTATGCTTGATATAATTATTTTAAAAATCCTTAGTTTGGTTACTCTGTTAATCTCACACTTAGTTGGGTTTTTAAACATTATTAGTTTGATTGCTTTCATGATATTATACTTAATTTAGTTTCTTTTAAAAATTATTAGTTTGGTTAGTCCGTTTATCTCATGTTTAGTTTAGTTTTTAAAAGTTATTAGTATGATTGATTTGTTAATACTATGCTTAGTTTAGTTTCTTTTAAAAATCATTAGTTTGGTTATTCTTTTGATCTCATACTTACTTTAATTTTGAAAAATTATTAATTTGGTTGCTTTGTTGATATAATGCACAATTTAGTTTCCTTTAAAACACATTAGTTTAGTTATTTGGTTGATCTCATGTTTTGTTTAGTTTTTTAAAATTACAAGTTCGGTTCCTTTGTGGATGTCATGGCTAGTTCAGTTTTTTTTTTTTTTTTTTTTTTAAAAAAAGAATAAATCTTATTTTAGTGATTTAGTTAATCTCATATTTAGTTTTGGTTTTAAAAATTATTAATTTGGTTGTCTTGTTGATATTATACTTAGTTTAGTTTCTTTCATAAGTCATTTGTTTAGTTATTCAATTAATTTCATATTTAGTTTTGTTGCTCTATTGAAATCATGCTTAGTTTAGTTTTTTGTCAAAATAATTAGTTTGGTTATTCTGTTAATCTCATGTTTAGTTTAGTTTTTGAAAATATTAGTTTGGTTGTTTTGTTGATGTTTTGTTTGGTTTAATTCTATTAAAAATCATTAATTTGGTTATTTTTTTAATCTTATTTTAGTTTAGTTTTAAAAAAATTATTACTTTGGTTGCTTTGTTGATACTATACTTAGTTTAGTTATTTTTAAAAATCATTAGCTTAGTTATTCTTTTGATCTCATGCTTAGTTTAATTTATAAAAATTATTAGTTTTGTTGCTTTGTTGATACTATGCTTGGTTTAGTTATTTTTAAAAACCATTAGTTTGGTTATTCTTTTGATCTCATGGTTAAACTTATTTGCTTGGTTTGTTTATTGATATTATGCTTATTTTAGTTTTTTTTTTTTTTTTTAAAAAAAGTCATCAGTTTTGTTATTTTGTTCATCTCATGTTTGGGCTAGTTTTTAAAATTATTAGTTTTGTTGCTTCGTTGATATTATGTTTAATTTCTTTTAAAATTCATTAAGTTTAGTTATTCAATTGATCTCATATTTAGTTTAGGTTTAAAAAATTATTAGTTTGGTTGCTTTGTTGATATTATCTTTGGTTTAATTCTCTTAAAAATCATTAGTTTGGTTATTATGTTAATCTTGTGGTTAGTTAAATTTTTAGAAATTATTAGTTTTGTTTATTTGTTGATATCATGCTTAGGTTAGTTTCTTTCTTAAAAATTGTTAGTTTGGTTATTTTGTTGATATCATGTTTAGTGTAGTTTTTAAACATTACTAGTTTTTTTGCTTTGTTAATGTTATGCTTGGTTTAATTCTTTTAAAAATCATTAGTTTTGTCATTATGTTAATCTCATGTTTAGTTTAGTTTTAAGAAAATTATTAGTTTGATTGCTTTCTTATTATGCTTAGTTTAGTTTCTTTTAAAAAATCATTATTTTGGTTATTCTTTTTATTTCATGCTTAGTTTTGTTTTTAAAAACCATTAGTTGTTGTTCAATTGATCACATATTTAGGTGGTGTTTGTTTTTTTACTTAATTCTAAATAGAACCTTAATGCTTAATAGTGTTAAATATTAGTTTGTTTGTTTTTGTAGTATTTTATTTCTATTAAGTATTAAAAAGTAAAAAAAAAAAAATCAATATGTTATTTTTTCTATTTAGAAAAAGTTACATATTTTGGCTTTTTCTATTTAGTAAAAAGTTTATAATAAGTCATGAAAAAGTAGAAAAACAAACAACCTAAATTCTAAAACTAAATTGCTTTCAACAAAAAGCCAAAAAAACAAACACCACCTTAGTTTATTTTTCAAATATTATTAGTTTGGTTGTTCTGTTTATATTATTATAGACCCTCAATTTTGTCCCCTTACCACATTCCTTAGTGCTCTCTCAGTACTCCATAACAGTTCCTTTGTGGCTTATTGGTACTCATACAACTTACCTTTTTGAGCCACCTTGAAGACTCTAGTTGAGGGATTTAGCCTCTCATTATGATCCTTGGCAACCCCGAGTTAGATGTAGGATTTTCCTTTTTTCTTTTTATAATAGTTCTTTTAGGTCACTTAGACACTTTTCTTATTATCTTAGGTCACTTAGACACCTTTCAAGCTCACCTAGGTCCATTTTGGCACACCTAATCCATTAGGCACCACCTTAGGCCTGCTAAGGCTCCCTTAGGCCCACTTAAGTTCACCTTAACTCATTTAGATTAACCTATGCCCATTTAGGTTCACCTAGGCCCACTCTAGTTCACATAGTTCCATTTTGGTTCATCTATGCCCACCTAGGGACACCTAGCCCACTCAGGTTCACTTAGGCCCACTTAGGTTCCTCTAGCCTACTTAGATTCACCTAGGCTCATTTAGGCACAACTAGACCCACTTAGGTCAACTTTTAGGTAATTCTTGCGCGATTGCATGTTTTTGATTCTTTTTATTATTTATTTATTTATTTACTTGTTTGTTTATTTATTTATTTTAAGACATTGTTTGTGATTAATGATTTTAAGGCTCTTTAAGTTAAATGAAATAATATTCCATTCTTCTCAAAATTGCATGTGATGGACTTTTAATTTTTTTAATTGCATAATTTTAATATTTTAAATTTTCAATTTCGTGATTTTTATTTATTCTAACCCTTACTCTTTTTTTGTTTGTTTTGCATGGGATTTTGAGTACCCCTATCCATATTGAAGGAAGATATTTACGATATTTTTTTTTGGAAGTATGGACCAATATTCTGGAAAGAAAAATCAAGCTTATTTTGGGGGGAAAATTTGGTATGCTTTTTCTATGGAATGATGGCTGGTCAAAGGGAGGACTTTTTGAGCACGTTTTGGGAAGGAGTTGGGTTCACATTATGGAGGATTTTGAGTATGTTTTGGTGGAATTTCAAGGGCTGAGATAAGGAAGGTTAAGCATTTTTTTGGAAGGAGGGATCGCTACATTTTGGAGAAGAATGGGGGGTAGCAACACCAAAAATCTCGAGGACAACTTATCCATTGGGCTTTGGGGAGAAGTATATATCCTCTTCAAGAACAATAGCCAAGGGCAACTCAGAAAGATAAAGCCTACACATAGTCCACTATGGGAGGGGCTGCATAAGTCCTCATATAGACTTCATTCTCCATGGAGAAGCACCAACACGCAACAGCCTGAAAAGGAAGATAATCGATCATGAAACTTCTTGAGAGAGTCAATCACGCACTATAAGAGGGGCCTTCTCTTACACGCAAATTCAAGTTTCTTCACAGCCACCCTCACAACCACATAATTCGCATCATTAGATATTCCTCTTAGCATCACACACCAAGGAAATGGACTATCAATTTAGGAAGCATCACAACACACCATTGAAGAAATTGGAGTCCACCAATCATGGTTGCAGTAGGCAGGCACAGAAAAGGCGGACACACCACAGTTTGGGCGGCATCCCACAACAAGCAGCATCATGGGACTCCAATGGAGAGAATTCTCCACACACAACCACATAAAGGCTACCATACATAGTTGAAAAGATATACATAGGACACACCATAAGATGGTGGTAGTAGCCGCACGTTGGACTTAAGAAAAGTGGCTATCAGTTTCAATGCACCATAATGGAGAAGAGATTCACACATGTAACAATGGGAAGGTAAGTTGATTTTTTTTAGTTTGGTTTTTCATTAATTATATATGTTTGACAAGTTATTCTTTTTTAGTTTGGTTTTGATTAATTCTATATATATTGAAAGGTACAATTTTTTGGTTTAGTTTTTAATTTATCATATTATATTAAAAAGGTTTTAATTTTTTTAGTTTAGTTTTTTTAGTTCATCATATTATATTAAAAAGTTAGAATTGTTTTTGGTTTCTTTTTTGATTTATTGTATCATATGGAAAGGTTATAATTTATTATTATTATTATTATAGTTCACTAGATTAATTGTTTTGTAGGATAAATTTTTTATTTTGAAGCTTGTGTCATTTTAGTTTATTTCATTCAAGTTAATTCACGAGTTTTATAGTTTTAATTAATTAGTTTAATTAGTTTGATTGATTTGATGTCATGATGTTTTATCTTACAAAGTTTGATAATTGTAGTACTTAATCGTCTTGTTTTAGGTTTTGTGTTATTAGGTTATTTACCATGCTATTAAAATTTTATCTTGTAAATGGATAATTGTAGTGCTTAATCATCTTGTTTTAGGTTTTTTCTCTATGCTATTTAAAGTTCTCATTTTTAGTAATTTGGTAGTTCTTTGGTTTAAATTTTCTTGTTATATTACATGTCTTTGATTGTGTTATTATATTTAAAGTTCTTGTCTTTAGAAATTTGGTAGTTCTGATTTTTTAGATTTTCTTGTTATTATGCATGCCTTTGATTGCATTATTATATTTAAAAATTTGGTAGTTCTTAGGTTTTAGATTTTCTTATTATTATGCATGTCTTTGATTGCACTATGTTATTAAAATTCTCATCTTTGGAAGATTGTTGATTCTTAGGTCTTAAATTTCCTTGTTATTATATT
The DNA here is from genome assembly GCA_946000675.1 of Vitis riparia x Vitis rupestris. Taxonomy (NCBI): domain Eukaryota; kingdom Viridiplantae; phylum Streptophyta; class Magnoliopsida; order Vitales; family Vitaceae; genus Vitis; species Vitis riparia x Vitis rupestris. The sequence goes on from OX253986.1 coordinate 12,572,702, forward strand.
TGTAATTTGATGATTATTTTATTAAAGGTTTCATCCTTAGAAGATTGGTATTTTTTAGGTTCTAGATCTTTTGGTTTTATTTCATGCTATTAAAAGTCTTGATGTTTATTTTTGAAAGCTTAGAAAATTCTTAGGATTTTAGTTTTCTGGTTGTTATGTATTATTCATGGTGTTAGCTTATATTTCATGCTATTAAAAGTCTTGATTTTTATTTTTGAAAGCATATTGGTTTGTTTGGGACTTAGTTAAAATTCACATTTTTGGTTTATTATCTTTGAAAGACTTTTTTTTAGGATTGATATTTTGAGTTGAATCAAAGTTGTTCCTTTCTTTTCACAAAAAATAAATTTTCTCCATCATGATTGAGGCTCTTAGATCATGAGTAAAAGGTGGCCCAAAAGGAGATCCAAGTTGTTTATTTGTCTTGTTTTCAAATTCCTTTACTTTAGAATTTAAAAATTCCTACTCTATGACTATTGTTTGGGATTTCTTAATTCGCTTGTTTCCTTTTGCACCTAAAATGACTTTCAAAAGTATTTAAATCATCAAAAGGCTTTGAAAAAAATATTCGTTCTTGGTTCAGGAAAAAAACCGTATTTTCTTTTAAAATTATGCAACTCATTTCATCTAAGTTGCATTCTCCTTTGTTGGTTTTCAAAATTTTATTTTTATTCACATGGGCTTGGACTTGTGCTCCCAAATTAATGGGAATACACAAGTAAAACAAATGGATATTGAATGGGGCCTTGATGGAATCCTTATATGAAAGAATTTTTCAAAACTTGTTCTTGTTTTCGGTTTCCACTCAACTACTGACCCTTGGGATTTAAAATTCGTTTTGATAATTTAGAGTATTTAAAAAAAGATTTCCAAAAATTTTATGATGTTCATTACTTCTTGAACTTGATTTTGGAATATTATTCAAGTCAAAAAGATTTTCTTGAAGTCAAAATTATGATCATCTCTTTCAGCATGTTTTGTTTAGGCTTACTTCTATACACTTGAGAGCACTTTGCAAAATTAAATTACTTTTTGATATTTTAAATTTAAATAAATATTTTCCTCAGATTTTTTACTTCTTAAGATTGAATTTTGAGACATAAAATATTAAAAAATACGTTTTCTTGAGAGAGATGATTTTTCAAATTTGTGCCTACTGCACATGACTGTTTTTGGATAGTTGATAAGTTTTTAAAAATACTTTCTAAGGCTCCCTAGTTTGGCCTTTATTTATTTTTTATTTTTGTAAACTAGACAACTTGAAGGACATGTATGATTTTTTTTTTTTTTTTTTTTTATGATTTTAGGAGACCTTTGAATATTTTTACAAATTCAATTTGGGCTTTTTTATGTTGTTCTAGACATGTAGGAGATGTTTCCTGAAAATTTTTGTAATTAAATTCCACTCCAAGATATTTTTTTTAGGATTTGTTTTATGATGCTTCCTATTTTGATCGCATGCTAAAAATCTTGTACTTTACTTGACTTTGCCATTTTTTTTGGTGTTATTTGACTTATCTTGCTTGACTTTGGTTATATTGTATTGTGATATAGGCATAATAGAGAGGTTTGTCTTAATTTCATGATCAAATGATGTTCCTAGATATTAATTTATAATTTTTCTTTTGATAATAGTGTGCTACCCCCCTTTTGCTACATGTTTTTAATCATAACCCTTTTTTTTTGGGGGGAGTTGTATACATGACTTATTTGATAATTTGTGTTTTCTTATACTTTGGTCATTTCTGTTATAATATTTAGATACCATGCATGCTAGGATTTCTTTTCTTTATTGTCTGTTATTATAACTTTGATCTAACCTCTCATGTCTTATGGAAGCATATTGTAAGCTATTTATGCTATTCAGGTTCGCTTTTTATCTTTGCATCTTCATTCCATTAGTTATGTAAAGCTTCATATATGATCATTATCATGCTTAATATATCTTTTTGAGTGCTTGTTTGACTCACCATGTTAGATTTCTTACTATGGTAAAATACATGTGTGTGTGTGTTTTTTTTTTTAAAAAACTAACTTTGATGTCTTGTGACAACACTTAAGTTACAGCTCAGGTAGTACGCCTATCTTCCTTACTCGTGTGATTGATTGCTTAGATATGTTTGAATATGGATAACATGTAATTTGAATTTAGATAAACACCTTATCCTTTCTTGGTATCATTGGTCAATCGATTAATTGTCGTATTTCCCTCAGTCTAGTTATAGAGACCTTTTTAAGGCTTAGAGGGATGCTAAACACCTTATCCAAAACTTAAGGAGTTATTTTTCTTAGGATTTTAGTTTTTTATTTTATTTTCCTTAAAAACAAATAAAAATAAGTGGCAAGTTTGATTTTAACAACAAATTTTTATCATTTAAAAAGTGAGTCCCATCGATGAGTGGGAACGCACATAAAAAATGCAGATCCACAAATTGATGACTCCATTAAGAATTTTTTAGGATCAAGTTTGAATACTAGTTGAGGAAAATATGGCGTCTAATTGGTTGATTAGAAAGTACCTTCCTTCCTTTAGGCAAGGTGATTAAGTTTGCTTGCTTGATTGATTTGTAAAGTTGGATAATTGTAGTACTTAACTGTTTGTGATTTAGTTAAAATTCTCATTTTGGGTTTATTATCTTTGAAAGACTCTTTTAAAGAAAATAGAAGTTTTTTAGGATTGATATTTGAGTTGAGCTTAATCGTTTGGTCCTTTGGATTCTCATCATTTGGAAACCATCGTAGGTTTTATCTAAGTTTATTCTTTGGTCCTTTCGTTTCTTATCATTAGAACACCATCCTAGGTTCTATCTAACCTTATTAATGTTTGGTCCATTGGTTTCTCATCATTGGGTCGCCATCCTAGGTTTTATCTTAGTTTCTTTGCCTTCTCTTCATTGGAACTCCATTATAGATTTTAAGTTTATTCCTAGTTTCACTCATTAATCATCATTGGGACACAATCTTAGGTACTATCTAAGAATATTTGTTTCTTCCTTTGGTTTCTTATCATTGGAACGCCATCCTAACTTCTATCTAAGTTTAATCGTTTATTCCTTTTGATTTCTCATCTTTAGGATACCATCCCAAGTTTCTTCATTGTTCCTTTGGTTTCTCATCATTAGGACACCATCCTGAGTTCTGTCCCAATTCATTCTTTTTCATTTCATTTCTCATCAATGGGATGCCATCCTAGGTTCTATCTAAACTTAATAGTTTGTTCCTTTGGTTTCTCATCATTGGGAAAACAATCCTAGGTTCTATCTCATTTTCTTCATTGTTCATTTTGTTTCTCATCATTGGGATGTTATTCTAGGTTCTATCTAAGTTCAATTGTTTGATCATTTAGTTTCTCATTATTGGGTCACCATCCTAGGTTCTGTCTAAGCTTAATCAATTGTTCCTTTGGTTTCTCATCATTGGGACACCATCCTAGGTTATGTCTAAGCTTAATCATTTGTTCCTTTGGTTTCTAATCATTGGGACACCATCCTAGGTTCTTTCTAACCTTAATTGTTTCTTCCTTTGCTATCGCATCAATTCGACACCATCCTATGTATTATCTTAGTTTATTCTTTGTTCTTTTGGTTTCTCATAATTGGGACACAATCCTAGGTTCTATCTAAGCTTAATCAATTCTTCCTTTTGTTTCTTATCATTGGGACACAACCCCAGGTTATATCTCAGTTTCCTCTTTGTTCCTTTCTTTTCTCATCATTTGGAAACTATCCTAGGTTTTATCTTAGTTTATTCTTTGCTCCTTTGGTTTGTCTTCATTATAAACCATCCTATGTTCTATCTAACCATAATCGTTTCTTCATTTTTTTTTTCGAATCAATGCGACACCTGGCACACTTTGTTTTTTTTTTTTTTTTAACTGAACAATTGATACTCAAATACAATATAAGTGCTCTTAAAAATATGGGGATACAAAAATTTAAATGCTAAGTTCCTATTTGATTTTTTGCAAAAAGAGGATATGCAAAACTTGTTATGAAGAGTACATCTTGTATTAAACTTTGTAACTATCAGTTAACAAAATATGTTTCGTTTCACAAAAGAAACATGTACTAAATTAATTTGCATATACCAAAATCCCATGGTTCACTACGGGTAGCCCATACTACAAGTGTACTTGACAAATATATATATTACATCATTCCTACAAAAAGATTCAGCCTTTCATACAAAGGCAAAGCCTTAAATCACTTTCAATGTGAGCAAACAACATCTAATCACAGTAAAGAATTGCTCAAGCATTATTTCCTACATAGATCTTCTGACCTGCATCTAAAGGTGGAAAGGACAGGGTGAGTTCACAACTCAATAGGAAAGTTTATAACTATCCTAAGCATACCCTTACAAACCTTGAATTAAACATCTAATAGATGCATGATAAACATTTTATAACCATTAATAAATATGCAATCATATCAAACATGTATGCATGTGTTTTCTAGTTTCATTTTTGCTTTTCCTCTTCCATCCTTTCACAACTGATAAACTGCTAACCCCTACCAATCTACACATCAGATATCAATGCTCCACAAGATACTAGGTCAATATAATAATGACTATTCTAGGGCATCACCTAAGGGTAAGTCATACCACATGTCTTCTGGGACTCATACCCAAGGGTAGGCTCAACCCCATGTCTTTAGGGACTTCCAAGGGTAGAACCAACCCCATACACCCACATCGGAGTGTCTTCCTCGAGGGCTTTAGGGACTTTCACCCAAGGACCCACGGTCCCACATAAACAATATATCATAGGATAATGCATGTAGCATCACTAAACACTTCCCACAATCAATTGTCTGAATATCATATGTGATTATTCCATATCCTTCTTGCAATGCAACCACACCATGAACCATTTCCACAACACGGAACCATGAATCTTCATACCAATATACGTTCCAATACAATAAACCGAGATGTAATGACACATTAAAACATCATAGAAATGATGTGAAATTCCGATATATGTTTCAAGGCAAGAAATTAGATACACCATGGAACAGTATAAAATTCCCTACCTTACACAGACTTTTCTTCTGTGATTCTCCTATGTAATCTTTACCTATTACAAGGAATTGAAATAAAACAAAATAATTTAGGTTTCTTAACCATGAAAATTTATTCAATTAAAACTTATGAAATTTTCCTTTCTTACTATTTTTCAACAACTGTATGTTATTAATTTTTAATTATCATATTAATTAGCAAACACCAATCGTTTTGATTTTTTTTCCTAAAGCCTAACCCAGTAACAAATCTCAAGTGTCCAAATAACCTAATTAATTAATAACATGTTTACTAATCTATCAAACCAAACTGAACAAAGATTTATGTTGATCTTACCATTAATAAAATACTTAAGCTAAAAGATTCATTTTGTTTCTAATCATTGGGACGCCATCCTAGATTATATAAGCTCAATCGTTTGGTCCTTTGGATTCTTGTCATGGGGACACAATCATAGGTTCTATCTAAGTTTATTCTTTGGTCCTTTCATTTCTCATCAGTAGTACGCCATCCTAGGTTCTATCTAACCTTATTCGTTTGATTCTTTTGTTTCTAATCATTAGGTCCCCACCCTAGGTTCTATCTTGGTTAATTCTTAGTTCATTTGCTTTCTCATGATTGGGACACCCTTTTAGGTTTAATTTAAGTTTGATGTTTTTTCCTTTGGTTTCTCATCATCGGTAAACCATCCTAGGTTGTACCTAAAATAATAAACTAAGAAAAAACCTAGAATGGTTTACCGATGATGAGAAACCAAAGGAAAAAACATCAAACTTAAATTAAACCTAGGATGGTATCCCAATGTTCAGAAACCCGAAGGAACAAATGATTAAGGATAGATAGAACCTAGGATGATGTCCCTATGATGAGCAACCAAATGAAAAAACAAAAAACTGAGATAGAACATAGGATGATGTCACAATGATGAGAAACCACATGAAGAGAGAATAAACTAAGGTTCAACCTAGGATGCAATCTTATTGATAAGAAACGAAAGGAACTAACGTTTAAGCTTAGATAGAGCCTAGGATGTGTCCTAATGATGGGAAAACCAAATAAACAAACAATAAACTTAGATGGAACATAGGATATTGTCCAAGTGATGAGAAACCAAAGGAACAAACATTAAACTAAAATCAAACCTATGATGGTGTCCCAAATTGGTTCATAAACCGAAGGAACAAACAATTAGGGTTTGATAGAACCTAGGATAGTGTCTCAATGTTGAGAAACCAAATGAAGAAAGAAAAAACTGAGATAGAACCTAGGATGGTGTACCGACAATGAGAAACTAAAGAAAGAAAGGAGAAACCTAGGACCACCGCATCTCCATAATAGAACCTAGGATGATATGAAACTAAATGAACAAAGAATAAACTGAGAAAGAACCTAGGATGATGTCCCAATTACGAGAAAGCAAATGAACAAATGATTAAGTATAGTTAGAACCTAGGATAGCGTCTCCAAAATTAGAAACCAAATGAACAAAGAATAAACTGATATAGAACATAGGATGGTGTCCTACTGATGACAAACCATAGGATCAAAGATGAAACTTACATTCAATCTAGGATTGAGTTCGATTGATGAGAAATGAAGGAAATAAATTATTAAGCCTACATAGAATTTAGGATGGCATCCCAATGATGCAAAGGAAAGTAAAGAAAGAATACTCTAAAATAGAACCTAGGATGTTGTCCCAATGCTGAGAAACTAATCGAACAAATGATTAAGCATAGACAAAGTCTATATAGAACTTAGGATGGCGTCCCAAAGATGAGAAACAAAATGAACAAAGAATAAACTAACATTGAACCTAGGATGGTGTCCAATTGATGAGAAACCAAATATACAATTGATTAAGCTTAGATAGAACCTATAATAGCGTTCCAACGGTGAGAAACAAAACGAATAAAGAATAAATTGAGATAGAACCTAAGATGGTGTCACATTGATGCAAAAGCAAAGGAAGAAACGATTACGGTTAGAACATAAGATAACATCCTAAGGATGTGAAACCAATGGAATAAAACATAAATAGAGACAACACCAAGGATGTTGTCCCAATGATGAGAAAACAGAATGAACAAACGATTAAGTTTAGATAGGCCTAGGATGACGTCCTAATGATGAGAAACAAATTGAACAAAGAGTAAACCTAGATAGAACCTTGGATAGTGTCCCAGTGATGAGAAGTCACAGGAACAAACGATAAAGTTTAGATAAAACCTAGGATAGACTCACAATGCTGAGAACCGAAATAAACACAAATTTAGATGAGATAGAACCTATGATGGTGTCCCAATGATGAGAAAGAAATGTAACAAAGAAGAAACATAGAAAGAACATTAGATCTATTCCCAATGATAAGAAACCAAATAAACAAAGAAATAATTCAGATAGAACTAAGGATTGTGTCCACATGATGAGAAACCAAAGGATCAAAGAAGAATCTAGGATTGTATCCACATGATTAGAAACCAAAAGAACAAACGATAAAGCTCAGATAGAATCTAGGATGGTGTCCCAACGATTAGAAAAAAAGGAACAAAATATAAATTGAGATAGAACTTAGGAGTTTGTCCGTATGACGAGAATCAACAGGAACAAAGAATAAACTAAGGTTGAATTTAGGATGGTGTCCAAATGATAAGAAACTGAAGGAACTATGAAGAAACGTAGATAGAGCTGCAAATGGTGTCCCAATGATGAGAAAACTAATGAACGAATGATTAAACTTATATAGAACATAGGATGTCGACCCAATGATGAGAAAACTAATGAACGAATGATTAAACTTATATAGAACATAGGATGTCGACCCAATGATGAGAAATCCAATCAACAAAGAATAAATTGAGATAGAAACCTAGGATAGTGTCCTAATGATGAGAAACCAAACGAACAAACGATTAAGCTTAGATTGAACATAGGATTTCATACCAATGATGAGAAACCAAAGGAACAAAGAATAAACGAAGATAGAACCTAGGACGGTGTCCTAATGATGAGTAACCAAAGGAACAAAGAATATAAGCTGAGATAAAACCTAGGATGGCATACAAATGATGAGAAACCAAAGGAATGAAAAATAAACTAAGATAGAACCTAGGAAGCTTATTTGATGATGAGAATCCAAAAGAACAAAGAATAAATTGAGATAGAACCTAGAATGATGTCCCAATGATGAGAAACTATTGGAACAAAGACGAAACTTAGTATGAACCTAGGATAGTGTCGCAAAGATGACAAACCAAAGAAAGAAACGAATCATCTTTCATAGAACCTACAATGGTGCCCCATTGATTAGAAACCAAAGATATAAAGAAACAATTCAGATAGAACCAAGGAGGATGTACCAATGATAAGAAACTAAAGTAAAAAATAAGAAACTTAGAACCTAGGATGCGTTCAGATGATGAGAAACCAAATGAGCAAAGAATAAACTAAGAGAAAACATAGGATGTTGTCCCAATGATGAGAAACCAATGGAAAAAAGAAAAAAACTTAGACTGAGTCTAAGATGGTGTCCCAAAAATGATAAACCACACGAACAAATGATTAAGCTTAAATAGGCATAAATAGAACCTACAATGATGTTTCAATGATGAGAAACGAAATGAAAAAAAGTATAAAATGGGATAGAACATAAGATGGTGTCCCAATGATGAGAATTCAAAGGAACAAATGATTAAACTTAAATAGAGCCTCAGATGACGTTCCAATGATGAGAAACCAAATGAAAAAGGAATAACCTGAGATAGCAAAATGTTGTCCAAGTGACGAGAAACCAAAGAAACAAACAATTAAGTTTAGAAATAACTGAGCTTGGTGCCCAAATGAAGAGAAACGAAATGAATAAAGGATAAACCGAGAAAGAAAGTAGGATGGTGTCCCAATGATGAGAATCCAAAGGAACGAAGATCAAACTTAGGTTGAACTTAGGACTGTGTCGCAAAGATGAGAAACCAAAAGAAGAAACAAATCAGCTTTGATAGAACCTACGATGGCATCCCATTAATGAGAAACTAAAGGAACAAAGAAAAAATTGAGATAGATTCTAGGATGGTATGCCAATGATGAGAAACTAAAGGAAAAAAAGAAGAAACTTAGAACCTAGGATGACATCCAAATGAGGAGAAATGAAATGAACGAATAATAGAGAAAGAACGAAGGATGGTGTCCCAATGATGAGAATCCAAAGGAACAACAACAAAACTTAGGTTAAACCTAGGATTGTGTCCTAAAGATGAGAAACCAAAGGAATAAACGATTAAGTTTAGATAGATCATAAGGAGGCGTCCCAATGATGACAAACCAATTGAACTAAGAGTAAACTGAGATGGAACCTAGGAAGGTGTCCCAATCATGGTAAGGAAACCTAAATTATGTGTTTCATTTCAGTTCCTTGTAATAGGTAAAGATCGCCTACATAGAAGAATCATAAAGAGGAAGTTGGTGTAAGGTAGGGTATTTTATGTCGTTCCATGGTGAATCTTGGTTTCTTTCCTTGAAACATTTATTGAAATTTCAGGTCATTTCTATGATTCCATGAAATGTTTTAATGTGTCAATTCATCTCGATTTATTGTATTGAAATGTTACGGTGATATTGGAATGTATATTGGTATCAAAATTCATGGTTCAGTGTTGTAGAAATGGTTCATGGTGTGGTTGCATTGCAAGAAGGATATGGAATAATGATAGATGTTATTAAGAGAATTCACTGGTGGGAACTGTTTATGTGATGCTACAGGCTCTATCCTTTGATATATTGGCTATGTGGGACCGTAGGTCCTTGGGTGAAAGTCCGTAAAGCCCTTGAGGAAGACACTCCGATGTGGGTGTATGGGGTTGGTCTTGCCCCTAGGTTTTAAGTCCCTAAGACATGGCATTGGTCCTTCCCTTGGTTGTGTGTCCTAGAAGACACAGGGTAACTTACCCTTGGGTTATAGTCGCATAGGAATCTTGTGGAGCATAGATATCTAATGTGTACATTGGTGGGGGTTAGCAGTTTATTAGTTGTGAAAGAATGGATGTGGAAAAGCAGAGATGAAACCAACAAACACATGCATACATGTTTGACACTATTGCATATTTGTTAATGAGTAGAAAATGTTTATCACACATGCTATTATACGTTTAATTCAAGGTTTTTAAGAGTATGCTTAGGATAGTTATAAACTTTCTTACTGAGTTGTGAACTCATCCTATCCCTTCCACCTTTAGATGAAAATCAGATGACCTATGTTGGAAATAATGCTTGCGCATTGCTTTTTTGTTGATTGAATGTTGTTTGCTCATTCAAAGTGTTTTGAGGTTTTGCCTTTGTATTAAAGACTAAATGTTTTTGGAGAAATGATGTAATGTATATTTGTTATGTACACTTGTAGATAGGCTACCCGTAGTGAACCATGGGGTTTTGGTGTATGTAAATTAACATAGTACAAGTTCTTTTTGTGAAAGGAATCATGTTTTGTTTACTAATAGTTACAAAGTTTAATACAAGATGTTTACATCTTTATAATAGGTTTTCATATTCTCTTTTTGCACAAAATCAACTAGGAACTCAACATTCAAATTTTTGTATCTCCAAAATTTTTAAAGCACTTAAGTATCAATTGTTAAGTTAGAAAAACAGGGGTGTGACATTCTGAACCAACAACTGGATATATTGAAGTCAAGGAAGATGCTCTTCATGTTCCACAAGGTTGGATTTCCATGATTCAAGCTTTGGAATAATATAGAAGAATCAACCAAAGAGAACATGTCACAAATTGTGTATATTGAATGGAGTTTCCTAAATTGGTGATTACCGATTTTTGACTCATCAAGGAGATTGGCTATTGCAATCTTTTAAGATTAATAAATTACCTTTCTTATTTATTATTATATTTTAAATTTTGAATTTTATGATGAAGTGATAAATTAGAAATTCCCTTGTTTCCTTTTTACTTTGAGGTTGGCATGGTTTTAGGAAATAATGGATTAAATTTCAGAATCCAACTAAGAATATTTTAGTTTCCCTCTTCTAGCTATCTACAAAATCTAGGCAGAATAGTTGGGGATTTTGTAACTTCCATAATTGTGAACCTCTTTACATTTAAATAGCCATCAACTTATTGAAAAATAATATAGATTTCATTCATAATTTTGTGAGAGAAAATTCTTTTTAGTTCTTTTAGAACTCTTTCAACTTATCGTAAAGATTTTCATGGCGTTCTCCTTCAACTTTTCAATTAATCCTTCCATAATTTATTGTAGCGTCTTCATTATACCAATGTTCTTGCTTCTATATAAGCAACGAGTTGCGGTTTCATACAAATCTGTTTCTAGACGATCTTGGAGCCATTCTTGATCCACAAGTTTCTCAATTTTGTGGTGTGGATAGTATCATATAGAACCTAGGATTGAGTCCCAATGATGACAAACCAAATGAACAAAGAATTAACTTAGACAGAACCTAGGATGGCGTCCCAATGATGAGAAACTAAAGGAAAAAAAGAAGAAACTTAGATAGACCCTAGAATGGTGTCCCAATGATGAGAAACAAAATGAACAAGGAATAAACTGATATAAAACATAGGATGGTGTTCCAATGATGAGAAACCAAAGGAACAAACGAGTAAGTTTAGAAACCAAAGGAATAAAGAAGAAACTTAGATAGACCCTAGAATGGTGTCTCAATTTATTCATTGTTCATTTGGTTTCTCATCATTGCAATGCTATCATAGCTTCTCTTGAAGTTTAATCGTTTGTTCCTTTGGTTTCTCATCATTGGAACACCATCCTATGTTCTTTGTCATTTTATTCTTTGGTCATTTGGGATACCATTCTAGGTTATATCTATATTTGATCATTTTTTCGTTTGGTTTCTCATTATCATTGGGACACCATCCTAGGTTCTATCTAAATTTCTTCTTTATTCCTTTGGTTTCTCATCATTGGCACAATATTCTATGTTCTATTTTTGTTTATTCTTTGATCATTTGGTTTCTTGTCATTGGAACCCCATCCTAGGTTCTATTTAAATTTCTTCTTCTTCTTTTTTTCCTTTAGTTTCTAATTAATGTAACCATTCTAGGTTCTATCTCAGTTTAATCTTTGTTCAACTAGTTTCTAATAATTGGGACACCATCTTAGGTTCTATCTCAATTTATTCTTTGTTCATTTCGTTTATCATCATTGGGACATCATCCTATGTTCTATCTAACATTAACCATTTGTTCCTTTGCTTTAGCATCAATGCGACACCAACCTTTTTTTTTTTATCTTAGTTATTCTTTGTTCATTTTGTTTTTCAACATTGGGATGCCATCCTAGGTTCTATATAAGCTTAATTGTTTGTTCATTTGGTTTCTCATCATTGGGACATCATCTTAGATTCTATGTTTCTTCTTTATTCCTTTCGTCTCTCATCATTGGGGCAGCATTCTATGTTCTATCTCAATTTATACAATGTTCATTTGGTTTCTCATCATTATGACGCCATCCTAGGTTCTGATTTTGCTTAATCAGTTTTTTGTTAGGTTTTTCATTGTTAGGACACCATCCTAGGTTCTATCTATGTTTCGTTTTTGTTCCTTTGGTTTCTCATCATTTGGACACCATCATAGGTTCTATCTTTATTTATTCTTTGTTCATTTGGTTTCTCATCATTGGGACACCATCCTAGGTTTTGTCTAACCTAAATAATTTGTTCCTTTCGTTTTTTGTCATAGGGACATCATCCTAGGTTCTATCTTAATTTATTATTTGATCATTTATTTCCAATCATTGGCCCGCCATGCTAAGTTCTATCTCATCTTAAGGGTGCCATCCTAGGTTTTATCTAAGTTTAATCGTTTATTTGTTTTGTTTCTCAACATTAGGACACCATCCTAGGTTCAATTTATGTTTATTCTTTGTTCAGTTGGTTTCTCATCATTGGAACTCTCACACCCTGAGTTTCAAACTTTACAATTGATACTCAAATAAATTGTACGTGCTTTCAAAAAATTGGGGATACAAAAATTAAAATGTCGAGTTCCTGCTTGATTTTGTGCAAAAAGAGAATGTGGAAACTTGTTATAAAGAGGTATACATCCTGTATTAAACTTTGTAACTCTTAGTTAACAAAATATGATCTGTTTCACAAAAAGAACTTATACTACGTTACTTTACATAAACCAAAATCCCATGGTTCACTACGGGTAGCCCATTGTCACACCCCGGTTTTTGTTATTCTTCAAACTAAACAATTGAAACTCAAATACAATATAAGTGCTCTCAAAAATTTAAATGCTAAGTTCCTGCTTGATTTTGTGCTAAAATTTACATATACCTTGTTTCTCATCATTGGGACACCATCCTAGGTTCTATCTATGTTTAATCGTTTGTTCCTTTGGTTTCTCATCATTGGGACACCATCCTAAGTTTTATATATGTTTTGTCATTGTTCCATTTTTTTTTCTCATCATTAGTAGACTATCTTATGTTGTATATTGGTTTATTCTTTGGTCTTTTTCTTTTTTATCATTGGGACGCCATTTAATCATTTATTCGTTGTTCCGTTGGTTTCTCATCATTGGGACGCAATCGTAGAGGTTCTATCTAAGTTTTTTATTTGTTCGTTTGGTTTCCCATCATGGGACGCCATCCTAGGGTTTGTCTAAACTAAAATTATTTGGTTTCTCGTCATTGGGTCACCATCTTAGGTTCAGACTCAGTTTATTCTTTGTTCCTTTGGTTTCTCATCTTTGGGACATAATGCAACATTCTATCTCAGTTTATTTTTTGTTCATTTGGTTTTTCATCACTGTGACACCATCCTAAGTTTAATGTAAGTTTCTTCTTTGTTAATTTTATTTCTAAACCTTGGATACCATCATAGGTTCGATCTCAGTTTATGCTTTGTTTCCTTTGGATTCTTGTCATTGGGACAACATACTAGATTCCATCTAAGCTCAATCATTGGTTCCTTTGGTTTCTCATTGTCGTTTCGACACGATCATGTGTTCAATCAAACTTTCACCTTTTGTTCCTTTGATTTCTCATCCTTCGGGGACCATCTTACATTCTATCTTAGTTTAGTTTATTCTCACATTGGGACACCTTTCTATGTTCTTTCTAAACTAAATTATTTGTTCATTTGGTTTCTCATCATTGGGACACCATCCTAGGTACTATCTTAGTTTATTCTTTCTTCATTTGGTTTCTCATCATCGGTATACCATCTTAGGTTTTATCTCCATTTATTCTCTTTTCCTTTCTAGGTTCTATCTAAGGTTACTCGTTTGTTCATTAGGTTTCTATCTATGTTTCTTCTTTGTTCATTTTGTTTCTCATCTAGTTCTATCCCAATTTAATCTTTGTTTATTTGATTTCTCATTATTGGGTCGACATTCTATTCTTTATATAAGCTTAATCATTTGTTATTTGGCTTCTTATCATGGGACACCATCCTAGTTTCTATCTAAAGTTAATTGTTTTTTCCTTTGGTTTTCTATCATTGAGACACCATCTGTGGTTCTATCCAAGTTTTTTCTTTGTTGCTTCAGTTTCTTATCATTAGGACTGTATCCTAAGTTCAACCACAATTTATTCTTTGTTCCTATGGATTATCGTCATTGGGATAACCTCCAAAATTCTATCTCAATTTATTTTTTGTTCCTTTGTTTTCTCATCGTGAGGACATCATCCTAGGTTTTATCCAAGCTTAATCGTGTGTTTCTTTCATTTCTAATCAATGGGGACACAATCTTAGGTTCAATATTAGTATCTTCTTTGATCATTGAGTTTCTCATCCTTTAATCTTAGGTTAATTCAGTTTCTAATCTATCCGAATTAATTCTTTGTTCATTTGGTTTCTCATCATTGAGACACCATCTTAAATTCTTTCAAAAGTTTCATCTTTGTTCTCATCATTGGAACACCATCCTAGGTTCTATCTCATCTTAATCTTTGTTTATTTCATTTCTCATCATTGTGAGTCTATCCTAGATTCTATCTAAACTTCACTGTTTCTTCCTGTGGTTTGTCATCTTTGGGGCCCCATCCAGGGTTCTATCTAAATTTATTCTTTTTTCATCTTGTTTCTCATCATTAGGACGCCATCCAAGGTCTATCTAAACTTAATCGTTTGTTCCTATGGTTTCTCGTCATTGGGACAACATCCTAGGTTCTATATCTGTTTATGTTTTATTCCTTTGGTTTCTCATTCTATGTCCTATCTAACCGTAATCGTTTCTTCCTTTGCTAATGCATCAATGTGACACCATCTTAGGTTCTATGTCAATTTATTCTTTGTTCATTTTGTTTCTCATAGTTGGCATGCCATCATAGATTGTATCTAAGCTTAATCAATTGTGCGTTCAGTTTCTCATCAATTGGATGCCGCCTTAGGTTCTTTCTCAGTTTATTCTTTGTTCATTTTGTTTCTCATCTTTGGAAACTCATCCTAGGTTCTATATAGGCTTTGTCTATGCTTAATCATTTGTTCGATTGGTTTCTAATCATTAGGATACCAACCTAGGTTCTATCTTAGAGCATTCTTTCTTCATTCGCCCTTGCATCATTGGGATGCCACCCTAAATTCTATCTAAGCTTAATTGTTTACTTTCTTTTCTGATCAATTGAACTCAATCCTAGGTTGAATCTAAGTTTCATCTTTCATCCTTTAGTTTGTCATCAATAGAACACCATCCTAGGTTCTATCTAAGTTTCTTTTACGTCCCTTTGGATTATTATCTAAGTTCCTTAATCATTTGTTCATTTGCTTTCTCATCATTGGGACATCATTCGAGGTTCTTTCTCTGCTTATTCTTTGTTCATTTTGTTCCATATCATTGGAAGACATCTTAGGATCTATATAAGCTTAATTGTTTGTTCGTTTGGTTTCTCATCATTAGGATGCCATCCTAGGTTTTATCTATGTTTTTTTCTTTCTTCCTTTGGTTTCTCATCATCGGTACACCATCCTAGGTTCTATCTCAGTTTTGTCTTTCTTCATTTGGTTTCTTAGCTTATTTGTTTGTTCCTTTGATTTTTGAACATTCCGACACCATCATAGATTTGATTTAAGTTTGATGTTTGTTCCATTGGTTTATCATCATAGGAACACTATCCTAGGTTCTATCTATGTTTATTCTTTATTTATATGTTTTGCCATCATTGCGACGCCATGCTAGGCTCTATCTAAGCTTAAACGTTAGCTCCTTTCATTTCTCATCAAAAGGACTGCATCCTAGGTTGAATCTAAGTTTCTTCTCTTTATTTGGTTTGTCAACATTGGGACACCATCCTATGTTCTATCTCAGTTTATTCTTTTTTCATTAGGATGTCAGGTTACTTTCTATCCGTGTTTCTTCCTTTTCCTTTTGTTTGTCATCATTGGTACACCATCCCAGGTTCTATCTTAGTTTTCTCTTTCTTCATTTATCCTTAATTGTTTGTTCGTTCAATTTTTGAACAATGGGATACGATCTTAGGTTTAATTTACGTTTGATGTTTGTTCCTTTGATTTTTCATCATTGGGATAGCATCCTAAGTTTTATCTATGTTTATTCTTTCTTTTTTTGTTTTCTCGTCATTGGGACGCCATCATAGGTTATGTCTATGCTTAAACGTTAGTTCCTTTCATTTCTCATCAATAGGTCTGCATCCAGGTTGAATCTAAGTTTCTTCTCTCTTCATATGGTTCCTCATCATTGGGAAACCATCCTAGGTTCTATGTAAGTTTCTTGTTCGTTAGTTTTGTTTCCCATCAATGGGATGCCATCCTATGTTGTATCTAAGTTTCTTATTTGTTACTTATTTTTCTCATCATTGGGACGCCATCCTAGGTTGTTATCAAAGGTTCTACTTGAGTTTGTTCTTTATTCATTTGGTTTCCCATCATTAGGATGCCATCCTATGTTGTATCTAAGTTTCTTATTTGTTACTTCTTTTTTCTCATCATTAGGACACCATTCTAATTTCTATTTCATTTTATTCTGTGTTCATGTATTGTATGATCAGTGGAACGGTATCCTAGATTCTATTTAAGCTTAATCGTTTGTTCCATTAGTTTCTTATCATTTGGATGCTAGCCTAATTTCTATGTGTTTCTTTCCTTTTTGTTTAGTTTCTCTAATTGGCATGTCATCCTAGGTTCTCATCATTGGGACACCATCCTTGGTTCTATCCAACTTTAATCGTTTGTTCCTTTTGTTTTTGAACATTGGGGCATACTAGGTGTAATTTAACCTTGATGTTTGTTCCTTTGGTTTCTTATCTTCTGGACAAATCCTAGGTTCTATCTAAGCTTAAACGTTAGTTCCTTTCATTTCTCATCAATAGGACAGCATCCTAGGTTCTATGTAAGTTTCTTCTTTGTCACTTTTGTTTCTCAGTTTATTCTTTTGTTCATTTTGTTTTCTCATTATGCAGATGAAAAATTAGGTTTTATCTAAACATAATCTTTTGTTCCATTGGTTTATCATCATTGGGACACCATCATATGTTGTTTATAAAGTTAAATAGTTTGTTGCTTTGTTTCTCGTCAATAGGACACCATCCAAGGTTATAACTCAAATTATTCTTTATTCAATTGGTTTTAGATCATTGGGGCACCATTCAAGTTTCTATTTCATTTTATTCTTTGTTCATATTGTGTCTGATTAGTGGAATGCTATCCTAGGTCTATTTAAGCTTAATCGTTTGTTCCATTGATCTCTTACCATTGGCACGCCAACCTAATTGCTATCCGTATTTCTTTTCTTCATCCTAGATTCTTCAATCTCAGTTTTTCATTTCTCCATCTGGTTTCTCATCATTGGGACACCATCCTAGGGTCTATTCAACCTTAATCGTTAATTCCTTCAGTTACTAAACATTGGGACCATCCTATGTTTAATTTAAGTTTACTATTTGTTCCTTTGGTTTTTCATCATTGGGAAAAATATCCTAGGTTATATATATAAGTTTATTCCTTGTTTATTTGCTTTCCCATCATTGGGATGGCATCATAGGTTCTATCTAAGCTTAAATGTTAGTTCCTTTTATTTCTCATTAATAGAATTAGATTCTAGATTGAATCTAAGTTCTTATCTCTTCATTTGGTTTCTCATCATTGGGACACCATCATAGGTTCTATGTAAGTGTCTTCCTTGTTCATAAATGGTTCTCATCATTCGAAGGAAAAACTAGGTTCTGTCTAAGCATAATTATTTGTTTCATTGGTATCTCATCATTGGGACACCATCCTAGGTTGTTTATAAATTTAATTGTTTGTTATGTTGCTTCTTGTCAATGGGACACCATCCAAGGTTCTAACTCAGTTGATTCTTTATTCATTTGGTTTCTCATCATAAGGAGACCATCAAAGGTTCTAACTCAATTGATTCTTTATTCATTTGGTTTCTCATATAAGGATACCATCCAAGGTTCTAATTCAGTTGATTATTTATTCATTTGGTTTCTCATCAGTGGGATACCATCCTTGGTTGTATCTAAGTTTCTTATTTGTTTATCTTCATTGGGACCCCATTCTAGTTTCTATTTCATTTTATTCTTTGTCCATTTTGTGTCTAACTAGTGGAACACTATCCTAGGTTCTATTTAAACTTAATCGTTTGTTCCATTGGTTTCTTATCATTTGGACGCCAACTTAATTTCTATTTGGGTTTGTTTCCTTTTCCTTTAATTTCTCATAATCGGCGCACCACCCTAGGTTATATTTCAATTTTTTTTCTTTCTTCATTTGGTTTCTCATCATTGGGAGACCATCCTAGGTTTAATTTAAATTTGGTGTTTGTTCCATTGGTTTCTTACTATTTGGAAGCCAACCTAATTTCTATATGTGTTTCTCTCCTTTTCCTTTAGTTTCTCATAATTGGCACACCATCCTAAGTTCTATCTCAATTTTTTTCTCTCTCTTCATCTAGTTTCTCATCATTGGGACACCATCCTAGGTTCTATCAAACTTTGATCCTTTGCTCCCTCAATTTCTGAAAATTGGGAGATCATCCTAGGTTTAATTTAAGCTTGATGTTTATTCCCTTAGTTTCTCATCATTGCGACAATATCCTAGGTTCTATATAAGTTTATTCTTTGTTTATTTTCTTTCCCATCATTGGGACACCATCGTAGGTTCTAATCTAAACTTAATGTTAGTTGATTTCGTTTCTCATCAATAGGACTGCATCCTAGATTGAATATAAGTTTCTTCTCTCTTCATTTGGTTTCTCATCATTTGGACACCATCCTAGGTTCTAAGTAAGTTTCTTCTTTGTTACTTTTCTTTTTCATCATTGGGACAACATCATAGGTTGTACCTTAGTTTATTCTGTGTTTATTTCGTTTCTCATCATTTGGAGGCAAAGCTAGGTTCTATCTAAACTTAATCTTGTGTACCATTGGTTTCTCATTATTGAGACAACATCCTAGGTTGTATCTAGTTTCGTATTTGTTTCTTTTGCTTGTCATCATTGCAATACCATTAATTTCTATTTCATTTTGTGTTTGATAAGTGGAATGCTATCCTAGGTTCAATTTAAGCTTAATCGTTTGTTCCATTGGTTTCTCATCATTGGGACACCATCCTATGTTCTTTATTAGTTTGTTCTATGTTCAATTTATTCTTTGTTTATTTGGTTTCATATCATTGGGAAGACATCCTAGGTTCTGTATAAGCTTAATTGTTTGTTCGTTTGTTTGGTTTCTCATCATTGTGACACTATCCTATGTTCTATCTTAGTTTATTATTTATTTGTTCTGTTTTTCATCATTGGGGCGTCATCCTTGGTTCTATCTAACCTTAATCATTTGTTTCTTCAATTACTGAATATTAGGACACCATCATTGGTTTGATTTTAGTTTGATGCTTATTCCTTTGGTTTCTCATATTTGGGACAATATCCAAAGTTCTATCTAATGTTATTCTTTTTTTATTTACTTCCACATTATTGGGATGCCATCCTAAGTTCTAGTTAAAGCTTAAACGTTTGATCCTTTCGTTCTCATCAATAGGACTGCATCCTAGGGTGAACTGAAGTTTCTTCTTTCTTCCTTTGGTTTCTAATCATTGGGACAACATCCCAGGTTGTATCTAAATTTCTTCTTTTGTTCATTTCATCTCTCATCATTGGGATGCAAAACTAGGTTGTATCTAAAGATAATTGTTTGTTCCTTTGGTTTCTCGTCATTGGGACACCATCCTATATTTTATCTCAGTTTATTCTTTGTTCATTTGGTTTCTCATCGTTGGAATACCATTCTAGGTTGTATCCAAGATTCTTCTTTACTACTTTTGTTTATGATCATTAGGACATCATTCTAGTTTGTATATCAATTTAGTCTTTGTTCATTTGGTGTCTGATCAATGGAACGCTATCCTAGGTTCTCTCTAAGCTTAATCATTCATTCCTTTGGCTTCTCATCATTGGGACATCATCCTAGGCTCTTTCTCAATTTATTCTTTGTTCATTTGCTTTTTAATTATTTGGATGTCATCCTAAGTTCTATATGAGTTTGTTTTTTGTTAGTTTTGTTTCTCATCATTGGGACACCATTCTAGTTTCTAATTATCCTTAATTGTTTGTTCCTTTACTTTCTCAACATTGGGACACGATCATAGGTTTGATGTTTGTTCCATTGGTTTCTCATCATTAGGACACTATCCTAGGTTCTATCGCATATTCTTTGTTCATTTGTTTTCCTATGATTGGGACCCCATCCTTGGTTCTATCTTAGCTTAAACGTTAGTTCCTTTTGTTACTCATCAATAGGACTGCATCTTAGGCTGAATCTAAGTTTCTTTTTTCTTCCTTTTGTTTCTCATCATTGGGATTGGTTCCTAAGTTCTAAGTTTCTTCTTTGTTACTTTATTTTCTCATCATTAGGACACCATCATAGGTTCTATCTTTGTTCATTTTGTTTATCATCATTGGGATGCATAACTAGGTTCTATCTAAACATAATCGTTTGTTCCTTTGATTTCTCAATATTGGGACACCTTCCTAGCTTCTTTCTAAATTTAATCAATTTGTCCTTTGGTTTCCTATCATTAGGACACCATCTTAGGTTCTATCTCAATTTATTTTTTGTTTATTTGGGTTGTCAACATTGGGTACCGTTTAAGTTGTATCTAAGTTTCTTATTTGTTACGTTCAATTCTCATAATTATTGGGACACTATTCTAGTTTCCATTTTTGTTTATGCTTTGTTTATTTGGTTTCTGATAAGTGGAATGCTATCGTAGGTTTTATTTCAGCTTAATTGGTTTTTCCTTTGGTTTGTCATCGTTGGAACTCCATCCTGTGTTCATTCTCAGTTTATTATTTGTTCATTTGGTTTTTAATTATTGGGATGTCATTCTAGGTTCTACGTTTGTTTCTAATCATTGGGAAACCGTCTTAAGTTTATTCTAAGTTTTTTCTTTGTTCATTTGGTTTCATATATCATTAGAAAGACATCATAGGTTCAATATAAGCTTAATATTTTGTTTGTTTAGTTCCTCATCATTGCGTACCCGCCTAGGTTCTATCCAGGTTTCTTCATTGCTCCTCTTGTTTCTCATCATTGGGACACCATCCTATGTTCTATCTTAGCTTATTCTTTATTTGTTTCATTTCTCATCAATGGGACGTCATCCTAGGTTTTATCCATGTTTCTTCTTTTTTTCCATTAGTTTCTCATCTTTGCTACACCATCCTAGGTTTTATCTTTCTTCATTTGATTTCTGAACATTGGGACACCATCATATGTTTGATTTAAGTTTGATGTTTGTTCCTTTGGTTTCTCATCATTGGGACACTATCCTAGGATCTATCTAAATTTATTCTTTGTTTAGTTGTTTCTTATCATTGGAACCCCATCCTAGGTTATCTAATTTTAAACGTTAGTTCCTTTTGTTTCTCATCAAGAGGACTGCATCTGAGGTCGAATCTAAGTTTCTTTTTTCTTCCTTTAGTTTCTCAATATCACATCCTAGGTTCTATCTAAGTTTCCTCTTTGTTACTTTTGTTTATCATTATTTGGACACTATCATAGGTTCTATCTCTGTTTATTATTTGTTCATTTCGTTTCTCGTCATTGGAATGCATAACTAGGTTCTATCTAAACATTGTTTGTTCCTTTGGATTCTCATCATTACATCACCCTGCTATGTTCAATCTTAGTTTATGCTTTGTTCATTTTGGTTTCTCATCATTGGGATGCCATCCTAGGTTCTTTCTCAATTTATTCTTTGTTCAATTGGTTTCTCATCATTGGAACGAGATCATAGGTTCTACATAAGCTTATACATTTGTTCCTTTTTTTTTTTTTCCTCATCATTGGGAGGTATTCCTAAGTTCTATCTCAATTTATTCTTTGTTCCTTTTGTTTCTCATAAATGGGATGCTATGCTAGGTTCAATCTAAACTTGTTTGTTCCTTTGGTTTCTCGTTTTTGGAACGCCTTCATAGGTTCTATCTTAGTTTATTCTTTGCTACTTTGATATCCAAATTAAGCTTAGATAGAACCTTGGATGACATCCCAACGATCAGAAAACAAAGGAAAAAATGAATAATCTTATGTAGTACCTAGGATGGAGTCCCAATGATTATAAATCAATGGAAATAAAACCTAAAATGGTGCCCCAATGACGAGAAAGCAAATGAATTAAGAATAAACGAAGATGGAACCTAGGATGGCGACCCAATGATGAGAAACCAAAGGAACAAATGAATAAAGTTAGATAGAACCTTGGATGGCGTCCTAATGATGAAAAATGAAAGGACCAAAGAATAAAGTTAGATAGAAGTTACGATTGTGTCCCAATGCCGAGAATCGAAGTGATCAAACAATTAAGCTTAAATAGAATCTAGGATGGCATCCCATAGAAACAAAATGAACAAAGAATAAACTGACCTATAGCCTAGGATGGTGCCGCATTTTGACAAACCAAAGGAAATAAGAAAAAACTTAGAACTAAGGATGGTGTCCCAGTGATGACCAAAGGAACAAACGATTAAGCTTAGATAAAACCTAGGATGGTGTCCCAATGATGAGAACCAAAATGAACTAAGTTTAGAAAGACGTAGGATGGCTTCCCAATGATGAGAACCAAACGAATAATGAATAAACTAAGACAGAACCCAGAATGGTGTTGCACTAATGCGAAAGCAAAGGAAGAAGCGATTATATTTAGATAGAATATAGTTTGGCGTCCTAATGATGAGAAACCCAAGGAACAAAGAATAAATAAAGAACCTAGGATGGTGTCCCAATGATGAGAAACCAAAGGAATAAAGAGGAAACTGAGCAACCTAGGGTTGTGTCCCAATTAATAAGAAACAAAAGAAAGAAACAATTAGGCTTAGAAAGATCCTAGAATTGTGTTGACATGATGAGAATCCAAATGAACAATGAATAAACTGAGATAATACCTAGGATGGGGTCGCATTGATGCGAAAGCAAAGGAAGAAACGATTAAGGTTAGATAGAACATAGGATGGCGTCCTAATGATGAGAAACAAAGGAACAAATGATTAAGCTTAGATAGAACCTAGGATGGTGTCCCAATGATGAGAAACTAAATGAACAAACGATTAAGCTTAGATGGAACCTGGGATGATGTCCTAATGATGAAAAATTTAATGAACAAAGAATAAAATAAGATTGAACCTAGGATTGTTTCCCAATGATGAGAAACCAAAGGAACAATCAATTAAGCTTAGACATAACCTAGAATGACGTCCCAATGATGAGAAACCAAATGAATAAAGAAGAAATTGAGATCAAACTCAAGATGGAGTCACATTGATGCAAAAGCAAAGGAATAAACAATTAAGGTTAGATAGAACATAAGATGACATTCCAATGATGAGAAACCGAAGGAACGAAGAATAAACTAAGATAGAACCTAGGATCATGTCCCTATGATGAGAAACCAAAGGAAGAAACAATTAAGGTTAGATAGAACCTAGGATGGTGTCCCAATGATGAGAAACTAAGCGAACAAAGAATTAAGTTTTGGATAGAACCTAGGACAACACCCCAATGAGGAGAAACGCAATGAAAAAAAAAAAAATGAGATAGAATCTTGGATTGTGTCCCAATGTTGAGAAACCAAAGGAATAAACTACTAAGCTAAGATAGAACCTTGGATTGTGTCCCAATGTTGAGAAACCAAAGGAATAAACTATTAAGCTAAGATAGAACTTGGGATGGTGTCCCAATGATGACAAACCAAATGAACAAAGAAGAACCTAGGATGGTGTCCCAATGATGAGAAACGAAAGGAACAAACGCTTAAGTTTAGATAGAACCTATGATCACGTCCTAATGATGAGAAACTAAATGAATAAAGAATAACTTGAAATAGAATCTACGGATGTGTCCCAATGATAAGAAACCAAATGAACAAATAATTAAGCTTAGATAAGGATGGTGTCCTAATGATTAAAAACCAGAGGAAAAAATGAATAATCTTAAGTAGTACCGAGGATGGCATTAAAATGATGATAAATCAATGGAATTAAGAATAAATTTAGAAAGAACCTAAAATGGTGTCCAAATGGTGAAGGCATAAGAATAAACCAAGATAGAACCTAGGATGGTGAACCAATGATGATAAACCAAAGCAACAAACAGATAAGGTTATATAGAACCTAGGATGACGTCCTAATGATGAGAAATAAAAGGACTAAAGAGTTAACTTAGATAGAACCTGTGATATTGTCCCAATGAAAATAATCCAAAGGACCAAATGATTAAGCTCAGATAGAATCTAGGATGATGTCACCATGATGAGAAACTAAAGGAACAAAGAAGATACTTAGAACTTAGGATGATGTCCCATTGATGAGAAACCAAAGGAACAAATGATTAAGCTTAGATAGAACCTAGAATGGTATCCCATTGATGAGAAATGAAATGAAAAAGAATGAAGTAGGACAAAACCTAGGATGGTGTCCTAATGATGAGAAGCCAAAGGAAGAAAGAAGCAACTTAGATAGAGCCTAGGACGGCATTCCAATGATAAGAAACCAAGGGAAAAAAACGAATATTCACATATAGTACCTAAGATTGTGTCCCAATGATGATAAATGAATGGAACTAAGAATAAACATCGATAGAAGTTATGATGGAGTTCCAATGATGAGAAAACAAAGGAACTAAGAATAAATGAAGATAAAACCTAGGATGGTGAGCCAATGATGAGAAACCAAAGGAACAAACAGATAAGGTTATATAGAACCTAGGATGACGTCCTAATGATGAGAAATAAAAGGACTAAAGAGTGAACTTAGATAGAACCTATGATGTTGTCCCAATGAAAAGAATCCATATGACCAAATGATTAAGCTCAGATAGAATCTAGGATGGTGTCCCCATGATGAGAAACTAAAGGAACAAAGAAGATACTTAGAACTTAGGATGATGTCCCATTGATGAGAAACCAAAGGAACAAATGATTAAAAGCTTAGATAGAACCTAGAATGGTATCCCATTGATGAGAAATGAAATGAAAAAGAATGAAGTAGGACAAAACCTAGGATGGTGTCCTAATGATGAGAAACCAAAGGAAGAAAGAAGAAACTTAGATAGAGCCTAGGAGGTGTCCTAATGATGAGAAACCAAAGGAAGAAAGAAGAAACTTAGATAGAGCCTAGGATGGTGTCCTAAAGATGAGAAACCAAAGGAAGAAAGAAGAAACTTAGATAGAGCCTAGGATGGCATTCCAATGATAAGAAACCAAGGGAAAAAAACGAATCTTCTTATATAGTACCTAAGATTGTGTCCCAATGATGATAAATGAATGGAACTAAGAATAAACTTAGATAGAAGTTATGATGGAGTTCCAATGATGAGAAAACAAAGGAACTAAGATAAAACCTAGGATGGTGAGCCAATGATGAAGAAACCAAAGGAACAAACAGATAAGGTTAGATAGAACCTAGAATTGTGTCCTAATGATGAGAAACGAAAGGACCAAAGAATAAACTTAAATAGAACCTACAATGGTTTCCAAGACAAAATGATTAAGCTCGACTGAAAATATCAATTCTAAAAAAAATCTCTTTTCTTTAACTAAATCACAAACAGTTAAGTACTACAATTATCCAACTTTATAAATCAATCAAGTAAGCAAACTGAATCACCTTGCCTAAAGTAGTGTTCAAAACTAAATCAACCAATTAAACACCATATTTTCCTCAAGTAGTGTTCAAACTTGATCTTGAAAAATCCTTAATGGAGTCACCAATTTGTGGAGTCACCTAAGAAAAATGACTCCTTAAGTTTTGGAAAACCCTGTTTTTGAAAAAACCAAGTCTAGGGCAGAGAGGATTAGGTTGTCTATCAGAAAGGTACCTCAAAGAGGTAGCACCCCTCTAAGCCTTAAAGTGGTCTCTATTGGCTAATGATACCAAGAAAGGATAAGGTATTTATCTAAATTCAAATTATATGTTATTCATATTCGAACAAATATATCTAAGTAATCACACGAGTAAGGAAGATAGGCATACTTGAGCTACAACTTAAGCGTTGTCACAAGATATCAAAGTTAGTTTAAAAACACACACACACACACACATGTATTTTACCATAGTCAAGAAATCTAACATGGTGAGTCAAACAAGCAATCAAAAATATATATTAAGCATGATAATGATCATATATGAAGCTTTACATAACTAATGGAATTAAGATGCAAAGATAAGAAGCGTACCTAAATAGCATAAATAGCTTACAATGCGCTTCCACAAGACATGGGAGGTTAGATCAAAGTTATAATAACAAACTTTAAAGAAAAGAAATCCTAGCATGCATGGTATTTAAATATCATAACAGAAATGACTAAAGTATAAGAAAACACCAATTATTAGACAAGTCATGTATATAACTCCCAAAAAAGGAGAAAAAAAAAAATCAAAGGTTATGATTAAAACATTTAGCAAAAGGGGTAGCACACTACAATCAAAAGAAAAATTATAAATTAATATATAGGAAAATCATTTGATCATGAAAAATAAAGACAAACCTCTCTATTTAGTCTATATCACGATACAATAACCAAAGTCAAGCCAAGATAAGTCAAATAACTCCAAAATAAATAGCAAAGTTAAGTAAAGTACAAGATCTAATGCATGCAATCAGAATAGGAAGCATCATAAAACAAATCCTAAAAAAAAAATCTTGAAGTGGAATTTAATTACAAAATTTTTCAGGAAACATCTCCTACACTTCAGGAATAACATAAAAAAAACCCAAACACTCATTCAAATAACAAATTTAAGCAAAAACACCTAAAAGCTTCAGAAAGTCCAAAACTAGGCAGAAAATGGTGACATGCATAAATTGAATTTGTAAAAATATTCAAAGGTCTTTGATTGTTTGTTTTTTTTTTTTTTTTTCGTTTATTGGATCAAAACAAAATTTATAATCAAATTCACTACTCTATAGCAGCTTGTACCTGATCAAAAAGTGGTTTTAGTACAAACTACTGTAGTATAGTGGTTTTTAGATATCACCCACAATGATGGATTATTCTTGGTAATCAAGGCTTGAATGAGAGGAGAATGAATGGTTGTGATCAAGTGAAAATGATTTGACAATTCATGATAAAAGTTCAAAATAACAATGATTTCAAATTGAGAGGAAAATGAAATGTAAAATAGAAGAAAATTAATAGAAAATGAAATTCTCGGAGTTAGGATTTTCTAGAAAACAATTTCCATGGTGAATGGATGTTAAGATCCAATTTTCATCGAGTTAGATTGAAAACCTAAATTTTCATCTAAACTGATTTTTTATTTAGCTTTAGATTTAGATATAATTTCTCTTCAAATTAGGTCATTTAATCCAAGAGATCAATTTAAATCATATATTCAATTCATCTTAAATTATCTTCCAATGATCCACATAATGCAACTATTCAATCTCATCAAATTTAGCATTAAGAATTTGATGAATCTACCTAATTTGTATTGTAGTAATCATCCAAGACAATTTGAAGAGAAAAATCCTCAAATTTCAATTAATCAATCAATTAGATCAAATTACCTTTGCAATTCAAGCTCATTTCTCTAATTCACCATAGATCTTACCTCTAGATCCTCCCTCCTCTGAGAAAAACAAGATTTAGCCATCATGCTTGGAGATTTGGTCCCACAAGACATGTTTGGCTAGCGAGAAAATGAAGGAAAATAGAGAATTCTATAAAAAGGGAAAATCTAGAAAGTTCTGCAATTAGAAAATGTCTAAAAGTCCCCCAAATGAGTAAATCAAGTTTTTATTTATAGGTCAAGTTCAAGTTGACACTTGGCATCATCCAAGAGGTCTTCCGGAGGCTTCTTCACCAAGAAATCTGGAAAAATGCAATTTCGCACAATCTCCAACAATTTCGCATAATTGTGCGAAGTGAAAAATGCATCAACACCAATTTCGCATTCCTGAAGCATTTTGCATGATTGTGCGAAATTTTCGCATGGTCATGTGAAATCAGTTTTTAGTTTTCCCTTTGAGCTGCAACCAAAATTGCTTTTTGGTCCATTTCGCATAACTGTGCGAAATTTTCGCATGATCGTGCGAAATTTTCGCATGATCATACGAAATGAAAAAACATAATTTTTCAACTCCTTTTTGTCATTTCTCCCATTTCTTTATTTTGAATCCACCTCAACCACCTTCAATTCAACTCCAAATCTTGATCCAAGTGCATTGCTTCTTCCTCATCATCCACATTGTTTACCTTCCTAAATTCCATTTCTCTTTTGTCACTCAATATTTCAAAAATCACCTTGAAATATCTCCAAAACTTCACAAAAACCATTAGTATCTCTTGTAAGGGTAGCAATGTATATTGCTTGGGTATATTAGGCATAATTACTACTCAAAAGGTATGAAACTCATGAGAATTATTATCTAAAATGTGTGGTTTTTAAGTTGTAATCAGTCTCCTAAAATCATAAAAAAGAAAAAAAAAATCATACATGTCCTTTAAGTTGTCTAGTTTACAAAATAATAATAATAAATAAATAAAGCCAAGACTAGAGAGCCCTAGAAAGTATTTTTAAAACACTCAAACTTATCAGCTATCCAAAAAAAGTCATGTGAAGTAGGCACAAATTTGAAAAATCATATCTCTCTCAAGAAAACATATATATATATATATATATATATATATATATATATTTATTTATTTATAATATTTCAAAATTCAATTTTAAGAAGTAAAAAATATGAGGAAAATATTTATTTAAATTCAAAATATCAAAAAGTAATTTAATTTTGCAAAGTGCTCTCAAGTGTACAGAAGTAAGCCTAAACAAAACATGCTGAAAGAGATTATCATAATTTTGACTTCAAGAATTTTTTTTTACTCGAATAATATTCCAAAATCAAGTTCAATAAGTAATGAATATCATAATTTTTTTGGAAATTTTTTAAAATTACTCTAAATTATCAAAAATCCAAAGGGTTAGTAGGTGAGTGGAAACCGACAACAAGGATGAGTTGTGAAAAATTCTTTCATATAAGGATCCCATCAAACCAATATGCTTTCAAAAATAAAAATCAAGACTTTTGATAGCATGAAATAAAACCAAAAGATCTAGAACCTAAAAAATACCAATCTTCTAAGGATGAAACGTTTAATAAAAATAATCATCAAATTACAAATATAATGACAAGCAAATTTAAGACCTAAGAATCAACGATCTTCCAAAGATGAGAATTTTAATAACATAGTGCAATCAAAGACATGCATAATAACAAGAAAATCTAAAACCTAAGAACTACCAAATTTCTAAATATGCGTATTTTAAATATAATAATGCAATCAAAGGCATGCATAATAACAAGAAAATCTAAAAACTCATAACTACCAAATTTCTAAAGACAAGAACTTTAAATATAATAACACAATCAAAGACATGTAATATAACAAGAAAATCTAAACGAAAGAACTACCAAATTACTAAAAATGAGAACTTTAAATAGCATACAAAAAAAATTTTAATAACACAAAACCTAAAACAAGATGATTAAGCACTAAAATTATCCAACTTTACAAGATAAAATTTTAATAGCATGGTAAATAACCTAATAACACAAAACCTAAAACAAAATGATTAAGTACTACAATTATCAAACTTTGTAAGATAAAACATCATGACATCAAATCAATCAAACGAATTAAACTAATTAATTAAAACTATAAAACTTTTGAATTAATTTAAACGAAATAAACTAAAATGGCACAAGATTCAAAATAAAAATTTTATCCTACGAAACAATTAATCTAGTGAACTATAATAATAATAAAAAATTATAACCTTTCGATATGATACTGAACTAAAAAAACTTAACTAAAGAAATTAAAACCTTTCAATATAATATGATGAATTAAAAACTAAACAAAAAAAAAATTACCTTTCAATATATATATAATTAACCAAAACCAAACTAAAAAAGAATAACTTTTCAAACATATATAATTAATAAAAAACCAAACTAAAAAAAAATCAACTTACCTTCCCATTGTTGCGTGTGTGAATCTCTTCTCCCTTATGGTGCATTGAAAGTGACAACCGTTTTTCTTAAGTCCAACGTGCAGCTACAACCACCATCTTATGGTACGTCCTATGGATATCTTTTCAACTGTGTATGTAGCCTTTATGTGACCGTGTGTGGAGAATTCTCTCCAACGGAGTCCCATGTTGCTGCTTCTTATGGGAGATGCCACCCAAACTGTGGTGTGTGGTTGCCTCTTCTGTGCGTGCCTCTTGCAACCATGATTGGTGGACTCCAACTTCTCCAATGGTGTGTTGTGATGCTTCCTGAATTGATAGTCCCTTTCCTTGGTGTGTGATGCTAAGAGGGATCTCTAATGATGCAAACTGTGCGGTCGTGAGGGTGGCTATGAAGAAACTTGGATTCAGGTGTAAGAGAAGGCCCCTCTTATAGTGCGTGATTCACCTTCTCAAGGAGTCTCATGATCGATTGTCTCCCTTTTCAGGCTACTGCATGTCGATGCTTCTTCATGGAGAATGACGTCTATATGAGGACTTATGCAACCCCTCCCTTAGTGGACTATGCGTAGGCTTTTTCTTTCTGAGTTGCCCTTGGCTATTGTTCTTGAAGAGATATAACTTCTCTCCAAACCCCAATGGATAAGTTGTCCTCGAGATTTTTGGTGTTGCTACCCCCCATTCTTCTCCAAAACGTAGCGATCCCTCCTTCCAAAAAATGCTTAACCTCCTTGGCTTAGCCCTCGAAATTCCGCCAAAACGTGCTCCAAAAGTTCTCCCTTTGACTAGCCATCGTTCCATCTAAAAAACATACCGAATCTTTCCCCTAAAATGAACTTGATTTTTTTTTCCAGAATGTTGCTCCATACTTGCAAAAAAAAAAAATAAAAAAAAAATAAATCTTGTGAATATCTTTCTTCAATATGGATGGGGTACTCAAAATCCCATGCAAAACAAACCAAAAAAGAATGAGGGTTAGAGTCAATAAAAATCACAAAATTGAAAATTAAAAATATTTAAATTATGTGATTTAAAAAATTAAAAGTCAATCACATGCAATTTTGAGAAGAAGGAAATATTATTTCATTCAGCTTAAAGAGACTTAAAATCATTTACCACAAACAATTTCCTAAAATAAATAAACAAGTAAATAAACAAATAAAAAAATAAAAATAAAAAACAAGAACATGCAATCATGCAAGAATTACCTAAAAAGTGGCCTAAGTGTACTTAAGATGGGGGGTTTGGGTGAACCTAAGTGGGTCTAGGTGAATCTAAGTGGCTTAGAGGAACCTAAGTGGGCTTGAGTGAAACTAAGTGGGCTAGGTGTGCCTAGGTAGGCCTAGGCGGGCTAGGTGTCCCTAGGTGGGCCTAGATGAACCAAAACGGGACTATGTGAACTAGACTGGGCCTAGGTGAACCTAAGCGGGTATAGGTTAATCTAAATGAGTCAAGTTGAGCCTAAGTGGGCCTAAGGGAGCTTTGACAGGCCTAGGATGGTGCCTAATGGATTAAGTGTGCCTAAATGGACCTAATTGAGCTTGAAAGATGCCTAAGTGACCTAGGGTGATCAGAAAAGTGCCTAAGTGACCTAAATGAGCTATTCTAAAAAGATAAAAGGAAAATCCTACATCCAACTTAGAGTTGCCAAGGATCATAATGAGAGGCTAGATAAATCCCTCGACCAGAGTCTCTAAGGTGGCTCAAAAAGATAAGTTGTATCAATGGGCCACAAAGGAACTATTATAGAGTACTAAAAGAGCACTGAGGAATGTGGTTAGGGGACAAAATCAAGGGTCTATAATAATATAAACAAAGCAACCAAACTAATTTGAAAATTAAACTAAATATGTGATCAATTGAACAACCAAACTAATGATTTTTTAAAAGAAACTAAACTAAGCACAATAAGAAAGAAACCAAACTAATAATTTTTTTAAAACTAAACTAAATATTAAATTAACAGAATGACCAAATTAATGATTTTTAAAAGAATTAAACCAAGCATAAAATTAACAAAGCAACAAAACTAGTAATGCTTAAAAATTGCATTAAACATGAGATCAACAGAATAACCAAACAAATGGTTTTTAAAAGAAACTAACCTAAGTATGATATCAACAAAGCAACCAAACTAATAATTTTTGAAACCTAAACTAAATATGAGATCAACTAAATAACTAAACTAATGATTTTTAAGAGAATTAAACCAAGCATAATATCAACAAAGCAACCAAACTAATAATTTTTGAAACCTAAACTAAATATGAGATCAACTGAATAACTAAACTAATGATTTTTAAAAGAAACTAAACTAAACATAATATCAACAAAGTAACAAAACTAATAATTTTTAAAAACTAAACCAAACATAAGATAAAAAAAATAGCAAAACTAATGATTTTTTTTTTTATTTCAAAAAACTAAATTAACCGTAATATCAACAAACAAACCAAACAAATAATTTTTCAAAACTAAACTAACCATGAGATCAAAAGAATAACCAAACTAATGATTTTTAAAAATAAATAAACTAAGTATAGCATCAACAAAGCAACCAAATTAATAATTTTTTAAAAACTAAACTAAACATATGATTAATGGAATAACCACAACTAATGATTTTTAATAGAAACTAAACCAAGTATAAAATCAACAATGCAACCAAACTAATAATTTTTATAAACTAAACTAAGCATGAGATCAAAAGAATAACCAAACTAATGAATTTTAAAAATAACTAAACTAAGCATAGTATCAACAAAGTAACCAAACTAATAATTTTTTAAAAACTAAATTAAACATGAGATTAAAAAAATTACCAAACTAATGATTTTTAATAGAATTAAACCAAACAAAGCAACCAAACTAATAATTTTCAAAAACTAAACTAAACATGATATCAATGGAATAACCAAACTAATGATTTTGACAATAAACTAAACTAAGCATGATTTCAACAAAGCAACAAAACTAATAATTTTTTAAAACTAAACTAAATATGAGATCAATTGAATAACTAAACCAATGACTTATTAAAGAAACTAAACTAAGTATAATATCAACAAGACAACCAAATTAATAATTTTTAAAACCAACACTAAACATGAGATTAACTAAATCACTAAAATAAAGATTTTTTTGTTTTGTTTTGCTTTTTTTTAAAAAAAAAAAAAAAATTGTACTAAGCATGACATCAACAAAGGAACCAAACTTGAAAATTTTAAAAACAAAACAAAACATGAGATCAACCGAATAACTAAACTAATGTGTTTTAAGGGAAACTAAACTGTGCATTATATCAACAAAGCATGAGATAAAAAAAAAAAAATCAAACTTATGATTTTTAAAAGAAACTAAACTAAGCATAGTATCAACAAATCAACCATACTAATAACTTTTAAAAACTAAAAACTCAACATGAGATCAATGGACTAACCGAACTAATGATTTTTAAAATAAACTAAACTAAGTATACTATCAGGAAAGCACTCGACTAAGTATGAGATTAAAAGAGTAACCAAACTAATGATTTTTAGAAGAATTATATCAAGCATAATATGAACAAAGAACCAAAACTAAACTAAACATGAGATTAATGGAACAACCAAACTAATGATTTTTAAAAGAAACTAAACTCAGCATAATAACAACAAAGCAACAAAACTAATAATTTTTTCAAACTAAATTAAGCAAGGGATAAAAAGAATAGTCACACTAATGATTTTTCAAAGAAACTAAACTAAGCATAAATCAACAAAGCAACTAAATTAATAATTTTAAAACTAAACTAAACATTAGATTCAAAGAATAACCAAACTAATGATTTTTAACAGAATTAAACCAAGAATAACATCAACAAAGCAACCAAACTAATAATCTTTAAAAAGTAAACTAAACATTGGATCAATGGAATAACCAAACTAATGATTTTGGAAAGAAACTAAACTAAGCATGATTTCAAAAAAAAAAAAAAAACCAAACTAATAATTTCTAAAAATTAAACTAAGCATGAGATTAACAGAATAACCAAATAAATGATTTTTTTTAAATCAAGTCAAGCATAATATAACGAGAGCAACAAAACTAACAATTGTTAAAGCCTAACCTAAATATGAGATCAACTAAATAACTAAACTAATGATTTTTAAAAGAAACTAAACTAGGCATAATATCAACAAAGAAACAAAACTAATAATTTTTAAAAACCAAATCAAATATAAGATCAACAAAATAACCAAACTAATTATTATTTAAAAAAACTAAACTAAGCATAATATAAACAAAGAAACCAAACTAATAATTTTCGAAAAACTAAACAAAACATTGTTTCTATGGAACAACCAAACTAATGATGTTTAAAAGAAACTAAATTAAGTATAATATAAACAAAGCAACATAACTATTAATTTTTATCCACTAAACTAAGTATGAGATCAAAAAAGTGACCAAACCAATGATTTTTAAAAGAAACTAAACAAAGTATAGCATCAACAAAGCAACCAAATTAATAACTTTTTAAAAACTAAACTAAACATTGTTTCAACAGAATAACCGAACTAATAATGTTTAAAAGAAACTAAACTAAGTATAATATCAACAAAATAACCAAACTAATAATTTTTATAAATTAAACTAATCATGAGATTAAAAGAGTAACCAAACTAATGATTTTTTTTAAAAACTAAACAAAGTATAGCATTAACAAAGCAACCAAACTAATATTTTTTAAAAAAACGAAACTAAACATTGTTTCAACCAAATAACCAAACTAATAATGTTTAAAAGAAACTAAATTAAGTATAATATCAACAAAGTAACCAAACTAATAATTTTTTATAAACGAAACTAGGTAAGAGATCAATAGAGCAACCAAACTAATGATTTTTAAAAGAATTAAACAAAGCATAATATGAACAAAATAACCAAATTAATAATTTTTAAAAACTAAACCAAACATGAGATCAACAAAATAATTAAATTAATGTGTTTTAAAGGAAACTAAATTGTGCATTATATAAAAAACGGAACCAAACCAATAATTTTTAAAACTAAACTAAGCATAGTATTAACAAATCAACTATACTAATAACTTTTAAAAACCAAATTAAACATTATATCAACGGATTAACCGAACTAATGATTTTTAAAAGAAACGAAACTAAGTGTATATGAAAGCAATCAAATTAATAATGGTTAAAAACTTAAACCAAGTGTGAGATTAACAGAGTAACCAAACTAATGATTTTTAAAAGAATTATACCAAGCATAACATCAATAAAGCAATCAAACTAATAATTTTTTGAAAACTAAACTAAACATAAGATTAATAGAATAACCAAACTAATGATTTTTAAAAGAAATTAAACTCAGCATAATATCAACAAATGAGCAAAACTAATATTTTTTAAAAACTAAATTAAGCATGAGATAAAAGGAATAGAAAAACCAATGATTTTTCGAAGAAACTAAACTAAGCATAATATCAACAAAGCAACTAAATTAATAATTTTTTAAAAACTAAAATAAACATGAGATTAACAGAATAACCAAACTAATAATTTTTAAAAGAAATTAAACTCAGCATAATATCAACAAATGAGCAAAACTAATATTTTTTAAAAACTAAATTAAGCATGAGATAAAAAGAATAGAAAAACCAATGATTTTTCGAAGAAACTAAACTAAGCATAATATCAACAAAGCAACTAAATTGATAATTTTTTAAAAACTAAAATAAACATGAGATTAACAGAATAATCAAACTAATAATTTTTAAAAATTAAACTAAACATTGTTTAAACATAATAACCAAACTAAGGATTTTGAAAAGAAACTAAACTAAGCATGATTTAATAAAGAAATCAAACTAATAATTTTTAAAAATTAAACTAAGTATGAGATTAATAGACTAACCAAACTAATGATTTTAAAAGAAACTAAACAAAGTATAATATCAACAAAGCAGCCAAACTAATAATTTTTTAAAAACTAAACTAAACATTGTTTCAACGGAATAACCAAACTAATGATGTTTAAAAGAAACTAAACTAAGTATAATATCAACAAAGCAACCAAACTAATAATTTTTATAAATAAGCTAAGCATGAGATCAAAAGAGTAACCAAACTAATAATTTTTAAAAGAAACTAAATAAAGTATAACATCAACAAAGCAACCAAACTAAGAATTTTTTAAAAACTAAACTAAACTAAACATTGTTCAACCAAATAACCAAACTAATAATGTTTAAAAGAAACTAAACTAAGTATAATATCAACAAAGCAACGAAACTAATAATTTTTATAAACTAAACTGAGCAGGAGATCAAAAGAGTAACTAAACTAATGATTTTTAAAAGAAACTAAACAAAGCATAATAAGAATAAAATAACCAAACTAATAATTTTTAAAAACTAAACCAAACATGAGATCAACAGAATAACTAAATTAATGTGTTTTAAAGGAAACTAAATTGTGCATTAAATAAAAAAAGGAAACAAACCAATAATTTTTCAAAACTAAACTGAGCTTGAGATCAAAAGAATAACCAAACTAATAATTTTGAAGAGAAACTAAACTAAGCATAGTATCAACAAATAAACCATATTAATAACTTTCAAAAACTAAATTAAACATGAGATCATCAGACTAACCAAACTAATGATTTTTAAAAGAAACTAAACTAAGTATACTATCATGAAAGCAATCATACTAATAATGTTTAAAAACTAAACTAAGTGTGAGATTAACACAATAACCAAACTAATGATTTTTAAAAGAATTATACAAAGCACAACATCAACAAAGCAACCAAACTGATATTCTTTTGAAAACTAAACTAAACATAAGATTAATGGAATAACCAAACTAATGATTTTTAAACGAACCTAAACTCTGCATAATATCAACAAAGGAGCAAAACTAATATTTTTTAAAAACTAAATTAAGCATGAGATTAAAAGAATAGAAAAATCAATGATTTTTAAAAGAAACTAAACCAAGTATAAAATCAACAATGCAACCAAACTAATAATTTTTATAAACTAAACTAAGCATGAGATCAAAAGACTAACCAAACTAATGATTTTTAAAAGTAACTAAACTAAGCATAGTATCAACAAAGAAACCAAACTAATAATTTTTAAAAAACTAAAGTAAACATGATATTAATGGAATAACCAAACTAATGATTTTTTTTTTTAAAAAAAAAACTCAACAAAGCAGCAAAACTAATAATTTTCGAAACCTAAATTAAGTATGAGATAAAGAGAATAGTCACACCAATGATTTTGAAAAAAAAAACTAAACTAAACATAATACAACAAACCTAAACTAATAATTTTTTAAAACTAAACACGAGATTAATAGAATAACCAAACTAATGATTTTTAATAGAATTAAACCAAGCATAACTTGAACAAAATAACCAAAATAATAATTTTTTTAAAAAACTAAACTAAACATTGGATCAATAGAATAACTAAACTAATGATCTTTGAAAGAAACTAAACCAAACATGATTTCAACAAAGAAACCAAACTAATAATTTTTAAAAATTAAACTAAGCATGTGATTACAAGAATAACCAAATGAATGATTTTTAAAAGAATCAAACCAAGCATAATATCAATAGAGTAACAAAACTAATAATTTTTAAAAGAAACTAAACTAAGCATAATATCAACAAACTAACCATACTAATAATTTTAAAAAATTAGACCAAATATGAGATCAACAAAATAACCAAACTAATATAAAACATACATATATATATATATATATATATATATATATATATATATATATATTATAAAAAAAACTAAACTAAGCATAGTATCAACAAAGCACGCAAATTAATTATTTTTTTAAAACTAAACTAAATAGGACATTAACAGAATAACCAAACTAATGATTTTTAATAGAATTAAACAAAGCAAAACATTAACTAAGCAACAAAACTAATAATTTTTAAAAACTAAACTAAACATGAGATCAAGGGTACGACCAAACTAATGATTTTTAATAAAAACTAAACTAAAAGTGATATCCATAAAGCAACCAAACTAATAATGTTTAAAAACTAAACTAAGCATGAGATTAACAAAATAATCAAACTAATGATTTTTAAGATAATTAAACTAAGCATAATATCAATAGAGCAACAAAACTAATAATTTTTCAAAACCAAACTAAATATGAGATCAACTGAATAACTAAATAACTAAACTAATGACTTATTAAAGAAACTAAACTAAGCATAATAATATTAACAAGACAACCAAACTAAAACTTTTTAAAACCAAAACTAAACATGATATTAACTAAATAACTAAACTAATGATATTTTAAATATTAAAAAAAAAAACTGAACTAACCATGACATCAACAAAGCAACAAAACTAATCATTTTAAAAAAATAAACCAAACATGAGATCAATAGAATAACAAAACTAATGTGTTTTAAAGGAAACTAAACTGTGCATTATATTAACAAAGCAACCAAACTAATAATTTTTCAAAACTAAACTAACCATGAGATCAAAAGAATAATCAAACTAATGATTTTAAAAAAAACTAAACCAGCATAGCATCTACAAATCAACCATACTAATAACTTTTACAAACTCAACTCAACATGAGATCAACAAGCTAACCAAACTAATGATTTTTAAAAGAAACTAAACTAAGTATAATATCATGAAAGCAACAAACTAATAATGTTTAAAAACTAAACAAAGTGTCATATTAACAGAGTAACCAAACTAATGATATTTAGAAAAATTATTCCAAGCATAACATCAACAAAGCAACCAAACTAATAATTTTTTTAAAACTAAACTAAACATAATATTAATGAAACAACAAAACTAATGATTTTTATCAAAAACTAAACTCAGTATAATATCAACAAAGTAGCAAAACTAAAAAATTTTAAAAACTAAATTAAGCATAAGATAAAAAGAATAGAAAAACTAATGATTTTGAAAATAAACTAAACTGGGCATTATTTCAACAATGAAACCAAACTAATAAGTTCTAAAAATTAAACTAAGTATAAGATTAACAGAATAACCAAACAAATGATTTTAAAAGAATTATACCAAGCATAATATCAATTGAGAAACCAACTAATAATTTTTTAAACCTAAACTAAATATGAGATTAACAGAAAAACTAAACAATAATTTTTAAAAGAAACAAAACTATGAATAATATCAACGAAGCAGCCAAACTAATAGTTTTTAAAAACTAGATCAAACATGGGATCAACAAAATAACCAAACTAATTATTTTTTTAAAAAAAATTAAACTAATCATGAGATAAAAAGAATAATCAAACTAATGATTTTTAAAAGAAACTAAACTAAGCATAGTGTGAATAAAGCAACCAAACTAATAATTTTTTTAAAACTATACTAAACATGAGATTAATGGAATAACCACATAACTAATAATTTTTAAAAGACACTAAATTAAGTATAATATCAACAAAGCAAATAAACTAATAATTTTTATAAATTAAACTAAGCATGAGATGAAAAGAATAACCAAACTATAATGATTTTTAAAAGAAACTAAACAAAGCATAATATGAACAAAAAAACCAAACTAATAATTATTGAAAAACTCAACAAAACATGACATCAACATAATAACCAAACTAATTATTTTTAATAAAAACTATACTAAAGGTGATATCCACAAAGCAACCAAACTAATAATGTTTAACAACCAAACTAATATTTTTTTTTTAAAACTAAGCTAAACATGAGATTAACATAATAACCAAACTAAGGATTTTTAATAGAATTAAACCAAAAAAAGCATCAACAAAGCAACCAAACTAGTAATTTTCAAAAACTAAACTAAACATGAGATCTACGGAATAACCAAACTATTGATTTTGAAAAGAAACTAAACTAAGCCTGATTTCAAGAAAGAAACCACACTAATAATTTTTTAAAATTAAACTAAGCACAAAATTAACAAAGTATTCGAACTAATGATTTTTATGTTGAAGCCTAGCCAACTGGGAGCGATGCTTCTTCCTTCTTCCCTGCAAAAGATGTCCGGACAAGTTGTCCGAATACACCCTCTAAAGCCCAAGTCAAATGATTAATGTCAACTCAAGAGATTGCCCCCTTTTTTGGAGCTAAAGGAGTGTTGTATTGCACACGTACCTTGATTTTGGGTTGGATGAGGGCTTTTATAGTGTCTAGAACGGTGTCACATCTGTGCTGTGGTGACTTCTTGACTTTTGCAGTCATGATGACAACACAGTTGATGACAGAGCAATCATCACCCTTTAGGCGGCTGATAGGGATTGCTAGTGGGGGTGACCTGATGGTTCACTTGTCACCTTAGTTTGCAGGCAGCATGGTGCATCGTGTGACAAGTCGCCTACGGAGACAGGGTGACGTCCCATCAAGCATACTTCTAGCATGAGGAGAATGATTGCTCGTGGGAGAGGGTCAGGAAACATATTCGGAATACATTATGCAGTCTTAGAGGAACACAAATGTAATCAACTACTAATACTCATAGGCCGGATTGGACATTCCGATCTGGTTATGCTCGTCCGGACAGAGATAGAAGAATGCCATAGGGAGCAAAGGTGGCCTGCCACGTGACCACACGGGGAAGCCCCTACATTTTAGAAGAATTAAACCAAGCAGAATATCAACAAAAGAACCACACTAATAATTTTTTAAAACTAAAACTAAATATAAGATCAATTGAATAACTAAACTAATTATTTTTAAAACAATTTAAACTAAGCATAATATCAACAAAGCAACCAAACTAATAATTTTTAAAAACTAAACATGAGATCAATGGAATAACCGAACTAATGATTTTTAATAGAAACTAAACTAAAGGTGATATCCACAAAGCAACCAAACTGATAATGTTAAAAACTAAGCACGAGATTAACAAAATCATCAAACAATGATTTTTTTAAATAATTAAACCAAACTTAATATTAATAGAGCAATCAAACTAATAATTTTTCAAAACTAAACTAAATATGATATCAACTAAATAACTAAACTAATGACTTATTAAAGAAACTAAACTAAGCCTAATGTCAACAATACAACCAAA
This sequence comes from Vitis riparia x Vitis rupestris, assembly GCA_946000675.1. Taxonomy (NCBI): domain Eukaryota; kingdom Viridiplantae; phylum Streptophyta; class Magnoliopsida; order Vitales; family Vitaceae; genus Vitis; species Vitis riparia x Vitis rupestris. Next base: position 12,614,312 of record OX253986.1, read on the forward strand.
CTAATAATTTTTAAAACCAAAACTAAACATGAGATTAACTAAATAACTAAAATAATGTTTTTTTTTCCTAAAATAACAACAATTGAACTAAGCATGCTATCAATAAAGCAACCAAACTAATAATTTTTCAAAACTAAACTAAGCATGAAATCAAAAGAATAACCAAACATGTGATTTTAAAAAAAAAACTAAACTAAGCATAGTATCAACAAAGAAATCAAACTAATAATTTTTTAACAACTAAGATAAATATATAAGATCAACTGAATAACTAATCTAATGTCTTATTAAAGAAAATAAACTAAGCATAATATCAACAAGGCAACCAAACTAATAATTTTTAAAATAAAAACTAAAAACGAGATTAACTCAATAACTAAACTAGTGATTTAAAAAAAAAAAAAAAAAAAAAAAAAAAAAAAAAAAAAACCTAAACTAACCATGACATCAACAAAACAACCAAACTAATAATTTTTAAAAACTAAAATAAACAATAACTAAACTAATGTGTTTTAAAGAAAACTAAATTGTGCATTATATGAACAAAGAAATGAAACTAATAAAGTTTCAAAACTAAACTAAGCATGAGATCAAAAGAATAACCAAACTAATGATTTTTAAAAGAAATAAAGCTAAGCATAATATCAACCAATCAACCATACTAATAACTTTTAAAAACTAAATTAAACATGAGATCAACAAACTAACCAAACTAATGATTTTTAAAAGAAACTAAACTCAGCATAATATCAACAAAGTGGCAAAACTAATAATTTTAAAAACTAAATTAAGGATAAGATAAAAAGAATAGACAAATTAATGATTTTTCAAAAAAACTAAACTAAGCATTATATCAACAAAGCAACTAAATGAATAATTTTTTACAACTAAACTAAATATGAGATTAACAGAATAACCAAACTAATGATTTTTAATAGAATTACATAGAGCATAACATCAACAAAACAACCAAACTAATAATTTTTAAAAACTAAACTAAAAGATCAACAAATTAACCAAACTAATGATTTTGAAAATAAACTAAACTAAGCATGATTTCCAAAAAGAAGTCAAACTAATAATTTTTGAAAATTAAACTAAGCAAGAGATTAATAGAATAACCAAACTAATGAATTTTAAAAGGATTAAACCAAACATATAATATCAATAAAGCAACCAAACTAATAATTTTTGAAACCTAAACTAATTATGAGATCAACTGAATAACTAAGCTAATGATTTTTAAACGAAATTAAAATAAGCATAATACCAACAAAGCAATTGAACTAATAATTTTTAAAAACTAGACCAAACATGAGATCAACATAACAACCAAACTAATGATTTTTTTTTTTTACTTTTTTTTTTTTAAAACAAACTAAACTAAGCATTAGATCAAAAGAATAACCAAACTAATGGTTTTTAAAAAGAAACTAAACTAAGCAGGTATCAACAAAGAAACCAAACTAATAATTAAAAAAAAAAAATTAAACATGAGATCAATAGACTAACTAAACTAATAATTTTTAAAAAGTAAACTAAACATGAAATCAACAAAATAACCAAAGTAATGATTTTTAATAGAAACTAAACTAAAGGTGATATCCACAAAGCAATCAAACTAATAATGTTTAAAAACTAAACTAAGTATGAGACCCAAAGAATAATCAAACAAATGATTTTAAAAAAAATTAAACTAAACATAATATCAATAGAGCAACCAAATTAATAAATTTTTAAAAACTAAACTAAACATGAGATTAATGGAATAACCAAACTCATGGTTTTTAAAAGAAACTAAATTAAGCATAATATCAACAAAGCAACCAAACTAATAATTTAAAAAACTAAACTAAACATGAGATCAATAGAATAACCAAACTATTGATTTTAAAAATAAACTAAACTAAACATAATATTAACCAAGCAACCAAACTAAAATTTTTTAAAAACTAAAATAAGCACAACATTAATAGAATAACAAAACTAATGCCTTTAAAAAAAATTGAAACCAAGCATAATATCAATAGAGCAACCAAACTAATAATTTTAGAAACCTAAACTAAATATGAGATCAAATGAATAACTAAACTAATGATTTTTCAAAGAAACTAAACTAAGTATAATATCAACAAAACAACCAAACTAATAATTTTTCAAAATTAAACTAAGCATGAGATCTAAAGAATAACCAAACTATTTGTTTAAAAAAGAAAGTAAACTAAGCATAGTATCAACTAAACAATCAAACTAATAATTTTTTAAAAACTAAACATGACATGATATTAATGGAATAACCACATAACTAATGATTTTTAAAAGAAACTAAACTAAGTATAATATATATATATATATATATATATATATATATATATATATATATATATATATATATATATATATATATATAAACCAAACTAATAATTTTTATAAATTAAATTAAGCATGAGATCAAAAGAATAATCAAACTAATGATTTAAAAAAAAAAAAAAAAAAAAAACTAAACAAAGCATAATATGAACAAAACAACCAAACTAATAATTTTTAAAAATCTAAATTGATTTTTAATAGGATTAAACCAAGAAAAACATCAACAAAGCAACCAAAGTAACAATTTTCGAAAACTAAACTAAATGTGAGATCAACGGAATAACCAAACCAATGATTTTGAAAGAAACTAAACTAAGCATGATTTCAATAAAGAAACCACACTAATAATTTTTAAAAATTAAATTAAGCACGAGATTAACAAAGTAACCGAACTAATGATTTTTATAAGAATTCAACCAAGCATAATATAAACAAAAGAACCAAACTAATAATTTTTGAAACCCAAACTAAATATGAGATCAACTGAATAACTAAACTAATGGTTTTTAAAAGAATATAAACTAAGCATAACATCTACAAAACAACGAATCTAATCATTTTTAAAAACTAAACTACACATGAGATCAACGGAATAACCAAACTAATAATTTTTAATAGAAACTAAACTAAAGGTAATATCCACAAAGCAACCAAACTAATAATAATATTTAAAAACTAAGCTAAACACAAGATTAACAAAATAATCACACTAATGATTTTCTATATAATCACACTAAAATTTAGCAACATAAAATATCAAAGTCAGCTTTCATTTCACTGAAGTAATTAGAAATAAAATTGACCAGGGCTTTGGTTACATTTATAATTATGTGATCTTTTAAACAATTGTAGTTGTATAGTACTTACATCAATATGAAGCCATAACTTGCTCGATTTTTTATAAGATTGGTTCTAGTGTTGCTAACTTGGGGTACCACTTTTGTGCCTGCTTTAGTCTTAGTTGAAGCCCACAAACAATTAGAAATGTCACATTCATCAGTGCAGTTCTATGCGCTGCATTTTTGAAGAATTTCAAAGAATAAAACATTGTATCTCACCTAAGAAACTGGATTTTCCTTTACCCTGCTCTGAAGTTTCAACATTTTCCTATAACCAAACAAGAAGATGAATATTTAAAAATAAAAAATAAAAAATTACGAGATCCAATGGTCATAAGAACCTATATTTAAAGAAAAAAAAGGTGAAATTACACTATGTGATCAAAATAAACCTTCTTTTCTATATTCCATTGAAAAGAGAAGAGGCACTGTAACTATAACAACCTTTAGATCACTTCTATCCACCTTGTTAACCCTCCTTATAATGACTTCCTTCAAGTAAAAAGAAATAATAAAATTGTCATGATTAGTTATTTGTTCTTAACAAATAAACCAGACTATATTCTGCAAACTCACAAACCTTGTTAGTACATGAGAGAGCCTCGCAGTCCTGGCAACAAATTAGAAAAAGGAAAGAAAAAACAACTCATTGATTAACATTTTTGTAGGTATAAGAAAAACCACAAAGTAGGTTGTGTATTCAATTAACAACATTAAAAGATTCAAGTACTAAACTAAAATTCTATAAATATGAGAAAAATAATGAAGAATACTTTCGAGCATTATTAACAGATTCATAGTCATGACCTTGGTCATTTGGTTATTAGAAGAGACCTTCAAATTTTTTGCACTTGTTATTCTCCAGAAAAATAATGCACCATTTAATCAGAAAAAAAATGAAAATAAAATTTATGAAAAATAGCAAAGTACCTTTCTTTGAAGTATTACAAACACTAGCACCTTGACTTATATTTGTTCCCATTTTACCCTATTAAATAACAAGAAAATTGTCAGTACTTCATGGATGCAAGCAAAAGATAAAAAAAGGATGATTACAGAGGATGGAAATATTTTGCCCTAATAACACCACTTTGGCATTTTGCTGAACACATAATAGGGTGCAAGCAATATTAGAGAGTGGGAAGAAGGGGAAAGGATGTTACGCCATTGCGTGCTCAAATTTATGTCCCTTGAAGTTACCTTTGCTCAAGCTTTGAGAAATAAATGAATTACCAAAACCAACTTGGAATTGTTACTCGGTTACTCTTTGTTAGTTAAGCTTCACCCTTTCCAATTGAGTAATTGTTGTCTTTTCCTTTAGCAGATTTTTGCCTCTTATACTTATTCCAATGCATATTTCTCCCCCTACTAAACACCAATTCCTTCTTTGTTATAACAAACAGCAGTAGTTTATGTTATAAAATTAGGTGGTGTTTGTTTTTTTGCTTAATTATAAATAGAACTTTAATACTTAATAGTGTTAAATATTAGGTTGTTTGTTTTTGTAGTATTTTATTTCTATTAAGTATTAAAAAGTAAAGAAAAATCAATATGTTATTTTTTCTATTTAGAAAAAGCTAAATATTTTGGTTTTTTCTATTTAGTAAAAAGTTTATAATAAGTCATGAAAAAATAGAAAAACAAACAACCTAAATTCTGAAAACAAATTGTTTTCAGTAAAAAGCCAAAAAAACAAACACCCTCTTAGTCTAGTTGGGCCTTACGGGAACTATTCTGCTTGCCTTTGTCCTTCTAGACACCCTTGAGATTCCCCTTTATATTAGAAGGAAAATAAAACAAATAAAGACTTCAAAAGCATCATCCTGCAAACCTTACCAAATAACCGCCAAAATCAACAAATGATAATGAAGAGGAGCAATTGAAATAACTTTTGAATCACTTGAATTACTTTGAGCAGTCCCTTTGTTGAACTGCATAGATTTCCTCCTGCAGATAAAAAAGATAACAGTTAAAAGAACACAAGTTAACAAAAAGACTCTTCTCTTCCAAGAAAAATAGCCATAATAGGGATACCTAAGGGAGACTTTTGTTCTCTTGGGTACTAGAAAATGTAAAACCTAAGATTCAAGAATTCTAACGTCCATTCTTCACCTACACTATCTGAGAACCCAATCAAATAGACTCTGGAAATTGTCAGTCATAAATGGTTGCTATTTGGGAATTAGAGCCCAAGAATAGCAAAATCTCCACTGGACTGAGCTTTACAAAACCAGTTAGGTAAATTGTGGTGGGTTTTTTTTTCTTTTGTTTTTCCAATTTTCAATTAACAAAAACATAAAACATGAGACTCAAATTTTCATTTTCCTATTCATTTCCTCTATTTTGTCTGAAATCTATACATTACTAATTCAAAAGTTGGTAAAATCACACACCTTGTTGGGATTAGGTTCTCTCTCATGGTTCTACTAAAAAATTTGAAAACATAACGTTGAATTCTGAGATAGCCATCAACAAAAACTTCTTGTTGAAAACCAAATGATAAAACCATACTTACATGCTACTAGTACCAACAGAATCACGGAACCAACGTTAACCCTCTCATTCTCATAATAAACCTCGAAACTTAAGCCAACTGTTTCAGAAACATAGCATCCAATTAATATATGAGAATATAAAATTTCTCATTATAGAAACAATGTAAAATGTACCACTCTTCAGATTTTTTGTTCTCCTGCAACTCGACTTGAAGTTGCATTCAATTTTCCCTAAATTTATGGAGATGATAAGTTTGATCATGATTCAAAACAGAGGAAAAGAAAAGGAGTTAGATAAGAATAAGAGCTGATATGTACCTTGACAACCACCATTTGGTTGTATACTTTTTCTTTTTCAGAATCTTCTGATGATCCAATACCCTATGAAGCAAAAGCAACATCCAAAGTTCAAGCAGTCAATTTCTGTCTTTCCTTGTTTTTTCTAGGCAACCAAACAGAAATTAGGGTTTCGGGGAAATCGTGACATAAATTCTTCCTCTTAACTAAACAATTTCCGTTAATGACCTACTAGGTGAATGATCCTAGTTGCGGAACAGTTTCCATTTATGATCTATTTGGTTGCTGAAAAATCAAAGGAAGGGAAAGAAAAAGAAAAAGAAAAAAAGGAGCAGGAATCTTGGAAACACCCATTTGAAAGGCGAGAATCTACTTACAAATTTGTGATTTCCTAGAAACTGAAGGAGAGGAAAATTTCGATTTTCTCGGTGACCAAATGGAAAAAAGAAAAGTTAAAAAGACTGTAGAAAAAAAGGATAACAAGAATGGTGATCTCTTGTAGACAAAATGAGGGTGAAGAATGGTGAGTGCTGATTTGAAATGGTAGAAAAATCTTGTGTGATGTTCGCAGAAACCAGACAAGAATAATGATGCATGTGTGATCTCTTGTTCCCTCATAAAAATGGATATCCAAAGGAAAATGGCGATTCCATCCTCGAATATGAAGATCCAGAAGGTCCAAATATGCGTGTCTGAAGATCTTTTCTCACTGTCGGTGGACTGCAATGGCTGTGATGAATATTGCTCTCCGATCACAATGAACTCTAATGGTGGTGATGACTCTCTATAAACGAACCTGCGAGCTTCAACGGTGGTGAACTACTTCGGCAGTGATGAACTCCATAGACGAACCAACAAGCTTCAACAGTGGTGAACTACTCCGACACTTATGAACTTGCCTTTTTCAATGAGAATTTGCAAGCCTCCATAAAATACCAAAAAAGTGACTCCCTATGTCGGTGATGAACTCTCCTCCAAAAAATGCCCAAAAAGACTCTCTATGTCGATGATGAAGTCTTCTTTCCAAGAATGCCATAAAGAGTTTCTCTGTGGGTGATGAAGTCTCTGTTTTTTCAGCCTCAAAAGTCTCTGGAACTATAGTTGTTACTCCATTCCCGGTGAGGTGTGCATGCTCCCTCAACAGAAAGATTCCTCTTCTAGAGACTTCCCCAAAAACGGCCTCACGAATGCATGGTAGTTCAAAAAGGTGACTGGCAATAGCTTCCTTGCATGGCCTGTGGTGATGCTCCCTCACGTGAGACTCTTCTCGAAACCATCATGATGTCATGTCCCGGAAGAAAATGGATCCTTTTTAAAAGTCTCATCATCATGTCGAATGCATGTCTCCATCTCACCCGGAGCGCATGTGTGATAGCCATCCAAAATGCACGTGCCTCTAACCTTCTGAGTCTTTTGGATCCCATGCATGGAGGTCAAAATTGCAGCAGATTTTCCATCTTGAGTGAAATAAGCCATTACACACGTATTCATTCTTTATCTCATCCAAGCACCAGAATAATTGCAAAAAGATAGGGCCTGTTTTTTAAATTTGTTTTTAAAATGGAGAACAAAAAATAGGTTTTTAGAATTTTTAAAAAACTAGTGTTTGGCAAGATGTTTTAAAAAATAGTATTTTAAAACAAAAACAAAAAAACAAGAAGTTTGTTTGGATGAAAGAATTTGTATTATTTTTAAAAACAATATATTAATTTTATTTTATAAAATTAATTCATAATAATATGACATTAAATTCAAGTTAAGTCTTATTAAAAAATAAAAATTAAATTCACAATTATATATATAAGTTACAGATAAATAATTTTTTTTTTTTAAATTATGAAACAATTTTTTTTTATTGTAGTGAAACAAAAATTTATATAAGATAAAAATAATTTTCATTTTCATTTTTAATACAAGTCAATTAAGTATTTTAATTAATTTTAAAAAAATTTTGTTTGATCATGATTTCTTATGTTTTTTTTTTAGAAACTTTTTTAATGTTAAAGAATTAAAAAAAAAAGTTTTTTTAATGTTTTATAAAATTAAGGATATTTGATAAGTTATTATTATAAAAGGATTTTAAAAATAAAAAACAAAAAGACTTATAACATTTGTATTGGTTCTAGTCTTTATGTTTACAACTCTCTTGACAGATGGTGCAGCTGAAACCTTCTTCTCAGCCATCATAGAGGTTGCTCTTTCTTTGCCTAATCCAATTCCAAACAAACTATCAATTCCATCATTCCCAAGAAGCTGTTCTGAGTATTTTGGGATACAACAAAGAGTTCTTCATAGCCCTCCATGAGCAGCTCAACTGAGCTACTGCTGATTTTACTATAGTGTTAGAGATTCAAATCAAACAAGGTCTTGCCTGATTTGCATAAAGAAGGCAAATGAGGTTTGTGCTTTGCTTCAGAACAACCAGGAAGAGCCTGCTCCAAATACTCTACCAAAAACTCGAACTGCTCAGAAATTGAAAGTGCCTGAGTCAGATGATCCGTAATTTCTGGATCCCAATCTATTTCCCAGGAAACTACCTTCCTCTTTTGGCACATCTCGAATACATTCTTAAATTCCCCAAGAGTTTCATAACCCAATTTCCTTTTCACGTCATCAGGTGAAGACAAGCTAACAAATGCAACTGCAAGCAAGCCTAAAGCAGAGAACTCCACAGGTTCAATGTAACCCATTGACAGACTATAAATTGAAAAGTGCAAGATGATACATTAGGAGGATATTCCCGAATCATAGCCTTAACATTATCTGGGTGAACCTTGTTCAAGGCTATGGGTCCATCAGATGCAGTTCTATCATGGGAAAAAAAAAATACTTCAGCATCAGTCATCTTGTTAGCTGAAATCTCCAACTCCAGCATTCGTTCTTTTCTTATTCTCAAAGCAGAACTTCCCCAGAGATAATCTCAGCAATACTTCCAGATTTTAACCTGGCATTAGACTCAATCTAATGCATGAGACTGTAAATTTCAAAATCAACTTCATCAAACATTGCTCCATAAGAAGACAAAAGCAATGAGATTAGTTCTCTGGAATTTATGTCAACATATTTTTTTTTTTTAAATCAGAACCACCCCAGTTATTTAATTCCTTTGCTAAAGCCACAGCAGACTCCATATTCAAAGTCTTCCTTCTGCTTCCCCAGGCAAACCTGATTTGGTGGGAAATCGTTTAACTTGCATAGTAACCTGCCTATTGCAACGTGCATGGTAGCAAGAACGAGTTTCTGGCTGTTCACCGCATGCAGTGCATTTCTTTCCCTTGAGAACTCCAGTAGCAGCTAAAATCTATTGTCCATGGCAAATGGATGCATCTGGCTTTCCTGTCTTCATGAATTCTTTCACAAAGGCAAAAACTTTCTCATTTAATGCTAAGCATTCTGGTGCTCGGCCTCCAGGGATAACAAAAGCATCATAGCTTGGGATGCTTAGATCTTCAAAAGTGGCTGTGAGAGTGAAATCATGGCCTGGCTTCTAACTGTAAGTTTGACCACCTCATAGTCTTCCATGTTATCCCCACACAAAAATAAAATCAATTTATCTGATATGCTGGTGATTTCCTCCTCAATAGTTGCAAACTTTAATTGCTCAAAAGAATAGGATCTTTCAGTGATTTGGTTTTCTGATGGGAGGGGCTGCCAAAACCAAAGCAACAGAAGCTCCCAGCAATGTCATCAATTGTCTTTCAACAGAAGCTCGATGGTGGACTGATTCTTCAATCAACTGGGTACACACCCTGGCTTCCTCATCTTGGCTTTCAACTTTGGATCACACAATTCTCAGTGTCTCTCAACCACTTGTCATGATCGCACTTGGTTCCAAAAAATTGGATGGCACCACCCCTGAAATTCTAGAACAAATGATTCACTAAAGAAGTGTCCCATGATGCACGATAGAGAAGTGTGAGTTCTAGAACAAATAATTCACTAGAAAGATAGAGGGAAAATGCTAACAGCCTATGCTTGTGCGTCATCTTCCAGTAATCATCCTGGTCCTGGAAAGAAATTAACCTAAAACATGGGATGCATAACCAGAAAATAAAAATATACAGAAGAGCAACTTTAGCACAAGAAAAGGGACATGTATGATGGTGTTTGCACATTGGAATAAAATTAAAAATAAAAGACTAAAAGATTGTAACGTCTGATGGTTCTAAAGTTGTTGCCCGCATTGAAGGATCAAGCAAAGGAATGAAAATGATTAATTAGGTGAGAAAAACAAGTGTATGGAGAAAACGACAACTCAAGTAAATAGCTGAGCACAATGGAAATGACGGGACTAGAGAATAGTTTTTAAGGAATAACAAGATTTATAACACAAATTTGAGACAAGAATTGCACAAAAAACCTGTAACCAGAATTTATAATATATTCCCTTTCACGTCCCTATAATTAATTTCATTTGTCACGCTTTATTTATTTTGAAGGCCTATTTAGCCATGTTTTTTCAAACATAAGAATATTTTTAAAAATCGTTTTCAAATTAAAGAAGAAAAAAAATAGTTTTTAAAATCTTTTAAAGACAAAAGTGTTTGACATGATGTTTTAAAAAATGATTAATGGATTAAAAGAGACAAAAATATCTCAAATTTGTAAAATTAATCTCTCTCGTATTTGAATTTGAAGAGTAACCTATTTTTAATATAAATATATTTGAATATTTTTATTATTTATATATGTATTTTAAAAGAAATGGTTATTTTGCAAGAAAAAAATAAGGGTATTTTTTGTTCAAAGTGGGGATGATTTCATCCATTTTAATCCATTATCCCTTAAAAAAATAGTTTTTTCAAACAAAAAATGAAAAACTTATTTATATATGTATTTTAAAAGAAATGATTATTTTGCAAGAAAAAAATAAGGGTATTTTTTGTCCAAAGTGAGGATGATTTCATCCATTTTAATCCATTATCCCTTTAAAAAATAGTTTTTTCAAACAAAAAATGAAAAACTTATTTAGATGAAATAATGTATATTATTTTTAAAAATAATATATTACTTTATTTTATAAAATATTTTATAAATTTAATTTATAATAATATGAATTCAAATTCAAGTTAAGTCTAATTAAATAAATAAATAAATCTACAATTATGCATGAGTTAAAGATAAATAATTTTTTAAATTATGAAACAATTTTTTTATTCCAATGAAACAAAAATTAACTATAAAATAAAAATAATTTTAATATTCATTTTTAATACAAGTAAAATAAGCACTTTAATTTTTTTTTTTTTTTAATTTCTTATTTGACCATGATTTCTTATGCTTATTTTTAAAAATTGTTTTTAAGTTAAAGAACCAAAAAAGTTTTTTAATTTTTTTTTTATAAAAATAAGGATATTTGGCAAGTTGTTTTTAAAAAAGCATTTTAAAAATAAAGAACAAAAAGACTTGTTTGGATAGATTGTTTTTTTTTTTTTGAAAAAAAAATATTTTGATTTTGTAAAAACATTTTAAATTTAATTTATATAATATTAATTAATTAAATTTAATTGAAGTCTTATTGAAAATGAAAATTATTTTGTAATTATATTACTATTCAATTTTTAACATAATATTCTACAATGTTTTGATTTAATCTATAATTAATTGGATCAATTTTTTTTATTACAAATTATTCTTAAAAATCAAATAATTTATTAAAGAATTTAAATTATTAATTATGACTTACTAGATTTATAATATATTTACATGGTGAGAAATTTTTTTTAAAAAATAATTGTGCATATAAGATAAATAGTAAAGTTATGACTATGATATATTAGTTTTTTTTTTCAACGATTAAATTTATTTTTGAGTTCCAAATTATTTTTTTAAAAAATTAATCTCGATAATAAATTAAATAAAAAGTGTCATTTGATTTCGAGTTCATTTGCCTAGTGAAAAAAATTAAAAAATAATAATTTTTATGTAGAAGAGAAATAATAGAGTTGTTTTAAACCGATTTTTGTTCATAAATTTCTAGTAATAATGAGTTTATTATTTAAGATTTAATTTTAAAAAAAAATTAATAGACTTGTTAACAAATCTAACACATCAAGTCTTGTTAAATTTGAAATTAATTCATCTAACAAAAAAAAAAATCGAAAAATAATTATTCTACGTAGAAGAGAAATAATAGAGTGTGTTTTTCTATTGTTTTTAAAAATTGGTGAAAACAACTTTTACTTGTTCTCTATTTCACTTTGATTTTAAGTTAACATAACATCTTCATTTTACTTTTTTTTCCCTCATTAACCTTTACGATTTTTTTTGCTACTTTACAACCTCCACTATTACTCAGTCTTCTTTGCTATAATTATGATTTATAAGGTTATATGTCAATTTGATGATTAAGAATAAGATTTAAGTTAATTTTATCAAATAACTTTAATACTTAAAGTAAGAATTAAATAATAAGTTTTAAGTCAATAACTTAAAAACAATTTAACTTAAAAGTCAACTTAAATTATCAAGTAACAAATATTAAGTTTTACAAAACACTTCGTTAGCTTTCCTTATCACTTCATCCACTCAATAGTTAGAAGATATTCAATAAATCAATTTAATGATTTAATGATTTAAATTTAAATTGATGAATAAATTAAATGTGTTTGATAAAATAATTTAATAACATAACTTCATATCAAAAATAACTTTTTAACTATTAAATCAAAATAATTTACTTATTTTTAATTGCAAATCTCTTTTACCTCATATACTCCCGAAAGAGCATTACACAACCATGAATCTTTCACAACTCATATTTTATAATAAATATTTTTTAATTATCTTATACATCTATGATATATGTCTCATAAAAAAATATTTTTTAAATTATCTTATACATTTATGATATATGTCTCAAAAATAAATTTATTACTAGGATTAGTCAAAATAAATATTAGCTAAAATTGATAAAATGTAGAATGGTGTCCAAATGATAAGAGTCCAATGGAACAAATAATAAAATTATATTAAACCTAGGGTGTCCTAATAATTACAAACAAAATGAACAAATAATAAACTTATATATATCTGATAAGAGTCCAAAGAAACAAAAAATAAACTTAAATAGAATCAAGGATGGTCAATGATGAGAAACCAAAGGAACAAATAATAAACTTAGATAGAACCTAAGATGTCGTATCAATGATAAGAGTCTAAAGAAACAATGAACTTAGATTTAACCTAGGATGGTGTCCTAATTATTAGAAACCAAATGAACAAAGAATATACAAAGAATATAGCCTAGGATGACATCCCAACGATAAGAGTCCAAAAGAAAAAATAATGAATTTAGATTGGACCTATGATGGTTTCCCAATGATTAGTAACTAAAGGAACAAAAAATAAACTTAGAACCTAGGATTGTGTCCCAATGATGAGTAACCAAAGGAATATAGAATAAACTAACACAAAACCTAGGATAGGGTCCTAATAATAAGAGTCCAAAAGAATAAAGAATAAACTTAGATTCAACCTAGGATGGTGTTCCAATGATAAGAAATGAAAGGAACAAATAATCAACTTAGATAGAACTTAAGATGACATCCTAATGAAAAAACTCAAAAAGGAACAAAGAATAAACTTAGATTTAACCTAGGATGGTGTTCCAATGATAAGAAACCAAAGGAACAAATAATAAATTTAGATAGAACCTTGGGTGGCGTCCCAATGATAAGAGTTCAAAGGAACAAAGAATAAACTTATATTGAACCTAGGATGGTATCCTAATGATCAGAAAAAAAAAAAAAAAAACAACAACAACAACAAATAATAAACTTAACTAGAACCTAAGATGACATCCTAATGAAAGAGTCCTAAGGATCAAAGAATAAACTCAAATTGCATCTAGGATGGTTTCCCAATTATTAGAAACCGAAGGGACAAATAAAAGCTTAGATAGAACCTAAGATGACGTCCCAAAGATAAGAGTCCAAAGGAACAAGGAATAAATTTAGATTGAACCTACGACGATATCCCAATGATAGGAAACCAAATGAACAAATAACAAACTTAGATAGGACCTAGGATAACGTTCTAATGATAAGGATCCAAAGGAACGAATAATGAACTTAGATTACACCTAGGATGGTGTCCCAATAATGAGAAGCCAATGGAACATAAAATAAATTTAGATAAGAGTCCAAAGGAAAATTGAATTAAGTTAGATACAATGTACGATAGCACTACAATGATAAGAGTCTAAAGGAATAAAGAATAAAATTAAACCTAATATGGTGTCTCAATAATTAGAAACCAAATGAACAAATAATTAACTTAGATGCAACCTATGATAGCGTCCCAATGATAAAAGTCCAAAGAAACAAAGAATTAACTTAGAACTTATGATGGTGTCCTAATGATGAATAACCAAAGGACCAAACAATAAACTTAGAGAGATAAACTTAGATGGTGTCCCTTGTAGAATTGAGTAGAAAAACTGATCTTGGTTGATGACGATATCTCTACATCATTCCCAATGAGTAGATTGTTATCTACCTACAAGATCTTAGAGCACTACCACGCTTCCCTTCACTTTCTTGTACATACAAGACCCTTTGTTATGAAAATATATGGTTACATCATATAGATGTTAATATCAAGATAAACGTTTAAGAACACTATCTTGACATCTTATTGCAATATCTCATAAATTAGATACACCGCAATGGATAAGAGTACTCTAATGGATTTGATTATAACTACTGGTGAAAAGGTTTCCTATAATCAAAACAATGTTTCAAACTATAACCTTTAGCTACAACCTAACCACTTAAATCTCAACCTTTCCATCTACTCCTTTGTTCATTTTGTAGACCAACTTCCACTTATGAGTTTTATCCCCTTAGGTGCTTCTACAAGAACCCAGACTACATTAAAATTATAAGGATTCTAACTATCATTCATAGCTCCTTGTCGAGTTATGAGCACCAACACACTCATTGCTCCATTATAATATATGGAGTATAAACCTCCCACTATGATGTACTCATGTATTGGAAGTAATAGGAATGTTGTGTCTCTATACCTTTGGATCTATAGTATCTTGTGTATAGTGAAACCATCTTCTAATGTTTTTTTTGTCTATATCAATGTTTGCCTTATTACATATCATACAATCTTTATCAAAAAAATAAAAAACTGTTTTTAAAAATTCCTAACACTGTTTGACCTTTGTTCTTGGGAAAACGATTTTTAAAAACAAAGTGAAATAAAGAATAGTTTTTAGAGAATAAGTAGAAATTGTTTTCACCAGTTTTTAAAAACAGTAGTAAAACACATAAAACTTTAGAAAAATAATAAAAACAAATAAAATTGAATATGATCCCACTCCCTTTCTCTTTTCACAATATAATATCGATATAAAAAATTTTAAAATATGATTTTCCTTTAAATTACACGTATTTTTTTCTTTTATTTTTTTTAAAAATTCATTACACAAATAAATTTCAAATCAAATTATACTTGTTACATAAAATTTATTAATTTTTAAAAATAATTTAAAACTCAAAAACCAATTTAATTAATATTAAGAAGGAGCTCAATAATATTAATAAGCTATAGACCAAAATTTATTTTAAAAGTATGAGTTAGGTTTTAATAAAACATCATAAAACTCATTCTTGCTATTTAGCTTAAAAACATTTTTTAAAAATTAGAGCCCGTTTAGCGGAGTTTTTAAAAACAACTTTCTGTTTTTTAGAAGCATAAAATAATTTTTAGAAATTCATAATACCGTTTAATTATTGTTCTCTATTTCTAATTTTTAAAATCAAAGTGAAATAGAGAATAACTTTTAAATAACAAGTAAAGTTGTTTTCATCAATTTTTAAAAATAATAGAAAAACACACATGCTATTATTTCTTCTACATAGAATCATTATTTTTCGATTTTTTTAGGCAAATTAACTTCAAATTAAATAAGACTTAATATATTAGATTTGTTAACAAATCTATTAATTTTTAAAACTCAAATAATAAACTCATTAATGCCAGAAATTTATAAATAAAAATTGGTTTTAAAAAACTTTATTGTTTTGTTTCTCTTCTATATAAAATTATCATTTTCTGATTTTTTTTTTTTCAGTTGGTAAATGAACTTCGAATTAAATAAGACTTCATATATTGGATTCATTAACAACTCTAATAATTTTTTAAAATAATTTAAAACTCAAATAATAAACTTATTAAGACCATAAATATATGAATACAAATTGATTTATAATGACTCTATTATTTATTTTATGCACATAATTATTGTTTTATAAATTTTCTCACTAGAAAAATGAACTTCAAATCAAGTGGTATCTTTTTATTGAATTTATTAATGAGTTTAATTTTTTTTGAAATAATTTGCAACTCAAAAATAAATACAATCATTACAAAAAAAAAACATATATATTAGGAGTCATAACTTTACTATTTATCCTATATACACAACTATTCTTTTGAAAATTTTCTCACTAGGTAAATAGATTATAATAAGACATGATTAATAATTTTAATTCTTTAATAAATCATTTAATTTTTAAGATTAATTTGTAATAAAAAAATTGGTCCAATTAATTGTAGATTAAATCAAAATATTGTAGAATATTATGTTCAAAATCGAATACTAAATGTGTGCATATATAATAAAAAACTTGCTCATTTATATGTTAAAAAAGTAAAGCTTTATTCATTATTCATTTTAAATAATATACTATTGAAAAGTAGTATTATTCAGTTTAACAAAAATAAAATAAAAAATATAAAAATGTTAATATCCTTATATTTCTAATATATAATAAAATAGTATATTTTCTACTAAAAATATAATTTATGGTTTTATTATAATATTAGTATTTATGTTTTATTAAAAACAATCTATTTTTTTAATTTATTCATAATTACAAAATTATTTTCATTTTCAATTAAATTTAATTAATTAATATTATACAAATTTAATTTAATTTATTTTTACAAAATGAAAACAATTTTTTTTTTTAAAACTATTTATCCAAACAAGTCTTTTTATTTTTTATTTTTAAAATCCTTTTATAAAAATAACTTGCTAAATACCTTTATTTTTAACTATTTTTTTAAAACATCTAGTAAAATACTTTTATTTTAAAAAAATTTAGTCATGGGTTTTTTTCTCTCTAATTTAGAAACGATTTAAAAAAAAAAAAGAAATTAAAGATTGGGACATGAAAATATTTTATATTCTGGTTAAATGAGGCCGATGAGATACAGATACCATACTCATTCTTTAGTCTTCAGACTTCCTCTCTTTTTTCTTCTCCTCTTCTCTTTTATGTACCTTATTGTCGTCACGATCTCACCTTCTCGTTCCAAACAAATTTTTTCCCCTGGTAGTGTAGAAAGTGAAAGAAATTAGAGGTAGGAAGACGAGGCTCTTGTGTCTCATCATCTATGGTGGCGTCTCCCCGGAGTGGAATCTAGGGCGCGGCGGAAGCCATAGGCTTAAAAGAAGGGGAAGTGAAAGGCGGAGGACTTTTGAGTTTTATTGGCCGAGAGGCTAGGGCACGATGTGATTTGGTTCGATCTCGGTGTGGAAGCTCGGGGAATCAGCTTTGTGCGTAGTGGTTTTGTGGTTGTGGGATTTTGGAAACTTTAGATTTGGGTCAGGGTTGTGTGGTTGGCTGATTAAACTAGAGGCGGGGCTGCCGATGCGATTGACTAGGTTTTCATGCCTTCAAAACCACTACCTTGGGATCGGAAGGACTTCTTTAAGGAAAGAAAGCACGAGAGGTCGGAGTCTTTAAGTTTGCTGCAAGATAGAGGACTCACATCAGGGTTCTTGGGAGTTTGCTCGCCGGGATCGGCAGACTTGCACTGCCCTACAGGTGAGTTGAATCCCACCGGGTTCTTAATGATGTCGGTTTTGGTTTAAACCAAGAAAAATAATCGGGTTCTTGGAAAATTTGGTCTCCGAGCCCTTTTGTTTTTTATGATTTGTTCCTTTTTGGTTTTTAATTTTGAATTTATTCTTTCCACAGAAGAAGCATGAGAGGTCGGAGTCTTTAGGTTTGCTGCAAGATAGAGGGACTCGCATCAGGTTCTTGGGAGTTTGCTCGCCAGGATCGGTAGAGTTTCGCCCCCCTACAGGTGAGTTATGAATCCGGGTTCTTGATGATTGTGATGAAATTCGTAGGTTTTGGTTTAAACCAAGAATAATAATAGGGTTCTTAGAAAATTTAGTTCGAGTCCTTTTGTTTTATTTTTTATTTTTTTTTTATTTTTATGATTTGTTCTTTTTTGGTTTTTGATTTTGAATTTATTCTCTCCATAGGTCTGATTCTTTGTTTTGGGGAATTAGTTTTTGATGATGATTCTTTCATGGTTATCGTAGATACGTTTTTTTTAGTCAATTTGTTTGTTAATGTGATGTTTAGTTGTGCATAAATTGTAATTAAAAAATAGATAGTTTTTTTTTATCTCTTTTAAGTCAAGTAAAACTACCTGTAATAAGAAAGTTCTAGGTTTTCAATTTTTGAAGTTTCATCGTGTTCTTTGGTATTTGATTTACTATGAACTCATTTTGTATGAATATAGGCTATAGTTATTACTGTTTCTGGAAAGGCTTGTTTGGTTCATGATTTTTTTTCTTGGCTTTCCTTACCTACAACTAAACTATTGAATGTTTAATATCTGAAGTTGTGATGCATAAGCCACATTTCATTTAGGTTTTGTAAATTTACAGTATCAGTGACGTTCATTGAAGGCACCACTTTAGGTTAATAGTCAACTTTTAACAAGTTATTAATACTATGGAGTTAAGTACTTTTTTCAGTTGAATTTTTGGTTATTAGTATTTTACCTATTAAATTTCTTATTATGAAAATTTGGTTTTATTATTTCTATTTAAATCTAATGAGAAATTTGTTTTGTGAATATTTTTTTAGCAATCTTGAGTTCGCTTAGGGAGATTTCTCGCTGCAAAATGTTAGAGAATTGTGTCAGTCCAATTGAAATTTTGTCATGAAAACCCATAAAGGTACAAAACAGAGGGAAGAATAACAAAATTCAAAAATACTGTTGACAAATGACGAATATTTTCTTTGTTCATAAAATAGATTTTCTTATAGAATAGGAAATGCATTTATATTTTTTCCTTTTATTATTAACCTTCTTTGGCCAATTATAAATCTATGACACGGATTTTACCAACCAAAGTTCTTAAAAAATCACTGTAAATGGGGCATTTTTATTAGACATTGCCTATATGAATTTAACTGCATTTGGAAAGAAATTGTTAAATTTTGAATTCTGTTGTTAATCAATCCTTGGTCTGCAATAATGTTGTTGTTTGTGATTTTATTGTTTTCAAGAGATGAGTTGGAGTGAAGTCATCAAAATGCTATAAAAATCTATTCTTTTTTCCTCCTCAACATTGTCCCCATTTGAGTGTCTAATATTGGTGTCAATAACAACTCCAAGGTACTCTTCCTTTTTATGTTATGTGCTTGAGTGTGTCTAATTGGTCACTTCTAATTTAGTAAAGTGTTTTCATCGTGGATTTGAGCAATGCTGAGTTGTTGGAAGAAAGAGCCTATACACTCATGGAATTGGGATCCATAGAGGGTTTGCCTACTCAACATAATAGCTCATTCATTAGAGATAACCTTTTGATGCTCTTTGGGTCATCAGACCCAGTTGAAAATTACTTATCTTTCATTGTAGAGTATGTCGTATAGTTAGTTTGATATTTTTAAATTTGATTGTTCATGTGTATATTTGTAAATTGGATTTTGTAGGAATGCATTCTCTAGGTTTAAGAATGCAATACTGTTGAAAAATTCAGGGACAAAAGATGCTCTCTGTCGTATAATTAGGACATGTACCACCAAATTCCACTACATGGCGCAGTCATATGCATCAATTTACACCCGATGCACAACTATGACTGTTATAACACCCCCATGGGTGATTCAAAGGACCAACCCAAAAGACCGAGTGAAGGACACTGTTAGTGCCGAAAGTATTAGGCGCTTTCTTGTGTAGTTCATTGACAGGCTTCCAAAGTTGATTTCAACCAATATTGGTATCTTGGTCATAAACTTCTTAGGAGAATCTTAGAAGATGGGGAATGCTCTTGTTGGTGTGTTGGGAAAATTGATTTTGTAGGTCTTTGAGGATGTTGAGGGTAAAGTGAGTTCAAAATCTATTCAGCTTTGAACCAGGCAAGCCAAAATGGCCCATTTGATCTTAGGAAAACTCACAAAAAATGAGAGTGTCATTTGCAAACAAGAAATGTGACACCTCTTGCCTTTCACCACCTTTCCCCCTCACACTAACTCCTATAAGAGATTCACCCTCTCTAGCTCTCTTGACAGGGTAGCTAAGGGCTTCCATTGCAACAACAAATAAATAGGGAGACAAAGGGTCCCCTTGCCTTAAGGCCTTGGAGCTTTGGAAGAAACCAAAAGGGATACTATTAGAAATCACAAAAAACCTTGGAGAAGATATGCACTATTTAATACATCCTACCTATTTTCGACCCAAATTCATCTTTTCAAGAACGTAGATCAAGAAATTCTAGTTGGCATGGTCATACAACTTTTTAATGTCTAACTTACACAATACTCCATAAACATTGCTCTTCAATTTATTGCTTCATTTGTTATTAGCACCGCATAAAAAATTTGTCTAGCCTTTACAAAAACATTCTAGTTGGCATGGTCATACAACTTTTTAATATCTAACTTACACAATACTCCATAAACAGTGCTCTTCAACATATAATCTATTGCCTCATTTGTTATTAGCACCACATAAAAAAATTGTCTAGCCTCTAAAAAAACATTTTGGGAATTGGAGATCACCTTGGCCACTACTTTCTTTAGCCTCGTTGCTAAAACTTTCACTAGGACTTTATATAAACTGCCTACTAGGCTAATAGGTCTAAAGTCTTTTAAATCCTATTTAGATGTTAATCTATCATGAAAGATAAGATTTGATGATTGATGATGAGGAATTCAAGGTTCATGTGGTTTCTTCTACAAGAGTAAAGGTACTTTTGTTGGATTTATGCATTGCAGACAACAAGAACATGAAAGGTTATTTTCATACTGCATCTAAATAGATTGTTAGGAAATTCATTGATTGGTCATACTTCAGTATTTGAGCAAATCAAACCTTTGGTATTAAAAATCATCAAGGCTTCATTTGTTGCACCGAAAACTTCCAGCTTTTGATACAAGTCACTAGGCTAATTGAATAAGGACAACTTTGTGACTTTAATTGGATTGTTTAAAATTGCATATTGGAAGTACATCCATCCCAGTGTTCAACTTCACTTTAATGGGATAATTCCAAATTGCATGTAGGAAGTACATCAAGTAACCTTGCTGTGAGGTAAGCTCCATTTTGGTCAAGATTGCATTTTCATTAATTAGAATAGGATGTTATGAACATTTGGTTTCGACATTGTGTAATGTTATGTCAAGGCATCTACTATGGGATTTTGATATGTTTTCATTTTCATGCTACCTTATTCAGTCATATTGAATTGTAAAACACAAGTGGTGGCTAGACTTCTTCTTTGTCTCAGAATCCATAGCTGACAAGGTTCATATCTCAGACATTCTCCCCGACATTGGTGGCAACAGTCATTGTCCAATTGACCTCATTCTCAAGCTCTAGTTTTGTAAAAAACAACATATCCAATTGCTAATGACAATTTGGATTGGGTGTTTCAGTGATCAACGCAAAATCACAACATGAAAATAGATTTTGATGGTGGTGAGGGAAAAAAAATATAAAACTGAATTACAGAAGCACAATGACATCAATATAATGATGGAAGGATGTTATTTATAGTTTTTGCATCATTTTTTAATTTTTTTTTTCAGGAAAATAGTGAAACTTGTGCAGAGGAGAAATCAAAAGGAATCTTGAAGATTTTCTTTTTTAAATTTACAAAGTCTCAAAGACCATAAGATCCGAATGGTGGAAAATCTTTGGGACCGGACTCTATAGCAACTGTTTTTGAGCCTTGCCATGTACTGGATGTTCAAAGTTTAGTAGATTTGAGGTTTTTGGAGGTTGCAACTCTTTTTGTCACTTGATTCCTCCTAAATGCTACCATTGAGATGTCTTAACTCTTATGAGTTGTAGCTATAGCTGTGGCAGGAACTATGAGCACTTAATGAAATCATTTAAGTGTGCATGATTTATGGATGGTTCTCTGTCTCTCCACATATTCACAAATTGACACATACAATTGTTTGGAACATTTCCAAACGGTATGTTCTTATTAAAAAAAATTATAAAACTTCAAGGTTGAATTGGGATATACTTCTCCAAATTCTCAAATCCAAATGAATATCTCTATTATTCTGATTCTTTTTGTACTAAATTTTTGTTGCCAAATTTAGAATTTCAGCTAGCTTGTGTGAAAAATGATTGAGATCATAAATGATCATAATTTGGGATCAATACATGTCACACCAAAAAATGATTGACCAAATCGCATAGCAATGATAACTGAGTGAATGTAGCACAATGATGATGTTGGGGGAGAGGTGGTTTATCTATCATCATAAATGAGTCTTCTTACTTTTGCACATCAATGGGTGTAGAAATAAACTCCCTGGAAAGTTCATCCTCTTGCAAATTCACTTTCTTTTTTAGTGGTTTCTTTGTACTAAGCTCAGGAAGGAAAAAATAATTATAGTAGAAAATATCATCTTATTTCCTACTAAACATAAATAAAATTTTATTGGTTATGGCCATTTTTTTAGTATAAGTGTGTTGTGTGACTGTTTTATTTAATTTTACCCTTGTCAATTCTTGTTTTACTTTTTTCTCTTTATTATTTGTGCTTATCACTCTTGTTTCTATTACATATCTGCTAAAATAATATTTTAGTTCTATCTTTTAATTGATCTATAAGTTCAAGTTCATCATCCAGGTACTTTCATGCACGCAATCATTTTTTTTTTTTGTTTTGTAATTCCTTAGAACTTCTAAAGAGAAAATTGTGGAAGCCTTACAATGGCATACAAAAATGTAGTAATCCTAGTGTTCCCAAACTACTTTATTGACTTAATTCTCAGGTTTATGGAATACAAAAATGTCACATCTCAAACCATGGGAAAAATGGAAAGTAACATAGAATGCTTCGAAGAGCTTCCTCTTTTCATCTTCATCTGAATATCCATGAAAGTACTTTCATCTCTCGTTACTCGTTAGAATAGTGGAGACACATATTTGTAGATGGAAAATATGGGAAATTGGATAGGATGTCAATATATCTTAAGGTAACATGGCCAAAAGTTATATTCTTCCACCTTCAAAATTTTATGTTTTAGTAAAATTCATATTGTGCATGATATGGCATATATGCCTTCTTTTGCTATTTGATACACCATATATTTTATGTGCCAAAAATTGGCATTGGAAGCTTTGTCCTGAGCTATGTTAGTAAAAGTCCCACCTTCCTATTTGAGGTTGAATAAAGTAATTTTTTCAGTATGAGCACCCACCATATCAGATACTTGAATTATATTGCTTGCAGCCTTTGGACTAGCCTTCATAGTTTTTTTTCTTTTGGTCTCCCACAACCCCATCTAAACAACTTTATAATAGTTAACACATCCTTTGTTGCATTCTACGTTTTTCTTTTTCATATTTTATTGTTATATTTAGAAATTAGTATTGTATTCTATTCTTATATAAAAAATAAAAGTTCATTGAAATTAAGATTTGTCAATAGTTGATGCTGTAGAGTAAATTTATGTGATGGTACTAATTATAATGGCCTTACCAATAGAATCATTCCAGAATTTCTAGTGATGGTAAATTGTTGGTTAGCATTATTATTAGGGTATTATTAGAATAGTGAAAAGTGCTAGCAGTTTGGATATGTATGCTTGCCATTGGGTGGATTCCCTACTACTTTGATTTTTGTCGGCAGTTGCTTGCGGAGTCCTACCTTCCATTCAATTGTTGTAGTCAATGATACTTCTTTCCCTTGAGTACAATGCTTTGTCTAAGCCCTACTTTGGTCAATTGATAATTCACAATGTCTTTTTCTAAAAGATTGGTAGTGATTTATTTGATTGAATGTTTACTGGTCGCTTAATAGGACTTATGTTTCCAAATCTTGTATATAATAATTGAATATGTAACTTGCAATTTGTTTTATTCTAGTAGCTTGTACCTTTCCTTAGGTTTTCAATATGAATACACTGCAGACAAATCTTTAATTAGTCAAAGATAGATTATTTATACCTCAGGGGCTCATGTCCTATAGGGTGTTAAAAAAGAAGAATTGAGATCAAATTATGCAAGAAAAATGGAATTTTTATTACTATTATTATTGAAAAACACCAGCTCGCCTTTTACCACAATGAGATGAGGCAGAAGTTGGTTTGCAGGGGACTCCAAGTCCTTTGAAGCTCTATGGATGTGTTTGGGGAGAAGCTTAAGGGGATCATTGTGGAAAGAAGCAGAGGTTTGATGTTGTGGATTAGGTTTGAGGGCCTCAGTTTATGTTGTTTGCTGGAAGGAGTGGAGACTTGCTATAGGGGTGAGTTTGCTAAGAGGTTTGTTAAAAGTTGAGAGGATGAAGGTAGAAAGTTTAGAATGGAATGTCGTGCAAATGAGACGAGTAGGTTCATTCATGCTCTGTGGTTGACTCGGAGAAAGAAGTATTGTTTAGTGTTCCCGGAGGGGAAAGGCTTTCTGGGAGGTTGGGCCACGTTGGTTGAAAAGCTCCATTCTATCGGAGTAATGACACGTGAAGAGCCCAGGGAGTCCTTGATTCCATTAGGACAGAGAGCAGAGTTGGGGCTACTGAGGGGAAGGCGAAAGAGTCCTTCACCGAAGTTGTGAAATCAAGAGTGAGATGGTTAGGGAAAGTAGTGTTGCTACAACTTGGGGAAAAGGATGTGCCGAGCAAAAGGGAGTTGTTAGACCGGTGTTTGGTTAGGAGATGGGGAGAGCCTTCTGTGTTTGTTCCAGACTTGTCTATTTTGGGGAGTTGGGAAAGATCTCACTGGAACCTCAAAGGAGGGGTGAAGTTTGCTAGGCTAGGGGGTCCTTTCATCCTAATCAAGTTTGAGGATAAAGCAGAGGCAAAAAAAGTGTTGTTAAGAGGTTTTCATTGTTATAAGGAGTTGCTGC
Organism: Vitis riparia x Vitis rupestris; assembly: GCA_946000675.1. Taxonomy (NCBI): domain Eukaryota; kingdom Viridiplantae; phylum Streptophyta; class Magnoliopsida; order Vitales; family Vitaceae; genus Vitis; species Vitis riparia x Vitis rupestris. The sequence goes on from OX253986.1 coordinate 12,639,447, forward strand.
ACATAAAAAAGTGGGACCCAGAAGTGGGGTGTTTTCAAAATTGTAAGTGAGTTAAGGAAGCTTGGGTGAGAATAGTGGGTTTATTGTTACATTTTTAGAGTCGGGAAGTGGTTAGAAAGATTGGGGAAAGTTGTGGGGGATTTGTTGTAGTGGATGAAGACATTGTTGTGTTTAAGGAGCTTCATTGAGCCAAAATTTTAGTGAAACCAAAGGGCTTAGAGTGGCCAAGCTCCTTGTAGGTGGTAGTTGACTCTTCTTGCTTTGCTATCTAGTTATGGTGGGAGGTGCAACCAAGGGTGTCGGAAGTTGCTCCGTTGCTCAAAAGTGGGGTGGGAAAGGAGTAGGAGGTTAGGGATGAAGAAGGGGGTGGCTCACGCGCTAGTTGTGATGTGGAGCAGGTGTAGCCTCATTGGCAGTCTGCAAAGGCTGCTGTGATGTGCGAAGATGGAGAAAATTGTTGTAGAAAAGACTGGAAGGCTACTAACTCTGACACCGTGTTAGCGAGAGGGTAAGAGGAAGAAGGGTGTCCTCTATTTGGGAGGGGGCCTTAGCTGAAAGGCCATTAGCCCAAGGCAAGAGCATTTTGGGCCGGGTGATGGAGTTTGAAGTAGAGAGGAAGCCTAGTTGTTTTGAGGTGGGCCAAACCAGTGGTGCTTCTAAAGGCCCATGGAAAGTGGGTCGACCCATTTTTGAGGATTTAAAAGGTCCAACGTGTGTGGGCCGATCCTTTGCTAAAGCCTTAAAAGGGGTTAAGGCTCTTGGGGGCCTTTGAGCTGTTGAATGCTAGAGGCCATACGGGGATGATTTTGGCCTCTAGATGGGTTCGCTTTCGTCGATGCCTCATTGTGCATAACTCACCGACGAAGCTCTTATGGAGGAGGCCTCTAGGTACACAGTTCCTCCTCTTTGTTCTCTTCTTTTCCTTGGGGAAATGGGATCTTTCTTCTTCTACTACTCTTTCTGGCCTAGATGGGGTAATCATCACCACTAGCGGGGGATTTGATTGGGGCTGTGCTTCAGAGGTAAACAGGTTAGCAGTTTTGGACCCTTTAAGGGTGATTTTGGCAGATGAGAGGGGGGCGGATGGTTTTGGATTTTTGTGTAAGGATCTAGGGGCCGATGAGGAGGTGATAAATGATTTATTGGAAAGAGCAATACAAGAGGTTTTGGAGGAGGGGGAGGAAGCGGCTACTATTAGCTGGTCTTCTAGTTGTTTGGCTAAGTTCATTTGTTGCATAGGAATGCCGACGAAGGGGTTCGAAGGGGAGATTTTGACCTTGTTGAAAATGATGAAAGAGAGGAAAGATCAGAAGGGGAAGTTGGATGGTAGGAAAAGGAAAAAATTGGAGTTGTCAAGGTTTGAAAGGGAGTTGAGAAAGTTGGAATGTATTGTGAATTATATTAGAGGAGGAGAAGAGAAGGGGGGCAACATTTTCAAGTCTAGGTGAAGATTTGAATGCTTTCCTAGAATGTAAGAGGGGCTAATGACATTGACAAGAGGAAGGTGATCAAAGCCTTGATAAAAAAGAATAAGGTGGATTTGGTTTGCTTACAGAAAACTAAGATCCAAGAAATGTTAAGGAGTCTCGTTCGTAGCTTAAGAGTTGGGAGATCTGGACTCAAGGGGTGTTGTTGGAGGTATAGTGGTTTTTTGGGATAACAGGGTGTTGGAGTTGGTCGATTAGGAAATGGGAGTGTTCTCAATCTCATGCCATTTTAAGAATTGCGAGGATGGCTTCTTTTGGACATTTACAGGGGTTTATGGCCCGACTTTAAGGAGGGATAGGGAGGTTTTTTGGGTAAATTGGGGCCATAAAGGGTCTTTGGAGTGGCCTGTGGTATGTTGTTAGGGATTTTAACTCGATTATTTGCCCTGAAGAGCGCAACAGGGAAGGGAGTTTGAATTTAGACATGAAAAGGTTCTTTGAGGTAATAGAAGACTTAGAGTTAGAGGACATGCCGTTGTTGGGGGCTCCTTTTACCTGGAGTGGAGGGGTGAACAATTAGTCAGTGTCGAGGCTAGATCGTTTTTTAGTGAATGAGGGGTGGGATTGGTGTTTTAGCGGGTCAAGGCAGTGTGTTCTCCTGAGACCTATGTCTGACCATTTCTCGATTTTTTTAGATGGAGGAGGTTTGAGAAGAGACTCCCTTTTTAGATTTGAGAATATGTGGCTGAAGGTGGAGGGTTTTAAGGATCTTTTGAAGTAGTGGTGGGAGGGGGACAACTTTAGTGGCTCTTCAGGTTTTATTTTGGCAGCAAAATTAAAGGCCTTGAAGTCTAAATTGAAGGAGTGGAACAGAGATGTTTTTGGTAGGGTTGAAGCCAGGAAGGATTTGGCTCTGAACTAGGTGGACTATTAGGATGCTAAGGAAAAGACTAACACCCTTTCTTTGGAGGAGTTGGAAGCTAGAAAAGAAGTGAGAGAAGAATATAAAAAATGGGTTACGCTAAAAGAGATATCTTGGCGGCAAAAATCTAGGGAAGTATGACTAAAAGAAGGTGATAGAAATACGAGATTCTTTCACAAGATGGCCAATGCTCACAGAAGGAGGAATAACGTGGACATAATTAGGATTAACGGTGTTTGGTTTTTAGAGGAGAATGAAATCAAGGAAGGGTAGTCAGTGCATTTCGGTCTCTACTATCCAATTTAGGGGACTGATGCCCTTTTTTATCGACTTTGGAGATTCTGGACGTTTTAGCTTTGGAGGTGCCGTTCACATAAGAGGATGTGTTTGGTGCTTTGTTGGGGTGTAGTGGGGACAAAGCATGAGGACCTGATGATTTCTCTATGGCTTTCTAACAATTCTTTTAGGAGTTTGTGAAGGATGATGTGATGAGATTTTTCGGGGAATTCTATGAACACGGTAACTTTGTTAAAAGCCCGAATGCAACCTTTTTGGTTTTAATCCAAAAAAAAGTGGGGGTTGAAGATTTAAGGGATTTTAGGCCTATAAGTTTGCTGGGGGGTTTGTATAAGTGGCTGACCAAGGTTTTAGCCAATAGGCTAAGAAATGTGGTCTCTAAGGCCCAAGAGGCTTTTGTGGAGGGAAGACAAATCCTAGATGCAATACTGATAGCTAATGAAGCCATTGATTCGATCCTGAAAAATAATAAACTTGGTATTTTGTGCAAACTTGACATAGAGAAGGTATATGATCACATGGACCTGTCTTTTCTTCTCATAGTTATGCAGAAAATGGGTTTTGGGGAGAAATGGGTTGGGTGGATCAAGTGGTGCATCTCCATTGCAAGTTTCTCTATGTTGGTTAATGACACCTGTACGGATTTCTTTCAAAGCTCAAGGGGTTTGAGGTAGGGGATCCACTTTTGCCTTATTTATTTGTGATTGCTATAGAGGTGTTTAGTTGTTTCATTAAGTGGGCAGTGGATGGAGGTTTTTTGTTGGGTTATATGGTGAAGGGTAGGAGTGAAGAAGGGGTTCAGATTTCCCATTTGTTGTTTGTTGACGATACCTTGGTGTTTTTCTAAGCTTCCCAAGATCAATTGACCTATCTTAGTTAGTTGCTTATGTGGTTTGAGGTCATGTTGGGTTTGAGAATAAACTTGGAAAAGAGTGAATTAATTTCAGTAGGTAGGGTGGAAAATATTAATGATGTTGCTTTGGATTTTGGTTGTAGAGTGGGTAGTCTACCATCCACTTATTTGGGTCTTTTTTTGGGTGCACCGTTTAAATTAGTGACAGTTTTGGATGGAGTGGAAGAGCGGTTCCTTAGAAGGTTGGCTATGTGGAAGAGACAATACATATCCAAAGGAGGGAAGAGGACCCTAATTCAAAGCACATTGTCGAATTTACCCATTTATTTTATGTTCTTACTGCGCATGTCAAGCTCAGTTAGACAAAGATTAGAGCAAATTCAAAGGGATTTCCTTTGGGGAGGTGGAAATTTGGAGCGAAAGCCTCATTTAGTAAGATGGGAGTACCGGTGCTTAAGTAAGAAGAAAGGGGGTGTGGGGGTCAAATGTCTTTCCAATCTCAATAAGGCTATTCTTTGTAAATGGAATTGGCGTTTCGCAAATGAGAGAGAGGCCTTATGGAATCAAGTGATTAAAGGGAAGTATGGGGAAGAGAGAGGGGGATGGTGTTCTCGAGAAGTGAGAGAGGTGCATGGTGTTGGGTTATGGAAAGGGTTAAGGATGGAATGGGACTTTGTGGGTTCTAGGATTTCCTTCCTTGTAGGTAACGGGCGGAGGGTGAGATTTTGGAGGGATAGATGGTGCGGGGATTCTCCTTTGTGTGTGTCCTTCCCTTCCCTTTTTGCTTTAACTAATGATAAGGATGCGTGGGTGGCGGATATTTGGGACCCCTTGGCTTAGGGGGGGTTTTGAGAAGGGAAGGGGGGGTTGGAACCCTTGTTTCTCAAGAGCCTTCAATGATTGGGAGGTGCAGGAGGCAGAAACCTTCTTGGAGCGGCTGCATGGGAAGAGAGTGTGCAGAGATGTGGAAGACATGGTGTTTTGGACCGAATCAAAGTTAATAATTAATAAAAATATGAATAGTAAAGAAATATTAATTGAATCATTCTCGCGTTCAATTTAAATAATGCACATGATGCTACTATTAATTCCATGAGCGGTTAAAGTTAGGGATACTCCATGTCCAAGTTCACTAACATGCTATTGAAATCCTTTTGAGTTGGGTCCTATTTGAAGGACTAGACAATTAGACACATACACACCTAACTCCCATAGATGAACCTATGTAGAATAGTGCCTACCATACTTAAATTCCCTTTTTTTTTTTGCTGATTATCTTGCACATAACATCACTTACCACAGTGAACAAGAATGAATACATGGTTCCTCTTGCCTCTTATTTCTATCAGCCTTAAATTAACCTTTTGGCTTCTTAATTGATAAAAATGATAAAAACAACCTAGTCAAGCTACCCTCATCCATGTCTCCATTTGATCTCAAACTTCTCCCCACTAATGACATGATCCAAACAATTCAAATCCACATGGTTATAAAGTATTTTTTAAGTAATCCTAGGAAACTACCCTTTTTCTTTAGCAGTTAATTTTTTTATTTAAGATTTCAATAGCTACTAAGGAAATTGTCTCTTGTCAGGCCTCTTAAAACCTCTTTCATGAGACCTTAGCAATGATATTATATAAATGAGTAATAAGACTAATGAGTCTTAAATTTCTAATGTGGATTGAGCTTTCTTTTTTGGAGTTATAGCTAAAATGATTAATTTTAATATTATGATTAATAACTCAATTTGCATGGAGCCTCTAAAAAACTCTTAATCAATCCTCCTTTAAAATCCTCTAAAGATGCTAGAAGAAAACCATACTTGATGCAATATCACCATTAATGTTAAAGACAACCTCTCTAATTTGTTTATAGATGATTGTCCTCTAATGTTAGTTAAGACAAGTATGTGTTGGGAATCTTTGGATCTCTCTATTCCTAGCCCTGAATCGCTTAGGGTGCATGCTACTAGTCCTAGGGATCTTTACATCTAATCATAGTAGAAAAACATGACAATAAAACCATAAATAAAATAAATCTGGAGAGAATGATTTAGATGTTCCCAAATCTATTCCAGTTCAATGAAGTCGTGTAGAGTGAATTGCAAGCCTCTCACAAACCAAACAACCTTTCGTTCGATTACTCTCTCTCACAGACCCAGGCACTAGAGAAAGGTGGTCTTCTCTCTAGAAGGGAGGGTTAGGGTTTCTCTCTAGAATCGCAAAGTGAAGAGTACAAAACTGAAGCCCTAAACCCCTAAGAGAGGCTTCTTTGTGGGCTTTAGTGACTTGAACCCAATTTGACTTAAATCCTTTAATCCAACTCACTTGAGTCCTAATTAGTTTATTATCCTTATTGAGTTCTAATTAATTAATTATCATCGTCTAGAAAAACCATTCATATGATTGAGTGCAACCTTCCGCTTTAACCAAAATGGTGTTGTGCATGTATATAGAAACCCAAATATGCCCTCAAAATTGTGTCACCATGAATCAAAAGCTTGAAGGGAGTCCATTGAGACTCATAGGAAAATATTAGCTCCTTAGAATTTAATTTTGAAATTGACTCAACATTTTGCTACAAAGAGTCAACTATACTACAGTCTCTTATGAAATTACAACGAGATACAACTCGGGTCTATGACCTACTATTTGCTACATGCAAGCTTCCCATGAATTAGTGTTTGTAATCTAATGAGGTATATACTATAAACATCTCAAGATTACATTTTCAATCCTTGAATTACAAATCCTCCTATCATGCGATTAATGGATGTACTCTAGCTCACAAAATGCATATTTCAAATTCTACTTAAGTAATTACTATAGTCATAGTTTTCTTGATCGCATGTCCTTAGAATCATCCAAAAAGGCATGCTATCTTAATCCCATGAGATATCATGGTGTTTCTATTGAAAATACCTGTTGCCACTAGTCTTTATCAATAATGACCCAATATGTGGGGAATATATGATCACTTAAGGGTCTTTCCCATAGATCAAAGTCTCCTGGTGATTTTAGCTCAAACTTAATATCCTCTTATAATTCATTGTAGGTCTTGTCTAATGTGTAACCATACACGCTAGGGCACTTACCATGGGAACCTTATGTCGATAACTAAGACCAAACACCCCTCTAATTAAGAGGTAATGCATTGCAACCTCAAATGAATTACCTAAGCCTATAAACCAATTGTGAACAAATCATTTACTTACAAGAAACTCATGAATTGGTTATTCCATACAACTCCTAATGCACTTAAGTTATATACAATGCAAGAGATATGAGGCCTAAATGCACAACATATATAATGTGCAAATAGGATAGAGAAAGGAGAATCGGAGTCATACTATAAATACTAATGAATTTCATTTATTGTGACATCATGTTATGCTTTAAGGGTTCTATCCAACGGTTTGTACTTGATTTGCCATCTAAAACAAAATATTAACCAATATTTCCTTTGTATGGCGAACAGATACAGTACCTGGGGTTAGAGTATCAGATGAAGTTAGACACTACAACCATGTCTTTCCTCTCAAAATCTATTGCATGGGTATGGATTAAATCCCTCATATACTTATGATTTTTGTACTTAGCATAACTTTGGTGATCTTTCTCCCCATTACCCCAACTCCTTAACCTCTTATATAACATCACAATTCATATTATGCATATATCCACATCTCAAACTTTTAGCTATGCCATCTCTTATTACTATTTCTATAGTTTTGATCTCTTAAATTGGTCAATGGACACCGATCTATAAACTAAGCTTGCCATGTGCCAGGTTAAGTGTTTTTACAGTGTGAAATGGGGTATTGTTTTTCTTTAAAATTGGATAGTTATGAATTTTTTTGAAACAAAAAATTGTACCTAGTTAGGCGATTGGGGTATTTTTTTTCTTTTTAAGAAATATTTGGTTTCAGTGGTTTTGGAGATGGACAAGTGCTTTTATGCATTTTTTGCATTGAATTTTTTTTTCACTTTTTGGTGAATTTTTTTAGTACTTTGCCAAGTTATTTGTATCTTTGCTGCCAAACACTTTTCATTTGCTTTAAGAATTTTTATTTCTCTTCGTTCTACAGTTTTTTCTTGCATACAGATTTGAGTGGGCAGTATCAGAATTTGCTGTGGCTATCGCTTTGGAACTTGGTTAGTTTTGTAATTAATTTTAAGAAGTTTTATCTTTCTTCTTTCATAAATAATTTTTCTTGCTTTGGTGGGAATCTATTTAACTTTTTGTTTTTTTCTGCTTTTGGAATTCTCTTTTCTTTCTTCTGTAGCCCTGATTTGTACATGTTCTTACAAATTAATTCATTTTATTAATAGAATGAATGGTAAGGAAACTTTGGCATAGTAGGAGGCATTTTTTAAATCAAGTTTGTCATAGCAGTTGGTGTTAGTGAAAAGGTTGCCATTACAGAAGCAGTTCCCTGAATATCATGATGAAATGATCAATATAATTAAAAAATAGAGAGGTAGATGCAGGGTTTTAAAAGGTGCACCTAAGGAACATCTAGGCAAAAGTAGTGATGAAAATGTTGTCGAAACTCAGTAAAATATCATTGATATTTCATGTTTTAGTGGATCTCGATAGAAAATATTAGGGGTTATATCTCTTGGCTGAAATTTCTGGATATTTTTTGAATTTTTTCCCCATTTATCAATTTTTTTCTTGAGTTTCCTCAATTTATCAGGATTTTTCGATTTGGTCAAAGCACATGTTCAAAGGGTTCTTAATTTTTTTTTTTTTTCAAAAAGTGGTATGCCTAAGGCTCAAGCACTTTACTTTCAGGTGAAGTGCCAACTTCCATCCACTTAGGCAACTTACCTTTATAAAGTTTTCTACCCTAAAAGCTTGGATCTTTTGCAGAAAATGCATCACCAACTCCAACTCTCAAGCATTAAAAGCCCTTGAGAAAAGAGGGAGTCCATCCACCCCCATCACCATCCAGGTTCCAAACATCCGCCACCTAAGCTTCCTTAGATGAAGAAATGCTAAATAAGGAAGGGAAGGACTCACAAAGTGGCTCATCTCCACACCATTTATCCATCCAGAATCTCACTCTTTGCCCATTACCCACTTGGTAGGCCAACCTACCATTCAAATAGTTCCACTCCATCCTAATAGCTTTACACAATCCCACACCATATCTCTCACTCACTTCACTGGAGCGCCACCCCCCAATCCTCTTCACCATACATTTGACTGATAACTTGCTTCCAAAGGGCCCCTCTTTCATTGGCATATCGTCAATTTCACTTGCTTAAGAGAGCTAAATTCATCAGAGAGAGATTTCTCACACCCAAACCACCTTTCCTTTTCTCTAAGCAAATTGTGCTCCACTTAACAAGATGTGGTTTCTACACAAGAGCTCCACCATTCCAGAGAAAATCCCTCTAAATCTTCTCTAATCTCAACCTCACTTGTCTTGGCATGGAAAAAAGGGACATGAAATAGATAGGCATGTTAGACAAAGTGCTTTGAATTATAGTGAGTCTTCCTCCTTTTGAGATATATTGTCTCTTCCACATTGCTAGCTTTTTTCAAAAGCTCTCTTCAATGACATCCCACACTGCCACTGATTTGAAGGGGGCCCTCAAAGGAAGACCCAAATAGCAGGAAGGGAGATCACCCGCTTTACACTCTAACTCCAAGGCCAAGTCCGCTATATTATGCACCTTGCCCACCGGAATTAACTCACTTTTCTCCAAATTTATTCTCAAACCTAAGTAAGCCTTATACCACATAAGAAACCAGCTTAGATAAGTCATCTGGTCTTGAGACGCTTCACAAAACACTAAAGTACCATTAACAAATAACAAGTGCAAGATCAAAATCCCCTCACCACTCCTATCTCTCACCCTCCAACCAGATAAGTAGCCCCCACTAATAGCCCTCCTCAGGAGACAACTAAACACCTTCATGACTATCACGAACAAATAAGGGGACAGGGGATCTCCTTGTCTCAATCCCCTTGAACTTTGGAAAAAACCAAAAGGAGATCCGTTTACTAAGACAAAAAATTTCACAGTAGAGATACACTATTCTACCCATTTAATCCATTTCTTCCCAAAGCTCATCTTTCTAAGCACTGAAATCAAGAATTTCCAATTCACATGATCATACTCCTTTATATGCAACTTGCACAACACATCACCTGCATTGTTTTTCAACCTTGAGTCCACGACTTCATTTGCAATCAAAACTACGTCTAAAATCTGTCTACTCTCCACAAAGGCATTTTGGGACTCCAAAATCACCTTTCCCATTACCTTTTTAAGTCTATTAGCCAACACCTTGGACAGCAACTTATAAAGGCTGGCCACAAGACTAATCAACCTAAAATCTTTTAGATCTTCTGCACCTCCCTTCTTAGGAACAAGAACCAGGAAAGTAGCATTCAAATACTTTACAAATCTGCCCCCCTTATGGCAGTCTCTAAAAAAAACCTAAAACCTCTACCTTCACAACATCCCAACAAAAAAGCCAAAACTCCATAGTGTAGCCATCCGGACCTAGAGCTTTGTCCTTGCCTAGATCTGAGAGAGCTGCAAACACCTCTTCTTTTTAAAAAGGAAGCTCCAGCCTCTCAACCTCATTGTTATCTAACCTCATAAAGGACAACCCATCAATATAAGGACGTCATCCCCCTTCTTTTGAATAGAGGTTATGAAACGCCCCAACCACACTAGCTTTTAAATCATTTTCCTCGATAAACCAACAACATTCACTTTCACCCTGGACAACTGGTTTCTTCTATTGTGAGCATTCGCCATCCTATGGAAGAATCTGGTGTTATTGTCCCCTTTCTTTAACCTCACTTCCCCTGACTTTTGTCTCCAAGAGATCTTTTCCCTCAAATCCAAGTCTTATAAGACTCCCTAGCCTCTTTTCTGGCTTCATACTTTTCCAGATTCAGGGCTAAAACTTTCTCCTTCTCGTCCCAATACACAACCTGGTTGAGAGCTTCTCCCTGTTTAGCCTCAATGAAACCGAACACTTCTTTATTCCAAGTCTTTAAGACTGCTTTTAAGGCTTTCAATTTTGCGTCTAAAACAAAACTAAAAGTCCCAGTGAAATTAAAGCTCACCCACCAATTCTTAACCTGACCTTTGAACCCCTCCACCCACATATTCTCAAATTTGAAAGGAGAGGGTCTCCTTCTCATACCTCCTCCATCTAGCAGAATGGAAAAGTGATCTAAAACCGGTTTGGGTAAAACACCTTGCACAGACCCATCAAACAGGCTGTCCCAGTTATCTGTCACTAAAAACGGGTCAAGCCTGGATTGGGATTGGTTATTCAGTCCACCCCTCCAAGTAAATGGACCCCCCTGTAAGGGGATGTCCCTAGGCTCCAAATCCTCTAATACTTCTGAAAATCTCCTCATTGTTGAAGATAACCCTCCTCCCCTACTACGTTCCCTAAGAAATCTTATCATATTAAAATCCCCACCTACACACCAAAGGTCGCTTCATAAGCCTCTTATTGCCCCAAGCTCTTCCCAAAAGTCCTCTATTTTCCTTCTGCACACTAGACCATACACACCAGTAAACTCCCACAAAACCCCATCCTCACAGTTCTTGAAACAACACGAAATTGAGTATTCTCCTTTTTCCAAGTCAACCAAATTGAACACCCTATTATCCCAAAACACCAGAATACCACGAGCTGCTCCCCTTGAATTGATTGCACTCCAATCTAAATGTCTTCCCACCCCAAGGTTACGCACAAGCCCAATGGTCATTTCTTTAATTTTGGTTTCTTGCAAACAAACCACGTCCACCCTTTGAGATTTTATGAATGACTTTATTATCTTCCTTTTATCTCTGTCATTTGCCCCTCTAACATTCCAGGATAATAATCTTATCTTCATTTGCACCCCGACACAAAAGCCCCAATAGAATTACCCAATCTGATATCAACCCTAGCTTTTTTATAGCTCACTGTCCACTCCAACTTCTTGAGTTCCCTAATAGATTTTGAAGACAGTAATTTTGTCTTTCTAGACACCCCATCCTGTCTCTTTTGATCAATTCTCCCCTTCATCCTCCTTAAAAGGTACAAAATTTCCTCTTCAAAACCTTCCATCGGCATACCAAGGCATTGATTGAACTTTGCAAGGTAGCTAGAGTTCCACCCTTCATCCCGTTCCCCCTCTTCTAGTTGAAAATTAGTCATCTCCACCAGTGGCCTCGCAAAAACTGACCCAACCGAGACAATGGCAAGGTCAGTTGCGCTATCACTGTCTACCGAACCACAATGAGGCTCTTTCCGACCACCAAGGACCAAAGTATCTTCAGACGACACTACTCGTAGAGGATCCCAATCCATCGCCATTGCCACTGAGCCTTCCGATCCACTGGAAGCCCCTCCGGCACCAATAGAGCTTCGTCGGCCCCCAAGAAAAGAATAGAAGAATCGCCCCGAAACCTCAAAGAAAGAAGAGAGTGGGAGTTAGAAACGGGGTACCTGGAGGCTTCCGCCATTAGCGCCTCGTCGATGAGCGTCGGTCAACTTGAGAATGACCCCCCGACAGTGAAGTCTTCGTCAGCCAGCACCATCGGCTCCATCCCCGTTGCTCCCACGTCGGTCTTTGGGGGGGCCCTAGGAGAAAAGAGCCGCCCAAATAGGAAAGGGGGATGGGCCTCTTTAATCTTAAGCCCAATAGGCCGCATAAAGCCCTTAGCCAAGCCCACATCCACAAGACTGGAGGGGTTAGGGACTACAACCTAGCCCGCACCACTAGTGAGCTTTTCTTGCACCCACTCACTTGAGCCCAAAACCTCTTGTCTCTTTTTCTCCACACAGCTAGCTGTCCTAGACCCAAGCCCAAGAAAATCTGAGTCCAGAACAATACCCTTGGTCGGCCTACCCGCTGCACCAACTACACCCCTATTCCTTCTTCCATACCCAAACTTCTCATTTGACCCCAAATTTTGATCAACAGGTTGGCTCTCCCTCACGCTTCCACCAGCATGTGAGCCACCCACAAATTCATCCCTAACCTCTTGCCTTGCACTTCTACAAGACTTGACCCATGGCACTACCTGAGAAACCCATGGAGGGGCTTCCCACCACAGATGAACCGCAAAACAAGGGTGGCCGACCACCACCTGCAATGACCCTAATAGATATTTCCCAATCAGTAGCTCTCACCAAGATACGTGCCCATTGCAACTGAGAAAAAAGAGTTGTTTCCTCATCCATAGCTACAAGCCCATGGAGGGGCTTCCCACCATAGATGAACTGCAAAACAAGTGTGATCGACCACCACCTGCAATGACCCTAAGAGATCCTTCCCAGTGGCTCTCACCAAGTTACGTGCCCATTGCAGTTGAGAAAATTCTTCATCCATGGCTACAAAACCCCCATAGCTCTCCCCAATCCTCTTGAAAACCTTTCTGCTCCAAAAATGGAGAGGGAGTCCTACAATCCTCACCCAAACTTCCTTGGCATGGCTCCCATTCCAAAAACACCCCACTTCAAGTCCCCATCTTTGCAGCTGAAACTCTCTCCTTAAACCATTTGTTGCCCCTTAAAAGCACCATATCAACCTCACATTTATTCTCAAACTCGAACAGCAAAGGGCCCACCCAACTTGGAGATTTTTAAACCCCCCCTCAAAGCCCATTGGGCATGCATCCACCCCTTCAAGGATGATAGAGGAGGAATCGAGTCTGAATTGTTGCCAAAACAACCAACCAAGCAGCGACTTAATTGCTCTTCCCTGCAAAGAAATTCTTGATCCCTAAAATGCAGCCATAAAGACTCTCTTGGTTCCCTTGTCTTCACCCTCATAGCATCTGCATAAGTTCCTTTCACTTTGAAACTACACCCAACCTTTTCAAAGATGGGAACACTAGAAAAAACTTTGCTCACTGCTAGAATGGAGACTCCTAGGGCCCTCAACTTCTTAGCCAACAAGAATCGCCCCCCAACTAAACCTTTGCCCTCTAGAAAAACGAGACAATACTTCTTAGCTTCCACATCTCGAACAGAGCGAAGTAAAAACCTACCAGCTTCATTCGATCGATACTCCAGCTTGAACTTTCTTCTCCCATCTTCCCAAACTTTTAGACACCTTGAACTTGACTGTCCTCTAGACCAAGCTTCCACACCTTCCAACAAGTAGCCCAAACTTCTTTCTCCAAATCTTATCCAAAAGGAAAAGCCTTTACTCCTTTCCAAAATAATCCCTTTAGGTTTACCTCAAACTACTTCAATGGAGATTTCAAAGGTCTTGGACTCCATTGCAAACCAACATTTACCACCCCTCAAACCTCCTCTCACCTCCAAAGCAACCATCTCCTCAAATAGTCTCAGGATCACATATTACCCATTCAAGATAGTGCCTTGTCTCTTAGTTACAATCTGATTTTGACCGTGAACGATGTATAAGTTTTGGTTGGGGAGTGGGGGAGAAGAACATTTGTTGGTCTGAAATTATAGCTACACCTAGGTTTAATTTTTACAGTTGCTCACCTACCACATGATTATGCCCTATTGCAAATCGAATCTGAATTTTGAAGTGTAAGTGGACCCTTTATTGTACAGTAAAAAGAGCACCCTATACAAATTGAAAGAATAAAATGATCTTTTCTTTTGCTAAAAGGGTTCTTAAAAGTTGAATTTAGTTGTTTTTCCTTTTTGTGATAAAGAGTTAGAGATTCAAAATTAATTATTTTGAATTTTAAAATAATCCCCTGATGAAAAAAATGTTTCAATTCAAAAAATGTTATTTTTGAGAATCTATAGCAAAGAAGACTAGCCTTATAGAAATCAAAGGAGTAAAGTGATCAAATTAACACAAGGATTCTTAGAAGTTCAATTCAGTTGCTTTTGAATGTAATCCTTTTCTTTACAAAAAAAGACAATTTAAAATTAGTTATTTTGGATTTTAAAAATAATCCCTTCTTAGTGGAAAAAGATTTCGAATTAAAGAAAGTGGATATATTTTAATTTGTTTGAACTTAAAAAGGAGTTCTTTCTTGATAAAAAAATATTTTTCAAACTTCATTTCTTTCCAATATCATATAGCATGCAGTGTGTAGACTGTCCACTGAAGGTCAGGTTCTTGGATCTTTTCAGAATAATGTAGAGAAGTGCAGTTGTAGAATATAGGTGGTGAACAAAAATAGGGGCCACCAGAATCTGAGTGATGGAGATAAAGATATTATGTTATGTACTAATGATAGGTGTAAATTAATGAAGTGATAAAAACAGGAAGTAATAGTATTTATTTATTTATGATTATTATTATTTATTTTAGGGTTATTATTATTATTTAGTAATAAAGTTTTGTTAGAGTTAACATTATTAAAATTATTTCCTACTATAGTTAGGACTCTCTCTCTCTATATATATAAGTCCAGTGATTGCTATAATTATTAATTATTGAAACAAGAAAACAAGGAGCACTACGCTTATCAGAGAAACAAAAAGGCACTAACACTAATACAACTTGCACTATGCTAATATCATTGAAACAAAAGAACGCTAGGCAACTTCAATACTAACATAAATTTTCACTATTCTTTCATCAAAGAGCTTGGACACTAATACATCTAAAGACATGTCTGACACACTAGGAAACATAAAGGATTATTGTACTATAGAATCATAGATGTAAAAATAGTCCTTAAGCTATATATATAAGTCCAGTGATTGCTATAATTATTAACTATTGAAACAAGAAAACAAGGAGCACTACGCTTATCAGAGAAACAAAAAGGCATCGACACTAATACAACTTGCACTATGCTAATATAATTGAAACAAAAGAACGCTAGGCAACTTCAATACTAACATAAACTTTCACTATTCTTTCATCAAAGAGCTTGGGCACTAATACATCTAAAGACATGTCTGACACACTAGGAAACATAGAGGATTATTGTACTATAGAATCATAGATGTAAAAATAGTCCTTAAGCTATATATATATAAGTCCAGTGATTGCTATAATTATTAACTATTGAAACAAGAAAACAAGGAGCACTAAACAAAAAGGCACCGACACTAATACAACTTGCACTATGCTAATATCATTGAAACAGAAGAACGCTAGACAACTTCAATACTAACATAAACTTTCACTATTCTTTCATCAAAGAGCTTGGGCACTAATACATCTAAAGACATGTCTGACACACTAGCAAACGTAGAGGATTATTGTACTATAGAATCATAGATGTAAAAATAATCCTTACTTAACCCTTTTAACATTTTGAAAAAGGAAAGTAGCTGCTAGTACAAAGATCTATTAATATAATTTTTAAAATAGTTAAGATTCTATGTTATTAAAAGTTATGCATTACATATATATATATTTGAAATTTCATCCATGCTTTTTATTTACCCCCTTTAACATTTCCCTGACTTAATCATTACGACTAGAAATTTGAAATTCTCATGCTAACTTCCTATTTCGAGCTTTTGGGGTATTTGTCATCCCATCACTATAGCAAAAAATTCCCTTCTATTCACTTTAGAAACTAGTTAAGTTTTACAGACAAAATATCTTACAATGATTAGATAAATCAATTGAAAATTCCTATGATTTAAATTTCAAAAAGTTTAGACCAATTTCATCTAACTTCTGTCATATATGTACATATGTTTTTGTATTAGCTTAGATATCTATCTTAGGCTATTTTGGTTGTTATATTCTCTAGACTTTTAACTATTTATTTATTATTAACAGGAAGTTCATTTAGCTTTCAGATTGATGACCTGGAATTTTCTGAAGAAAAGTGGAATAAATCCAAGAAAGGTTGGACCTTAAATTGAAAAGAAATTTTGTTTTGTAACTTTATTGTATATCTGAATATTCCATATTCTTCAATTTGAAGATATCTATCTATATGTCACAATGCACATAAGATTGGTCACGGTCAACTCTGCTTGGTTATCTAAATTGAATAAAGGAAGGAAGAAAAAAGAGAGAAGTAAGGGAGAAAAATTCATTCCTTTTCTCTACTTATGTGGGAGAGTTGCAGCGGAAAATTGAAAGGGAAGTATCTTGGCCTTTTGAAGTGTTTATGCCTTTTGCAAAGAACATCTCTTTGGTCCACAAAGGAAAATTTCCTTTTTTTTTTTTTTTTTTTTTTTCATTTTGCTTCTAAATAATCTCAAAGCCAGAGAATCCCTTATCTTAAAATGTAGCATTACACTTACCTATTAATGCAAATTTTTATCAAAATGCACTATGTTACCCTCATCCATTGTTCATTTTCTGTTTTCTTTGTCTTTCCGGAAAAATTTGGATACCAGAGACTTAGGAAAGATAAATATAGGGGAAAAATGGGAGGAAAATCTAAACAAGTTTGATTTCAAATAAATTTTCTTTCTACTCTTTCACCCAATTCAGTTTCTTTTAAGTAGAGAATTTCTTTCTACTCTTTCACCCAATTTAGTTTCTTTTAAGCAGACGATTAGCAATTTGAAATGATTCAAATTTTGAAATAATTTTCATTATTATATTTCATTTTCATTTGTATTTTCCATCTCAACCAAAAAGAGAAATTGAGATTCCTTTTGTTTTGTTTTGTTTCTTTGTTCTCCTTTTTCATCATAGTTTTCTAGATCCAAATGGAACCTTGATCTGTTAAATTATATGAGATGTCCCTAAATTATTGGGTGGCATATGATGTTTAAAGCTCTTCCTTTCTTTATCTAGATGAAATAAAATAAATATCATTTATTGGTGGCTTACATTGCTTTTGTGCTGCAATTTGCAAAAGCATTGGTGGAAGTGTTTGCTGAAATGATATTCATCCACAGTTTTCTGCATGGAGATCCACATCTTGGTAATATCTTAGTTTCTCCAGAAGTAGAAGGTCGGAGTAGCTTTTCTTTAGGTATATTAGTGATTGATAATTTTATGCCAATCAAATATTTAAATCTTATTTATTTTGTATCGAGATTTTTTATTAACTTTTGCCACTCCAGCTTCCTTATCAAATTTTCATGTCATGGAAAATAATGCAGTTCTTCTTGATCATGGGATCTATAAAAAATTAGAAGAAACATTCATATTGGACTATTGCCAGCTCTGGAAGGCTCTGATTGTCCTTGACTCAAACAAAATACAGTATCTAGGCGATCGATTTGGTGTTGGGAAGTATTCTAGATACTTCTCCCTTATATTCACTGGAAGAACTATTGATAAGTGAGTGTAGACATTCCATTTTGTCCTCCTAGCACATATCTTATTAGGTGTTCGTTCGGTACTTTATAGCAATTCCCTGGTGGCCCATTACTACTCATGTAGCTTATTTTGTCTGAGCCACCTTGGAGACTTTGGTTGAGGGGTTTATCCGGCTGCTCATTGTGACCTTGGCTGCCATTCGAGTTTAGATTAGGCTTCACTTAGGTGCACTTTAGGTTAGACTCAGTTAGGCCCACTTGGACTCACCTTAGGCCCATTTAGGTACACTTGGCCCATTAGGCACCACCTTAGGCCCACCTAGGTCACTTAGGCCCACCTAGATCACTTAGGCCCATCTAGGTCACTTAGGCACACTTGGCCTATGAGACATTCTTAGCATGACTTGCATGGCTTGTGTGGCTCATTTTTTATTTATTTTTATTTTTATTATTATCAATCACCTATTTTTTATTTACTTATTTATTTGTTTATTTATTATCTTGCTATTTACTCATTTATTTATTATTATTATTTTATCATTCTCTAAAATCTTTATTCATTTATCTGATTTAATAATTTGATGCTTTGATAGGGAAATCTTCCAACGGATGAGGAAGAGTTTTGAAATTTGTAATACTTTGAGAAGGAAAGAAACTCTTTTGGGCGTTATTGAAGATCACCTTTGGAGAGTTGAAGATGGATGAAGAAGTTGAAAAAGGTTGGACTCTTTAGGTGATATGGACGGATTGTTCTTTTTGAAATTCAAAAAGAATTTTTCTGATGGAGGAAACAGAGAATTTGGAGAAAGGAGGACTCCTCCAAGATGGATGGCTGCAAATTGCCATAAAAACCACGAGCTGGTGGTTTTAAAAGGGGAGAAAGAGAGTTTTTTCAAAGAGAGAAGGAAAGAAAAGAAGTGGAAGAAAGGAAGAATTTTTCGTTGCCTTCGTGAGAAGAAAAAGAACTCGTGTTCACCGGTCTTTTGAGGGTTTTGAAGACAACTTAAAGTCGAGCAATTGGAGTGCAGATTGCCAAGTATGTTCTCTGAGATTTTGTTATTTCTGCTTACATTCTACTCTTTATTCTCTGGCTGTTTCTGAGAATTTATTCTTGCTGTTTGGTGTGGATGCTAAGGGCCACAGTTTGATTTGTTGAGACTAGTTGCTTGCATATTTACACTATTTTAGTTTTCCTTTTGATGTCTTTGGTTCCATCTAAAAGCAATCTGAATATAGGTCCATCTTTGAACTTGATGCTAGAAGTCATGCCCCTGTTTATGTTCTAATCTCACTTTGAATACCCGCCCATTCCAAGCCTATGGAAGTTGCATGAAATGAGGCTTTGCAAACTTTTGCTTATTTTTCTGTTGCCTTTCCCCTAGTTATCTTTTACTCCACTTTTTTTTTGGCTATTTGTTCTTGTGTACACTTTCTTCTAAGGCCTCTGTTGGGGTAGCGTGAGGTTTGAGAGGAAAAGAAGATGTGCTCAGGTTATTGAGTGAACTGTTGAGGAAAAGCTCAAACAAAAGAGGTTAATTCTTGTTTTGAATCAAGTGATGGGTGTATACATATTTGGGAGTTCCAAACTAGTAGAGGACATTTTTCTGAGTTTATGGTAGATTACGAGGTTATTGGAATGGGTTTTGAGGAGTTTTCAAGGTCTAAGAGAGAGAGAGCGAGACGAAGGTGAAGTTTCCAAGTAATGAGGTGAATTCATGAGAGAGAACAAAGGCGGTCTTTATTTTCTTGGGGCTGATTTCTATGAGGGTGCAGGGTACTTTTGAGTTAAGTAAGAAAAGTTTATTGAGTTGGGATCTCTTTCATGTAAATGAGCATTCATCGATTTCGGAAGGAGTTAGATGGGGGAGGAAAAAAACAAGATATTCAGAGAAGAAAAGCAGAGAGAACAGAAAGGAAAGAGGGTGGCTTGTTCTAGGGGTCTGAATAGTTTTGGAAGAGAATACAGCTTATCAAAAGCTAAGCAATATTCCTGTCGAAGTGGGTGGAGAAACTGGTGATAGTGAGGCTCCTGTGATTGTAGTTGAGGAATTTTTCGGAAAGGAGCTCTGCATCTTGATTGAAAAACAAAGGTTTTAAGTGGATATATAGTCTTAAGGCTTTCTTACTGTCCCCATTGGAAAATCTAATAATGAAGGAACATAAGGAAATTAAAAGTTAAACTCCAGTTTTTGACATCGGGTTCACATGATGGTCGAGTATCTCGTTTTGAGTTGGTTGTTTAGAAAAATCACAACCAAAGTCACTTTCAATTAGTGCTAGAAGTAGATTTTGAAGTCCCAAGGATTGAGTCGGTTTCAAAGAATACATATGGAATATGATTTGTGTACAGTGACAAAGAAGTTAGTGAGAAGATGATCAATGATATTTGGTATCGGTGTCGCTAGTTTTGGAGGTTGTTTGTTGGATAAACATGGAATTACCTTATCTTTTATCCCAAAGGATGAACATGCAGTTCAGATACAGTTTGCTATGGAGAGAGTTCTTGCTATTCTTGTAGTCATTGAAACCCAAAAACTAGTATATCCAAATGATGTATGTGATTTTGTCCGCTATGCCCGCTTCAGGGTCCATTGAGATGCAGATGGTGGGAGACCTAAATTTACTGAAACCCAATAGGATCTTCAGAACTAAAGGGTATTTTGTATGGTCTACTCTCCCTGCTTATCATAAGGATGAAAAAGATCAGTATGTCTAGAATGCTGTGTTTGATGTGACAAAATCTACGAGCTAGAAGAGATGGCTTTGTCCTTTGCCAATCTTCTGAATGCCAGTGGCTAGAAATCATATCGGCTAACGCTAACTTGGTCAAAGATTCGCAGCAAAAACATGTTTACTTGGCCTAAGGAGCATTATACCCAGATGTGGTTGAGTCTTGCCCACCACCTAAAAGTTGTAGAAGCTATTCTGGTGCAAAGATGGAATGGAAGCTCCACAAAATCTTTCAGAGATCATCTCTCAGTCTCAGCACACAGATATCGTCTACAGTTCTCCCTAGCTTCATTTCAGTACCAGTATCTGAATCCAGGTTTGTCTTCACGTCTTGGTACTCATGTTTTACCTTCAGCAAAGAAGATAATATCTTGTGAAGATGATGCTTCAAAGACCACATTTGAAGCTCCTGTTGGCAAGGGAGATGTTTCTAGGATTGTTGCTTCATCTCTAGAGAGCAGTTTAAACTCATTTGATCTCCATCCAATCCGGACCACTATATAAATGACAACAAAACCTTCCTTGAGGCAACGTGCTTTTTTATGGATCCCAGTAACCCGAAGATATGTTTTGTTCAATCTCCTCGGAGGTTCAAAGGTGTGTATATTCTACTTAAGGTTCAAACACACCCTTGTTTAGTTGGGTTTTAGAGTTTTAGCTCTCTTACCCGTTTGGGTCTAAGTGAACAATATGACAAAAACATGGAGAGCCCTGAGCAATATGACAAAAACATGTGACTAGTCGAATACAAGCTAACATGGAACAAAAGATGAGTTGAGAGCATTCACAAACATTCACTTTTGATTTTTAACTTTTCGTACTTGATTCATTCATGTGGAGAAACAGTACATTGAAGCAAGTGAACGTTACCCTAAGTATGACTTCTACAGACCCCTAGTAAAGACTTTGTATCCTCCCCACCCAAACTAAATTTTTTGTGTGAGTATGCAATATGCACTAATTTCAACATAGAGCACAACATTGATTCTTGTGTTTGTTAGAATCATATCACTGTTTAGCATTTAGACATGTAAAAAAGTCTGACAAAGGCATGCATATAGCCTACAAACTCTTGAAAATCAGAAGTTACGCAAAGCAACTAACTAGGAAACTTTAAATCATCCAACAAAAGTCCTCATTTCCTTGCATATTTATGACCTAATTATTAGAGGCCTGTTTGGATTGGCTTTGGAAGCCAAAATTTCTTCTCTAAGTCCAACAAGAATATTTTGTGTTTTGGATAATTTCAATATCATGTTTTTGGCTTTAAGAAGAGCTTAAGACTGAAGTAAATACATTATTGCCCCTTATGGAAGCTTCTTTTAGCTTATATGGGACGTTGTTCCATGTTTAATGAAGCTGCCATAATACCAAAATGGCCTTCTTAAAATCATGGCTTTAGTTTCAACTTATATTTCTAGCTAAAGATGATATCAAAAGCAAAACCTATCCCCAACAAGGCCTTCCAGGTATGACAAGGTCTACTACTTGACCCTGTTGCAGTGCCCTATAGTAAAAAAGGACAAATAATGAAAAACACACCAAAATGTTCATGCATGTATGAAACAACATCAATTCTTAGATAGCACTTGCATTTTATTATACTTACCCTAAGTAAAATTCTAAATGAACCCTATGAGATCCCCCATCATAAAGGGTATGTGGCTTATAAGCAGACAAATGGGGAAAAGAGCTACAATGTTTCAACATATCATCACTTCTTGCAGGGAATTTCAAGCTTCCTAAAAATAAGAAAGATACTGGAAAGATCACCTGCAAAAGAAATAGACCCCTAAAAAAATTTCATACGCCCATGATAACCATGAATTTAAGATCTTTGGATTGAATATTTTTTAGAGAGTAGTTAGCAAATAACACCACTCCAAAAATGAATAACAAGACTAGACATTTCCACAAGGTGGGGAAGTGCAATCACTAATTCTTAAAACCAGCATTATCAGGATGAAGCTTATACGAAAAATATTGACCATGATTCATTTCTAAGGCATAAATTATACAAACAAACTCAATTTATGAATCTAGCAAAATATTAACTTGAAAGTTATATAGCTACATACCATCCAAGTTTGTCGAGGAGAGTCCTTCGTGGCTTTAAATGACAACTCTGAACCCATGTTTAGTTCCTTTGCCACTTTGGGGGCATGTTCGAAAAGAAAAGACAAAGAATTAGAATTAACCATAGAAAAATCATAACTGGAGCCTACTCTCGACTTGCATATCTCAAATTAGAAAACAAAAGAGGTTTTAAGAAGAATTCTGGAATGACAAATTTTCCCAGAAAAGAAAAAAAAAAATCAAGAAGATAGCCTATGACCACATTAGCTACAATGGATCATGAGCTCAAGGCTCTCCATGTTATGAATAACTTTAGGTTGTGGTTGACTTGAATGACTCTGGGTGGTGATCTTAGGTTTCCAGATGCTATGAACCTCTTCGGGCTATGGATAATATGGGCTACTCTAGGTTGTGAGCTCAGGGCTCTAGTTGCTATGAACAACTCTAGGCCGTGGCTAACATGAACAACTCTGGGTCATGAGCTCAAGGATCTGGATGCTATTAACAACTCATAATTGTGGATGACATGAGCTACTATGGGTCGTGAGCTCAAGGCTCTAGTTGCTGTGAACAACTCTAGGCTTTCGGAGATATGCACGACTCCCGATCGTGAGCTTAGGCTTTTTGATGCTATGAACAACTTAGGGTTTTCGATGACATGAAAGACTACAGTTCGTGAGCTCAGGGCTTTTGATGTTATGAAAAACTCAAGGTCGTGGATGACATGATCTACTTTGGGTCATGAGCTTAGGGCTCTAGATGCTATGAATAGCTTAGGGCTATGGATCACATCAACTACTTTGGGTCATGAGCTCTGGGTTGTGGTTGACTTGAATGACTCTAGGTTGTGAGCTCTGGGCTTTAGATGCTATGAACAACTTAAGGTTTTTGATGGCATGAAAAACTTTGGGTCGTGATCTTAGGGTTCCAGATGTTATGAACAACTTAAGGTTCTGGATGACATGAATGACTCAGGGTTGTGAACAAAGGGTTATAGATACTATGAACATCTCAGGGTTGTGGTTG
This sequence comes from Vitis riparia x Vitis rupestris, assembly GCA_946000675.1. NCBI lineage: Eukaryota > Viridiplantae > Streptophyta > Magnoliopsida > Vitales > Vitaceae > Vitis > Vitis riparia x Vitis rupestris. Next base: position 12,662,935 of record OX253986.1, read on the forward strand.
ACATGAATGACCCTGGGTCGTCAGCTCAGGCTTTAGATGCTATAAATAGTTCAGGTCTGTTAATGACATGAGCCAATCCGAGTCATGACCTTAAGGCTCTAGATGCTATGAACAGCTCAAGGCGGCCAAAGACATGAAAAAGTCCGGTTCATGAGCTCAAGCCACTAGATTCTATGATTATCTCAGGGTTGTGGAAAACATGAACAACCCTAGGTCTTGATCTCAAGGCTCTAGATGCTATGAACTACTCTAGTCTGTGGTTGACATGACCGACACCAGGTTGTGAGCTCAAGGTTTTAGATTCTATGAACAACCTAAGGCTTTCGATGACATGAGCCACTCTAGGTCTTGAGATCAGGGCTTTAAATGCTATGTACAACTCTGGGCTATCGATGATATGAAAGACTCTAGGTCGTGAGCTCAGGGCTCATGATTCTATGAAGAGCTCATGGTTGTGGATGACATGAACAACTCTACGGCGTGAGCTTAGAGCTCTAGATGCTATGAACAACTCTATGCTATGGTTGACATGAACAACTGCTAGTCAGGAAGTTAGAGCTCTAGATGCTATTAACTCCTCAAGGCTGTCGATGACATAAAAGACTACGGGTATCAGATCAGGGCTCTTGATGCTATGAACATCTCAAGATTGTGGATGACATCAGCTACTCTGAGTTGTGAGCTCAAGGCTCTAGATGCTATGAATAGCTCTGAGCTGTGGATGACATCAACTACTCTGGGTCATGATAACAAGGCTTTATATGCTATGAACAAGTCTGAGCTATGGTTGGCATGAATAACTCTAGGTTATGAGCTCAGAGCACTTGATGCTATGAACTGCTATGGGCTGTGGATAACATAGGCTACTCTGGGTTATGAGCTAAGGGCTTTTGATGTTATGAATAGCTCTAGATTGTGGTTGATATGAACAACTTTGGGTCATGAGCTTAGGGCTCTAGATGCTATTAATAGCTTATGGTTGTGGATGACATGAGCTACTCTAGGTCGCGAGTTTAGGGCTCTAGATGCTATGAACATCTTTCAGCTTCAGTTGACGTGAATGACTCTCGATCGTGAGCTCAAGACTTTTGATGCTATAAATAACTCAGGGTTGTCGATGACATGAAAGACTACGGACTGGGAGCTTTGGGCTCTTGATGCTATGAACAAATTAAGGTTGTGGATTACATGATCTACTTTGGGTTTTGAGCTTAAGGCTCTAGATGCTGTAAACAACTCTAGGCTGTGGTTGACTTGAACGACTCCGGGTCATGAGCTTTGGGCTTTAAATGCTATGAACAACTTAGGGTTGTTGAGGACAGGAAAGACTTTGGGTCGTGAGCTTAGGGCTCTAAATGCTATGAACACCTCAGGGTTGTGTATGCCATGAATGACTCAGGGTTGTGAGCTAAGGGCTATAGATACTATGAACATCTCAGGGTTGTGGTTGAAATGAATGGCTCAAGGTCGTGAGCTCAGGGCTATAGATACTATGAACATCTTAGGGTTGTGGTTGACATGAGCAACTCTAGGTCATGAGCTTAGGGCTTTAGATGCTATGAAGAGCCCAGGGTTGTCAATGGCATGAGCCACTCTAGCTTGTGAGCTTAGGGCTTTAGATGCTATAAATAGCTCTGGGTTGTGGTTTACATGAATGACTCCGAGTTGTGAGCTCAAGCATCTAGATTTTATGAAAATCTCAAGGATGTGGATGACATGAATGACTCTGGGTCTTGAGCTCAAGGCTCTAGATGCTATGAACAACTCAGGGCTATCATTGACATGAATGACTCTGGGTTATGAGCTAAGGCCTCTCAATGCTATAAACAGCTCAAGGCTATGGATACTTGAACAACTCTGGGTTATGAGCTCAGGTCTCTAGATTCTATGAACAACTCAAGGTTGTTGCTGACATGAAAGACTCTAGGATGTGAGTGCGATGCTCTACATGCAATGAACAACTCAGGGTTGTGATTGACATGAACAACTATGAGTCGTGAGCTTAGGGCTCAAGATGCTATGAAAAATTCACAGTTATGGATAACATGAACAATTCTAGGTCGTGAGCTCAAGGCTCTAAATGCTATTAACAACTCAAGGTTATGGATGACATGAGCAATTTTAGGTCATGAGCTTAGGCCTCTAGATTCTATGAACAACTAAGAGATGTGGTTGACATGAATGACTTCAATTTATGAGCTTATGGCTCTAAATGCTATACATAACTTAAGGTTGTTGATGACATGAAAGACTCCAGGTTGTGATCTTAGGGCTTTACATGCTTTATACAAGTTTGGGCTATCGATGACATGAAATAGTCCAAGTCGTGAGCTCGAGGCTGTGGATGACATGAATGACTATGGGTTGTAAACTTAGGGCTATAGACGCTATGAATAGCTCATGGCTATAGATGACATGCACTACTCTGATTCGTGATCCTAGTGCTTGGGATGCTATGAATAACTCAAAGTTGTGGATTATATGAATGACTTAAGATCCCATGAGCTTAGTCATCTAAATGCTATAAACCGCTCAGGCTGTGGATGATATGAACGATTTTGTGTTATGAGCTTAAGCCTCTAAATGCTATGAACTACTCAGGACTATGGAAGACATAAACAACTTTCAGTTGGGAGCTCAAGGTTCTATATGCTATGAACAACTCAGGGCTATAATTGACATGGTTGACTATGGGTCGTGAGCTTTGGGATGTAGATGCTATTAACAATACAGAGTTGTGGATGACATGACCAACTCTGAGTCATGAGCTTAGGCCTTTAGATTATATGAACAGTTGAGGATTCTAGTTGACATGAAAGACTATGAGTCATTAGCTCAAGGCTTTAGATGCTATGCATAGCTTAAGGTTGTCAATTACATGAAAGACTCCTGGTCATGAGCTAAGGGCTCCAGATTCTATACACAGGTATAGGCTTTCGATTTCATGAAAGACTCTAGGTCAAGAGCTCAGGGCTCTAGACACTATGAACAACTCAGTGCTGTGGTTGACATGAACGACTCCAGGTTGTGAGCTTAAGGCTCCAGATACTATGAACAACTAAGAGTTGTGAATGATATGATCGAGTCAGGATCCCATGAGCTCAAACCTCTAGATGCTATGAACTGCTAAGGGTTATAGATGATTTGAATGATTCTGCATCATAAGCCTAAGCCCTTAGATTCTATGAACTCCTTAGTGTTATGGATGACATGAACGACTACGGGTCGTGTACTCAGAGCTTTAGATGTTATTGACAACTCAGGGTTGTAGATAACATGAATGACTTTAGGTCATGAGGTTAGGCCTCTAGATTTTATGAACTCAAGGCTGTGGTTGACATGAATGACTCCGAGTCATGAGCATAAGGCTCTAGATGCTATGCACAACTTAAGGTTGTCAATGACATGAAAGACTATGAGTCATGAGCTTAGACCTATAGATGCAATGAATAACTCAGGGTTGTGAATGACATGAACAACTTTAGGTCACGAGCTCAGGGCTCTAAATACTATGAACAAATCAAGATTGTGGTTGACGTGAATGATTCTAAGTCATGAGCTCAAGGCTCTAGATGCTATGAACAACTCAAGACTGGGGATGACATGAGCTACTCTGGGTCATGAGCTTAGGGCTTTGGAAGCTGTGAACAACTCAGAGTTGTGGATGATATGAATGGCTTAGGATCCCATGAGCTCAATCCTCTAGATGCTACGAATTACTTAGGTTTGTGGATAATATGAACGATTTTACTTCCTAATCTCAAGCATCTAGATGCTATGAACTAATCAGGGCTATGGAAGACATGAATGACTCAGAGTCATGATCTCAGGGCTCTAGATGTTATGAAAAGCTCAAGGCTATGGCTGACAGGAACGTCTTTGGGTTGTGAGCTCAAGGCACTAGATGCTCTCAACAACTAAAGGCTATGAATGACATGACCAAATCTGGGTTATGAGCTCAGAGCTTTAGATATTATGAACAACTCAAGGTTGTGAATGATATGAACGACTTGGGATCCCATGAGCTTAAGCTTGTAAATGCTATGAACTGCTCTAGGTTGTGGATGATTTGAACGATTCTATGTCATGAGCTCAAGACACTAGATGCTATGAACTGCTCAGGGCCATGGAAGATATGAATGACTCTAGGTCGTGAGCTTAGGGCTCTAGACGCTATGAACAACTCAGGGAGGTAATTAACATGAACAAATTTGGGTAGTGAGCTAAAGGATCTAGATGCTACTAACAAATTAGGGTTATGGATGGCATGAACGACTCTGGGTCATGGGCTCAGGCCTCTAGATTCTACGAACAACTCAAGCATGTGGTTGACATCAAAGACTCCTAGTCGTGAGCTTAGGGCTCTAGAAGTTATGCACAACTTAAGGTTATCGATGACAAGAAAGACTTAGCTTTGTGATCTCAGGGCTCTAGATTCTATACACAGGGTAGGGTTGTCAATGACATGAAAGACTTTAGGTCAAGAGCTCAAGGCTCTAGATACTATGAACAACTCAAGGTTGTGGTTGACATGAACAACTTCGAATCGTGAGCTTAAGGCTCTAGATGCTTTGAACAACTTTGGGCTATGGATGACAAGAGCTACTTAGGTTGTGAGACCAAAGCTCTAGATGCTATAAAGATATCAGAGTTGTGGATGATATGAACGACTCAGGATCCCATGAGCTCAAGCCTTTAGACTCTATGAATTGCTCAGGGTTGTAGATGATATGAACTATTCTGCGTCATGAGCTCAAGGCTATGCATGACATGAATGACTCCAAGTCGTGAGCTCACGACTCTAGATCCTATGAACAACTCAAGGTTGTGGTTGACATGAACCACTTCGGGTTGTGAGCTTAGGCCTCTAGATGCTATGAAAAGCTTAGAGTTACGGATGATATGAATGACTCGAGATCCCATGAGTTTAGACCTCAAGATGCTATGGACACCTCAAGGTTAAGGATGATATGAACAACTCAAGGCTTTGGGGAACATGAACGACTTTGGGTCATGAGCTCAAGGCTCTAAATATTATGAACAACTAAGAACTCTAGATGTTATTAATAGCTCAGGGCTATGGATGACATGAACAACTTTGGGTCGTGAGCTCAAGGCTATAGATACCATGTACAGCTTAGGGTTATGGTTGTCATGAATGACTCCGATTCGTGAGCTCCAAGCTCTAGATGCTATGAACAACTCAAGGTTGTGGATCATATGACCTACTCTAGATCGTGAGCTCAGGCTATGGATGCTATGAACAACTCAACTTTATTGATGATATGAAGGACTTGGAATCTTGTGATCTCAAGCCTCTAGATGTTATAAATAGATCAGGGTTGTGGATTATATGAATGATTCTTTGTCATGAGCCTATGGCTTTAAATGCTATGAACAACTTAGGTATATGGATAACATGAACGACTTCAAGCTGTAAACTCAAGGCTTTAGATGCAATGAATAGCTTAAGGTTGTTGTTGACATCAATGACTTTGGGTCATGACCTTAGCACTCTAAATGCTATGAACAACTCAAGGCTATGGATGACATGAGCTACTGTGGGTTGTTAGCTCAAGGCTTTCAATGCGATGACCAACTCAAGGTTGTGGATGATATGAATGACTTAGGATCCCATGAGCTCAAGCCTCTAGATGGTATGAATAAGTCAGGGGTGTGGATGATATGAACGATTCTTGGTCGTGAGACCATGGCTCTAAAATGCTATGAACAACACAGGCCTATCGTTGACATGAATGACTCCGGGTCGTAAGCTCAAGGTTCTAGATGCTATGAACAACTCAGGGCTATGGATGACATGAATGGCTTCAGGTTGTGAGCTTAGGCCTTGAGATGCTATGAACAACTTATGGTTATGGATGGCATGAACAACTCCGGGTTATGTGCTTAGGAATCTAGATACTATGAACAACTCAGGGCTGTGGTGCACATGAATGTCTCCGGGTTGTGAGCTTAGGGCTCAAGATGCTATGAATAGCTCATGGCTTTGGATGAAATGAACGACTTTGTGTTGTGAGCTCAAGGCTCTAGATGTTTTGAATAGAACAAGGCAATAGATGACATGAATGGCTCTTCATCTTGAGCTCACGGCTCTAGATACTATGAATAGCTAAGGTCTGTGGCTGACATGAATGACTCTAAGTCGTGAGCTTAGGGCTCTAAATGTTATAAATAAGTCAAGGCTTTGGATGATATTTGTTACTTTGAGTCATGAGCTTAAGGCTGTGGATGCTTTGAACAACTCAACATTATGGATTATATGAACGAATTGGGATCCCATGAGCTCAAGCCTCTAGATGCTATGAGTCGTTCGGGGTTGTGGATAATATGAATGATTCTGCATCATGAGCTGAGGGTTGTGGATGACATGAAGGAGTCTGGGTCATGAGCTCATGGTTTAAGATACTATGAATAGCTCAAGGTTGTTGAAATGAATGACTCCGGATTGTGAGATCAAGGCTCTTGATGCTATGAGTAGCTTAAAGCTATGGATGATATGAGCAACTCTGGATGTTTTGAGCTCAAGCCTCAAGATGCTATGAACAATTCATGGCTGAGGATGATATTAATGATTCTTGGTCATGAGCCTATGTTTCTAATTGTTATAAATAACTTAGAGCTATGGCTGACATGAACGACTCTAGGTCATGAGCTCAAGGCTCAAGATGTTATGAATAGCTCAGGGCTATGTATGATATGAACAACTCTGGGTCATGGGCTTAGGGTTCTAGATGCTATGAACAACTCAGGGTTGTTGATGACATGAATGACTCAAGGTCATCTGCTTAGGGCTCTAAATGCTATGAACAGATCAAGGTTGTGGTGGGCATCAATGACTTCAGGTCATGAGCTCAGGGCTCTAGATATTTTGAACAACTCAAGGTTGTGGATTACATGAATGACTTCGAGTTGTGAGCTTAGGGCACTAGTTGCTATGAACAACTCAGGGTTGTGAATGACATTTGGAGTTTAGGGCTCTAGATGCTATGAATAGCTCAGGGCTATGGATGACATGAACAACTCTGAGTGGTGTGCTCTAGGCTCTAGGTGGTATAACAACTTAGGGTTGTGGTGGACATGACCGAATCTAGGTTATGAGCTCAAGGCTTCAGATATTATGAAAAGTCAGGGTTAGGGATGACATGAATGACTCCAGGTCGTGATCTCAAGGCTCTAGATTTTATGAAAAGCTTAGGGCTATTGATGACATGAACGACTCTAGGTCGTGTGCTTAGGGCTCTAGATGCTATGAACAACTCAAGGCTATGGATGATATGTGCCACTCTGGGTCATGAGTTCAAGGCTATGGTTGCTTTGAATAACTAAGCTTTGTGAATTATATGAATGACTTAATATCCCATGAGCTAAGGCATCTTAATGCTATGAACAACTTAGGGCTATGAATGATTCTGCATCACGAGCTAAGGGTGGTAGATGACATGAATGACTCTGAGTTATGGGCTTGCGACTTAAGATGCTATAAGCGGCTCAAGGTTGTGGTTGACATGAACGACTTCAAGTTGTGAGCTTAAGGCTCTGGATGCTATGAGTAGCTCAGAGTTGTAGATGATATGAATGACTCAGGTTCCCGTGAGCTCAGACCACAAGATATTATGAACAACTAAGAGTTATGGATAATATGAAAGATTCTGTCATGAGATTATGGCTCTAATTTCTATGAATAGCTAAGGGCTATGGATAACATAACGATTCTGAGTCGTGAGCTCACAACACTAGGTGTTATAATAGCCCAAGGCTTATGATGACATGAACAATTTAGGGTCGTGGGCTTTGGGGTCTAAGTCCTATGAATAGCTCAAGGTTGTGGATGACATGAACAACTCCGAGTAGTGTGCTTAGGGCTCCAAATGCTATGAACAACTCAAGCCTATGGATGATATGTGCCACTCCAGGTCATGAGCTCAAGGATATGGATGCTTTGAACAACTTAACATTGTGGATGATATTAACAACTAGGGATCCCGTGAGCTTAAGCCTTTAGATGCTATGAGTAGCTCAGGGCTATTAATGATATGGATGACTCTATTTCATGAGTTCAGAGCTATGGATAACATGAACTACTCTGGGTTGTGAGCTCACAGCTCAAGATACTATGAATACCTCAAGGTTGTGGCTGACATGAACGACTTTGGGTCATGAGCTTTGAACTCTAAATGCTATAAGTAGCTCTGAGTTGTGGATGATATGAATGACTTAGGATCCCGTGAGCTCAATGTTTAAGATACTATGAAAAGCTCAGGGCTATAGATGACATGAGAAACTCTGGGTAGTGAGTTTAGGGCTCTAAATGCTATGAACAACTATGGGTTATGGTTGACATGAATGACTCCGAGTCGTGAGCTCAAGGCCGATGATACTATGAACAACTTAGAGCTATGGTTGACATGAATGACTTCGGGTCGAGAGCTCAGGGTTCTAAATGCTTTGAGCAGCTCAAGGTTGTGGATGACTTGAGCTACTCTAGGTTGTGAGCTCAAGCTCTGAATGCTATGAATAACTCTCTATTGTGGTTGACATAAACAACTCAAGGTCCTGATCACAAGGCTCTAGATTTTATGAACAACTCAGGATTGTGGATGACATGAGCTACTCTAGGTCATGAGCTTAGGGCTCTAGATACTATGTACAACTTAGGGTTGTTGATGACGCCAAAGACTCTGGGTCCTGAGCTAAGGATTCTAGATGCTATGAACAACTAAGGGTTGTGGATGACATGAATGACTTAGAGTCATGAGAAAGGGCTCTAGATACTATGAACAACTCAGTGCTATGGTTGACATGAATGACTTCGGGTCATGAACTCAGGGCTTTAGATGCTATGAATAACTTAAGGTTGTGGATGACATGAGCTTCTCTAGGTCATGAGATCGGGAGTTTAGGTGTTATGAACAACTCTGACATATGGTTGACATGAACGACTTTGGGTCATGAGGTCAAGGCTCTTGATACTATGAACAGGGGCTATTGTTCAATTAAATGACTCTAGGTCGTGAGCTGAGGGCCTTAGATGCTATGAACATCTAAGGGTTGTTGATTCCATGAAAGACTTCAGGTCGTGAGCTTAGGTGTCTAAATGCTATGAACAACTCAGGGCTATAAATATTATGAACATATCAAGATGTGGTTGACATGAATGACTCTAGGTCATTAGCTCAGGTCTTTAGATACTATGAATAGCTCAGGATGATCCAATACATGAGCTTCTATAGGTCGTTGATTAATACTCAAAAAGTGCTATATTATAGCTTGTAATTAACTATTTTAAACACTTTTGAGTAGTAGTTATTACCTTTAAACTCAATTGGCATGTTAAGGACCCTTGGAATCGTTTCTAATCAAATTGTGTTAAGTTTTGGTGTTTTTGATAACTTTTTTATCACCAAAGCAATCCAAGAATGAGGGAGATCTTTGTGTAGTTCATAGAAAACCAAGTTGAAGCTCAAATTCATGAAGAAACTAAGCTTTGGAGCTTCATAACCCTTTTCCAAAACCAAACGAGGATGCAAGGAGGAAAAACAGAGAGAGGAATCTAACATAAACCAAGAAGAGCAGCTGTAGGACACATTTAGAGCACCTCTTAGAGTCCATTTTATACATACTATATATCTTTTCGAAGCTCGGGAAGTCAGGAGTCCAAAACTTCAAATGGTGTGCAAATTAGAGCTGAAATGAAGAAGTTATGGCCATTGGAAGACAACTGCACCAAGTTGAAGGACAATTTCGCAACTTACGAAATTTTCGCAAGTCATGTTTTCAACTTGCGAAATCCACCTGTGTAATCTCAGATATTTGCGACCGACTCTGTTAGATTTTTTATCTTCAAATATTTTTGTATAAATCCTTATTTTCTCCTTGTAATCCACCAATCATAGGTTTTCTTGGTTAGGAAGTTAGAAGGAGGGGTAAACAGCCTCTCTAGAAATATCTTTTTGTAATATATAAAGGCTCGGGAGTTTTTCTAAGAGACGACACTTTGTATAGTTTTTTTTTTTTTTTTTTCAGAAAGTAATACACAGAGCTTTACTCTGCCTTACCTACTCATTTTATTTTCTCTTTTATGTTATTTCTAGCCAACCAAACTCTGAGGATGTTTTCCCAGAGGATGAGTGGCTAGGCTTTTTGTTTCTTGGAGTGAAGGAAGCTAGGTAAGGTTCCTGATGCAAAATTGGAAGTTTTGTTGTTTCAGTTTTTAATGAAAAGAAAGTGTGACCCGTTAATGGTTTTTATCTTTTTAGTTAACTTAAAATTCCTTAAAATCACTTGGGCCAACACTTGGTAAGGTAAGTGGTCTCCATCCATTGAGATACACTAGTTTATCTCTTGCGAGCCTTTAGGAGGTGGTTTAAAGGTAGGATTATCTAGAATAGCCAACACTTGGTAAGATTTTGAATTCCTAGGAGACATCCATTAGTTATCTCTTACGAGTTTTTGACAGGTAATCCAAGGTTAAAGATCACCTTAAATGGAAAATGCTAGGCGAGAGGTATGAGTCATTGCAAGATGATTCAGTGACAGGGATTAAGTGTTTGAACCCATTAAGGGGAAGCATCTGTACCACACCAGTTCGGGAAATAACTATATGTTAAATCCCCAATGCGAGGAAAAGATCCAAGTGACCAAAATCTCCCTTTTTGTATGACGAACCTGAGCTTAGTGATCTAAAACTCCAAGAAGCAGTTTTCTTTGTAAGTAATTTCCAATACTTTATTATTGGTTTCACTTAAAACCAACCTTTTCAAACATATTTATGTTTTCTTTAAAAGCTAACCTTGAAAAGAAAAAGCACCAATTCAGTTTTTGAACTAATATCAGTTGTAATTTGAAAACCCATCCCTATGGACGATCCTAGAGCCACTATGCTATGCTAGCTAATGCTACCCTAGTATATGGTGAAATAGGTTTATAAATTTTGTTCATTACTCCCGTCTGAGGACTGAAATCAGAGTACACCAATTGATTGAACACCAATCAATAGGGCATACACCAGCTGGGCATGAATCAGTTGTGAGCTTAAGACTCTATATTCTATGAACAACTTAGGGTTGTTGATCACATGAACAACTCTGGCTCATGAGAATAGGGCTTTAGATGCGATGAATAACTATAGGCTGTGGTTAACATGAATGACCCCGAATCGTGAGCTCAAGGCTTTAGATGCTAAGAACAACTCAGGGCTGTTGATAACATGGGTTACTCTAGGTGAAAGGTAGAATCCGGGCGAGTACCGAAAAAGGGTTTGGATGAGTACTAGGAAAGGTAGAATCTAGGCGAGTACCGGAGAAAGGTAGAATCTAGGCAAGTACCAGAGAAAGGTAGAATCTAGGCGAGTACCGAAAAAGGATCCGGGCGAGTACCGGGAAAGGTAGAATCCATGCGAGTACCGAAGAAGGGTAGAATTTGGGCAAGTATCGAAAAAGAGTAGAATCAGGACGAGTACCGGAGAAGGGTCCGAGCTAGTACCGGAGAAAAGTAGAATCCGGGCGAGTACCGAAAAAGGGTCTGGGCGAGTATTGGAAAACGGTATAATCCGGGCGAGTACCAGAAAATGGTAGAATGTGGGCAAGTACCAGAGAAGGGATCGAATCCGAGCGAGTACCGAAAGAGGGTAGAACCCGGGTGAGTATCGGGAAAGGTAGAATCTAGGTGAGTACCAGAAAATGTTAGAATCTGGATGAGTACAGGAAAACGGTCTAGGTGAGTACCAAAAAAGGGTCCGGGCGAGTATCGGAGAAGGGTAGAATCCGGGTGAGTACCGAAAAAGGGTCCGGGCAAGTACTGGAAAAGAGTAGAATTCGGGCGAGTACCGGAGAAGGATAGAATCTAGGCAAGTACCGAAAAAAGGTCCGGGTGAGTACCGGGAAAGGTAAAATCTAGGTGAGTACTGAAGAAGGGTATATTCCGGGCGAGTATCGGAGAAGGGTAGAATCCGGGCGAGAATAAAAAAAGATAGAATCCGGGCTAGTACCGGAGAAGGGTAGAATTCAGGAGAGTACTGGAGAAGGGTAGAATCCAAGCGAGTATTGAAAAAGGGTCCAGACGAGTACGGGGAAAGGTAGAATCCATGCAAGTATCGAAGAAGGGTAAAATTCGAGCAAGTAAAAAAAGGTAGAATCCGGGCGAGTATCGGAGAAGGGTATATTCCGGGGGAGTACCGCAAAAGGGTCCGGGTGAGAATCGAAAAAGGTAGAATACGGGCGAGTACCAGAGAAGGGTAGAATTCGGGCGAGTACCGAGACAGGAAGAATCTAAGCGAGTACCGAAGATGGGTACAATCCAGGTGAGAATCGAAAAAGGTAGAATCCGGGCGAGAATCGGAGAAGGATCCAGGCAAGTACTAGAGAAAAGTAGAATCCGATCGAGTACCGAAAAAGGGTCCGGGTGAGTACTGGAAAAGGGTAGAATCCAGGTGAGTTCCAAAAAATGGTAGAATCCGGGCCTATACCGAAAAAGGATCCGAGCGAGAACCGGGAAAGGTAAAATCCAAGGGAGTACCTGAGAAGGATATATTCCAAGCAAATACCTGAGAAGGGTATATTTCAGGCGAGTACAGATGAAGGGTAGAATCTGGGCAAGTACAGAAAAAAGGTCCGAGCGAGTAAGGGGAAAGGTAAAATCCGGGCGAGTACCAGAGAAGGGTATATTCCGGGTGAGTACCGGAGAAGGGTAGAATCCAGACTAGTACCGAGAAAGGTAGAATCCAAGCGAGTATTAGAGAATGGTTGAATTCGGGTGAGTACCGGAGAATGGTAGAATCCGGGTGAGTATCGAAAAAGGGTAGAAGCCGGCCGAGTACCGAAGAACGGTAGAATCCGGGTGAGTATAAAAAAAGGGTTGAATCCGGATGAGAATCGAAAAAATGTAGAGTCCGGGCGAGTACCAGAAAAGGGTAGAATTCGGGCGAGTACGGAAAAAGGGTCCGACCGAGTACTGGGAAAGGTGGAATCCAGGAGAGTATCGAAGAAGTGTAGAATCCGACCGACTACCGAAAAGGGGTCCGGGCGAGTACCGGGAAAGGTAGAATCCAAGCGAGTACCTGAGAAGGTAGAATCCAGGTGAGTACCAAAAAAATGTAGAATCTGGGCCAGTACCAAAGAAGGGTAGAATCCAGGCGAGTACCGAAAAAGGGTCCGAGCGAGTACGGGGAAAGGTAAAATCGGGGGGAAGTACCGGAGAAGGTTATATTCCAGGCATGTACCGGAGAAGGGTATATTCCGGGCGGGTACCGATGAAAGGTAGAATCCGGGCGAGTATCGGAGAAGGGTAGAATCTGGGCGAGTACTGAAAAAGGGTCCGAGCGAGTATGGGGAAAAGTAAAATCCGACGAGTACCGAAGAAGGGTATATTCCGGGTGACTATCGGAGAAGGGTAGAATCCAGGCGAGTACCGAAAAAGGGTCCGAGCGAGTACCGGGAAAGGTAGAATCCAGGCGAGTACCGAAGAACGGTAGAATCCTGGTGAGTATCGAAAAAGGGTCGAATCCGGGCGAGAATCGAAAAATATAGAATCCAGGCAAGTACCAGAAAAGGGTAGAATACGGGCGAGTACAGAAAAAGGGTCCGGGTGAGTACTGAGAAAGGTGGAATCCAAGTGAATACCGGGAAAGTTAGAATCTAGATGAGTACCAGAGAAAGGTAGAATTCGGGTGAGTACCGGAGAAGGATAGAATCCGGGAGAGTACCGGAGAAGGGTATATTCCGGGTGAGTACCGGTAAAGGGTAGAATTCGGGCGAGTACCAGAGAAGGGTAGAATCCGGGTGAGTACTAAAAAAGGGTCTGAGCGAGTACGGCGAAAGGTAAATCCGGGCAAGTACCAGGGAAGGGTATATTCTAGGCGAGTACCGGAGAAACGTAGAATCCAGGCGAGTACCGGGAAGGTAGAATCCAGGCGAGTACTAGAGAAGGGTTGAATTTGGGGGAGTACCAGAGAAGGATAGAATCCGGGCGAGTATCAAAAGACGGTCCGGGCGAGTACTAGGAAAGGTGGAATCCAAGCGAGTACCGGAGAAGGGTAGAATTCGAGCGAGTACCGGAAAAGGTTACAATATCGGCGAGTACCGAAAAAGGGTCCGGGCGAGTACCGGGAAAGGTAGAATCCAGGCGAGTGCAGAAGAATGGTAGAATCCGAGTGAGTGTCGAAAAATGGTAGAAACCGGGCGAGTACCAAAAAACGATAGAATCCGGGTGAGTATCGAAAAAGGGTCGAATACGGACGAGAATTGAAAAATGTAGAATCCGGGCGAGTACTAGAAAAGGGTGGAATACGGGCGAGTACCGAAAAAAGGTCCGTGCGAATACTGGAAAAGGTGGAATCCAGGCGAGTGCCGGAAAGGGGTAGAATTCGGCGAGTACCAAAAAGGGTAGATTCAGGGCGAGTACCAAAGAAGGGTAGAATCCGAGCTAGTACCGAAAAATGGGTCTGAGCGAGTACGGGGAAAGATAAAATCAGGGGGGAGTACCGAAGAAGGGTATATTCCAGGCGAGTACCGGAGAAGGGTATATTTCGGGCGAGTATTGATGAAAGGTAGAATCCGGGTGAGTACCGAAGAAGGGTAAAATCCGAGCGAGTACTGAAAAAGGGTCTGAGCGAGTATGGGGAAAGGTCAAATCCGGGTGAGTACCTGAGAAGGGTATATTTCAGGTGAGTACCGAAGAAGGATAGAATCTGAGCAAGTACCAGGAAAGGTAGAATCCAGGCAAGTACTAGAGAAGGGTAAAATTCGGGTGAGTACCGGAGAAGGGTAGAATCCGGGCGAGTATTGAAAAATGGTCCGAGAGAGTACGAAGAAAGGTAAAATCTGGGCAAGTACCGGGGAAGGGTATATTCCGGGCGAGTACCGGAGAATGGTAGAATCCAGGCGAGTACCAGAGAATGGTTGAATTCGGGTGAGTACCGGAGAAGAGTAGAATCCGGGCGAGTACCAGAGAAGGGTATATTCCGTGCGAGTATCGATGAAGGGTAAAATCCGGGCGAGTACCGGAGAAGGGTAGAATTCGGGCGAGTACCGAAAAAGGTTAGAATACGAGCGAGTACCGAAAAAAGTAGAATCCAGGCACGTATCGAAGAACTGTAGAATCCGGGTGAGTATCGAAAAAGAGTCGAATCCGGACGAGAATCGAAAAATGTAGAATTCGGGTAAGTACTAGAAAATGGTGGAATACGGGCGAGTACCGAAAAAGGGTCCGGACAACTACCGGGAAAGGTAGAATCCAAGCGAGTACCTGAGATGGTAGAATCTAGGCGAGTACCTGAGATGGTAGAATCCAGGCGAGTACCGAAGAATGGTAGAATCTGGGCGAGTATCGAAAAAGGGTAGAATTCGGGCGAGTACCGAAAAATGGTAGAATCCGGGAGAGTACCGAAGAAGGGTAGAATCCGGGCGAGTACTGAAAAAGGGTCCGAGCGAGTACGAGGAAAGGTAAAATCGGGGGGAATACCAGAGAAGGGTATCTTCCGGGCGAATACTGGAGAAAGATATATTTCGGGTGAGTACTCATAATGGGTAGAATCCGGACGACTACTGAAAAAGGGTTTAAGCGAGTACGGGGAAAGGTAAAATCCGAGCAAGTACCGGAGAAGGGTATATTCCGAGCGAGTATCGGAGAAGGGTAAACTTCGAGCGAGTACCGAAAAAGTGTGCGGGCCAATATCGTGAAAGGTAGAATTCAGGCGAGTATCAAAGAAGGTTAGAATCCAGCCGAGTATCGAAGAAGTGTAGAATCCGGGCGAGTACCGAAGAAGGGTAGAATCCGGGTGAGTACTAGAGAAGGGTAGAATACGGGCGAGTACCGAAAAAGGGTCCGAGCGAGTACGGGGAAAGGTAAAATCGTGGCGTGTACCAGAGAGGGGTATATTTCGGGAGAGTACCGGAGAACGGAAGAATCCGGGCGAGTACCGAAAAAGGGTCCAGGCAAGTAACGGGAAATGTAGAATCCATGCGAGTACCGGAGAAGGTTAGAATCCGGGCGAGTACCAGAGAAGGGTAGAATCCGGGCGAGTACCGAAAAAGTTTCCGACGAGAACCGGGAAAGGTAGAATTCAGGCGAGTACCGGAGAAGGTTAGAACCGAGGCAAGTACCAGAGAAATGTATAATCCGTGCGAGTATCGAAGAAGGGTAGAATCTGGGTGAGTACCAGAAAAGGGTCCGGGCGAGTACCGGGAAAGATAGAATCCTGGCAAGTACTAGAGAAAAGTAGAATCCAAGCGAGCACCGGAGAATGGTAGAATCCAGGCGAGTTCCGGAGAAGGGTAGAATCCGGACGAGTATCGAAAAATGGTTCGGGCGAGTACCAGGAAATGTAGAATCAAGGCGAGTACCGGAGAAGGGTAGAATCTAGGCGAGCACTGGAGAATGGTAGAATCCAAGCGAGCACCCAAGAAGGGTAGAATCCAGGCGAGTACCGGAGAAGGGTAGAATCGGGGCGAGTACCGAAAAAGGGTCCGGGCGAGTTACAGGAAAGGTAGAGTCCCGGCGAGTGCCGGAGAAGGGTAAAATCCGGGCGAGTACCGAAAAAGGGTCCTGGCAAGTGTAGGGAAAGGTGAAATCCAGGCGAGTACTAGAGAAGGGTAGAATCCGGTTGAGTACCAAAGAAGGGTAGAATCCGGGCGAGTACCGAAAAAGGGTCAGGGCGACTACCGGGAAAGGTAGAATCCAAGCGAGTACCAAAAAATGGTAGAATTCGGGCGAGTACCGAAGAAGGGTAGAATCCAAGCGAGCACTCGAGAAGGGTAGAATCCGGGCGAGTACCGGAGAAGGGTAGAATCAGGGCGAGTACCGAAAAAAGGTCCGGGCGAGTACCGAAGAAAGGTAGAATCCGGGCGAGTACCGAAGAAAGGTAGAATCCGGGCGAGTACCAAAAAAGGGTCCGGACTAGCACTGGGAAGGGTGCAATCCAGGAAAGTACTAGAGAAGTGTAGAATCCGGGCGCATACTGGAAAATGGTAGAATCTAGGCGAGTACTGAAAAAGGGTTTGGGCGAGTAACGGGAAAGGTAGAATCCAGGCGAGTACCGGAGAAGGGTAGAATTCGGGCGAGTACCGCAAAAGGGTCCGAGCGAGTATCGGGAAAGGTAGAATCTAGGCGAGTACCAGAGAAGGATAGAATTCAGGCAAGTACTAAAAAAGGGTCCGGGCGAGTACCGAAAAATGGTCCGGATGAGTACTAGGAAAGGTAGAATCCAGGCGAGTACCGGAGAATAGTAGAATCCAAGCGAACACCCGAGAATGGTAGAATCCGGGCGAGTAGCGAAGAAGGCTACAATCCGGGCGAGTACTGGCAACGGGTAGAATCCAGGCGAGTAGCGGAGAAGGGTTAAATCTAGGCGAGAACCGAAAAATGGCAGAATCCGAGCGAGTACCGAAAAAAGGTCCGGGCAAGTACCAAGAAAGGTAGAATCCAAGTGAGTACCGGAGAAGGGTAGAATCCGGGCGGGTATTGGAGAATGGTAGAATCCAGGCGAGTACCAGTGAAGGCCAGAATATGGGCGAGTACCGAAAAAGGATCCGGGCAAGTACCGGGAAAGGTAGAATCCAGGCAAGTATCGGAGAGGGGTAGAATCCAGGCGAGTACCGGAGAAGGGTAGAATCCGAGCGAGTATCGAAAAAGGGTAGAATCGGGGTGAGTACCGAATAATGGTAGAATCAGGACAAGTACCTAAGAAAGGTAGAATCCGGGCGAGTACCGGAGAATTGTAGAATCCGGACGGGTACAGGAGAAGGTAGAATCCAGGCAAGTACGGAAAAAGGGTCTGGGCGAGTATTAGGAAAGGTAGAATCAAGGCGAGTACCGGAGAAGGGTAGAATCCGAGTGAGTACCGAAAAATTGTTGAATCCGAGCGAGTACCGGAGAAGGGTAAAATCCGGGCGAGTACTGAAAAAGGGTCAAATCCGGGCGAGTACTGGAGAATGGTAGAATCTGGGCAAGTATCGAAAAAGGGTCCGGGTGGTTACCGGGACAGGTACAATGCAGGCGAGAACTGGAGAAGGGTAGAATCCGTGTGAGTACCGGAGAAGGGTAGAATCCAGGCGAGTATCGAAAAAGGGTAGAATCCGGACAAGTACCATAGAATGGTCGCATCCGAACGAGTATCGAAGAAGGGTAGAATCTAGGGCGAGTACTGAAAACGGGTCCGGGCGAGTATCGGGAAAGGTAGAATCCAGGTGAGTATCGGAAAAGGGTAGAATCCGGGCTAGTACCGGAGAATGGTAGAATCCGAACGAGTACTAGAGAAGGGTAGAATCCAGGCGGGTACTGAAAAAGGGTCCGAGCGAGTACCGGGAAAGTGAGAATCCAGGTGAGTACTGGAGAATGATAGAATCCGAGCGAGTACTGGAAAAGGGTTGAATCCGGGCAAGTACCGGAGAAGTGTTGAATCCAGGCGAGTACTGAAAAAAGGTATAATTCGGGCAAGTACCGAAATATTGTACGGGCGAGTACCGAGAATGGTAGAATCATGGTGAGTACCGGTGAAGGGTAGAATCCAGGCCAGTACCGGAGAAGGGTAGAATCCGAGCGAGTATCGAAAAAGTGTTGAATTCGGGCGAGTACCGGAGAACGGTAGAATCTGGGCGAGTACCTAAAATGCGTTCGTGTGAGTACCAAGAAAGGTAGAATCCAAGAGAGTACCGGAGAAGGATAGAATCCGTGCAAGTACCGGAGATGTGTAGAATCAGGGCGGGTACCGAAAATTGTCCGTGCGAGTATCGGGAAAGATAGAAATTAGGCATGTACCAGAGAAATATAGAATTCGGGCGAGTACGAGAAAAGGGTAGAATCGAGGCGAGTACCGAAAAAGGGTCCGAGTGAGTACCGAGAAATGTAGAATCCAGGCGAGTACCAGAAAAATGTAGAATCCGGGCCAATACTGGAGAATGGTAGAATTCGGGCGAGTACGGGAGAATGGTAGAATAGGTCGAGTCCTGGTGAAGGGTAGAATCTGGTCGAGTATAAGAAATGGGTCCAAGCGAGTACCGAGAAGTGTAGAATCCAGGCGAGTACCGGAGAAAAGTAGAATCCGGGCGAGTACCGGAGAAGTGTAGAATCTGGACGCGTACTGAAGAAGGGTAAAATCCTAGCGAGTACCGAAAAAGGGTCCAGGCGAGTACCGGGAAAGGTAGAATCCAGGTGAGTACCATAGAAGGGTAGAATTCGAGAGAGTACCGGAGAAAGGTAGAATCCAGGTGAGTACCGGAGAAGGGTAGAATCTGGGAGAGTACAGATGACGGGTAGAATCCGGGCAAGTGCCGGAGATGGTGATTCGTGCCCAATTGGTGTCTCAACTGACTCTTGTCCAGTTGGTGCTCCTTGATTGAGGGAGTAATCAACAAAATTTATAACCTATTACACCATATACTAGGGTAGTAAAGAAAAAGCTACTATAGCATAGTGGCTCTAGGATCGTTCACTGGGAAGGGTTTTCAAATTACAAATGATACCAATTCAAAGTGAATTGGTGCTGTTTCATTTCAAGGTTAGCTTAAGAAATAAAACACAAACTTTGGTTGAAAAAGGTTTAGATTTAAACTAACGGTACAGCAAGTAATGGAAATTACTTATGAAGAAAAACATTCCTTGGAGATTTAGGTTCATCGGGGAGGTTCCTCATGCAAAAACATAGCTCCGGTCAGTTGATTCATTCCTCGCATTAGAGAATTAATATATAGGTAATTCTCTAACCGGAGTTGTACAGATGCATCCCTTAATTGGATTTCAGCTCTAATTCTCTCTCACTGATGCAACTTGCAATGGTTCGAGCCTCTCACTTAGCCTTTACCATTCAAGGTGATCTTTAACCTTGGACTTCCCTTCTCAAGCTCACAAGAGATAACTAATGGATGTCTCCTTGGAGTCCAAAAGCTTACCAAGTGTTGGCAATTCTAGAAAATCCTACCTTCAAGTCACCTCCCAGAGGCTTGCAAGGGGTAAACTAGTGCATCTCCATGGATAGAGATCACTTGCCTTACCAAGTGTTGGCCCAGGTGACTCCAAGGCGTTTTAAGTTAACTAAAAATATAGAAATCACTAAAGGATCACACTTTCTCTTCATTCATGGCTGAAACCACAAAGTTATGAATTCTTGCATTTGGAACCTTTCCCGGCAACCTTAGCTCCAAGGAACTAAAGGTTTAGTTACTCATTCTCTAGGGAAACTTCCTCAAAGAGTGCATAACTTAGTAAATGAAAAATACAATCAAAGTGAGAAGGTAAGGCAGAGCACAAGCTCTGTATTTTACTTTCTTTCAAACTTTTACAAAAGGTTCGTCCCTCCCGAGAATAGGCTCCCGAGAGCTATTTATATGAAAATTACAATAATAATTATTACATGGATATTTACCCTTTTTCCTAACTTAAAAGCTAAGGAATCCTATAATTGGTGGCTTACAAGGAGAGTTTGGGGATTTAGACAACAAAAATCTGAAGAAAAATATCTCAAAGTGTCGGTCGCAAATATCGGGAAGCACTGAGGACCATTTCGTAGGTGAAAACGAGGTATGCAAGATTTCGCAGACACACAAAAAGGGCTGTGAAATCACTTCGCAGCAAAAGGCTGATTCCACAGCGCTGCGAAGTTGGCTTTCAGCTTGCGGTGTTCGGCTTCCAATGGCTTTAACTCCTTCATTTCAGCTCCGAATTGTACACCGATTGAAGCATTGGATTGTTGACTTCCTAAGCTTTGAAACGACATATAGCATGCATACATTGGACTTCAGGAAGTGCTCCAAAAGTGGCTTACATGACTGTCATAAAAAATGCTTCATGGCAGATTTCTCTTTACTTCCCCTCCTTGCATTCCGGATTTTCTTATGGCAAAGGACTTCAAAGCTTTGGTTCTTCATGTTTATGAGCTTTCCATTGCTTTTCCATGGATTCCAAATAACTCTCCTCAATCTCGGATTTCTTTGGTGATCAAAAAGCTATCAAAACACCAAAACTTAATACAATTTGATAAGAATTGATTGCAAGGGTCCTTAACATGTTAATTGGGTTAAAAGGCAATAACTACTACTCAAAAGTGCTTAAAAGAGTTAATTACAAGCTATCAAAAAGTACTTTGTGAGTAGTAATCACTCCCCCCAACCGACATATTGCTAGTCTCTTAGCAATGAAGGAGAGAAAAATAAAAATAAACAATACTATAATTTACAACATCATGCTGATCACTTCAAAAAATTTTAAGTGGCATGATGATCTAACTCTCACATGGAACATTAAAGAAATATAAACTCAAATTTCAACAAGAGTTATCAAAAACTTTGCTGAACACTATTGATCAAGGGAATGCATTATGCAAATTGAAGTTTTAAAATCATTTTCACTTTCAAAGAACCAAACTTTATTCTTCCACAAAAATCTAAGTGTAAGATGATAGTTTCCAAATATAGCATGCTAAACTAATCTCTCCCCCCAACCTATCTCTTTTCAACACTTAGCAAACTGACCAAATTCAATAGGCAGAGAACACATTTTTTTTTTTTTTTATAAGGTACAAGGCTTAAGGGGTATTCTTTTCTGAATTGTCCATGTAATGGGGGTCCATCGATGACTCCCAACCAATTAAGGTTTAGGGCATCAAGCTTTAAGAATTTTTCAACCACTAACTCCTAGGATTTTACCCCGGACTTTTGAGAATGAATTTCTAATACCCAAGCACCTACCATATGCTAACTCCACCTATCCACCCTTGTAACGAGCATTGAGGTCGATGACTCCCAACCAATTAAGGCTTAGGGCACCAGGTTTTAAAGATTTTCACCATATACCCCTCACACCTTGCTCAAGTTTCAAGGCAAGCAAACATTTTGCTTTCTTTCTCTTCTTTTTTTTTCAAAGACTCATTGGCCTTTCATAAGGTGTCTCAACATTATTAAATGAGGTCAAAGGTACCAAGTCCCAAAATTTTCCTAAGTCGAGAAGGAAATAGTTTTTCATCTTATAATCGGAATCTATTGTGCACAGTGTGTGGATAGCTTAAAGTGGAAGGACTAAACTTGATTTCAATAGAAGCTTCAACAATTGAACCACTTTAGTAAGCATAATCCAAACTCTAAGTTAAGTGAAAAGCAAAAGTTCAGTTTCTCCTATTTTAATTTGAAAATTTTTCCTCATAATCCATGGAGATTAGAGTAAAAAGTAAAAAAAAAAAACTACAACTAATTTACCAACATAACTTAATTACCAAAATAACTTAGCATACTTCCTTCCTCATTTATCTCTCTCTCTCTCTCTCTCTCTCTCTCCCCCCCCCCCCCCCCCCTCCCCAACCGAGCTGAGCATTGTCCTCAATGTGATATGGGTGATTGAAATTATAGGGAGGAAGTGGTACCTCCTGAGTGATATCAATTTCGAATACTGATTGGAGAAACCACATGTTTCAAAAAGAATAAAAGATGTGAGCAAAGGAAATAAGAATAAATTAATGCTAAGAGTTAACAAAAAATGCTAGATTTGTATTACTTTAATTCATGTGAGTACAATCGGAAAGAAAGCAATACAAGTAATCCTCATATATGATATCAAAATGATGGGATTTCATAAAAGACTAATGAAAATGAAATACATAAAAGAAATATATAGTAGATATATAAATGATCAGATAGGTGGATGATGCTGGAGCTGATGGCTTACGCAGATGGCTCTGCCTCTTCAGTAGCTGATTCAGGAGGGGCCTGAGGCTCTGTGGCCTATGAGCGTGGCACTGCAGTGGTGGGGGTGAGATGCTCAGCAGCTGATGGAAGACCGAGATGATACTGGAGCTGCCTCAAGATGGCAGTGTGCTGAGCCTGGGTGGTCAACATCTGCTCCTGGCGAGCTCGAATAGCTGCCATCTCCTGAGCAAGGCTGCTCTGAGACACAGTCAGGGTCTGCAGTGCGCGGCATAAATCTCTATACTCTGAAATGGGAATGGCCATCCTTGGCTCAGCTGAAGTAGAGGGCTCTGATGAGGCTGGAGTAACTGGAGGGTCTCTGGATATGGTAGGAGAAACAATGGGTATACCCTCAGGTATATGATCTGGAGATGCTCTCCTGGCAGCTGGTATCTCAGCTGGCTATGGGAGCTTTGGCTACTCAAATCTATACGCTGTCATATTGGTCCACTTGTCGAAAGTAAATACCTCTTGGCATATACGCTTGCACTCCAGCTGAGGCTCTGATGGATACCCCAGATGCTCGAGAATATGTCACAGTAGCCGTGGAAAAAGAAGTGGAATGGCATCAGCTCGCGGCAGCTTCTTCTTATGCACCTTCTCTTCAAAGTTGAGAAGGGCAGCCATAATTAGGTGGTGAGGGCCAAAGAAGTATCCCTCTGAAATCCTGAATAGGGCGTCTAAAAGAATTCCTCTCCTCTGAGTCCAATGCTGCAGTGGATAAATGTTGTGACGCAAGAGTGCATCAATGAGAAACATTCTCGGAGGAAGTTCCCCCCTCAATAGATGTGGATTTGTGGAAGCTCATCTGGACAAGATATGCATCATTTCCAGCTGAGAGGGACTAGCCCATACTCAAAATGGCTTGGCTCGTATGGTATATGCAGGGCCTCTACTATATGGCGAGCTCCTAAAATGTCATGCCGACCGTCAATAGTAAAATGGATTAGAGTAGGATCTTTGACCTACTTAGTAGTTATGGACTGATAAAAATCCATGGCTACTCTGGAATAGAAGAAATCTCTTGGGGCCAGCAGATGCTCCATGCGATATCTGCGCAGTAGGTGGAATGAATCTGCATGCTCCGACCGCAATTTGAAGGTGGCTATGTCAAAGCACAGTTCAGAGTGAAATGGTCGAGCTCGGCAGTCCAAATTCCCTTCAATTGGTGGTTGAGTCAGCATCGGACGTCTGATTAGCACTTCAAGAGCTATCCCATATGGAATTTGGGGTTCAGAAAGTGGCGGCTGGTGCTCCTGAGGCTTCGCCAGCGGTGCCGAAGATGGTGCCGGAGAGGGCTTTGGTGAGGGAACCAGGGACTGCTCTGTTAAGTCTATGGGTTCTAAGCTTTCGAACCTGGCTCTTTTTTTGCAGGGGACGGTCCCCTGACCTAGTGAGATAACGCCTCGTCGAAGGATTCTGTGATGCGGGCTTCGCCTGGCGTTTCTATGGTGTGGGCTTCGCCGGAGGTGAAGCAGCTTCTGGCTGCGGAGGTTCAGAAGTGGGGCCTTGAACAGGCGCCTCTCGTGGGACTCGTTTGTGGCTGGAAGGAGAGGAAGATTTGACTCCTTTGGTTCGTGCCATATCGGATTGACGAAATTTGGTCGGAAGTGATGACTGGAAGAGATGACTTGAGGTTCGCGCGTCGTCGGGCTCGGGCAAGGAAATGAACAAATGGTTGCTATGGCATTTTCTCTTTCTGAAACCCTATCACAACTCAAATGACCGGCATTTATAAAAAATAACGGAATATTAAAGGTCATTTTGAGTTTCACAGAAGAAAGCCGATTTCGCAGCAAAAGGGGGGTTTCGCAGAAAAAAAAACTATTTTCGCAACCCACTTCGCAGCTGCGAAATGGGGGTCACTGTGCTGCGAAATGGCACTCGTGTGCCAAAATCGGTTTCGCAGCTGCGAAACACCCTGCGGAATGGAGCTTTGGCTGCGAAATTGGGAATTTTCATGCTTTGGAGCTTCGCAGCCGTTTCGCATCTGCGAAATGGGGGCTTCTGTGCTGCGAAGTGGCACTCGTGTGCCAAAATCAGTTTCGCAGCTGCGAAAATTTTCGCAGAGGAGTCAATTGAGTAGCGAAATGATTTCGTAACAGACGGCCATTTTCGCAGAGAATTCTCTTAGGCTGCAAAATCTCGCAGACCCCTGTTTTTACCCTGTTTTTGCACTTTTCTCGCTCCGAAAGACTTCCTTTCAATTTCTTTGGATTTTCTCCTACCTAAGATCATTCAAAAAGACTAAATTACATATAAATACACAATCTAAGATAAAAAATTAGAATCAAAAGTATGGATAAAACTTTGAAATTTACAAAAATTTTGGACTTTGGTGAAACCAAGTCCATCAAACCCTTATTTGCTTAGGCTTTTTGTGGCTCAAGGAGGTTGATTTCCTCCTTTTCTGGTTTGAATGGCTCCATGAATGGCTTGAGACGATATCCATTGACTCTAAAGGTGTCCTTGCCATTGGAATTCAATAATTCCACCACTCCATTGATATGTACTAGGTGAATAATGAAAGGACCTATCCACCTTGACTTAAGCTTTCTAGGAAAGATATGGAGTCTTGTGTCATAGAGTAGAACTCTTTGTCCTTTGCGAAATTCCTTGTTGGAGATTAGTTGATCATGCCACTTCTTCATCCTCTGTTTTGCAACTTTGGAATTGATGTAAGCATCATTTCTTAATTCCTCCATCTCATTAAGGTCTAAGCACCTCTTTGCTCCGGCTCTGATCAAGTCCTTATTCAACTTTTTGATTGCCCACCAAGCTTTGTATTCAACTTCCACAGGGAGATGGCACACTTTGCCATAGACAAGACGATAGGGAGACATGCCAAGAATAGTCTTATAAGTTGTTCTATATGCCCATAATGAATCATGAAGCTTAATAGACCAATCTTTTCTGCTTGAATTCACCACTATCATCAATATGTTCTTTATTTCCCTGTTTGCTAGCTCAACTTGCCCGGAAGTCTGTGGATGATAAGGTGTAGCTACCTTATGCTTCACTCCATACTTGGCTAATAAAGTTTCAAAAGGTTTGTTGCAAAAATGAGTACCTCTATCACTGATTATGGCTTTGGGCACCCCAAATCTTGAAAAAATGTTCTCTTTAAGAAACTTGAGAACCACTCTATGATCATTTTGTTTACAGGGGATTGCCTCAACCCATTTAGAAACATAATCCATCCCCACCAAGATATAAGAATTACCAAAAGACATTGGGAAAGGTCCCATGAAGTCAATGCCCCATACATCGAATAGCTCAACTATTAGAATGGGGTTCATAGGCATTTGATTTATTTTTGTTATCCTTCCAAGCCTTTGGCATCTATCACAACTTCTACACATGATGTGGGCATCTTTGAAAAGAGATGGCTAAGTAAACCCTGATTGCAACACCTTCATGGTTGTTTTCTGAGAGGCAAAGTGGCCTCCACATTCATTCTCATGACAATGGTTTAGAATCCCTTGTTGCTCTTCTTCAGGCACACACTTCCTTATGATCTGATCTGCACAATATTTAAAAAGGAAGGGCTCTTCCTAATAATAAGCATGAATTTTTGCAAAGAAGTGCTTCCTGTCTTGTGCATTCCACTCACTTGGAATTTCACCAGTAACTAGATAATTAGCAATATGAGCATACCAAGGAGTTTTTACTAGGAACATAAGTGATTCCTCAGGAAAGTCATCATTAATAGGCAAGGCATGGGAATTATGTGCTATAGCTAACCTTGAAAGGTGGTCAACTACCACATTCTCCACTCCTTTCTTATCTCTGATTTGGAGATCGAATTCTTGTAACAAAAGAATCCATCTAATCAACCTTGCTTTTGCATCTTGCTTTGTCAATAAATACTTCAAGGTTGAATGGTCAGTGAAAACAATGATGAAAGACCTTACCAAATAAGCACGAAATTTATCCAAGGCAAATACCACAGCTAACAATTCTTTCTCTGTAGTCATGTAGTTCCTTTGAGCTTCGTTCAAAGTTTTGCTTGCATAGTAGATCACATAGGGCTTCCCATCTTCTCTTTGGCCAAGCACAGCTCCTATAGCAAAGTCACTCGCATCACACATCAATTCAAAGGGTAGTTGCCAGTTAGGGGCCCTCACTATTGGAGTTGTTGTTAAAAATTTCTTCAGTTGGTCAAAGCTATTTTGACATCTTTCATCCCATATAAACTTAGCATCCTTAGCTAACAGCTCACAAAGTGGTTTTGAAAGATTTGAAAAATCTTTTATAAACCTCCTATAGAAGCCTGCATGGCTAAGGAATTGCCTTACTCCTTTTACAGCTGTTGGGGATGGCAATTTGACAATAAGCTCCACCTTTGCTTTATCAACTTCAATGCCTTTTTCGGAGATGATATGGCCAAGGACAATTCCTTGACGTACCATCAAATGGCATTTCTCCCAGTTGAGCACCAAGTCTTTTTCAATGCATTTGTGAAGAACCGCTTCCAAATTGACTAAGCATTCCTCAAATGTACCTCCATATACGGTGATGTCATCCATGAAAACCTCCATAATTTGCTCCACCATACTGAAGATACTCAACATACATCTTTGGAATGTTGCAGGTGCGTTGCATAAACCAAAAGACATTCTTTTGTAAGCATATGTTCCAAATCAATTTCAATTTGAAACCAAAAGTCTTTTCCTGATCTTCCACATCAATTTCAATTTGAAAATACCCTGAATACCCGTCCAAGAAACAGTAGAACGGATGGCCAGAGACTCTCTCCAACACTTGATCAATAAATGGCAATGGAAAATGATCTTTCCTGGTTACAACATTCAACTTTCTATAATCAATACAAACCCTCCACCCTGAAGTGAGGCGTGTAGTAATTTCTTCTCCTTTTTCATTCTGAACCACAGTAATCCCTGACTTCTTTGGTACCACTTGAGTAGGACTCACCCAAAGGCTATCAGATATAGGGTAAATAATACCTGCTTGAAGTAGCTTCAACACCTCAGCTTGCACCACCTCTTGTAAATGAGGATTCAATCTTCTTTGAAGTTGACGAATTGGCTTAGCTTTCTCCTCCATATATATATGATGCGTGCAAACTAAAGGACTAATGCCTTTCAAGTCAGATATTTGCCATCCTATTGCTTTCTTACATCTCTTGAGAACTTCTAGTAAACACTTCTCTTGATGACTGGTCAGAGATGAAGATATTACGACAGGACATTGATTATTTTCTTCAAGGTATGTATATTTCAGCTCCACGGGTAGGGGTTTCAAATTGAGTTTTGGGGTCTCTTTTTCAGCAGCTGCTCCTTCTTCTTTATTGAACAAAGGTAGAATCTCTTCTATCCTCCTCAAACTTTGTAGAGTAGCAAGCACATTAGGGGGTTCAGACAAACCTTCCTCAAAATCCCCAAGACTTTCATTCAGCTTGTCTTGCATATTCTGATTACAGTGCTCCTCCACTAGAGTGTCAATAATGCACACCTCTTCTGGACCCTCTTCTTCTTCCGGAGTGATTTGCTTTTTAGACATATAAAAAATGTTGAGATCAAGTGTCATGTTGCCAAAAGTGAGTTACTTGAGCCCATTCTTACAGTTGATGATTGCATTTGAGGTAGCAAGGAATGGCCTTCCAAGGATGATAGGAACTAAATTAGCTTCCTTTACAGTAGGATCCATATCAAGAACAATAAAATCCACCGGATAGTAGAAATTATCAACTTGAACCAAGACATCCTCAATTACCCCCCTGGGAATTTTTACTGATCTATCTACTAGAGATAGAGTGATTGTTGTTGGCTTCAACTCACCAAGTCCCAATTGCTTGTAGATAGAGTATGGAAGCAAATTCACACTTGCTCCCAAGTCTAACAAAGCTTTCTCCACTACCTTTCCTCCAATCATGACTGAAATGGTAGGACCTCCCGGATTTTTGTACTTCAAAGGAGACTTACATTGTAAGATTGCACTTACTTGCTCAGTCAAGAAGGCTTTCTTATTTACAGTCAACCCTCTTTTGATAGTACATAAGTCCTATAGGAATTTTGCATATGTTGGAACTTGTTTAATCATATCCAACAGTGGGATATTGACTTTCACTTGTCTCAATACTTCAAGAATTTCAGATGCATTTCTAATCCCCTTTTTCCCATGCAATGCTTGAGGAAAAGGTGGAAAAGTTGATTTCTTCAGCATTTCTTCCTTCAGAAGTTCCTTCTCTGGATTTGCATTCATTGTTGAATCATAGTCCTCCTTCTTTTCACTGTTCTCTCTCTTTTTGTCTTCCATTTCCTCCCCTTTCATTGTCTCTTCTTCTTCCTCAACATGTGGCTTGGGTGTTGGCTTCTCAATTTTTTTACCACTCCTTAGAGTGATCAAGGCTTTGACATCTTTCATCTGTGATGATTCTCCCTCATGGCTTTCCACTTCATGGACATCCTTGGGGTTTTGGTGTGGTTGAGAAGGAAATCTTCCCTTTTCTTGCACTGTGTTCAAATTTGTGAGCCTTGAGATTGAGTATTGGAGATTGTCTATCTTTTGGGATATATCATTTTGCATTCCATCCATCCTTTTGTTCAGAGCACTCTCTACTCTGTCAATTCTTTGATTAAGTTGAGCATTGATGGCTTTTTGGTCTCCAACAAAATCTCCCACTACCTTGCTGAGATTCACTATTGCTTGTTCAAGACTTGAATATTGTTGAGATGGTTGATCTGGCTGTTGGTACTAAGGTGCTCTGACCTTCCATAAAAAATTTGGATGATTCCTCCAACTTGAGTTGTAAGTATTTCCATAGGGTGCATTGTTATTGGGCTTGAATTGTCCAACAACATTTGCTTGATCTCCAAACATTTCCCTTTCAACTGAAATTGTAGGGCATTTGATTACTACCCAAAAGTGCCATTTTACACCTTTAAGTCATTATGTTTTAAGCACTTTTGTGTAGTAATTCTTCACCTTTATTCCAATTGGCATGTTAAGGACCTAGCAATGACTTCTAATCATATTTGTGGCTAGTTTTAGTGTTTTGACATCTTTTTGGATCATTAAGACAAGCCAACCAAAGAAGAAAAGCAAAGAGAAGCAAAGAAAATCAAAAGAGAAGCAAGGAGGAAATCTGAAGTCAGCAGCTACAGTGTTCTTTGGCACTTTTGGAGTACTTCCCGAAGTCCATTTTTTACATTCTATATACCGTTTCGAAGCTCAAGAAGTCAAGAATCCAACGCTTTAAACCGTGTACGATTTGGAGCTGAAACGAGGAAGTTATGACCTTCGGAAGATAACTGCTCCAGGTGTGCGAAAATTTCGCACACCTTCTGAATGGTGTACGAATTTCGCACACCTGTGCGAAATCCCTTCTGAATGGTGTGCGAATTTCGCACACCCCCTCCCCTGTTTTGCCAACTCCACTTTAGATATTTTCTTAAGTTTCTTTTGATGTAATTTCCTTTCTTCTCCTTGTAGCAAGCCAATGAAAAGCTTTGCTTTTGTAAAAACTATATAAGGGGTGGAAATCACCTCTTGAAGACATGTAACCCGAGTGTTGAGCTTAACACTTAGCAATATACAGAGCACTCTTATTTTCTATTTTCTCGTTACTATTTTCTCTTTCTTGGAAGCCAAACAACCTCTGAGGATGTTTTCTCAGAGGATGAGAGGCTAAACTCTTGGTTTCTTGGAGTAAAGGAAGCTAGGTGAAAAGTCCAGATGAAAAGTTGGAAAATGCTCGTGCATTAAATTCAGGTAGTTGAAGTTCATAAATGGCTTTTTAATCTAAAGTTTTGCTTTAAATCCCTTAGAATCACTTTGAATGGCCAATACATGGTATGCTTCAGGTCTTTATGGATGCTTATTGCTAGATCCATATTAGTCCATTAGTTATCATGTACGAGCCATTGGAAAGTGGTTCAAGGTGAAGACCTATATAGTGTCTAAAGCCATTAATGGACCTTGACTACCATTTCTATTGATTTTTATGGATTAAATCTTCATTGTCAAACCTACACCGGTTCGGGAAATAACTATAGGTTAAATCCCCAATGCGAGGAGAAAAATCCGGAATTTTCCACTTTGCATTTTAAACTTGATCCTAGCAATCCTTAGCTCCGAGAAACTTTCTTTCTTCCATTTTTAATTAGTTTATGTTAATTTAGTTTCAAATACTTTCAAAACAAATTTTATTTTCTTTTTAAGCTTTAAGTTTTTTATAAAGGAAATCATTAAATTTAATTTCTAATCATGAGTATATCACTGGTAGAATGAAAACCCATCCCAGAGTTCGACCCTAGAGCCACTATACTATAGTAGCTTTGCTACACTAGTATGAGGTCATAGGTTTTATAAATGTTTTTGATTAAATGACCCGACTAGGGTTTACCATGCGAATCAGCATTCCTCCACCAAGTGTTCATATGATTGACAATTAGGACAAAGCTTCACTTGCACTGGTGCTTCAGCAACAGCTTGCACTTCATGCATATTTTTCAGTTCCAGCTCCTCCAATCTTCTTGTCATAACTGCAAACTTTGCTTTCATATCATCATCTTCTTTCAAGGTATACATCCCAGCCTTAGCATTGAAAGCACTCAGTTGAGACTTCATCTTTCCCACTTCTCCTTTGATTGGTTCATCCCATCCCCTTGAAACTTCAGCTACATAACTCAAGAAATCCATAGCTTCCTTCGGATTTTTGCTCATGAAATCTCCTCCACACATTGTCTCGAGGAGTTGCTTCATTGAGGACGACATCCCATCATAAAAATAGCTCACCAATAGCCAAGTATCAAAACCATGGTGAGGGCAAACATTTATAGCTTCCATATATCTTTCCCAACACTCATAGAATTTCTCATTCTCTTTAGCTGAGAAGTTTGAAATTTGCCTTTTCAAGCCATTTGTTCTATGAGTGGGAAAAAATTTCTTGAGGAATTCATCTTGTAAGTCAGTCCAAGTGTGGATACTCCTCGGCCTTAAAGAATTAAGCCAAATTTTGGCTTTATCCTTTAAAGTAAAAGGAAATAACTTAAGCCTCATCAAATCAATTGAAGCTCCTCCCTCTTGGAATGTATTACAAACATCTTCAAATTCCTTGATATGTGCGTAGGGATTCTCACTTTCCATCCCATGGAAAGTTGGTAGAAGTGGAACAATATACGGTCTGATCACTAGCTGCTCTATAGGAGGCACTATACATGATGGTGCACTCATACGAGGTGGATGCATGCAGTTCCTCATTGATCTAAATTCATTGAGATTGTCTTGACGACCTTGGTGACTATGCTGATCTTCAGGTGTAGCTTCCATGATATCCAAGCTCAATTCCAATTCCTTGTTATGAGGTGTATCACGTTTAACAAGCCTTCCTCCACTGTCTCGTATCCAATTTGGCATACACAACTAGTATCTATCTGTAACTAAAATGAAAATAAAGGACAAGAAAAGAAAACAGGGCTACAAAAACAAAATAAAACTAAGCTGAATTTAAAAGATAAATTTAGATTATGAATAAGTAGAAAGAAAAAAAAAAGAATTAATAAAGTGAAAGAAACGTTACCAAACTTGTGATGAAAATCACAAGTACTCTGAAATAGTATCACTATAAACTTGACACCTTCCCCGGCAGCGGCGCCATTTGATTCGTGCCCAATTGGTGTCTCAGTTGACTCTTGTCCAGCTGGTGCTCCTTGATTGAGGGAGTAATCAATAAAATTTATAACCTATTACACCATATACTAGGGTAGCAAAGAAAAAGCTACTATAGCATAGTGGCTCTAGGATCGTTCACTAGGAAGGGTTTTCAAATTACAAATGATACCAATTCAAAGTGAATTGGTGTTGTTTCATTTCAAGGTTAGCTTAAGAAATAAAACACAAACTTTGGTTGAAAAAGGTTTAGATTTAAACTAACGGTACAACAAATAATGGAAATTACTTATGAAGAAAAACATTCCTTGGAGATTTAGGTTCACAGGGGAGGTTCCTCATGCAAAAACATAGCTCCGATCAGTTGGTTCATTTCCTCGCATTAGAGAATTAACATATAGGCAATTCTCTAACCGGAGTTGTACAGATGCATCCCTTAATTGGATTTCAGCTCTAATTCTCTCTCACTGATGCAACTTGCAATGGTTCGAGCCTCTCACTTAGCCTTTACCATTCAAGGTGATCTTTAACCTTGGACTTCCCTTCTCAAGCTCGCAAGAGATAACTAATGGATGTCTCCTTGGAGTCCAAAAGCTTACCAAGTGTTGGCAATTCTAGAAAATCCTACCTTCAAGTCACCTCCCAGAGACTCGCAAGGGGTAAACTAGTGCATCTCCATGGATAGAGATCACTTGCCTTACCAAGTGTTGGCCCAGGTGACTCTAAGGCGTTTTAAGTTAACTAAAAATATAGAAATCACTAAAGGATCACACTTTCTCTTCATTCATGGCTTAAACCACAAAGCTACGAATTCTTGCATTTGGAACCTTTCCCAGCAACCTTAGCTCCAAGGAACTAAAGGTTTAGTTACTCATTCTTTGGGAAAACTTCCTCAAAGAGTGCATAACTTAGTAAATGAAAAATACAATGAAAGTGAGAAGGTAAGGCAGAGCACAAGCTCTGTATTTTACTTTCTTTCAAACTTTTACAAAAGGTTCGTCCCTTTCAAACTTTTACAAAAGGTTCGTCCCTCCCGAGAACAGGCTCCCGAGAGCTATTTATATGAAAATTACAATAATAATTATTACATGGATATTTACCCTTTTTCCTAACTTAAAAGCTAAGGAATCTTATAATTGGTGGCTTACAAGGAGAGTTTGGGGATTTAAACAACAAAAATCTGAAGAAAAATATCTCAAAGTGTCAGTCGCAAATATCGGGAAGCACTAAGGACCATTTCGCAGGTGAAAACGAGGTCTGCGAGATTTCGCAGACGCACAAAAAGGGCTGCGAAATCACTTCGCAGCAAAAGGCTGATTCGGCAACGCTGCGAAGTTGGCTTTCAGCTTGTGGTGTTCGGCTTCCAACGGTTGTAACTCCTTCATTTCAGCTCCGAATTGCACACCGTTTGAAGCATTGGATTGCTGACTTCCTAAGATTTGAAACGACATATAGCATGCATAAATTGGATTTCAGGAAGTACTCCAAAAGTGGCTTACATGACTGTCATAAAAAATGCTTCATGGCAGATTTTTCTTTACTTCCCCTCCTTGCATTCCGGATTTGCTTACGAAAAAGAACTTCAAAGCTTTGGTTCTTCATGTTTTTGAGCTTTCCATTGCTTTTCCATGGATTCCAAATAACTCTCCTCAATCTCGGATTGCTTTGGTGATCAAAAAGCTATCAAAACACCAAAACGTAACACAATTTGATTAGAATTGATTGCAAGGGTCCTTAACATGTTAATTGGGTTAAAAGGCAATAACTACTACTAAAAAGTGCTTAAAAGATTTAATTACAAGCTATCAAAAAGCACTTTTTGAGTAGTAATCAGATGGGTTGAATCAGGGCGAGTACTGGAGAAAGTTAGAATCCAGGCGAGTACCGGAGAAGGGTAGAATCCGAGTAAGTGCCAAAGAAGTGTAGAATCCGGGCGAGTAAAGAAAAAGGGTCCGGGAGAGTACCGAAAAAGGGTCCGACCGAGCACCGGGAAAGGTAGAATCCCAACACATACCAGAGAAAGGTAGAATCTGGGCGAGTATCAGAGAATGATAGAATCCGAGCGCGTACAGAAAAAGGATCCGAGCGAGTACAGGGAATGGTTGAATCTAGGCGAGTACAGGAGAAGGGTAGAATCCGAGCGAGTACAGGAGAATGGTAGAATCCGGGCGAGTACCGGGAAAGGTAGAATCCAGGTGAGTATCGGAGAAGGGTCGAATCGGGGCGAGTACAAGATAATGCTAGATTCCAGGCGAGTACTGGAAAATGGTAGATTCCGTGCAAGCACCGGTGAAGAGTGGAATCCGGGCGAGTACCGAAAAAGGGTTCGGGCGAGTACCGGGAAAGTTACAATCCTAGGGAGTACTGAAGAAGGATAGAATCCGGACGAGTACCCAACAAAGGGTCCGGGTGAGTACGGGGACTGGTAGAGTCCAGGCGAGTACCGGAGAAGGGTAGAATCCGAGCAACTACCGGAGAAGGGTAGAATCCGGGGGAGTACCGAAAAAGGGTCTGGGCGAGTACCGGAGAATGGTAGAATCCAGGTGATTACCGAAGAAGGGTAGAATCCGAGAGAGTACCGGAGAAGGGTCCGGCGAGTACCGGAAAAGGTAGAATCCAGGCGAGTACCGGAGAATGGTAGAATCTGGGCGAGTACTGGAGAAGGGTAGAATCCGGGCGAGTACCGGGAAAGGTAGAATCCAAGTGAGTATCGGAGAAGGGTCGAATCCGGGCGAGTACTGGAGAATGGTAGATTCCAGGCGAGTATCGAAAAATGGTAGAATCCGAGCGAGTACCAGAGAAGGGTAGAATTCGGGCGAGTACCAAAAAATGGTCCAGTCGAGAGTACCCGAAAATGTAGAATCTAGGTGAGTACTGGAGAAGGGTAGAATCCGGGCAAGTATTGGAGAATGGTAGATTCCAGATGAGTACCAGAGAAGGGTACAACCAGGGCGAGTACTGAAAAAGGGTTCGAACAAGTACCGGGAAAGGTAGAATTCCGGCGAGTACCGACGAAGGGTAGAATACGGGCGAGTACCGGAAATGGGTAGAATCTGAGTGAGTACCGGTGAAGGGTAGAATCCGGGCGAGTACCGAAAAAGAGTAGAATCCGAGCGAGTACCAAAAAAGGGAAGAATCCGAGCGAGTACCGGAGAAGGGTTGAATCCGGTCGAGTACTGGAGAAGGGTATAATCGGGGTGAGTATAGAAAAAGGGTCCGGACAAGTACCGGGAAATGTAGAATCTAGGCGAGTACAAGAGAAGGATAGAATTCGAGAAAGTACCGAAGAAAGGTAGAATTGTGACGAGTACCAGAGAAGGGTAGAATCCAGGGAGTACTAGAGAAGGGTGGAATCCAGGCGAGTACCAGAAAATAGTAGAATCTGGGCGAGTACCGAAGAAATGTAGAATCCCGACGAGTACCGAAGAAAGGTAGAATCCGGGCGAGTATTGAAAAAAGGTAGAATCCGGGTGAGTACCGGAGAATGCTAAAATCGGGGGAGTACCAGAAAGGGGTCCAGGTGAGTACCAGGAAAGGTAGAATCAAGGCGAGTATCGGAGAAAGGTAGAATCCGGGCGAGTACCAAAGAAAGGTAGAATGGGGGCGAGTATCGGAAATGGGTTCAGGTGAATACCGGGAAAGGTAGAATCCTGGCGAGTTACGGAGAGAAGAAGAATCCGGGCGAGTACCAGAGAAGGGTACAATCCGGGTGAGTACCGAAGAAAGGTAGAATCCAGGCGAGTAATAGAGAAGGGTAGAATCTGGGCGAGTATAAAAAAATGGCATAATCCTGGCGAGTACCGGAGAAGGGTAGAATTCGGGCGAGTACCGAAGAAAGGTAGAATCCAGGCGAGTACAGGAGAAGGGTAGAATCCGGTCGAGTATTGAAAAATGGTAGAATCTGGGTGAGTACAAGAGAATGGTAGAATCCGGGTGAGTACCGAAAAAGGGTCCGGGCGAGTACCGGGAAAGGTAGAATCCGGGCGAGTACCGAAGATGGCAGAATCCTGGCGA
Source organism: Vitis riparia x Vitis rupestris (assembly GCA_946000675.1). NCBI lineage: Eukaryota > Viridiplantae > Streptophyta > Magnoliopsida > Vitales > Vitaceae > Vitis > Vitis riparia x Vitis rupestris. The sequence goes on from OX253986.1 coordinate 12,699,267, forward strand.
GTACTAGAGAAGGATAGAATCAGGGCGAGTACCAGAAAAGGGTCCGTGCGAGTATTGGGAAATGAAAATTCCAGGCAAGTACCGGAGAAGGGTAGAATCCGAGCGACTATTGAAAAGTGGTAGAATCCGGGCGAGTACCGAAGAAGTGTAGAATCCTGGTGAGTACAGAAGAAAGGTAGAATCTAGGCTAGTACCAGAGAATGGTAGAAACGGGGCGAGTACCGGCGAAGGGTAGAATCGGGGTGAGTACCAAAAAAGAGTTCGAGCGAGTACCGGGAAAGGTAGAATCCAGGAACATACAGAAAAATGGTAGAATCCGAGTGAGTATCGAAAAATGGTAGAATCCAAGCGAGTACCCGAAAAAGGGTTCGGGCGAGTATCGAGAATAGTAGAATCCTGGCAAGTACCGGAGAAGGGTAAATTCTGGGTGAGTAATGGAGAATGGTAGAAACTGGGCGAGTACCGGTGAAGGGTAGAATCCGAGCGAGTATCGAAGAAAAGTATAATCCCGGTGCATACTGAAGAAGGGCAGAATCGGAGAAGGGTAAATTTCGGGTGAGTACCGGAGAATGGTAGAATCCGGGCGAGTACCAGAAAAGGGTTCGGGCAAGTACTTGGAAATGTAGAATCCAAGCAAGTACCGGAGAAGGATAGAATCCGGGCAAGTATCGAAAAGTGGTAGAATCTGGGCAAGTACCGAAGAAAGATAGAATCCAGGCGAGTACCGGAGAAGCGTAGAATCTGGGCTAGTACCAAAAAATGGTAGAATCCGAGCGAGTACCGAAGAAGGGTAGAATCCGGGCGAGTACCGAAGAAAGTAGAATCTAGGCGAGTGCTGGAGAATGGTAGAATCCGGTCGAGTATCGAAAAATGGTAGAATCCGAGTGAGTACCGAAGAATGGTAGAATCGGAGGAAGTACCGGAAAAGGTTTCTGGCGAGTACCGGGAAAGGTAGAATCCGGGCGAGTACCGGAGAAGGATAGAATCGGGGCGAGTATGGAAAAGGGTCCGGGCGAGCACCGAGAAAGGTAGAATCTAGGTGAGTACCAGTGAAAGGTAGAATCTAGGCGAGTACCGAAGAAGGATAGAGTCGGGGCGAGTACCAGAAAAGGGTCCGAGAGAGTACCGGGAAATGTAGAATCCAGGCAAGTACCGGGGAAGGGTAGAATCCGGGCGAGTATCAAAAAATGGTAGAATCTGGGTGAGTACCGGAGAAGGGTAGAATCGGGGCGAGTACCGACGACTGGTGGAATCCAGACGAGTACTGGAGAATGGTAGAATCCGGGCGAGTACTGGTGAAGGGTAGAATCCGGGGAAGTATCGAAGAAAGGTAGAATCCTGGTGAGTACCGAAAAATGGTAGAATCCGGGCAAGTATCGTGTTGTGGTAGAACTCAAGCGAATACCAGAGAAAAGTAGAAACCAAGCAAGTACCGAAGAAAGGTAGAATACGGGCGAGTACCGGAAAAGGGTTTGGTCAAGTATCGGGAAATGTAGAATCCAGGCAAGTACCGGAGCAGGGTATAATCCGGGTGAGTACCAGAGAAGGGTAGAATCCAGTCGAATATCGAAAAATGGTAGAATCCAGGCGAGTACAAGAGAATGGTAGAATCGAGGCGAGTATAGGATAAGGGTAGAATCGGGGCGAGTATCGGAAAAGGGTCCGAGCAAGTACTGGAAGAGGTAGAATCCATGTGAGTATTGGAGAAAGGAAGAATTCGGGCAAGTACCGGAGAAGGGTAGAATCGGGGCGAGTACCAGAAAAGGGTCCAGGCGAGTACGGGGAAATGTAGAATCCATGCAAGTACTGGAGAAGGATAGAATCCAAGCGAGAAATGAAAAATGGTAGAATTCGGGTGAGTACCCAAAAAGGGTAGAATCCGAGTGAGTACCGAAAAGGGTTCGGGAGAGTACCGGAGAAGGGTAAAATCCGGGTGAGTACTGGAAAATGGTTTAGGCAAGTACCGGAAAAGGGTTCGGGCGAGTACCGAAAAAGGTAGAATCCAGGCAAGTACCGAAGAAGGATAGAATCCGGGCGAGTATCGAAAAATGGTAGAATCCAAGTGAGTACCGGATAAGGGTAGAATTCGAGCGAGTATCGAAAAATGGTAAAAACCGGTCAAGTAACGGAGAAGGGTAGAATCGAGGTGAGTACCGAAAAATGGTCCAGGCTAGTACCGGGAAAGGTAGAATCCAGGCGAGTACCAAAGAAGGGTACAATCCAGGCGAGGACTGAAAAAGGGTTTGGGTGAATACCGTGAAAGGAAGAGTCCAGGCGATCACCGGAGAAGGGTATAATCCGGGCAAGTACCAAAAAAGGGTCCGGGTGAGTACCGAGAAAGGTAGAATCCAAGCGAGCATCGGAGAAGGGTAGAATCCAGGTGAGTGCCGAAGAATGGTAGAATCCGGGCGAGTACCGGCAAAGGGTAAAATCTGGGTGAGTACAAGAAAAGGGTTCGAGCAAGTATCGGGAAAGATAGAATCCAAGCGAGTACCTGAGAAAAGTAGAATCCGTACGAGTACTGGAGAAAGGTAGAATTCAAGCGAGTATCGGAGAAGGGTAGAATCCGAGCAAGTACCGAAAAAAGGTCTGGGCGAGTACCGGGAAAGGTAGAATCCAAACGAGTGCCCGAGAAGGGTAAAATCCGGGCGAGTACCAGAGAAGGTTAGAATCCGGACGAGTACCGGAGAAGGGTAGAATCCGAGCGAGTACCGCAAAAGGGTAGAATCCAAGCGAGCACCCGAGATGGGTAGAATCCGGGCAAGTACTAGAGAAGGGTAGAATCCAAGCAAGTACAGAAAAAGGGTCCAGGTGAGTACCGGGAAACATAGAATCCTGGCGAGTACCAAAGAAGGTTAGAATCCGGGTGAGTACCGCAGAAATGTAGAATCTGGGAGAGTATCGAAAAAGGGTAGAATCCGAGTGAGTACCAAAGAAGGGTTGAATTCGGGTGAGTACTGGGAAACATAGAATCCTGGCGAGTACCAAAGAAGGTTAGAATCCGGGTGAGTACTGATTCGTGCCCACTTGGTGTCTCAGCTAATTCGTGTCCAGCTGGTGCTCCTTGATTGAGGGAGTAATCAACAAAATTTATAACCTATTACACCATATACTAGGGTAGCAAAGACAAAGCTACTATAGCATAGTGGCTCTAGGATCGTTCACTGGGATGGGTTTTCACTTCACAAATGATATTAATTCAAAGCTGGGTGCCTTTTCATTTCAAGGTTAGCTTTAAAAGAAAACATAAAGATGTTTGAATGAAAAAAAAGGTTTGGTTTTAAACTAACCAAAAATAGTAACTGATTTTACTTACAAAGAAAAGTGTTTCTTGGAGTTTCAGATCACTAGGCTCAAATTCCTCCTACAAAAAGGGAGTTCCGGTCACTTGTTTCTTTTCCTCGCATTAGAGAATTAACATATAGTTCCTTCTCCAACCGGTGTTATACAGATGCTTCCCATTAATGGGTTCAAACACTAAATCCCTCTCACTGATGCACCTTGCAATGACTCATACCTCTCACCTAGCACTTGCCATTTAAGGTGATCTTTAACCTTAGATTACCCGTCAAAAGCTCGCAAGAGATAACTAATGGATGTCTCCTTGGAGTCCAAAAGCTTACCAAGTGTTGGCTATTCTAGAAAATCCTACCTTCAAGTCACCTCCCAGAGGCTCGCAAGGGGTAAACTAGTGAATCTCCATGGACGGAGATCACTTGCCTTACCAAGTGTTGGCCCAGGTGATTTAAAGACATTTTAAGTTAACTAAAAAGATAAAAACCATTAACGGGTCACACTTTCTCTTCATTAAAAACTAAAACAACAAAACTTCCAATTTATGCATGTGGAAACTTACCCGGATTTCCTCACTCCAAGATACGAAGAGCCTAGTCTCTCACCCTCTGAGGAAAAATCCTCAGAGTTTGATTGGCTAGAAAGAAAACTAATGAGAAAACAAGAATATATATGAAAAACAGAGCAAGTGCTCTGTTCGTTGATTCTATATATGATATATTATATGATGGATCTCCTGGAAAAAGCTCCCCTGAGAGTCTTCTGAGAGTCCTCCTGGAACAAGTTCCTCCGAGAGTCTCCCTTTTTTAGTGTTTACAAGAGAGTTTATATAGGAAGGTAATTTACCTTTCCTTGGATACTTCCTAGCTAAGGAATTACATGAGTGGCTGAATACAAGGAGAAAATGGAAATTTATACAAAAATATCTGAAGAAAATATCTAAAAGTGTCGGTCGCAAATATCGGGAAGCACTAAGGACCATTTCGCAGGTGAAAACGAGGTTTGCGAGATTTCGCAGACGCACAAAAAGGGCTGTGAAATCACTTCGCAGCAAAAGGCTGATTCCGCAGCGCTACGAAGTTGGCTTTCAGCTTGCGGTGTTTGGCTTCCAACGTGTCGTAAAACTTCAGGGGGAAATCCACAGCACCGTGCAAAAAGGCTGCGAAATCATTTCGCAACAAAAGGGTGATTTCGCAACGCTGTGCAAAATTCTTCCTTCAGCTTGGAGTGATTGGCTTCCAATGGCTATAACTTCCTCATTTCAGCTCCAAATCGTACATGACTTGAAGCGTTGGATTCTTGACTTCCTGAGCTTTGAAATGGTGTATAGAATGTAGAAAATAGACTTCGGGAAGTGCTCCAAAAGTGCGAAAGAAGACTGCAGCTGCTGTCCTCTATTTTCCTCTTTGCTTCTCTCCTTTGCTTGGCTTGTCTTAATGATCCAAAAAGCTGTCAAAACACTAAAACTAGCCACAAATATGATTAGAAGTCATTGCTAGGTCCTTAACATGCCAATTGGAATAAAAATGGAGAACTACTACACAAAAGTGCTTAAAACATAATGAATTAAAGGCACAAAATAGCACTTTTTGGGTAGTAATCAAGTACCGCAGAAGTGTAGAATTCGGGCGAGTACCAAAAAATGGTAGAATTCGAGCGAGTACCGAAGAAGGGTTGAATCCGGGTGAGTACTGGAGAAGGATAGAATCCGACCGAGTACCGAAAATGGGACTAGGTGAATACCGGGAAAGGTAGAATCCAGGTGAGTACCGGAGAATGGTTGAATCCAAGCAAGTACCAGAGAATGGTAGAATCCGGACGAGTACCAGAGAAGGATAAAATCCAAGCGAGTACCACAGAAGAGTAGAATTTTAGTGAGGACTGAAAAAGGGTCCGAGTCTGTCCCAGGAAAGGTAGAATCCAGGCGAATACTGGAGAAAGGTAGAATCCGAGCGATTATTGGAGAAGGGTAGAATCAAAGCGAGTACCAGTGAAGGGTAGAATCCGGGTGAGTACTAGAGAAGTTTAGAATCCGGGCAAGTACCGAAGAAGGGTAGAATCCGGTGAGTAACGAAAAAGGGTCCAAGCGAGAACCGAAAAAGGGTAGAATCCAGGCGAGTACCGAAGAATGGTAGAATCCGGGTGAGTACCACAGAAATGTAGAATTCGAGCGAGTACCGAAAAAGGGTACGGGCGAGTACTGGGAAAGGTGGAATCCAAACGAGTACCGGAGGAAGATAGAATCCAGGCGAGTACCAAAGAAGGTTAGAATATGGGTTAGTACTGCAGAAGTGTAGAATCTGGGCGAGTACCAAAAAAGGGTAGAATCTGAGCGAGTACCAAAGAAGTGTTGAATCCGGGTGAGTACCCGGAAACATAGAATCCTGGCGAGTACCAAAAAAGCTTAGAATCCGGGTGAGTACCGCAGAAGTGTAGAATCCGGGCGAGTACCAAAGAATGGTAGAATCCGAGCGAGTACCGAAGAAGGGTTGAATCCGGGCGAGTACCGGAGAAGGATAGAATCCGGGCGAGTACCGAAAAAGGGACTAGGTGAGTACCAGGAAAGGTAGAATCCAGGTGAGTACCAGAGAATGGTCGAATCCGAGCGAGTACCGAAGAAGGGTAGAATCCAAGCGATTACCGGATAAGGGTAGAATCCGGACGAGTACCAGAGAAGGGTAAAATCCAAGCGAGTACCGCAGAAGGGTAGAATTTGGGTGAGCACTGAAAGAAGGTCCGGGTCTGTACCGAGAAAGGTAGAATGCAGGCGAATACCGGAGAAAGGTAGAATCCGAGCGATTACCAGAGAAGGTTAGAATCCAAGAAAGTACCGAAGAAGGGTCCGGGCGAGTACCGGGAAAGGTAGAATCCAGAAGAGTGCCGGAGAAGGGTAGAATCCAGGCAAGTACCGAAGAAAAGTAGAATCCGGGCAAGTACCGAAGAAGGGTACAATCCTAGCGAGTACCGAAAAAGGGTCTGGGCAAGTACCGGGAAAGGTAGAATCCAGGTGAGTATCGGAGAAGGGTAGAATCCGAGCGAGTATTGGAGAATGGTAGAATCCAGGTGAGTGATACGTGCCCAGTTGGGTATTTTAATCAAAAATATTTATAAATCCTATGACCTCATACTAGCGTAGCAAAGCTACTATAGTATAGCAGCTCTAGGGTCGAACTCTGGGATGGGTTTTCATTCTAACAGTGATAGACTCAAGATTAGAAATTGAGTCTGATGATTTCCTTTGTCAAAAACTTAAAGTTTAAAAGAAAATAAAATTTGTTTTGAAAGTGGTGTTTGGAACTAAACTAACATAGAACTAGGTAAAAATGGAAGAAAGAAAGTCTCCCGGAGCTAAGGGTTGCTAGGATCAAGTTCAGAATGCAAAGTGGGAAATTCCGAATTTTTCTCCTCGTATTGGGGACAACAACATAAAGGATGGTTGTTTCCCGAACCAGTATAGGTTTAACAATGAAGATTTAATCCATAAAAAGTCAATAGAAATGGTAGTCAAGTTTCATTAATGGCTTTAGACACTATGGGTCTTCACCTTGAGCCACTTTCCAATGGCTCGTACATGATAACTAATGGTTTGATGTAGATCTAGCAATAAGTATCCACAAAGACCTAAAGTTTATCATGTATTGGCCATTCAAAGTGATTCTAAGGGATTTAAAGCAAAACTTTAGATTTAAAAGCCATTTATGAACTCCAACTACCTGTATTTAATGCACGAGAGTTTTCCTCTTTTGCATTTGGACTTTTCACCTAGCTTCCTTCACTCCAAGAAACCAAAGGTTTAGCCTCTCATCCTCTGGTAAAACATCCTCAGAGGTTGTTTGGCTTCCAAGAAAAAGAAAATAGTAGAGAGAAAAGGAAAGCAAAGAGATCTTTGTATTTCACTAAGTGTAAAATATACAATATATGTTTCGAGAGATGATTTCCACCCCTCTTATAGTCTTTACAAAGCAAAGCCTGTGATTGGCTAATTACAGGGATAAGAAAGGAATTTACATCAAAAAATACAAAAGAAAAGATCTCATGTGGAGTTGGCAGAACAGAGGATATTTCGCACCAAAGACGCATGGGCTGGTGCGAATTTCGCACTTGCATGGGCTGGTGGTGCGAAATTCGCACTTTGAAGTTCCAATTTCGCAAGGTGCGAAATTGTCTCCTAGCTTGATGCAGTTTTCTTCCAAAGGCCATAGCTTCCTCATTTCAATTCCAAATCATACACGGTTTGAAGCATTGGATTCTTGACTTCCTGAGCTTTGAAATGGTATATAGCATGTAAAAATGGACTTTGGGAAGTGCTCCAAAAGTGCGAAGGAAGACTGCAGCTGTTGTCCTCTATTTTCTTCACTCTGTTTTCCTCTTTGCTTCTCTCCTTTACTTGGCTTGTCTTAATGATCCAAAAAGCTGTCAAAACACTAAAACTAGCCACAAATATGATTAGAAGTCATTGCTGGGTCCTTAACATGCCAATTGGAATAAAAGTGGAGAACTACTACACAAAAGTGCTTAAAACATAATGAATTAAAGGCGCAAAATAACACTTTTTGGGTAGTAATCACTCCCCCCAACTGACACATTGCTAGTCCCTGAGCAATGAAGGAAAGAAAAAGAAAGAAAAATAGATAATATAATAATTTACAAAATCATACTGATCACTCCAAAAAATAATCATGTGGCATGATTGGATCAAACTCTCACATGGCAAGTCAAGGATATAAAACTCAATCATCAACAAGAGTCATCAAATAACTTACCTATCACAACATACAAAGAGTGGGCATTATGCAAATTTGAGTATCAAAATAATTTCCAATCCCAAAGGACCAACTCTTAATTTTCCACAAAAATCTAAGTGTTAAGGTGCTTAGTTTCCAGTTATAGTATGTCAAACTATATTCTCCCCCCAACTAAGGTTTTTCTCTGACTTTAGCAACACTAACACCCATATAAAAGGCTAAGAACGCATACTAAGTGTTTACTCCACCCATCCACCCATGTAATGAGCAGTGAGGTCGGTAACTCCCAACCAATAAAGGCTTAGGGCACCAGGCTTCAAAGATTTTCACCATATACCCCTCGGACCTTGCTCGGGTTTCAAAGCAAGTGAAGCAAAAAAATTTCATAAGACACATTAGCCTTTTATAAGGTGTCCCAACACTAATAGAATGAGGTCAAAGGCACCAAGTCGAAAATTTCCTAAGTTTAGGGGGTGAGAAAGTTTTCCATCTTATAACTGAAATCTAATGTGTTCAGTGTGTGAAAAGATTAGAGTGGAAGACTTAAGATTGAAATCAAAAGGAGCTTCAATAATTTATCAACTTTAATAAGCATAATACAAACTCTGAGACTACGACAATAAGATAAGAATTTAATTTCTCCCATTTACTTTTGAGAATTTATCTTTGAGAAACAAAGAGAGTTTGCAAAAATTTGTTAGTAAAATAACCTAACCAAAAATCCAACATATTACTTCCTCAACTCTCCCCCCAACGAGGATGAACATTGTCCCCAATGTTCCAAAAGCAAGTGATAATAAAAGGGAGGAAGTGATACCTCCTGATAGTAAGGGACTCTGAATGAACAGGAGAAACCACATGTTGCAAAAGAAAAAGAAATCATAAGAGTGATGAGTAGAGGAAATAAAAAGGAATAGCTAATATACACAAAAAGGAAGATGTCTATATAAACTGAGAGAGTACAATATACCAGATAAACATGAAATACATCCAATCCCAGTATAAAAGTGGTCCAAAATATATAACACATCCAAAAACATAAAATATAGATACAAAGCAAAAAGGGAGAGGAGTGATCGTATGATCAAGTAGTAGGCTCCTCTGGTGGATAGGAGGGGTCCTCCGCTGCAACTGTGGAAGGAACCGCTACAGGTGTAGCATCATCAGCTGGAGCAAAATCATCTGTTGGAGTAGAAGGCTATGACGGCACAGGAGCAACAGGTGGGGCTGGTGGCAAAAGACCGAGGTGCTGCTGAATCTCACAGAGAATGAGAGTTTGCTGCCTCTGGTACGGGCTCCGAGGGAGCTGAAGTGGATGGAGCAAATATAGATGGTAAGGGCTGTGGAGGAACTTTCCTTGGCTCGGGAAGTTCTGGGGAATGCTGATGGAGCAATACCTGATTCCATTGGTCAAGAGAGAAGCTCTCTCGACAATGGCGGCGGGGCTCAGAATGAGGGTCTACAGGGAAACCCATATGCGCCAGAACATGGCATAACAGCCGAGGGAAAAGTAAAAGAATGGTGTCTGCCCTCGTAAGACGCCTCTTATGCACCTTCTCCTCAAAATGGAGGAAGGAAGCCATAATCAAATGATGGGGGCCAAAGTAGTAGCCCTCAGAGATACGAAATAACGCCTCTAGAATGGCCCCTCGCCTCTGCACTCTATGCTGAAGAGGAAAAAGATTGGTGCGAAGCACCACATCAACTAGGAGCATCCCTGGGGAAGCTCCTTCCTCATAATGATCCTGTCTGAAGATGTCCCTCGAGATAGTATACGAACCATGTCCCACTCTGAAAGTGGGGCCCAGCGTCTAGATGCAGATGGATCTGCTAGTGCATAAGGGATATGGAAAGCCTCGGCAATCTGTCTAGCCCCTAAAATACCCTGGCGTCCATCAATGGTAAAAAGGATCGAGGCGGGTACCGGGACGCCACGAGTAGTCATAGACTGGTAAAAGTCTAAAGCTACTCGAGGGTAAAAGAACTGTGGTGGAGTCATAAAGGGTACAAGATGGTACCCCTCAAGTAGGCGGTATGAATCCCCCAACTCAGGTTGCTGTCGTAAAACAGAGTGATCAAAATATGCCTCGACATGGAATGCTCTCGATCGGCAATCGGAGTTGCCCTCAATGGGCGAGTTGGTGAGGATAGGGCGCCTGGTGGGAGGAGGCTGAGACTGTGAATCTAGAGGTGCTTTGGAGGACTCTCCTGGCTCTGAAGTCTTGGCCCTCTTTGTAGGAGGACTCCTAGCTGGAATCTGAGTAGGGGCCACAAGCGTGGCAGCTGCTCTCCTCGTATGGTATCTGCACTGGGGGGCAGAATCAGGTAAATGTGGGGGTGCATCTAGCGGGGCCCGCACAGGGGCAGCTCTATGACTGCTTTAGGGAGCTGAGGAATAGCCTCCTCGGGTCTTAGGCATAAGGGAGCAAAGAAATGAGGCTCAGAGGCTTGGGATTGGGAAGGTAGGGGTGAAAAAGCCCAAAAATTCGCACAAGGGGAATAGTGATGCGAATTTCGCACAAGGGGAATGGGTAGTGCGAATTTGGCACAAGTGGATAGTATTGTGCGAATTTCGCACAATGCACTATTCACTCATGCAAAATGTGAAATTGGATTCTTTCAAATGGCAAAACATTTTGGTTTTTGAGGGTGGGGAATGCTGGTTGAGGTAGGAAAGGGGTTTTTCATGGTGGAAAAGCTTGGAAATGGGAGCTTTACAAGAAGAGAATGAAAGATTTTGAAGCTCCCATAGCCGGCGGCAATGGGTTTCTTATGAAGAAACCGTGGCTTGAGGTTTTGGTTTTGAAAAATCAAGGTTGGGATTGGTTTAGGGATGGATTTGGAGTGTTGAGTGAAGAAATGAAGGGTTTTTTTTATGGTGGAAGGAGGAGAAAAAGCTGAAAATGGAAGGCACGGGCTGTTGTGAATAGTGTGGTGTCGCGGCTATGGAATGAAACTCTTGAAATGGCCTTCCATGGTGGGATTGAGGATTGGGGATGATGAAGGAGAGGACCTTGTGGATGGAAAGGAGTGATCGGAAAAGAGGTGTTGAGAGGATTGAAGAAGAACAAGCTTAAACTTTAAGAAGATAAAATGGCTTTTAAAGAGCAAATGCGAATTTCGCACAAGATGAATAGTGAAGTGCGAAAATTTTCGCATTCCTGAGATTTCAAGACTGAGAGCATGTTTTTTTGGAAAATGGTCATAAAGGCAATTTTGCACAAGGTTCGCATTCCTGTGCATTTTCGCACTGAGATTTTGGGCAAGGACCGAGAGCATGCTTTTTGGAAAATGCTCACAAAAGTGATTTCGCATAAAGGGGTAGGGTGGTGCGAATTTCGCACCAGAGAATTGGGTGGTGCGAATTTCGCTGTGTCTTGGCTTTTCTCCCTTGTTTTCCCTTGTTTTCCCTTGTTTTCATTCTTCAAGCTTTCCTACCTGCATGTTAACACAAAAACCAATTCAAACCACATTAGAATGAACTTAAGGGCAAAAATAAAAATCAAAACATGCATATACACAAGAAAAAACACTAGATTAAATTAAAATTAACGCAAAAGGAAACAAAAAGAGGATGAACTTTTTAGTCTTTGAAGAGACTAAGTTCAACCATGAACTGAGTGTTTTCATATTAGAGGTGGATCAAGGAGGATGAATTCCTCCTTGTCTCGGGAAAATGATTCCATATAGGGCTTGAGATGATGCCCATTCACTTTGAAAGTTCGAGTGCTGTTGAAGTTGAGTAGTTCCACTACTCCATTTGATTGCACATCATGAATTATGAAAGGACCCATCCACCTTGATTTCAATTTTCCATGAAAAAAATGAAGTTTAGAGTCATAAAGCAAGACTCTTTGTCCCTTGGTAAAATTCTTCTGATTTACCAACTGATCATGCCATTTCTTCAACCTCTCTTTTGCAATTTTTGAATTGAGGTAAGCATCATTCCTCATTTCCTCCAATTCGTTCAAATCCAAACATCTCTTTAACCCGGCTCTTGTCAAATCCATGTTGAGCTTCTTGATTGCCCACCATGCTTTATATTCAACCTCTACTGGAAGATGGCACGCTTTGCCATAAACAAGGCGATAAGGAGACATTCCAAGAATGGTCTTATAAGCGGTCCTATAAGCCCATAATGAATCCAGGAGCTTAATAGACCAATCCTTCCTATTCACATTCACCACCTTCATCAATATATTCTTGATCTCTCGGTTGGCTAACTCAACTTGGCCACTTGTTTGAGGGTGATAAGGTGTAGCTACCTTGTGCTTGACCCCATATTTGGCTAGAAGAGTCTCAAAAGGCTTGTTGCAAAAGTGGGTTCCTCCATCACTGATAATGGACTTAGACACTCCAAATCTTGAAAAGATGTTCTCCTTGAGGAATTTAAGAACCACCTTATGATCATTGCTCCTACATGGGATTGCTTCTACCCACTTAGAGACATAATCCATTCCCACCAAAATGTAGGAGTGTCCAAATGACATTGGAAATGGTCCCATGAAGTCTATCCCCCAAACATCAAAGACATCCACTATCAAGATGGGGTTCAAGGGCATCATATTCCGGCGTGTTAGCTTCCCTAGCCTTTGACACCGATCACATCCCTTGCACATAGAGTAGGCATCCTTGAAAAGAGAGGGCCACCAAAAACCTAATTGGACCACTCTCATGGCTGTTTTCTGGGAGGCAAAATGACCTCCACATGCACTATCATGACAATGGGATAGAATTCCTGATTGCTCTTGTTCAGGAACACATTTTCTTATGATTTGATCCGTACAATATTTGAAGAGAAAAGGCTCCTCCCAATAATAGGCATGGATCTTAGCAAAGAAATGTTTCTTGTCTTGGGCACTCCACTCACTTGGAACTTCTCCAGTAACCAAGTAATTTGCAATGTGAGAATACCATGGAGCTACCTCTATTGACATGAGAGACTCCTCAGGGAAGTCATCATTGATAGGTAGACCATGTGAGTCATGTGCTATCACAAGTCTTGACAAGTGGTCAGCTACCACATTTTCTACTCCCTTTTTATCCCGGATTTGGAGATTGAATTCTTGAAGCAAAAGGATCCATCTAATCAATCTTGCCTTGGCATCTTGCTTGGTTAGCAAGTACTTCAAAGCGGAATGGTCAGTGAAAACCACTATAGAGGACCCTACCAAATAGGCACGAAACTTATCCAAGGTAAAAGCTACTGCCAACAACTCCTTCTCAGTAGTTGTGTAGTTCCTTTGAGCCTCATTCAAAGTTTTGCTTGCATAATAAATCACATAGGGCTTTCCATCTTCTCTTTGCCCCAAAACAGCCCCCATAGCAAGATCACTTGCATCACACATTACCTCAAAAGGTAATTTCCAATTTGGGGCTCTCACTATTGGTGTAGTTGTGAGGAATTGCTTCAGTTCCTCAAAACTCTTCTGACATTTCTCATCCCACACAAACTTGGCATCCTTTACCAAGAGTTCACAAAGAGGTTTTGAGATTTTTGAGAAATCCTTAATGAACCTCCTATAGAACCCGGCATGTCTTAGGAATTGCCTAATTCCTTTAACATTTGTGGGAGGTGGCAACTTAACAATTAGCTCCACCTTTGCCTTATCTACCTCAATGCCATTCTTGGAGATTATATGTCCTAAGACAATTCCTTATTGTACCAAAAAATGGCACTTCTCCCAATTTAGCACTAGGTCTTTCTCAATACATCTTTGGAGAACAACTTCTAAGTGCATGATGTGACTCATGCAACGACGCCATTTGATTCATCCCCGGCAACGGTGCCATTTGATGCGACTCATGGTAGCTTAGCTTTAAAGGCGTATCAACAAAATTTATACCTTAGATACTATTACTAAAGTAGCCAAGCTACTATAGCATAGTGGTTCTAGGATCCTTCACTGGGAAGGGTTTTCGCAAACACAAGTGATATTCAAATTAGGAAAATAGGTGATTTTCTTATGGATGTTAGCTTTAAAAGAAAATGTAAATGGTTTAGAAAGATTTAAACTAATTTAAGCTAACATTAAAGACTAAAATGAAAGGGTGTAAAAACAAGTTTCTCAAAGATAGGATAGCTATGCTCTAGCTCTTATGCAAATTGGAAATCTCAAGATAGGCTCCTCGCGTTAGGGTTGCAACTATGGTGATGCTTGCTTCCCGAACCGGTATGGATTTAGCCAATCAAGTTTTAATCCTTTAAAATGGCAAAACAGATGGTAGTGGATTTCATCAATGGTTATTCACCTTAGACTTCCTTTGAATGGCTCGTAAGAGATAACTAATGGTCTAAAGCCAAAAGCTTACCAAATATTGGCAACTCAAAGTCATTCCGGGTGATAAACTCACCTTTCAATGGCCATTGAAATTGGTTCTAATGGATTAATGCAAAACTTGGAATTGAAAACCTCACCTTCCAATAGCTCGTAGGAGATAACTAATGGATAGAAATCCAAAAGCTTATCAAGTATTGGCCGTTGGAAGTTGTCCAATGGAAATAAAAACTAAACTTTGCATTAATGAACCATTAATGAAAAACGACTACCTTACCTTCCGGGTGCGAGAAATTTCCATGGGAATGCATCCAAGCCATCACATAACATCCATACTTTGAGAAACTTAAAAGGTTTTAGCCTCTCATCCTTGGGGATTTCATCCTCCAAGGATGTTTGGCTACTAAGAAAATAAGAAAGAAAAGAGAAGAAGAAACAGAGCAAGGCTCTGTGGTATATTTCAATATATATGGGTATATTACATATTTTTCTCCATATGTTTCAACGGATGCAAAGGAGTTTATATAGAGAAGTTTTTCCAACCTTCCTAGCTAAGAAATCTTATGATTGGTGGATTACAAGGAGAAGAATGGAAATTTATACAAAAATATCTAAAAGAAAAGATCTCGTGTGGAGTCGGCAAAACAGGGGAGGGGGTGTGCGAAATTCGCACACCATTCAGAAGGTGTGCGAAATTTTCGCACACCTGGAGCAGTTTTCTTCCGAAGGTTATAACTTCCTCGTTTCAGCTCCAAATCGTACACGGTTTGAAGCGTTGGATTCTTGACTTCTTGAGCTTTGAAACGGTATATAGCATGTAGAAAATGGACTTCGGGAAGTGATCTAAAAGTGCCAAAGAAGACTGCAGCTGCTGTCCTCAGTTTTCCTCCTTGCTTCTCTTTGCTTCTCTTTTGCTTTTCTTTGCTTCTCTTTGCTTCTCTCTTTTTGTTGGCTTGCTTTGGTGTAGCTAAAAGCTTGATTTAGCTTGTCCAAGTAGCTCCTCCATCATTTGGCATGCTTGAATTGATTCATAAGCTGATATAAACATGTAAACTTGCCACAAAATGGTTAAAACCAATTACTAAGGACCTTAATGAATTAATTGGGTTAAATGAATATGATTACTACACAAAGGTGCTTAAAACCATTATAATTAGGTCTACAAAATAGCACTTTTTGGTAGTAATCACACCCCCCAACCGACTCATTGCTAGTCTCTTAGCAATGGAGGAGATAAAAACTAAGTAAACTATAATAATATACATAAAAGGGATCATGCAAATAACTCCAAAAAATGATATGAGTGGCATGATTGGATCAAAATTTCACATGGCAAGTCAAGGATATAAAACTCAATCATCAACAAGAGTCATCAAATAACTTACCTATCACAACATGCAAAGAGCGGGCATTATGCAAATTTGAGTATCAAAATAATTTCCACTCCCAAAGGACCAACTCTTAATCTTCCACAAAAATCTATGTGTTATTTATTAGTTTCCGAATATAGTATGTCAAACTAATCTCTCCCCTCAACCTAGTTCTTTTCAAAGCTTAGCAAACTAATCAACCTCCAATAGGCTAAGAACGCACCTCTTTTCTTTTACAATTTTTTCTTGTAGGAGTGCAAAGCTTAAAGACATTCTTTTCTAAATTGTCCATGTAACGGGGGTCCATCGATGACTCCCAACCAATCAAGGTTTAGGGCATCAAGCTTTAAGGATTTTTCAACCACTAACTCCTCGGATTTCACCCCGGACTTTTGAGAATGAATTTTTAAATACCCAAGCACCTACAGTATGTTAAACTCCACCTATCCACCCTTGTAACGAGCATTGAGGTCGGTGACTCCCAACCAATTAAGGCTTAGGGCACCAGGTTTTAAAGATTTTCACCATATACCCCTCAGACCTTGCTCGGGTTTCAAGGCAAGCAAACATTTTTCTTTTTCTCTTTCAAGGGCTCATTGGCCTTTTACAAGGTGTCCCAACACTATTAAATGAGGTCAAAGGTACCAAGTCTAAAATTTTCCTAAGTCAAGAGGGAAATAGTTCTTCATCTTATAATCAGAACCTATTGTGCTTAGTGTGTAGATAGCTTAAAGTGGAAGAACTAAGCTTGAATTCACTAGAAGTTTCAACAATTCATCAACTTTAGTAAGCATAATACAAACTCTAAGACTATGGCAATAAGATAAGAATTTAATTTTTCCCATTTACTTTTGAGAATTTTTCCTTAATAACCATGGAGAGTAGAATAAAAACTTAAAAAATTTTAAATTAAGCAAAAAGCAACTAAATTACCAAAATAACTTAGCATTAATAACAAAAACTTCCTTCCTCAACTCTCCCCCCAACCAAGCTGAACATTGTCTTCAATGTGACAAAGCGATTAAAAAAATAGGGAGGAAGTGGTACCTCTTGAGTAATATGAAGTATGAGTCATGTAGGAGAAACCACATGTTTCAAAGAAAACATAAGAGTTAGTGAGTAGAGGAAATAGAAAAATGCCAAGTTTTAAACAAGAGTTGATGTCTATATATGATGTATCATCAGTAATACATCCAATATAAAGCATCAAAACATGGAATTATCTATACTAATATGTAAATACAAAAATTAAAGAGATGATCAAGTAATGGAAGGGTCATGTGGAATTGATGCATCTGTGGTGGCCTTCTGAGTAGGTTGGATCAAGACTTTGGCCTCTATTTTGGTATTCTCCTTGGATGGCATAGTCTTCTCAACTGGAGCTCTCAGTTGGAGCTATGGGTTTTGATGGTTTAAGGAGGTCACAAATGGAGTGAGAGGCTTCATGTGTGTGATCCCAGGGTACGCGGGGCTCTTTGACTGCTCTGGGGAGCTGTGGCATAGCCTCCCCGGGTCTTAGGCATAATGGAGTAAAGAAATGAGGCTTAGAGGCTTAGGTTTGGGGAGGGTAGGGATGAAGAAGCTGAAACATTCGCACCATGCAAGGGGTGTGCGAAATTTTCGCACAGGGCACTATTCACCCGCGCAAATGCAAAATTGTAGCTCCTTCAAATGGCCATAACTTCTTCGTTTCAAATCCAAATTGATCACCGTTTAAAGCACTGGACTCCTGACTTCCTAAGCTTCAAAACGACATATGGCATGCATAATTTGAGCTCCAGAAAGTGCTCCAAAAACGTGTCCAACAGTAGCAAAAATGGGTGTGGCTGCAACATTTCCGTTTAAGCTTTGCACAGTCATCTTCAAACGGCCATAACTTCTTCGTTTCAACTCCAAATTGAGCACCGTTTGAAGCTATGAACTCCTGACTTCCCAAGCTTTGAAACAAGATATAGTACGTATGAAATGGACTTCGGGAATTACTCCAAAAGTGGCTGTCATGACTGTCATCAAGAATGCTTCATGGCAAATTTCTTTTTGCTTCCCCTGTTTCCTCTGTTTCACCTCCATTTCGATTTTTGCAAGCATCGTACCTGCATGACCACTTCAAAACTCATCTCAAAAACATATTAAAACTAAATTAAAGCTAAGAATTCAAACTAAAACATGCATAAATTTAAAGAAAGCATAGAATTTAAATGAAGCTGATAGCATGTACCCCAAAAAGAAGATGAACTATTTAGCTCATCCTCACTCACACACCCACGTCAGGCTGAATTCCCCTTGGCTCCCAAACAAAATTGGCATCCTTCCCATTTGGTCCAAGGGAATTTGTTTCTCTTCTCTTCCCTAGAGAAGTGGATGCTTCAAAGGATTTAGGTAACCCTTTATCATCTTGAACCTTATGATTTTCAATGGAAGGTTGGTCCATAGAGTTGTCATAGAAATCCCCCACCAAAGTGTCGATCTTCAACACTTTCCTTGATCTTTTTGTATTGGTTCCTTGAAGGTTATGGTGGGGTTGAGGAGGAAGCTTCCTTTTCTCCCTTGCTATGTCGAGATTGGTGAGCTTCTCAATGGAGTCTTGAACTTTTTCTATCCTTAGTGATAGATCTTTATAAACCTCCTCCATTCTTACATTTATTGAACTCTCCAAATTATCAATCTTTTCATTAAGATGAGAGTTGATCTTTTGTTGCTCACCTAAAAAGTCCTCCATGACTTTGCTTATCTTCAAAATGGCTTGCTCCAATGAAGATGTACTCATTGATGGTTGAAGTTGAGGTTGGGTTGTAAGGTTGGGATGGTTATTCCAACTTGAGGTGTAGGAGCTTTGGTAACTGCGCATTTCTCTCATAGTTGGAATGGTAGGGCACTCCCCTACCGTATGCTCATATGAATCATCTCCATTCAAAGCATACTTACTACCCCATTGGCTTTGTTGAACTTGCCTTTTCCCCAATTCAATCCGATCCCTCATGGATAAGTATGCGAATTTGTCCTTCGGTTGATGTTGAGAGCTTTGATCACTACCCCATTGGCTTTGTTGAGTATAGTGGTGAGTATTCCCGCCTGTCACGCGGGTGACCTGGGTTCGGTCCCCGGCAACGGCGCCATTTGATGCGACTCATGCAACGGCGCCATTTGATTCATCCCCGGCAACAGCGCCATTTGATGCGACTCATGGTAGCTTAGCTTTAAAGGCGTATCAACAAAATTTATACCTTAGATACTATTACTAAAGTAGCCAAGCTACTATAGCATAGTGGTTCTAGGATCGTTCACTGGGAAGGGTTTTCGCAAACACAAGTGATATTCAAATTAGGAAAATAGGTGATTTTCTTATGGATGTTAGCTTTAAAAGAAAATGTAAATGGTTTAGAATAATTTAAACTAATTTAAGCTAACATTCAAGACTAAAATGAAAGGGTGTAAAAACAAGTTTCTCAAAGATAGGATAGCTATGCTCTAGCTCTTATGCAAATTGGAAATCTCAGGATAGGCTCCTCGCGTTGCGGTTGCAACTATGGTAATGCTTGCTTCCCGAACCGGTATGGATTTAGCAAATCAAGTTTTAATCCTTTAAAATGGCAAAACAGATGGTAGTGGATTTCATCAATGGTTATTCACCTTAGACTTCCTTTGAATGGCTCGTAAGAGATAACTAATGGTCTAAAGCCAAAAGCTTACCAAATATTGGCAACTCAAAGTCATTCCGGGTGATAAACTCACCTTTCAATGGCCATTGAAATTGGTTCTAATGGATTAATGCAAAACTTGGAATTGAAAACCTCACCTTCCAATAGCTTGTAGGAGATAACTAATGGATAGAAATCCAAAAGCTTATCAAGTATTGGCCGTTGGAAGTTGTCCAATGGAAATAAAAACTAAACTTTGCATTAATGAACCATTAATGAAAAACGACTACCTTACCTTCCGGGTGCGAGAAATTTCCATGGGAATGCATCCAAGCCATCACATAACATCCATACTTTGAGAAACTTAAAAGGTTTTAGCCTCTCATCCTTGGGGATTTCATCCTCCAAGGATGTTTGGCTACTAAGAAAATAAGAAAGAAAAGAGAAGAAGAAATAGAGCAAGGCTCTGTGGTATATTTCAATATATATGGGTATATTACATATTTTTCTCCATATGTTTCAACGGATGCAAAGGAGTTTATATAGAGAAGTTTTTCCAACCTTCCTAGCTAAGAAATCTTATGATTGGTGGATTACAAGGAGAAGAATGGAAATTTATACAAAAATATCTAAAAGAAAAGATCTCGTGTGGAGTCGGCAAAACAGGGGAGGGGGTGTGCGAAATTCGCACACCATTCAGAAGGTGTGCGAAATTTTCGCACACCTGGAGCAGTTTTCTTCCGAAGGTTATAACTTCCTCGTTTCAGCTCCAAATCATACACGGTTTGAAGCGTTGGATTCTTGACTTCCTGAGCTTTGAAATGGTATATAGCATGTAGAAAATGGACTTCGGGAAGTGCTCCAAAAGTTCAAAAGAAGACTGCAGCTGCTGTCCTCAGTTTTCCTCCTTGCTTCTCTTTGCTTCTCTTTTGCTTTTCTTTGCTTCTCTTTGCTTCTCTCTTTTTGTTGGCTTGCTTTGGTGTAGCTAAAAGCTTGATTTAGCTTGTCCAAGTAGCTCCTCCATCATTTGGCATGCTTGAATTGATTCATAAGCTGATATAAACATGTAAACTTGCCACAAAATGGTTAAAACCAATTACTAAGGACCTTAATGAATTAATTGGGTTAAATGAATATGATTACTACACAAAGGTGCTTAAAACCATTATAATTAGGTCTACAAAATAGCACTTTTTGGTAGTAATCAGTGCAACAAACACTCTTGATAAGAACCTCCATATACAGTGATGTCATCCATGAAGACTTCCATGATGCGCTCCACCATATCACTGAATATGCTTAGCATACATCTTTGGAAAGTTGCAGGTGCATTACATAGACCAAAAGGCATCCTCCTATAGGCAAAAGTACCAAAGGGGCAAGTGAAGGTTGTCTTTTCTTAATCTTCCAAATCAATCTCTATTTGGAAGTACCCCGAGTAACCATCCAAAAAACAGTAGAAAGGATGCCCTGAGACTCTCTCAAGGACTTGGTCCATGAAAGGCAATGGGAAATTGTCCTTCCTAGTCACTGAATTCAACCTCCTGTAGTCTATACACACCCTCCATCCTGAGGTAAGACGTGTAGAGACTTCCTCCCCTTTCTCATTCTGGATCACAGTAATTCCAGATTTCTTTGGGACTACTTGGGTTGGGCTCACCCACAAGCTATCTGAAATGGAATATATGATCCCTGCTTGAAGTAGCTTTAGAACTTCACCCCTTACCACCTCTTGCATGTTGGGATTCAACCTCCTCTGGGGCTGCCTCACTGGTTTTGCATCTTCCTCCATGTAGATATGGTGGGTGCATACCAAAGGGCTAATCCCTTTCAGATCAGAAATTTGCCATCCAATGGCTTTTTTGCATTTTTTGAGGACTCCCAAAAGACTATCCTCTTGATCACTTGTGAGAGTTGAAGAAACCACCACTGGACATTTCTCATCTTCCTCCAAATATGCATACTTCAAATCAACAGGAAGTGACTTCAAAACTAGCTTTGGAGGGTCCTCCGTAGCTACTCCTTGTGAGTCCTCCTTATTGAACAGTGGTAAGATCTCTTCCCGTCTCCTCCAAGGAGACATGATGGCTAACACATCAGAGGGTTCAGGTAACCCTTCTTCAAGCACTCAAAGGATTTCATTCAAGCTCTCTTCTAAATTCTTGTCACAATGCTCTTCAACCAAAGTTTGATCAAGCACACCTCCTCCAATCCTTCCTCCTCTTCTGGGTGAAGATGCCTCTTGCATAGGTGGAATATGTTTAGTTCCAAGGTCATGTTTCCAAATGTGAGCTGCATCACCCCATTCCTACAATTGATGATGGCATTGGAGGTAGCTAGGAAAGGTCTCCCAAGGATGATTGGCACATAATTTGCTTCCTTAACAGTGGGATCGGTATCAAGCACCACAAAATCCACGGGATAGTAGAATTTGTCCACTTGAACTAGAACATCCTCTATCACCCCCTTGGGATTTTGACTGACCTATCAGCTAAGGAGAGAGTTATGGTTGTGGGCTTCAATCCTCCAAGTCCCAGTTGCTTGTACACAGAGTATGGGAGCAAATTCACACTTGCCCCCAACTCTAGTAAAGCCTTCTCCACATGTGTCCCTCCAATGTTGACTGAAATGGTGGGATATCCCGGATCTTTGTACTTAATTGGAGACTTACTCTGAATGATGGCACTTACTTGCTCAATGAGGAATGCCGTCTTTCTCACATTTAACCCTCTCTTGACCGTGCACAAGTCCTTTAAAAATTTTGCATATGTGGGGACTTGCTTGATCATATCAAGTAAGGGTATATTCACCTTCACTTGTCTCAAAACTTCAAGAATTTATGATGAATTCTTGATTCCCTTCTTTCCATGTAAAGCTTGAGGAAAAGGGGGAGGCATATGTTTCTTCATCATATCCTCTTTAATCACTATCCTTGGCTTTTCTTCAATGCTTGATTTAGATGCATTTTTCTTCCCACTCTTCTCTTCTTGGTTATTACTCTCTTTAACCAAGGTTCTCTTTGACATGAGTTCTTCATCTTGCCTCACCTTAGGCAAGGGTTGATCAACCTCCTTCCCACTCCTCAAGGTGATCACAGCTTTGACCTCCCTCAACTTTGAAGACTTCCCATCTTGGGTTTCAACTTCATGAACACCCTTTGGATTTTGGCTTGGTTGAGAGGGAAACTTTCCTTTCTCATTCACTGTGTTGAGGTTGGTAAGCCTAGAGATGGAGTATTGAATGTTATCTATCTTCTGAGATAGATCATTTTGCATCCCATCCATTCTCTTGATTTGAGAACTCTCAACATTTTCAATCTTTTGGTGCAATTGGGAGTTGATTGCCTTTTGTTCACCCACAAAGTCACCCATGACTTTACTTAGGTTCACAATGGCTTGCTCCACTGAAGAGGTTTGTTGAGGTGCTTGGGTTTGGGCTTGTGGTTGGTATGGAGGTGGCCTTAGTTTCCAAGAAAATTTTGGATGGTTTCTCCAGCTTGAATTATAGGTGTTTCCATAAGGTGCATTGTTGTTGGGCCTAAATTGCCCCACAACATTGGCTTGATCACCTAACATCTCCCTCACAGCTGGGATGGTTGGGCACTCATCTACCACATGATCACATGATTGGCAAATGGTGCATGGCATGACATGGGCTTGTGTCTCGGAAATGGCTTGGACTTCATGCATTTTTTTCAACTCAAGTTCTTCCAACCTCCTTGCCATTGTTGCCACCTTAGCTTTCATGTCCATGTCCTCACTTAACATGTACATTCCACTCTTTGGATTGACAGGAGCTTTCATCTTTCCCATTTCTCTTGAGTTGGGCTCATCCCATCCTCTTGATACCCCAGATACATAACTTAAAAAGTCCATGGCTTCTTTCGGATTCTTACTCATAAAATCTCCCCCACACATGGTTTCAAGAATTTGCTTCATGGAGGAAGACATCCCATCATAAAATAGCTCACCAAGAGCCATGTATCAAAGCCATGATGAGGACAGGCATTGATGGCCTCCATATACCTTTCCCAACATTCATAGAACTTCTCATTTTCTTTGGCAGAAAAGTTTGAGATTTGTCTCTTCAACCCATTGGTCCTATGGGTGGGGAAAAATTTCTTCAAAAATTCGGCCTAAAGATCAACCCAATTCCTTATGCTCCTTAGCCTTAAAGAGTTAAGCCATATTTTTGCCTTGTCCTTCAAAGTAAAAGGGAATAGCTTAAGTCTCATCAAGTCTATTGAAGCTCCTCCCTCTCTAAAAGTATTGCACACCTCCTCAAACTCCTTGATGTGGGCATATGGGTTCTCACTCTCCATTCCATGGAAATTTGGTAGGAGGGGCACAATATGGGGCCTTATAATTAGCTGCTCAAGAGGAGGTACGATGCATGAGGGTGCACTCATCCTTGGTGGGTGCATTCTATCCCTCATGGATAGATATGCATTTGGATTACCCCCTTGACCGTGTTGTGAATTCTAATCCTCTTGTGGAGGTCCATGATGTTTACACAGATATCCAACTCTGTGTCTTGAGGATTCTCTATCCTTACTAGTCTTCCCTCTTGGTCTCGAATCCAATAGGGCATGCACAAGTTACAACTTACCTGAAAACAAAACAAAGACAATAAAAACAATAGAAAGCTAAAAGAAAGTCAAGGTTAGAAAGAAAATGAAAGTAAACTTAACAAAAGGAATTCTACAATTAAAAGAAAGGAAATGAAGTTAGTGAAAAAGGAATTCACCAAACTTGTGATGGAAATCACAAGTAGCCTTTAATAAGTTGTATCACTGTATCGTGGCACCATCCCCGGCATCTGCTCCATTTTGATTCGTGCCCAGTTGGGTATTTTAATCAAAAATATTTATAAATCCTATGACCTCATACTAGCGTAGCAAAGCTACTATAGTATAGCAGCTCTAGGGTCGAACTTTGGGATGGGTTTTCATTCTAACAATGATAGACTCAAGATTAGAAATTGAGTCTGATGATTTCCTTTGTCAAAAACTTAAAGTTTAAAAGAAAATAAAATTTGTTTTGAAAGTGGTGTTTGGAACTAAACTAACATAGAACTAGGTAAAAATGGAAGAAATAAAGTCCCCCGGAGCTAAGGGTTGCTAGGATCAAGTTCAGAATGCAAAGTGGGAAATTCCGGATTTTTCTCCTCGTATTGGGGACAACAACATAAAGGATGGTTGTTTCCCGAACCGGTATAGGTTTAACAATGAAGATTTAATCCATAAAAAGTCAATAGAAATGGTAGTCAAGTTCCATTAATGGCTTTAGACACTATGGGTCTTCACCTTGAGCCACTTTCCAATGGCTCGTACATGATAACTAATGGTCTGATGTAGATCTAGTAATAAGTATCCACAGAGACCTAAAGCTTATCATGTATTGGCCATTCAAAGTGATTCTAATGGATTTAAAGCAAAACTTTAGATTTAAAAGCCATTTATGAACTTTAACTACCTGTATTTAATTCACGAGAGTTTTCCACTTTTGCATCTGGACTTTTCACCTAGCTTCCTTCACTCCAAGAAACCAAAGGTTTAGCCTCTCATCCTCTGGGAAAACATCCTCAGAGGTTGTTTGACTTCCAAGAAAAAGAAAATAGTAGAGAGAAAAGGAAAGCAAAGAGATCTCTGTATTTCACTAAGTGTAAAATATACAATATATGTTTCGAGAGATGATTTCCACCCCTCTTATAGTCTTTACAAAGCAAAGCCTGTGATTGGCTAATTACAGGATAAGAAAGGAATTTACATCAAAAAATACAAAAGAAAAGATCTCATGTGGAGTTGGCAAAACAGAGGAGATTCCGCACCAAAGACGCATTGGCTGGTGCGAATTTCGCACTTGCATGGGCTGGTGGTGCGAAATTCACACTTTGAAGTTCCAATTTCGCAAGGTGCGAAATTGTCTCTCAGCTTGATGCAGTTGTCTTCCGAAGACCATATCTTCCTCATTTCAGCTCCAAATCATACACGGTTTGAAGTATTATATTCTTGACTTCCTGAGATTTGAAATGGTATATAGCATGTAGAAAATGAACTTCGGGAAGTGCTCCAAAAGTGCAAAGGAAGACTGCAGCTGCTGTCCTCTGTTTTCTTCACTCTGTTTTCCTCTTTGCTTCTCTCCTTTACTTGGCTTGTCTTAATGATCCAAAAAGCCGTCAAAACACTAAAACTAGCCACAAATATGATTAGAAGTCATTGCTAGATCCTTAACATGCCAATTGGAATAAAAGTGGAGAACTACTACACAAAAGTGCTTAAAACATAATGAATTAAAGGCACAAAATAACACTTTTTGGGTAGTAATCAGTCAGTATCGGAGAAGGGTACAATTTGGGAGAGTACCGACGACTGGTAGAATTCGAGCGAGTATTGGAAAAGGATTGAATCCAGGAGAGTACCGCAAAAGGATCCGGCCGAGTACCGGAAAAGGTAGAATCAAGGTGAGTATTGGAGAAGGGTAGAATCCGGGCGAGTACCGGAGAAGGGTAGAGTCTGGGCAAGTACCAAGGAAGTGTAGAATATGTGTGAGTATCGAAAAATGGTCCGGGCAAGTACCGGGAAAGGTAGAATCTAGGTGAGTATCGGAGAAGGGTAGAATCCGAACAAGTACCGGAGAAGGGTAGAATCCGGGCAAGTACTGGAGAATGGTGAAATTTGGGTGAGTACCAGAAAAAGGTATGGGTGAGTACCGGGAAAGGTAGAATCTAGGTGAGTACTCGAGAAAAGTAGAATCCAAACGAGTACCGAAGAAGGATAGAATCCGGGCGAGTACCGAAAAAGGGTCTGCGCGAGTAATAGGAATGGTAGAATCAGGGTGGGTACCGGAGAAGTGTAGAATCCAAGCGAGCACCGAAAAATGGTAGAATCCGGGCGAGTACTGGAGAAGAGTAGAATTCGGGCGAGTACCAAAAAAGGACCCGGGCGAGTACTGAGAAAGGTAGAATCAAGACGACTACGAGAGAAGGGTAGAATCCGAGAGAGTACCGCAAAAGGGTAGAATCCGGGCGGGTACTGGAGAAGGGTGCAATCCGGGCGAGTACCGGAGAAGGCTTGAATCCGAGCGAGTACCGGAGAAGGGTAGAATCCAAGCGAGTACCGAAAAAGGGTCTTGGTGAGTGGCGAGAAAGGTAGAATCCAAACAAGTACCAGAGAAGGGTAGAATCCGGGCGAGTACTGTAGAATGGTAGATTCTAGGCGAGGATCGGTAAAGGGTAGAATCCGGGCGAGTATCAAAAAAGGGTCTGGGCGAGTACCAGGAAAGGTAGAACCCCGCCAAGTACCGAAGAAAGGTAGAATCCGAGCGAGTATTCAAAAAGGGTCCGTGGCGAGTACCGGGAATGGTAGAATCCAGGCAAGTACCGGAGAAAGGTAGAAATCGGGCGAGTATCAAAAAAGGGTCCGGGCGAGTACCGGGAAAGGTAGAATCCAGGCGAGTACCGAAGAAGTGTGGAATTCAAGCAAGTACCGGAGAAAGGTAGAAACCGGGCGAGTATCAAAAAAGGGTTTGGGCGAGTACCGAGAAAGGTAGAATCTAGGTGAGTACCATGAATGGTAGAATCAGGGCGAGTACCGAAAAAGGGTCCGGGCGAGTACTGGAGAAGGGTAGAATCTGGGCGAGTACTGGAGAAGGGTAGAATTCGGGCGAGTACCGAAGAAGGGTACAATCCGGGCGAGTACTGAAAAAGGGTTGAATCTAGGCGAGTACCGAAAAAGGATAGAATCCAAGTGAGTACCGCAAAAGGGTCGAATCTGAGCGAGTACCGTAAAAGGGTTCGGGCGAGTACCGGGAAAGGTAGAATCCATGCGAGTACCGAAGAAGGGTAGAATCAGGGCGAGTACCAAAAAAGGGTTCAGGCGAGTATCGGAGAATGGTAGAATCTGAGCGAGTACCGAAGAAGGGTAGAATATGGGCGAGTACCGAAAAAAGGTCCGGGCAAGTATTTGAAAAGGTAGAATCCAGGCGAGTACCGGAGAAGGGTAGAATCTGGGCGTGTACCGGAGAAGGGTAGAATCCGGGCGAGTATCGGAGAAGGGTAGAATTCGTGTGAGTACTGGAAAAAAATCCGAACGAGAACTGGGAAAGGTCAAATCCAGGCGAGTACCGGAAAAAGATAGAATCCTGACGAGTACCGAAGAAAGGTAAAATCTGGGCGAGTATCGAAGAAGGGTAGAATCCGGGCGAGTACCGACGACTGGTAGAATCCGGGCGAGTACCGAAAAAGGGTTGAATCCGGGCAAGTACCGTAAAATGGTAGAATTCGGGTGAGTACCGTAAAAGAGTCTGGACAAGTACAGCAAAAGGGTCCGGGCGAGTACCAGGAAAGGTAGAATCCAGGTGAGTATCGGAGAAGGGTAGAATTTGGGCGAGTACTAAAGAATGGTACAATCCGGGCAAGTATCGAAGATGGGTAGAATTCGGGCGAGTGTTGGAGAATGGTAGAATCCGGGCGAGTACTCAAAAGGGGTCCGGGCAAGTACGGAATCCAGGTGAATACCGGAGCAGGAGAGAATCTGGGCGAGTACCGGGAAATGTAGAATCCAGGTGAGTATCGGAGAAAGGTAGAATCCGGGCGAGTACTGCAGAATGGTAGATTCCGGGTGAGTACCAGTGAAGAGTAGAATCTGGGAGAGTATTGGGAAAGGTAGAATACAGGCGAGTACCGGAGAAGGGTAGAATCCGGGCGAGCCCCAAGGAAGTGTAGAATCCGGGCAAGTACCGAAAATGAGTATGTTCGAGCGAGTACGGAAATTGGGTCTAGGCGAGTACCGGGAAAGGTAGAATCTAGGTGAGTACTAGAGAAGCGTAGAATCCGAGCGAGTACCGGAGAAGGGTAGAATCCGTTCCAGTACCGGAGAAGGGAGAATTCGGGTGAGTACCGGAGAAGGGTTGAATCCAGTAGAGTACTGGAGAATGACAGAATCGGGGAGTGTACCGAAAAAGGGTTTGGACGAGTACCGGGCAAGGTAGAATCTTGGCGAGTACCAGAGAAGGATAGAATCCGAGAGAGTACTAGGGAAGGGTAGAATCCGAGCAAGTACCAGAGAAGGGTAGATTCCGAGCGAGTACTGAAAAATGATAGAATTGGGGCGAGTACCGGAAAAGGGTCCAGACGAGTACCGAGAAAGGTAGGATACAGGTGAGTACCGGAGAAGGGTAGAATTCGGGCATGTATCGGAGAAGGGAAGAATCCGAGCGAGTATCGGAGAAGTGTAGAATAGGGGAGAGTATCGGAAAAGGGTCCGGACAAGTACTAAGAAAGGTAGGATGCAGGCGAGTACCAGAAAAAGGTAGAATCCGGGTGAGTAACGGAGAAGGGTAGAATCGGGGCGTGTATCAGAGAAGGGAAGAGTCCTGAAGACTACCGGAGAAGGGTATAATTGAGGCGAGTACCAAAAAAGGGTCCGGGCAAGTGATTACTACCCAAAAAGTGCTATTTTGCGCCTTTAATTCATTATGTTTTAAGCACTTTTGTGTAGTAGTTCTCCATTTTTATTCCAATTGGCATGTTAAGGACCTAGCAATGACTTCTAATCATATTTGTGGCTAGTTTTAGTGTTTTGACAACTTTTTGGATCATTAAGACAAGCCAAGTAAAGGAGAGAGGCAAAGAGGAAAAACAGAGGAAAACAGAGTGAAGAAAATAGAGGACAGCAGCTGTAGTCTTCCTTCACACTTTTGGAGAACTTTCTGAAGTCCATTTTCTACATTCTATATACCATTTCAAAGCTCAGGAAGTCAAGAATCCAACGCTTCAAACCGTGTACGATTTGGAGCTGAAATGAGGAAGATATGGCCTTTGGAAGACAACTGCACCAAGCATGTGCGAATTTCGCACAGCAGCCCATGCAAGTGCGAAATCTCCTCTGTTTTGCCGACTCCACATGAGATCTTTTCTTCAGATATTTTTGTATAAATTTCCATTCTTCTCCTTGTAATCCACCAACCATAAGATTTCTTAGCTAGGAAGGTTGGAAAAACTTCTCTATATATATTCCCTTGCATCCATGTAATACATATATAAGTATGTAGAATCAATCAATATATAGAATATACAAAGCCTTGCTCTATTTTTCCTTCTCTTTACTATTTTCTTTTTCTTGGAAGCCAAACAACCTCTGAGGATGTTTTCCCAGAGGATGAGAGGCTAAACCTTTGGTTTCTTGGAGTGAAGGAAGCTAGGTGAAAAGTCCAGATGCAAAGGTGGAAAACTCTCGTGCATTAAATACAGGTAGTTGGAGTTCATAAATGGCTTTTAAATCTAAAGTTTTGCTTTAAATCCCTTAGAATCACTTTGAATGGCCAATACATGATAAGTTTTAGGTCTCTGTGGATACTTATTGCTAGATCCACATCAGACCATTAGTTATCATGTACGAGCCATTGGAAAGTGGCTCAAGGTGAAGACCCATAGTGTCTAAAGCCATTAATGGAACTTGACTACCATTTCCATTGACTTTTTATGGATTAAATCTTCATTGTTAAACCTATACCGGTTCGGGAAACAACCATCCTTTATGTTGTTGTCCCCAATACGAGATGAGAAATCCGGAATTTCCACTTTGCATTCTGAACTTGATCCTAGCAACCCTTAGCTCCGGGAGACTTTCTTTCTTTCATTTTACCTAGTTCTATATTAGTTTAGTTTCAAACACCACTTTCAAAAAAAAATTTATTTTCTTTTAAACTTTAAGTTTTTGACAAAGGAAATCATCATATTCAATTTCTAATCTTGAGTTTATCACTGGTAGAATGAAAACCCATCCCAGAGTTCGACCCTAGAGCTGCTATACTATAGTAGCTTTGCTACGCTAGTATGAGGTCATAGGATTTATAAATATTTTTTTATTAAAATACCCAACTGGGCACGAATCAAAATGGCACCGTAGTTGGGGATGGTGCCACTTTGCAGTGATATGATCTTTTGAGAACACTTGTGATCTTCATCACAAGTTTGGTGATTTTTCTTTTCTTTTACTAAATCTTTTTAATTTTTCTTTTTCTTTATTTATGTTTTAGTTTACCTTTCAGCTAGTTTTAGTTAGTCTTAATTTTTTTTTAGAATTGTTTTTCTTTTGTTTTCTTTTGTTTTCTCTGTTTTTAATTCACAAATTGCTAGTTGTGCATGTCATATTGAATACAAGATAGCAGAGGAAGCCATGAACTTCTTGAGTTATGTGGCTGAACTTTCAAGAGGATGGGATGAACCAAATGCTAGAGATATGGGAAGAATGACATCTCAACCTAATGCTAAGGCTGAGATGTATATTTTGAAGGAAGAAATAGACATGAAGGCAAAGATTGCAGCTATGGCAAGGAGATTGGAAGAACTAGAAATGAAAAAGATGCAAGAAGTGCAAGCCATCTCTCAAACACCATTGCAAGCTATGCCTTGTGCCATTTGTCTATCTTATGAGCACTTGGTAGAAGAGTGTCCTACCATTCCAACGGTGAGAGAAATGTTTGGTGATTGCAACACCTACAATTCCAACTGGAGGGACCATCCAAAATTCTCTTGGAAACCAAAGCCACCTCAGTACCAGCAACCTACTCAAGCACCTCAGCAAGCCTCAAGTCTTGAACAAGCAATAGTGAATCTTAGCAAGGTCGTGGGAGATTTTATTGGAGAACAAAAATCCATCAACTCTCAACTCAGTCAAAGAATTGACAGAGTAGAGAATAGGATGGATGGAATGCAAAGTGATCTATCTCAGAAGATAGATAATCTCCAATATTCAATCTCAAGGTTTGCCAACCTCAACAAAGTGCAAGAAAAAGGAAACTCTCCTTCTCAACCTTATCAAAATTCCAAGGGTATCCATGAAGTGGAAGCTTAAAAGGAAGAATCTTCAATGGTGAAGGAAGTTAAAACGGTTATCACTTTGAGGAGTGGTAAAGAGGTTGATATGCCCACATCCAAGCTAGAGCATGAGGTAGACAGTGAAACAGAGAAAGAAAAGAGGGAGGAAATCAAAGGAAAGAAAAAGGGGAAAACGATAGAGAAAGATGGTTATGATGTTAATATACTGATTGGCGTGAAAATCCAGTCGGGTCATTTAATAAAAAACATTTATAAAACCTATGACCTCATACTAGTGTAGCAAAGCTACTATAGTATAGTGGCTCTAGGGTCGAACTCTAGGATGGGTTTTCATTCTACCAGTGATATACTCGAGATTAGAAATTGGATTCAATGATTTCCTTTATCAAAAACTTAAAGTTTAAAAGAAAATAAAATTTGTTTTGAAAGTGTTTGAACCTAAATTGACATAAACTAATTAAAAATGGAAGAAAGAAAGTTTCTCGGAGCTAAGGATTGCTAGGATCAAGTTTAGAATGCAAAGTGGAAAATTCCGGATTTTTCTCCTCGCATTGGGGATTTAACCTATAGTTATTTCCCGAACCGGTATAGGTTTAACAATGAAGATTTAATCCATAAAAATCAATAGAAATGGTAGTCAAGGTCCATTAATGGCTTTAGACACTATATAGGTCTTCACCTTGAACCACTTTCCAATGGCTCGTACATGATAACTAATGGACTAATATGGATCTAGCAATAAGCATCCATAAAGACCTGAAGCTTACCATGTAGTGGCCATTCAAAGTGATTCTAAGGGATTTAAAGCAAAACTTTGGATTTAAAAGCCATTTATGAACTTCAACTACCTGTATTTAATGCACGAGCATTTTCTACCTTTGCATCTAGACTTTTCACCTAGCTTCCTTTACTCCAAGAAACCAAGAGTTTAGCCTCTCATCCTCTGAGAAAACATCCTCAGAGGTTGTTTGGCTTCCAAGAAAAAGAAAATAGTAAAGAGAAAATAGAAAATGAGAGAGCTCTGTATATTGCTAAGTGTTAAGCTTAACACCCGTGTTATATTCTTCAAGAGGTGATTTCCACCCCTTATATAGTTTTTACAAAAGCAAAGCTTTTCATTGGCTTGTTACAAGGAGAAGAAAGGAAATTACATCAAAAAATACTTAAGAAAATATCTAAAGTGGAGTCGGCAAAAATAGAGGAGATTTCGCACCACGCATGGGGTGTGCGAAATTTTCGCACACCTGAAGGGGGTGTGCGAAATTCGCACACCATTCGCACACCTAAAGGGGGTGTGCGAAATTTTCGCACACCTGGAGCAGTTGTCTTCCGAAGGCCATAACTTCCTCGTTTCAGTTCCAAATCGTACACGGTTTGAAGCATTGGATTCTTGACTTCCTGAGCTTTGAAACGGTATATAGCATGTAGAAAATGGACTTCGGGAAGTGCTCCAAAAATGCCCAAGAAGACTGTAGCTGCTGTCCTCTATTTCCTCCTTGCTTCTCTTTGCTTTTCTTCTTTGATTGGCTTGTCTTAATGATCCAAAAAGATGTCAAAACACTAAAACTAGCCACAAATATGATTAGAAGTCATTGCTAGGTCCTTAACATGCCAATTGGAATAAAGGTGAAGAATTACTACACAAAAGTGCTTAAAACATAATGACTTAAAGGTGTAAAATGGCACTTTTGTGTAGTAATCATATACAAGGAAAACCATAGAGGATAGTCATCAAGGAAGAATTGATGAAGAAACACATGCATCCACCTTTCCCCCAAGCTTTGTATGGGAAAATCATACAAACCAAGTCTCAAGTGAGGGATTCAAACTTCATATGGGATCCGGGCAAGCTAAATCAGGATCAAATTTTTTGATGGACTTAGTCTTTCTAAAGATTAGCTAGTCCATATCTTTTTGTTTTGTTTATTACTTATTTTAATTTTGATTTCAATGCTTTAATTTTAATTAGTTTTGATTTAACATAAGTTTTTAGATGATCATTGCAGGAGGGACTGCAAAACAGTTGGGTGTACTGTCAAAAAAAAAAAAAAATGATGAAAGAAAAGGAAGAGAAGAGAGAATTCTGGCTATTGGTTCTATTGCCACTTCGGGACATATTTGGAGCACTTTCTCAAGTCCATTTTATACATACTATATACCGTTTCGAAGCTCGGGAAGTCAGAAGTCCAACGCTTTAAACGGTGTCCAAATCGGAGTTGAAACGAAAAAGTTATGGTCATTACAAGAAAATTGCACCGAGCTGAAAGAAAATTTTCGCACGGTGCGAATTCGAGTGCGAAAATCAAAACATGGTGCGAAAATTTTGCACCTTGAAATCCAAAGTGCGAAAAATCCTTTCCAAGGTGTGATTTTTTTTTTAAAAAAGTGCGAAAATGACCAACTGTCTTTTAAACCCATTTTTAAACACCCAATACTCTGTTTTTCATTCCTAAAAGCCATTTTCGACTTCCGAAAGAGTTTTTAAACGTGTGACCATCCAAATTCCGGCCCTCCCTCTCTATTTGAAGCCTCAAGAACA
Organism: Vitis riparia x Vitis rupestris; assembly: GCA_946000675.1. Taxonomy (NCBI): domain Eukaryota; kingdom Viridiplantae; phylum Streptophyta; class Magnoliopsida; order Vitales; family Vitaceae; genus Vitis; species Vitis riparia x Vitis rupestris. The sequence continues at coordinate 12,732,972 of OX253986.1, forward strand.
TGCATTAGAGGAGAGGAGAACCCCGTGCACCATTTAAGAACTCTCTGGAAATCAAAAACCCCCACCTCTCTCCATTTCAGCCATGGCCAAGACTAGAGGAGAGCCCCGTGCACCCTGGGATCACACACATGAAGCCTCTCACTCCATTTCTGACCTCCCTAAACCATCACAACCCATAGCTCCAGCTGAGAGCTCCAGTTGAGAAGACTATGCCACCTAAGGAGACTACCAAAGCAGAGGCTAGAGTCTTGATCCAACCCACTCAAGAGGCCACCACAAATGCATCAGTTCCACAAGACCTTACCATTACTTGATCATCTCTTTACTTTTTGTCTTTATATATTCTACATAGCTCCATGTTTTGATGTCTTATATTCTGGGATTGGATGTATTACTGATGATACATCATATATATAGACATCATTTTAAACTTGGCATTTTTCTATTTCCTCTACTCACTAACTCTTTTGTTTTTTTTTGAAACATGAGGTTTCTCCTATACGACTCAGACTCCATGTCACTAAGGAGGTACCACTTCCTCCCTATTTTTCAATCGCTTTTGTCACATTGAGGACAATGTTCAGCTTGGTTGGGGGGAAAGTTGAGGAAGGAAGTATTGTTAATAATGCTAAGTTATTTTGGTAATTTAGTTGCTTTTTGCTTAATTTAAATTTTTTTTTTTTTTAAGTTTTTAATCTACTCTCCATGGTTATTAAGGAAAAATTCTCAAAAGTAAATGGGAGAAATTAAATTCTTATCTTATTGCCATAGTCTCCGAGTTTGTATTATGCTTATTAAAGTTGATAAATTGTTGAAGCTCCTTTTGATTTCAATCTTAAGTCTTCCACTTTAATCTTTTCACACACTGAACACATTAGATTCCAGTTATAAGATGGAAAACTTTCTCACTCCCTAAACTTAGGAAATTTTCGACTTTGTGCCTTTGACCTCATTCTATTAGTGTTGGGACACCTTATAAAAGGCCAAGGTGTCTTATGAAAAAATTTGCTTCACTTGCTTTGAAACCTGAGCAAGGTCCGAGGGGTATATGGTGAAAATCTTTGAAGCCTGGTGCCCTAAGCCTTTATTGGTTGGGAGTCACCGACCTCACTGCTCGTTACATGGGTGGATGGGTGGAGTTTATATATATATATAAAGAGGTGCGTTCTTAGCCTTTTATATGGGTGTTAGTGTTGCTAAAGTTAGAGAAAAACCTTAGTTGGGGGGAGAATATAGTTTGACATACTATAACTGGAAACTAAGCACCTTAACATTTAGATTTTTGTGGAAGATTAAGAGTTGGTCCTTTGGGAGTGGAAATTATTTTGATACTCAAATTTGCATAATGCCCACTCTTTGTATGTTGTGATAGGTAAGTTATTTGATGACTCTTGTTGATGATTGAGTTTTATATCCTTGACTTGCCATGTGAGAGTTTGATCCAATCATGCCACTTGATTATTTTTTGGAGTGATCAGCATGATTTTGTAAATTATTATATTATCTATTTTTCTTTCTTTTTCTCTCCTTCATTGCTCAGGGACTAGCAATGTGTCAGTTGGGGGGAGTGATTACTACCTAAAAAGTGTTATTTTGCGCCTTTAATTCATTATGTTTTAAGCACTTTTGTGTAGTAGTTCTCCATTTTTATTCCAACTGGCATATTAAGGACCTAGCAATGACTTCTAATCATATTTGTGGCTAGTTTTAGTGTTTTGACAGCTTTTTGGATCATTAAGACAAGCCAAGTAAAGGAGAGAAGCAAAGAGGAACAACAGAGGAAAACAGAGTGAAGAAAACAAAGGACAGCAGCTGCAGTCTTCCTTCACACTTTTGGAGAACATCCCGAAGTCCATTTTTTACATGATATATACCATTTCAAAGCTCAGGAAGTCAAGAATCTAACGCTTCAAACTGTGTACGATTTGGAGCTGAAATGAGGAAGATATGGCCTTTGGAAGAAAACTGCACCAAGCATGTGCGAATTTCGCACAACAGCCCAAGCAAGTGCGAATTTCGCACAGCAGCCCATGCAAGTGCGAAATCTCCTCTGTTTTGCCGACTCCACATGAGATCTTTTCTTCAGATATTTTTGTATAAATTTCCATTCTTCTCCTTATAATCCACCAACCATAAGATTTCTTAGCTAGGAAGGATGGAAAAACTTCTCTATATATGTTCCCTTGCATCCATGTAATACATATATAAGTATGTAGAATCGATCAATATATAGAATATACAGAGCCTTGCTCTGTTTTTCCTTCTCTTTACTATTTTCTTTTTCTTGGAAGCCAAACAACCTCTGAGGATGTTTTCCCAGAGGATGAGAGGCTAAACCTTTGGTTTCTTGGAGTGAAGGAAGCTAGGTGAAAAGTCCAGATGCAAAGGTGGAAAACTCTCGTGCATTAAATACAGGTAGTTGGAGTTCATAAATGGCTTTTAAATCTAAAGTTTTGCTTTAAATCCCTTAGAATCACTTTGAATGGCCAATACATGATAAGTTTTAGGTCTCTGTGGATACTTATTGCTAGATCCACATCAGACCATTAGTTATCATGTACGAGCCATTGGAAAGTGGCTCAAGGTGAAGACCCATAGTGTCTAAAGCCATTAATGGAACTTGACTACCATTTCCGTTGACTTTTTATGGATTAAATCTTCATTGTTAAACCTATACCGGTTCGGGAAACAACCATCCTTTATGTTGTTGTCCCCAATACGAGATGAGAAATCCGGAATTTCCACTTTGCATTCTGAACTTGATCCTAGCAACCCTTAGCTCCGAGAGACTTTCTTTCTTCCATTTTACCTAATTCTATATTAGTTTAGTTTCAAACACCACTTTCAAAACAAATTTTATTTTCTTTTAGACTTTAAGTTTTTGACAAAGGAAATCATCAGATTCAATTTCTAATCTTGAATTTATCACTGGTAGAATGAAAACCCATCCCAGAGTTCGACCTTAGAGCTGCTATACTATAGTAGCTTTGCTACGCTAGTATGAGCTCATAGGATTTATAAATATTTTTTTATTAAAATACCCAACTGGGCACGAATCAGCAAGTACCGAGAAAGGTTGAATCCATGCAAGTACCAGAGAAGGTAGAATCCGGGTGAGTACCGGAGAAGGGTATAATCCTGGTGAGTATCGAAAAAGGGTCCGGGCGAGTATAGGGAAAGGTAGAATCCAGGCGAGTACCGGAGAAGGGTAGAATCTAGTGAGTACCGGAGAATGGTAGAATCCGGGCAAGTACCATGAAATGTAGAATCCAGGTGAGTATCGAAGAAGGGTAGAATCTGGTGAGTACCGGTAAATGGTAGAATCCGGGTGAGTACCGAAAAAGGGTCCGGGCGAGTACCGGGAAAGGTAGAATCCAGGCCAGTACCAGAAAATTGTAGAATCCGGGTGAGTACCAAAGAAGTGTAGAATCTGGGCGAGTACCGAAAAAGGGTCCGGGTGAGTACCGGGAAAGGTCGAATCCAGGCGAGTACTGGAGAAGGGTAGAATCCGGGCGAGTACCGGAGAAGGGTAGAATCCGAGTGAGTACCGGAAAAAGATAGAATCCGGACGTGTACCGAAAAAAAGTCCGGGCGAGTTTCGGGAAAAGTAGAATCCAGGCAAGTCCCGGAGAAGGGTAGAATCTGGGTGAGTACCGGAGAAGGGTAGAATCCGGGCGAGTACCGAGAAATGTAGAATCCAAGTGAGTATCGGAGAAAGGTAGAATCCCGGCGAGTATTGGAGAATGGTAGATTCTGGGTGAGTACCGATGAAGGGTAGAATCCGGGCTAGTACCGAAATAGGGTCCGGGCAAGTACCGGGAAAGGTAAAATCTAGGCGAGTACCGGAGAAGGGTATAATCCGGGTGAGTACCGAAAAAAGATCCAGGCGAGTACCGGAAAAGGATCCGGGTGAGTACTGAGAAAGGGTAGAATCCGGGCAAGTATTGGAGAATGGTAGATTTCAGGCAAGTACCGGACAAGGGTACAATCCGGGCGAGTACCGAAAAAGGGTCTGGGCGAGTATAGGGAAAGGTAGAATCCAAGCGAGTACCGGAGATGGGTAGAATCTGGTGAGTACCAGAGAAGGGTAGAATTCGGGCGAGTACCGCGAAATTTAGAATCCAGGTGAGTATCAGGGAAGGGGAGAATCCAGGCGAGTACTAGAGAATGGTAGATTTCGGGCGAGTACCAGTAAAGGGTAGAATTCGGGTGAGTACCGAAAAAGGGTCTGGGCGAGTACCGGGGAAGGTAGAATCCAGGCCAATACCAAAAAATTGTAGAATCCAGGTGAGTACCAAAGAAGTGTAGAATTCGGGCGAGTACCGGTGAAAGGAACAATCCGGGCGAGTACCGACGACTGGTAGAATCTGGACGAGTACCGACGACGGGTAGAATTCGGGCGAGTATCGTGAATGGTAGAATCTAGTCGAGTACCGGAGAATGGTAGAATCCGAGTGAGTACTGGAGAAGGATAGAATCCGGACAAGTACCAAAAAAGAGTCCAGGCGAGTATCGGTAAAAGTAGAATCCAGGCAAGTACCGGAGAAGGGTAGAATCTAGGTGAGTACTTGAGAAGGGTAGAATCTGGGCGAGTACCGGGAAATGTAGAATCCCTACGAGTACTGGAGAATGGTAGATTCCTGGCGAGTACCGATGAAGGGTAGAATCCGGGTGAGTACCGAAATAGGGTTCGAGCGAGTACTTGGAAAGGTAGAATCTAGGCGAGTATCGGAGAAGGGTAGAATTCGGGCAAGTACCGAAAAAGGGTCCGGGCGAGTACCGAAAAAAGATCCGGGTGAGTACCGGGAAAGGGTAGAATCCGGGTAAGTACTGGAGAATGGTAGATTTCAGGCGAGTACCGGACAAGGGTACAATCTTGGTGAGTACCGAAAAAGGGTCCGGGCGAGTACCAGGAAAGGTAGAATCCGGGCGATTACCGGAGAAGGGTAGAATCCGGGCGAGAAGCGAAAAAGGGTCCAAGTGAGTATCGGGAATTGTAGAATCCCGACGAGTACCGAAGAAGGTTAGAATGCGGGCGAGTACCGAAAAAGGGTCCGATCGAGTACCATGAATGGTAGAATCAAGGCAAGTACTGGAGAAGGGTAGAATTCGAGCGAACACCGGAGCTTGGTAGAATCAGGGCGAGTACCGAAAAAGGGTCCGGGCAAGTACCGGTAAGGTAGAATCCAGGCGAGTACCGGAGAAGGGTAGAATCTGGGCGAGTACTGGAGAATGGTAGAATTCGGGCGAGTACCGAAGAAGTGTTGAATCCAGGCGAGTACCGAAAAATGGTAGAATCCAAGCGAGTACCGCAAAAGGGTAGAATCTGAGCGAGTACCGTAAAAGGGTTCGGGCGAGTACTAGGAAAGGTAGAATCCATGCGAGTACCGAAGAAGGGTAGAATACGGGCGAGTACCAAAAAAGGGTTCAAGCAAGTACCGGAGAAGGGTAGAATCTGAGCGAGTACCGAAGAAGGGTAGAATAAGGGCGAGTACCTAAAAAGGGTCCGGGGGAGTACCGGGAATGGTCAAATCCAAGCAAGTACAGAAAAAGTGTCTGGGCAAGTACCAGGAAAAGTATAATCCAGGCAAGTACCAGAGAAGGGTAGAATCCGGGCGAGTACCGGAGAGTGGTACAATCCAGGCAAGTACCGACGACGGGTACAATCCGAGTGAGTACTGAAAAAGGGTCCGAGAGAGTACCGAGAATGGTAGAATCCAGGCGAGTACCGGAGAAGGGTAGAATCCAAGCGACTACCGAAGAAGGGTAGAATCCGAGCGAGTACTTGAAAATGTAGAATCCAAGTGAGTACCAGAGAAGGCTACAATCCGGGCGAGTATCGGAGAAGGCTTGAATAGGGACGAGTACCGGAAAAGGGTCCGAACGAGTATCGGGAAAAGTCGAATCCAGGCGAGTACTGAAAAATGGTAGAATCCCGACGAGGACCGGAGTAGGGTAGAATCCGGGGAGTACCGAACAAGGGTCCGAGGAAGTACCGAAAAGGGTAGAAACATGCAAGTACGAGAGAAGGGTAGAATCCGTTCGAGTACCAGAAAATGGTAGAATCCAAGCAAGTACTTGAGAAGGGCAGAATCCAGGCAAGTACCAGAGAAGGGTAGAATCTATTCGAGTACTGGAGACGGGTAGAATCCGGGTGAGTTTTGGAAAAGGGTCCGGACGAGAACCGAGAAAGATCAAATCCAAGCGAGTACCGGAAAAAGATAGAATCCCGACGAGGACCGAACAAGGGTAGAATTCGTTTCGAGTACCGAAAAAGGATAGAATCCAAGTAAATACCGAAGAATGATAGAATCCAGGCGAGTACTGGAGAAAGGTAGAATCTGTTCGAGTACCAAAGAATGGTACAATTTTGGCGAGTATCGAAGAAGGGTAGAATTCGAACGAGTACCACAGAAGGGTAGAATCGGTGCGAGACCGGAAAAGGGTCCGAACGAGTACCGGGAAAGGTAGAATCCAGGCGAGTACCAGAGAATGGTAGAATCTAGGCGAGTACTAGAAAATGGTAGAATTCGGGCGAGTATTTGAAAAGAATCCAGACGAGCACCGGGAAAGGTAAAATTTAGGCGAGTATTGGAGAAAGCTAGAATCTGGGAGAGTACCGGAGAACGGTAGAATCCGGACGAGTAGCGCAGAAGGGTAGAATCGGGGGAGTACCGGAAAAGGGTCCGAACGAGTACCGGGAAAGGTAGAATCCAGGCGAGTACTAGAGAATGGTAGAATCTGGGCAAGTACTGGAAAATGGTAGAATCTAGGCGAGTATCTAAAAAGAATCCGGACGAGCACCGGGAAAGGTAGAATCTAAGCGAGTACAGGAGAAGGGTAGAATCTGGGTGAGTATCGGAGAAAGGTAGAATCTGGGCGAGTACCGGAGAGGGGTACAATCCAGGCGAGTACCGACGACGGGTAGAATTCGGGCGAGTATCGAAAAAGGGTCCAGGGTAGTACCGGGAATGGTAAAATCCAAGCGTGTACCGGAGAAGGGTAGAATCCAACCGAGTACCAAAAAAGTGTTCGGGCAAGTACTGGGAAAGGTATAATCTAGGCGAGTACCGGAGAATGGTAGAATCTTGCCTAGTATCGGAGAAGGGTAGAATCCGGGCGAGTACCAACGACGGGTAGAATCCAGGCGAGTACTGAAAAAAAGGGTCAGAGGGAGTAGCGGGAGAAGGGTAGAATCCAGGCGAGTACCGGAGAAGGGTAGAATATGGGTGAGTATCGAAAAAGGGTCTGGGAGAGTACCGAGAAAGGTAGAATCCAAGTGAGTACTGGAGAAGGGTAGAATCTGGGCAAGTACTGGAGAAGGCTTGAATGGGGGCGAGTATCGGAGAAGGGTAGAATCGGGGTGAGTACCGGAAAAGGGTCTGGACGAGTACCGGGAAAGGTCGAATCCAGGCGAGTACCGAAAAATGGTAGAATCCCGACGAGGACCGGAGAATGGTAGAATCCGGTGAGTACCGAAGAAGGGTCTGGGGGAGTACTGAAAAGGTTAGAAACATGCAAGTACGAGAGAAGGGTAGAATCCATTCGAGTATCGGAAAATGGTAGAATCCAAGCAAGTACTGGAGAATGGTAAAATCCAAGCGAGTACCAGAGAAGGGTAGAATCTGTTCGAGTACCGGAGATGGATAGAATCCGGGCGAGCACCGAGAAGGGTAGAATCCGGGTGAGTACCGGAAAAGGGTCCGGACAAGTACGTAGAAAGGTCGAATCCAGGCGAGTTTCGAAAAAAGATAGAATCCTGACGAGGACCATACAAGGGTAGAATCCGTTTCGAGTACCAAAGAATGGTAGAATTTTGGCGACTATCGAAGAAGGGTAGAATCCAGACGAGTACCGGAGAATGGTAGAATCGGGGCGAGTACTGGAAAAGGGTCCGAATGAGTACCGGGAAAGGTAGAATCCAGGCGAGTACCTGAAAAGGGTAGAATCCGGGTGAGTATTTGAAAAGAATCCAAGCAAGTACTGGAGAAGGGTAGAATCCAGAGAGTACTAGAGAAGGGTAGAATCTGTTCGAGTACCAAAAAAAGGGTAGAATTTTGGCGAGTATCGGAGTAGGGTAGAATCCGTTCGAGTTCCTGAGAAGGGTAGAATCCGGGATAGTACCGGAGAAGGGTAGAATTCTGACGAGCACCGGAGAAGGGTAGAATCCGAGCGAGTACCGAACACGAGTTCGGGTGAGTACCGAAAAAGGTAGAATCCAGGCAAGTACCGGAGAAGGGTAGAATCGGTTCGAGTACCAAAGAAGGGTAGAATTCAAGTAAGTACCGAAGAAGGGTAGAATCCAGTCGAGTACTGGAGAAAAGTAGAATTCGGGTGAGTATCGAACAAGGGTCCTGGCGAGTACCGAAAAAGGTAGAATCCAGGAAAGTACCGGAGAATGGTAGAATCCGTTTGAGTACCGGAGAATGGTACAATTCAGGTGAGTACCGGAGAAGGGTAGAATCCTGGCGAGTATCGAACAAGGGTCCGAGCAAGTACCGGGAAAGGTAGAATCCTTTCGAGTACGGGAGAAGGGTAGAATCCAAGCGAGTACCAAATAAGCGTAGAATCCGTTCGAGTACCGGAGAAGGGTGGTGATTAATACTCAAAACATGCTATTTTGTAGCTTTTAATTAACTCTTTTAAACACTCTTGAGTAGTAATTATTACCTTTTAACTCAATTGGCATGTTAAGGACCCTTGCAATCGTTTCTAATCAAATTGTGTTATGTTTTGGTGTTTTTGATAGCTTTTTTATAGTTCATGGAAAAGCTTTTGAAAGCTCAAATTCATGAAGAACCAAGCTTTGTAGCTCCATAGCCCTTTGCCAAAGTCGTTCAAAGTATGCAAGGAAAGAACAACAGAGAGAGGAAAAACAGAGTGAAGAAAATAGAGGACAACAGCTGTAGTCTTATTTCACACTTTTGGAGCACTTTCCGAAGTCCATTTTCTGCATGCTATATACCATTTCAAAGCTCAGGAAGTCAAGAATTCAACGCTTCAAACCGTGTATGATTTGGAGCTGAAATGAGGAAGATATGGCCTTTGAAAGACAACTGCATCCAGCTGAAGGACAATTTTGCACCTTGCGAAATTGGAACTTCAACGTGCGAAATTTAAAACTAGCCTTGCGAAATGGAAGTGGATGGCAGCTGTGCAGTCGTGGTGAAGCCCAATATGTGAAAGTGATTTTGCAACTTGCGAACTTTGAGCTCAACGTGCGAAAATGGATTCCAAGTTGCGAAATCAACTTGCGAGATTTTCGCAAGTCACCATGCAACGTGCGAAATCTACATGCGAATTGGGATATTTGTGCACCGACTCTTTTAGATCTTTTCTTCTGATATTTTTGTGTCTAAATTTCCATTTTCTCCTTGTATTCAGCCACTCATGTAATTCCTTAGATAGGAAGTATCCAAGGAAGGGTAAATTACCTTCCTATATAAACTCTCTTGTAAACCCTAAAAAGGTGACTCTCGGGGAGCTTTCTCTAGGAGACCAACTTATGTATATTTTACATATAGTGAAATATAGAGATCTCTTTTGCTTGCTTTTTCCTTCTACTATTTTCTTTTTCTTGGAAGCCAAACAGCCTCTGAGGATGTTTTCCCAAAGGATGAGAGGCTAAACTTTTGGTTTCTTGGAGTGAAGGAAGCTAGGTGAAAAGTCCAGATGCTAAAGTGGAAAACTCTCGTGCATTAAATACAGGTAGTTGGAGTTCATAAATGGCTTTTAAATCTAAAGTTTTGCTTTAAATCCCTTAGAATCACTTTGAATGGCCAATACATGGTAAGCTTCAAGTCTCTGTGGATGCTTATTGCTAGATCCATATCAGTCCATTAGTTATCATGTACGAGCCATTGGAAAGTGGTTCAAGGTAAAGACCCATAGTGTCTAAAGCCATTAATGAAACTTGACTACCACTTCTATTGACTTTTTATGGATTAAATCTTCATTGTTAAACCTATACCGGTTCGGGAAATAACTATAGGTTAAATCCCCAATGTGAGGAGAAAAATCCGGAGTTTCCCACTTTGCATTTTGAACTTGATCCTATCAACCCTTAGCTCCGGGAGACTTTCTTTCTTCCATTTTTACTTAGTTCTATATTAGTGTAGTTTCAAACAGCACTTTCAAAACAAATTTTATTTTCTTTTAAACTTTAAGTTTATGCCAAAGGAAATCATTAGACTCAATCTCAAATCTTGAGTATATCACTGGTAGAGTGAAAACCCATCCCAGAGTTCGACCCTAGAGCTGCTATACTATAGTAGTTTTGCTACGCCAGTATGAGGTCATAGGATTTATAAATGTTTTTTATTAAAATACCCGACTGGGCTCGAATCAAAATGGCGCCGTTGCCAGGGATGGTGCCACTTTATAGTGATATCACCTTTCTAGAGTACTTGTGATCTTCATCACAAGTTTGGTGACTTTTCTTTTCCTTTTACTAACTCTTTTTATTTGTTTATTTTTCTTTCATATTTTAGTATACCTTTTATTTTAGTTTTTAGTTTACCTTAATTTTTTTTTTCTTAGAATTGTTTTTCTTTTGTTTTCTCTGTTCTTAATTCACAAATTGCTAGTTGTGCATGTCATATTGAATACGAGATAGCAGAGGAAGCCATGAACTTCTTGAGTTATGTGGCTGAACTTTCAAGAGGATGGGATGAACCAAATGCTAGAGATATGGGAAGAATGACGTCTCAACCTAATGCTAAGGGTGAGATGTATATTTCGAATGACTACATGGACATGAAGGCAAAGATTGCAGCTATGGAAAGGAGATTGGAAGAGTTGGAAATGAACCAGATGCAAGAAGTGCAAGCCATCTCTCAGACACCATTGCAAGCTATGCCTTGTGCCATTTGTCTATCTTATGAGCACTTGGTGGAAGAGTGTCCTACCATTCCAGTGGTGAGGGAAATGTTTGGTGAGTGCAACACCTACAATTCCAATTGGAAGGACCATCCAAATTTCTCTTGGAAACTACAGCCACCTCAGTATCAGCAACCTGCTCAAGCACCACAGCAAGCCTCAAACCTTGAACAAGCTATGATGAATCTTAACAAGGTCATGGAAGACTTTTTTGAAGCTAAAAAATCCATCAATGCTCAGCTCAGTCAAAGAATTGACAGTGTAGAGAGTTCATTGAACAAAAAGATGGATGAAGTGCAAAATGATCTATCTTAGAAGATAGATAATCTCCAAGATTCAATCTCAAGGTTTGCCAACCTCAACACAGTGCAAGAGAAAGAAAACTCTCCTTCTCAACCTTATCAAAATTCCATGAGTATCTATGAAATGGAGGCTAAGGAGGGAGAATCTTCACAAAAGAGGGAAGTCAAAGAAGTGATCACTCTGAGGAGTGGTAAAGAGGTTGATCTGCCTGCATGCAAGCTAGAGCATGAGGTAGAGAGTGAAACAGAGAAAGAAAAGAGGGAGGAAATCAAAGGAAAGAAAAAGGGGAAAAGCATAGAGAAAGATGACTATATAGACGAAGAACCTCAGAAGATAGTCATCAAAGAAGAAATAATGAAGAAACAGATGCATCCACTTTTCCCCCAAGCTTTATATGGCAAGATCATACAAAGCAAGTCTCAAGTGAGGAATGCAAACTTCATATGGGATCCGGGCAAGCTAAATCAGGATCCAATTTCTTGATGGACTTAGTTTTTTTTAAAGACTAGCTAGTCCATATCTTTTTGTTTTATTTTTAAATTTGTTTTGATTTTGATTTCTTAATTTAATTTTATTTTGGTTTGATTTAACTTGGGTTGTTTTTTATGATCAACACATGGGAAGCCAAAAATAGAGGAAAATAGAGCAATTCGCACCACCCCATTTTGGAAACTGTTGGACACATTTTGATCACTTCCCAAAGTTCATTTCATACATACTATATCTCGTTTCAAAGCTTGGGAAGTCAGGAGTCCATAGCTTCAAATGGTGATCAATTTGGAGTTGAAACGAAGAAGTTATAGCCGTTTGAAGATGACTATGCAAAGCTTAACGGAAATGTTGCAGCCGCACCCATTTTGGTACTGTTGGACACGTTTTTAGAACACTTTGTGGAGCTCAAATTATGCATACCATATGTCATTTTGAAGATTAGGAAGTCAGGAGTCCAACTCTTCAAATGGTGTCCAAATCGGAGTTGAAATGAAAAAGTTATGGTCATTGCAAGAAAACTGCTCCGAGGTGAAGGAAAATTTCACACCGTGCGAATCAAGGTGCGAAAATTTCGCACCGTGCGAATCAAGGTGCGAAAAATTTCGCACAGTACAAAAACACCTGCTGCCACACGAGTGCCACTTCGCAAGTTCATTTCTTATTTTCACACGGTGCGAAACAACTTCCAAAAGTGGGAAAACTTGCGAAACAACTTCCGAAAAGGCGAATCAACTTGCGAAAATCCATCCAAGTTGCGAAAATCCAAAATCCAAATTCGCATGGCTACTGTTCAAGGTGTGAAAATTTCGCACAGTGCGAAACTCGATTCAAGGTGAGAAATTCTCAGTTTAAGGTGTGAAAATTTCGCACCTTGAAATCCAAAGTGTGAAAAATCTTTTCCAAGGTGCGAAATTTTTTTTTTTAAAGTGCGAAAATGACCAACTGTCTTTTAAACCCATTTTTAAACACCCAAGACTCTGTTTTTCATTCCTAAAAGCCATTTTCAACTTCCGAAAGAGTTTTTAAACGTGTGACCATCCAAATTCCGCCCCTCCCTCTCTATTTGAAGCCGCAGGAACATGCATTAGAGGAGAGAACACCCCTGTGCACCCTGGGATCACACACATGAGGCCTCTCACTCCATTTCTGACCTCCCTAAACCATCACAGCCCATAGCTCCAGTTGAGAAGACTACGCCACTTAAGGAGACTACCAGAGCAGAGGTCAATGTCCTGACCCAACCCACTCAGAAGGCCACCACAGAGCCATTATCTCCACAGGACCTTACCACTACTTGATCATCTCTTTAATTTTTGTATTTACTTATTATATTAGTATAGATAATTCCATGTTTTGATGTTTTATATTCTGGGATTGGATGTATTGCATGATCATATATTATATTCTATTTTCTTAGATTAATATATGGACATCATTTTTGTTTAAACTTGGCATTTTCCTATTTCCTCTACTCACTGAATCTTTTGTTTTTTTTTAAACATGTGGTTTCTCCTATACGACTCAGACTCCATGCCACTCAGGAGGTACCACTTCCTCCCTTTATTTTTTTAATCGCTTTTGTCACATTGAGGACAATGTTCAGCTCGGTTGGGGGGACAGTTGAGGAAGGAAGTTTTGTTATTAATGCTAAGTTATTTTGGTAATTTAGTTGCTTTTTGCTTATTTTTTAAAATTTTTTAAAAGTTTTTTTTTTAATACTCTCCATGGTTTATTAAGGAAAAATTTTCAAAATGAAATGGGAGAAATTAAATTTTTTCTTTTTACTTGAAACTTAGAGTTTGTATTACGTTTATTAAAGTTGATGAATTATTGAACTCCTATTGATTTCAACCTTATTTCTTCCACTTTAAGCTTATCACACATTATGCACAATAGGTTCTGTTTATAAGATGAAAAACTATTTTCCCCTTTGACTTAGGAAAATTTAGACTTGGTACCTTTGACCTCATTTTAATAGTGTTGAGACACCTTATAAAAGGCCAATGAGCCTTTGGAAAAAGAAAGAAAAAGAAAAATGTTTTACTTGCCTTGAAACCCAAGCAAGGTCTGAGGGGTATATGGTGAAAATCTTTAAAACCTGGTGCCCTAAGCCTTCAATGGTTGGGAGTCATCAACCTCAATGCTTGTTACATGGGTGAATAGGTGGAGTTTAACATATTGTAGGTGCTTGGGTATTAAAAATTCATTCTCAAAAGTCCGGGGTGAAATCCGAGGAGTTAGTGGTTGAAAAATCCTTAAAGCTTGATGCCTTAAACCTTAATTGGTTGGGAGTCATCGATGGACCCCCGTTACATGGACAATTTAGAAAAGAATGCCTTTAAGCTTTGCACTCCTACAAGAAAAAATTGTGAAAGAAAAGAGGTGCATTCTTAGCCTATTAGAGGTTGATTAGTTTACTAAGCTTTGAAAAGAACTAGGTTGAGGGGAGAGATTAGTTTGACATACTATATCCGGAAACTAATAAATAACACATAGATTTTTGTGGAAGAGTAAGGATTGGACCTTTGGGAGTGGAAATTATTTTGAAGCTTAAATTTGCATAATGCCTACTCTTTATGAATTGTGACTAGGCAAATTATTTGATAGCTCCTATTGAAGTTTGAGTTTTATTTCTTTCATGTTCCATATGAGAGTTTGATCAGTCATGCCACTTAAACATTTTTTGGAGTGATCAGCATGATTTTGTAAATTTATTACTTTTATTTTTATTTTTTCTCTCCTTCATTGCTAAGGGACAAGCAATATGTCGGTTGGGGGGACTTTAAGTTTATGCCAAAGGAAATCATCAGACTCAATCTCAAATCTTGAGTATATCACTGGTAGAGTGAAAACCCATCCTAGAGTTTGACCCTAGAGCTGCTATACTATAGCAGTTTTGCTACGCCAGTATGAGGTCATAGGATTTATAAATGTTTTTTATTAAAATACCCGACTGGGCATGAATCAGGTGGAATCGGGGCGAATACTGAAAAAGGGTAGAATTGGGACGAGCACCGAAAAAGGGCTCGGACGAGTACCGGAGAAGGTTCCGGATGACTAATGGGAAACGTAGAATCCAGGCGAGTGTAGGAGAATGGTAGAATTTTGGCGAGTATCGGAGAATGGTAGAATCCCGGTGAGTACCGAAAAAGGGTTCGAACGAGTACTGGGAAAGGTAGAATCCAGGCGAGTACTGGAGAATGGTAGAATCTGGGCGAGTACCGGAGAAGGGTACAATCCGGACGAGTATTTGAAAAAGGTCCAGATGAGTACCAAAGAAGGGTAGAATCCGAGCGAGTACCGGAAAAGGGTAGAATCGAGTCGAGTACAGAAAAATGGTAGAATCCGGGCGAGTATTGAAAAATGGTAGAATCTGGGGGAGTACCGGGGAAGGGTAGAATCCGGGTGAGTATCGGAAAAGGGTAGAATCCCGGCCAGTACCGAAGAAAGGTAGAATCCAAACGAGTATCGGAGAAGGGTAGAATCCGGGAGAGTACCCGAAAAGGGTTTAGGCGAGTACCGCGAAAAGGTAGATTCCTGGCGAGTACCGGAAAAGGTTAGATTCCGAGTGAGCAACGGGGAATGGTAGAATCCGGGCGAGTACCAGTGAAGGGTAGAATCTAGGCGAGTATCGAAGAAATGTAGAATCGCGGTGAATACCGGAGAATGGTAGAATCCGGGTGACTACCGAAGAAAGGTAGAATCCAGGTGAGTACCGAAGAAAGCTAGAATCCAGGTGAGTACGAAGAAAGCTATAATTTAGGCGAGTACTGGAGAAGGGTAGAGTCTGGGCGAATAACGAAGAAAGATAGAATCCAGGCTAGTACTGGAGAAGGGTAGAGTTTGGGCTAGTACCAGAGAAAGGTAGAATCCGGGTGAGTACCGGAGAAGGGAAGAATCCAGGCGAGTACCGAAAAAAGGTCCGAGCGAGTACCGAGAAAGGTAGAATCCAGGCCAGTACCGAAGAAGGGTAGAATCCGGGCGAGTATGGAGAAATGAAAGAATCCGAGCGAGTATCGGAGAATGGTAGAATCTGGCAAGTACGAGAAAAAGGTCCAGGCGAGTACCAGGAAAGGTGAATCCAGGCCAGTACCAGAGTAGGGTAGAATCTGGACGAGTACCTGCGAAAGGTAGAATAGGGACGAGTAAAGGACAAGGGTCCAAGAGAGTATCGGGAAAGGTAGAATCTAGGCGAGTACCAAAGAAGAGTAGAGTCTGGGCTAGTACCAGGAAATGGTAGAATCCGTGCGAGTACCAGAGAAGGGAAGAATTCGAATGAGTACCGAAAAAGGGTCTTGGCGAGTACCGGGAAATGTAGAATCCAGGTCAGTACTAGAGAAGGGTAGAATCCGGGCGAGTATCGGAGAATGGTAGAATCTAGGTGAGTACCAGAAAAAGGTTCGGGCGAGTACTGGAGAAGGGTCGAATCGGGGTGAGTAAGGGAACCGGATCTGGGCGAGTACCGGGAAAGGTAGAATCCAGGCAAGCACCGGAGAAGGGTAGAATCCGAACGAGTACCTGAGAAAGGTAGAATCGAGGCGAGTAGAGGAAAAGGGTCCGGGCGAGTATCGGGAATGGTAGAATCCAGGCGAGTACCGGAGAAGGGCAGAATCCGGGCGAGTACCTGGAAAGATAAAATCCAGGCTAGTACCAGAGAGGGATAGAATCTGGGCGAGTACTTGAGAATGGTAGAATCCGGGCGAGTATCGAAGAATGGTAGACTCTGGGCGAGTACCAGAAAAAGGTACGGGTGAGCACCGGGAAAGGTAGAATTCGGGCGAGTACAAGAGAAAAGTAGAATCCGGGTGAGTACAGAAAAATCGGTCTGTGCAAGTACCGAGAAAGGTAGAATCGGGGCAAGTACCGGAGAAGGGCAGAATCCGAGCGAGTATCGAAAAAGGGCAGAATCGGGGCGAGTATTGAAAAGGGTTCCTATGAGTACCAGGAAAGGTAGAATCCAGACGAGTATCAGGAAAGGTAGAATCGGGGCGAGTACCGAAGAAGGGTAGAATCTGAGCGAGTACCGAAAAATGGTAGCATGCGAGCGAGTACCGGAGAAGGTAGAATCAAGCGAGTACCGAAAAAGAGTCCGGGCGAGTACCAGAGAATGGTAGAATCCGGACGACTACCGGAGAAGTGAAAAATCCGAAAGAGTACCGAAAAATGGTAGAATCTGGGAGAGTACCGGGAAAGCTGGAATCCAGGTAGGTACCGAAGAAGGGTAGAATCTGGGCGAGTACTAGAGAATGGTAGAATCTTGGCGTGTAACGGTGAAGGGTAGAATCTGGGCGAGTACCGAAAAAGGGTTCAGGCGAGTACCGAGAAAAGGTAGAATCTGGGAGAGTACTCGAGAAAGGTAGAATCCGGGCGAGTATCGGAGAAGGGTAGATTCCGGGTCAGTACCGAAAAAGGGTCCTGGAGAGTATTGGGAAAGGTAGAATCGAGGCGAGTACCGGAGAATAGTAGAATCCGAGCGAGTACCGAAAAAGAGCTGAATCCGGGCGAGTACTGAAAAAGGGTTTGTGCGAGTACAAGGAAAGGTAGAATCCAGGTGAGTATCGGGAAAGGTAGAATTGGGGCAAGTACCAAAGCAAGGTAGAATCCGCGCGAGTACCGAAAAAGGGTAGCATTCGAGCGAGAACCGGAGAAAGGTAGAATCCTGACGAGTACCGGAGAAGTGTAGAATCCAAGCGAGTACGAAAAAAAAGTCCGGGCGAGTACCCGAAAATGTAGAATTCTGGCAAGTACCAAAGAAGGTTAGAATTCGGTCGAGTACCGGAGAAGTGTAGAATCCAGGCGAGTACCGAAGAAGGGTAGAATCCGGGCGAGTACCGAAAAAGGGTCCGGGCGAGTATTGGGAAAGGTAGAATCCAGGAGAGTTCCGGAGAAGGGTAGAATTCGAGTGAGTACCGGAGAAGGGTAGAGTCCGGGTGAGTACCAAAGAAGGGTAGAATCCAGGCGAGTACCAAAAAAGGGTCCGGGCGAGTACCGGGAAAGGTAGAATACAGGTGAGTACTGGAGAAGGGTAGAATCCGAGCAAGTATCGGAGAAGGGTAGAATCTAGGTGAATACCGAAGAAGGGTAGAATCCGGGCGAGTACCGACGATGGGTAGAATCCGGGCGAGTAATGAAAAAGGGTTGATTCTGGGCGACTACCGCAAAAGGGTCCAAGCGAGTATCGAGAAACATAGAATTCTGGCGAGTACCAAAGAAGGTTTGAATCTGGGCGAGTACCGGAGAAGTGTTGAATCTGAGCGAGTACCGAAGAAGGGTAGAATCCGGGTGAGTACCGAAAAAGGGTCCAGGCGAGTACAGAGAAAGGTAGAATCCAGGCGAGTTCCGGAGAAGGGTAGAATCCGAGCGAGTACCAGAGAAAGGTAGAGTCCGGGCGAGTATCGGTGAAGGTTAGAATCTACGTGAGTACTGGAGAATGGTAGAATCCAAACGACTACCGGAGAAATGTATAATCCCGAAGAGTACCGAAGAATGGTAGAATCCGGGTGAGTACTAGAGAATGGTAGAATCCGGGCAAGTATTACTGAAGGGTAGAATCTGGGCGAGTACCGGAGAAGGGTAGAATTCGGGCGAATACAAGAGAAGGGTAGATTTCGGGCATGTACCGGAGAAGGGTAGAATCCGGGCGAGTATCGGTGAAGGGTAGAATCTGGGCTAGTACCGGGAAAGGTAGAATCTGGGAGAGTACTAGAAAAGGGTAGAATCCGGGTGAGTACCGGAGAAAGGTAGAATCTGGGTGAATACTGAGAAAGGTAGAATCCAGGCGATTACTGGAAAAGGGTATAATTCGGGTGAGTACCGGAGAATGGTAGAATCCGGGAGAATACCAAAAAAGCGTCCGGGCTAGTACCCAAGAAAGTAGAATCGGGTCGAGTACCGGAGAAGGGTAAAATCCAAGCGAGTACCGAAAAAGGGTCTAGGCGAGTAACTGGAAAGGTAGAATCCAGGTGACTACCGGAGAAGGGTAAAATCCAGGCAAGTATCGAAAAAGGGTTAGGGTGAGTACCGAGAAAGGTAGAATCAGGGAGAGTACCGGAGAAGGGTAGAATTCAGGCAAATACCGGAGAATGGTAGATTCCGGGCGTGTACCGGAAAAGGGTAGAATCCGGGCGAGTACCGAAGAAGGGTAGAATCCGGGCAAGTATCGGTGAAGGGTAGAATCTGGGCGAGTACCGAAAAAGGGTTCAGGCGAGTACGGGGAAAGGTAGAATCTGGGAGAGTACTAGAGAAGGGTAGAATCCGGGCGAGTACTGGAGAAGGGTAGAATCTGGGTGAATATCGGGAAAGGTAGAATCCAGGCGATTACCGGAAAAGGTTATAATCTGGGTGAGTACCGGAGAAGGGTAGAATCCGAACGAGTATCGAAGAAGGTAGAATCGGGTCGAGTACCAGAGAAGGGTATAATCCAGGTGAGTACCGAAAAAGGGTCTAGGCGAGTAACTGGAAAGGTAGAATCTAGGTGACTACCGGAGAAGGGTAAAATTCGGGCAAGTATCAAAAAAGGGTGCGGGTGAGTACCGGAAAAGGTAGAATCCGGGCGAATACCGGAGAATGGTAGAATCCGAGCAAGTACCGGATATGGTAGAATCCGAGCGAGTATTGGAGAAGGGTAGAATCCGAGCGAGCACCAAAAAAGGTTCCGGACAAATACAAGGAAATGTAGAATCCGGACAAGTACCGGAATAAGGTAGAATCCGTGCAACTACCGAAGAAAAGTAGAATCCATGCGAGTATCGAACAAGGGTTTGGGCAAGTATCGGGAAAGGTAGAATCCAGGCGAGTACTGGAGAAGGGTAGAATCCGAGCGAGTACCGAAAAAGCGTTCGGGCGAGTATCGGGAAATGTAGAATGGGGACGAGTACCGAAGAAGGGTTTAATCCGGGCGAGTACCGAAAAAAGGTCATGGCGAGTACCGAAAAAAAGTACAATCCAGGTGACTACCGGAGAAGGGTAAAATCCTAGCGAGTACCGAAAAAGGGTCCAGGTGAGTACCGGGAAAGGTAGAATCTGAGCGACTATCGGGAATGGTAGAATCCGGGCGAGTACCAGAGAAGGGTAGAATCCGAGCGAGCACGGGAAAAAAGTAGAATCCGGGCAACTACCGGAGAAAGGTAGAATCCATGCGAATACCGAACAAGAGTCGAGGCGAGTACCGGGAAAGGTAGAATCGGGGCGAGTACCAGAGAAGGGTAGAATCTAGGCGAGTACCGGAGAAGGGTAAATCCCGGGCGAGTACCGGAAAAGGGTCCGGGCAAGTACCGGGAAAGGTAGAATCCGGGCGAGTACCGGAGAAGGGTAGAATCCGAGCGAGTACCCAAAAAGGGTAGCATCCGGGCGACTACTAGAGAAGGGTAGAATCTGGAAAAGTAATGAAAAAGAGTCCTGGCGAGTAAGGGTCCGTTAAAAGTAGAATCCGAGCGATTACTGGAGAATGGTAGAATCCGAGCGAGTACCGGAGAAGTGTAGAATCCGAGCGAGTACCAGAAAAGGTTCCGGGCGAATATCGGGAAAGGTAGAATCTGGGTGAGTACCGGAAAAGGGTGGAATCCGAGCGAGTACCAAAGAAAGGTAGTATCCGGGCAACTACCGGAGAAAGGAAGAATCCATGCGAGTACTGAACAAGGGTCCAGATGAGTACCGGGAAAGGTAGAATCCAGGCGAGTACCGGAAAAGTGTAGAATCCCTGCGAGTACCAAAAAAGGATCCAAGAGAGTACCAGGGAAGGTAGAATCGGGGTGAGTACCGGATAAGGGTAGAATCCAAGTGAGTACCCAAAAATGGTAGCATCCGGGCGAGTACCGGTGAAGGGTAGAATCCGGATGAGTACCGAATAAGGGTCCGGGTGAGTACCGAAGAAGGGTAGAACTATGGCGAGTAAGAGAAACGAGTCCGGGCGAGTACCGGGAAAAGTAGAATCCAGGCGAGTGCAAGAGAAGGGTAAAATCCGGGCGAGTATCGAAGAAGAGTAGAATCCGGTCGAGTACCGAAAAAGGGTCCGTGGGTGTACTGGGAAAGGTAGAATCTAGGCGAGTACTGGAGAAGGGTAGAATCCGGATGAGTACCTTAGAAAGGTAGAATCAGGGCAAGTAAAGGAAAAGGGTCCGGGCGAGTACTGGGAAACGTAGAATCTAGGAGAGTAACGAAGAAGGGTAGAGTACGGACAAGTACCGAAAAAGGGTAGAATCCGGGCAAGTACCGAAAAAGGGTTCGGGCGAGTCTTGGGGAAGGAACAATCCAGGCAACTACCGGAGAAGGTTAGAATCCAGGCGAGTACCGGGAATGGTAGAATCAGGGAGAGTACCGGAGAAGGGTAGAATCCGAGCGAGTGTCCTAAAAGGGTAGCATCTAGGTGAGTAACGGAGAAGGGTAAAATTCGGACGAGTAATGAAAATGGGTCAGGGCGAGTACCGGAGAAGGGTAGAATCGGGGCAAGTAAGGGAAACGGGTCCGGGAGATTACTTGGAAATGTAGAATCCATATGACTACCAAAGAAGGGTGGAATCCGGGCGAGTTCCCAAAAAGGGTCCTAGCGTGTACCGAGAAAGGTAGAATCCAAGCGAGTACCAGAGTAGGGTAGAATTCGGGCGTGTACCGAGCGTGTACCGAAAAAGGTTCCGGGCGAGTATCGGGAAAGGTAGAATCCAGGGGAGTACTTGAGAAGCGTAGAATCCGGGCGAGTACTGGGGAAGGGTAGAATCCAGTTGAGTACAGGAGAATGATAGAATTCGGGCGAGTACCAGAGAAGGGTAGAATCCGGGCGAGTACCGGAGAAGGGTAGAATTCGGCGATTATCGAAAAATGGTAGAATCCAGGCGAGTACTGGAAAAGGTATAATCCAGGCGAGTACCGGAGAAGTGTAGAATCTGAGCGAGTACTGGAGAAGGAGAGAATCCGGCGTTTACCGAAAAAGGGTAGAATCCAGGCGAGTACCGGAGAAGGGTAGAATCTGGGTGTGTACCGGAGAAGGGTAGAATCCGGGTGAGTACCGAAAAAGGGTCCGAGTGAGTACCGGGAAAGGTAGAATCCTGGCGAGTACCGGAGAAGGGTAGATTCCAGGTGAGTATCGAAAAAGGTAGAATCCAGGTGAGTACCGGTGATGGTAGAATTCTGGCGTGTACTAAAAAGGGTCCGAGCAAGTATTGGAAAATGGTAGAATCCGGGCGAGTACTGAAAAAGGGTCCAGGCAAGTATCGGGAAAGATAGAATCAGGGCGAGGATCGAAGAAATGTAGAATCCGGGCGAGTACCAGAAAAGGGTAGAATCCGAGCAAGTATCGGAGGAAGGTAGAATCTGGGCAAGTACCGGAGAAAGGTAGAATCCGGGCGAGTACCGAAAAAGGGTCCAGGGGATTATCGGGAAAGGTAGAATCCAGGCGAGTACTAGAGAAGGGTACAATCCGGGCGAGTACCGCAGAATGGTAGAATCCAGGCGAGTATCGGTGAAGGGTAGAATTCGGGCGAGTACCAAAAAAGGGTTCAGGCGAGTACTGGAAAATGGTAGAATCCAGGCGAGTACAAGAAAAGGGTAGAATACGGGCAAGTGCCGGAGAAGGGTAGAATCTAGGTGAGTACCGAAAAAGGGTCCAGGCAAGTATCGGGAAAGGGTCCGGGCAAGTACCGGGAAAGGTAGAATCCAGGCGAGTACCGAAAAAGGGTAGAATCCGGGCCAATACTGGAGAAAGGTAGAATCCGGGCTGTTAGATAGTGTACAGTTATTTAGGTTATTTACTTTTCCTTTTCCTTTTCTTTCCTTATTATATTGTGAGTCCCACTAACATGTATATATATATACCCAAGTCCAATGTGTATTATTAACATTTTTTTCAATAACAAAAATTAGGGATTCTTCCTTTTCTCTATTTTCACATGGTATCAGAGCCTAGGGAGAAAAACAAAACCGTAATTATTTCCTGTTTATCCGTGAATCCATTCTGGGAAATCTTTCAGTGACCGTGTTTCATTTCGGTCACCTTTTCCATCTCCTAAAGCTTTCCGATCAACCGTATCACCGGCAGAAAACCCTCATCGTCGGCGATTTTTTCGGCGACCTTTCAGGTGAAATCCTTTTCCAACACTGACCATACCATCAGGTGCGCAAGGAGGAGATCTTCAAGTTTTCTCAAAGCACCGGAGGGAGATTCTCATCCACACACTGGCCACACGCGTTTCTTCTCCAGCGGCCTGAATCTCACGCGCCGGCGCGTGGAGCACTTTCCGGCCACATGCTTCCACCTCAAGCCTCACCTGACGCCGTCTAGCCACCCTCCATCTGTGCTTGTGCCATCCGAGCCCTGAAAGTGCATTTTTTGGGGTTTTTTGTCTCCACCGACCCTTTAAACAGCCTTTCCGGCAACCTCCGATGACTTCCTCTAAACACCAATCCAGTTCCGGTGTGGTTCTTTCCCAAAGGAAGTATGCTTTAGACATCTTGGAAGAAACCGGTATGTTAGACTGTAAACCGGTAAACACTCCTATGGATCCAAATGTCAAACTTATACCAGGATAGGGGGAGCCTTTAGGAGATCCTCGGAGATATCGGTGACTTGTAGGTAAACTAAACTACCTCACCATTACTCATCCAGACATTTCTTT
The DNA here is from genome assembly GCA_946000675.1 of Vitis riparia x Vitis rupestris. NCBI lineage: Eukaryota > Viridiplantae > Streptophyta > Magnoliopsida > Vitales > Vitaceae > Vitis > Vitis riparia x Vitis rupestris. The sequence goes on from OX253986.1 coordinate 12,756,251, forward strand.
TCCTGTAAGTGTTGTTAGTCAATTCCTACAGTCACCATGTGATAGCCATTGGGATGCTGTAATCCGCATTTTTCGATATATCAAAAGCACACCAGACCAAGGTGTGTTGTACGAGAATAGAGGTTATACCTAGGTTGTTGGTTACACAGATGCAGATTGGGCTGGCTCACCCACAGATAGATGTTCCACTTCCGGGTATTGTGTTTTTATTGGAGGTAACCTAATCTAGTGCTGAAGCCAAGTATGTAGTGGCCAAATCTAGTGCTGAAGCCAAGTATGTAGTGGCCAAATCTAGTGCTGAAGCCGAGTATCGAGCTATGGCTGTGGCAACATGTGAACTCATATGGTTGAAACATCTTCTTCGGGAGTGATTACTACTCAATAAGTGTTATTTCATAGCTTGTAATTAACTCTTTTAAACACTTTTGAGTAGTAGTTATCACCTTTTAACCCAATTAACATATTAAGGACCCTTGTAATCAATTATAATCAAATTGTGTTAAGTTTTGGTGTTTTAATAACTTTTTGATCACCAAAGCAATCCGTGATTGAGGAGAGTTCTTTGGAATCCATGGCAAAGCAATGGAAAGCTCAGAAACATGAAGAACTGAAGCTTTGAAGTCCTTTGCCATAAGCAAATCCGGAATGCAAGGAGCAAAAGATGTCTGGACAGGGCGTTCGGACACACCATCGGATGGCGGCAGAACATGGTCTGTGGCAGGCTGTCTGAATGACGTAGCAAGGCTTGCTCACTTTAGTCAATGATTCGGACAACACATCCGGATAGGATATGCTATCGTCCAGGTGTGATGTTCACAAGTGTCGTGTGCTTCTCCCTAAGGGAGTCCGGATAGGGGAGCATGCCACAAGTCCTCTTAGGGAATCCGGATGGAGTTGATCCGGATAACCTTGCGCACTCCGTGTCATCAGGGGAAGGGGTCCCTACACCTTGCACACGCAGACTGTCCCCCTTGTGCGGCATAGCTCATTCCACTCGGGGAAGAATTCTGTCCGGCCGACATTCCACCTTCTCCGGATATCTCACAGCCGGATCGGAGACCAGGGCGTTTCAACTTCCCCGGTCAGACATGTCCGGATCCTCAGAGCGGATATTTCACATCCGGCGCCTGATGCCGGATGGGAGAGGATGACGTTTCAACTTCTTCGGTCAGACATGTCCGGATCCTTTGATAGCGCTTACCCGGAGAGTTTTTCTCTCAGTATACAGTACCGCGGTGTTCTCTTGAAGCTTCCTGATATTTCCGACTGACATCTTGAGATATTTTTCTTTAGATATTTGTTGTCTAAATCCCCAAACTCTCCTTGTAACCCACCTATCATAGGATTCCTTAGTCTTTAAGTAAGAACAAAGGGTGAATAACCTGAGATATATAGTTTGTAATTTTCTTTACACAAGCATAGAATATAGATCTGGGAGCTTGTTCTCAGACGGATCCTTTGTACAATTTTGCAAGAAATATATTTTACAGAGCACTTGCTCTGTTTTTCCTTTATATTTTTGTTTTCTCATTCTTTTTCTTACTAGCCAAACAAGCTCTGAGGAAGTTTCCTCAGAGAATGAGTGGCTAGACTTTTAGTTCCTTGGAGCTAAGGTTATCGGGAAAGGTTCCAAGTGCAAGAATTTATAGCTTTGTGGTTTCAGCCATTAATGAAGAGAAAGTGTGATCCTTTAATGATTTCTATGTTTTTAGTTAACTTAAAACACCTTCAATTCACTTGATCCAACACTTGGTAAGGCAAGTGATCTCCGTCCAAGGAGATGCACTAGTTTTCCTCTTGCGAGCTTTTGGGAAGTGACTTGAAGGTAGAATTTTCTAGAATTGCCAACACTTGGTAAGCTTTTGGACTCCATGGAGACATCCATTAGTTATCTCTTGCTAGCTTGAGAAGGGAAGTCCAAAGTTAAAGATCACCTTGAATGGCAAATGCTAGGTTAGAGGCACGAGCCATTGCAAGTTGCATCAGTGAGAGGGAATTAGAGCTGAAATCCATTTAAAGGATACATCTGTACAACACCGGTTAGAGAATCGACTATATGTTAATTCTCTAATGCGAGGAAATGAACCAAATGACCGGAGCTCTGTTTTTGGCATAAGGAACCTCCCCTGTGAACCTAAACCTCCAAGGAATGTTTTTCTTCATAAGTAATTTCCATTACTTTCTTTTTAATTAGCTTTAAACAAAACCTCATTTAAACAAAGTTTGTGTTTTATTTCTTAAGCTAACCTTGAAATGAAAAAGCACCAATTTAACTTTGAATTGGTATCAGTTGTGAATTGAAAACCCTTCCCAGTGAATGATCCTAGAGCCACTATGCTATATTAGCTAAAGCTATCCTAATGCATGGTGATATAGGTTATAAATTTTGTTGATTACTCTCTCAATCAAAGAGCACCAGCTGGACATGAATCAGCTGAGACACCAATTGGGAACGAATCAGGGAGTTGAGATTTGGAAAGGATGAACAGATGAAGCTCATCTGTGACAACCAAGCAGCTTTGCATATTGCATCCAATCCAGTCTTCCATGAAAGGACCAAACACATTGAAGTTGACTGTCACTTCATTAGAGAGAAGATCGCATCAGGATGTGTGGCGACTAGTTTTGTCAATTCAAATGATCAACTAGCAGATATTTTTACTAAATCTCTTAGAGGTCCTACAATTAGATACATTTGTAACAAGTTTGGTGCATATAACATATATGCTACAGCTTGAGGGGGAGTGTTAGATAGTGTACAGTTATTTAGGTTATGTACTTTTCATTTTCCTTTTCTTTCCTTATTCTAATGTGAGTCCCACTAACATGTATATATATACCCAAGTCCAATGTGTATTATTAACAGTTTTTTCAATACCAAAAATTAGGGACTCTCTCTTTTCTCTCTTTTCACACAGGCGAGTACCGAAAAAAAGTCCGGGTGAATACCAGGAAACGTAAAATCCAGACGAGTACCGGAGAAATGTAGAATCCAAGCGAGTATGAAGAAAGGTAGAATCCAGGCGAGTATCGGAGAAGGTTAGAATCCGAGGGAGTACCGGAGAAGGTTAGAATCCGGGGGAGTACCGGAGAAGGTTAGAATCTGGGGGAGTACCGGAGAAAGGTAGAATCGGGGCGAGTACCGGAGAAGGGTAGAATCTACTTAATCTCATTACTCAGTTTATAGTGAGGTGGTAGTTGAATATCAATGTCCTCACTCACCTTGTCTTGATGCCCATGATGGCAAACAAATCTTCCATGTTAAATATTGGATTGAAACACAATTCTAATACTAGCTCTAGCAAATAAGCATTTTCACCTAAGCGCTTTATCACTTGGAATGGACCAACCTTTCTTTAAGTGAAGCTTTTGATATGTGCCAGCCTGAAATTTGTCTAAATGTAAACAAATCATTACTAGATCACTTCTTTAAACTAAACAAACCTTCAATGCACATCTGCTACCTCTTTCTAGTTTTCATTGCTAGTCTTAATATTTTCTCACACCTCTTCATATATATTGTGGATATGTTGGGCAAAAGAACCACCTTCCTTGTTGATGCGAAATGAACTTAGGCAATGGTACAAGATCAATGGGTTGTTTAGGCTTTAAGTGAATTGCAACCTCAAAGGAGTATATCAATGGTAGTGATATTAGTAGCACTATTAGAAGCAAATTCAGGTTGTGGTAAAATGCTCCAACTTTTTTAGTTAGTCTTGCATTAGACATCTTAAGAGATTACCAAGGCTATGATTGACAACTTTAGTTCCTCGAATCTAATCATACTGGTTGTTTGCCAAAAGAAGAGTCTTTTTACCAATAGCATTAGCCATTTTATTTTAACTTTAGCATAATGCCTTAAGTGGAGGGCAAATAATTGAAGAGATCTACTCCATTTTGCTTTTCAACTATTAAATTTATTTTGGGGGTTAAGGTATCATAAGGCTTTATGATTAGAGTATAAAACAAACTCTCTATAACTATGATAATGCTACCAATGTCGAATTGGTTGCACCATTGCATAAAACTCAATTTATATGTAGAATATTTCTTCTTTAAACAAACTCTCCATAACTATGATAATGCTACCAATGTTGAATTGCTTACTCCATTGCACAAAGTTAATTCATATGTAGAATATTTATTCTCTATCTCCTTAAGTTTTTTATTAAAGAAAGCCATGGGTATTTCTTATCTGTGAAATCTCTATATGCTGTCTTGAAGTTAGGGAATTCTATCACTCTTTCAATGAGGGCAACTTTTCTACGTGGGAAGCTTGCTAGGGAAAGGTATTGACTTTTGATTAGCTTTTAAAAAGAGGGTAGATGTTGGTTAATAGATATTTCTTTTGTTAAGTTGGAGAAGAATCAATTGATCACATTTTACTGCATTATGCTAAGAAAAGAGTTCTTTAGCATTTTCTCCTCTTTGTTTGGCATTACCTAGGTTCTATTTGCCATAGTCAAAGAAACTTTTTTACATTGTCATGACTCCTTCGTATGAAGAAGAAGAATGAAGGTTTGGAGGATTTCTCTATTATGCATTGTTTAGGTAGTTTGGAAAGAGAGGAATTGAAGGTTGTTTGAAAATGAGTAGTTAGTCCATATTCTTAAAAGTCTTTTCTTAAGTAACTTTTGGCACTTGTTAATATAATATTATTATTGCCTATATATGAAAAAAAAAAAAAAGCCAAAATGTGTCCTTCTTGGCTAAGAATTGCTCCAATCCCCACACGGGATGTATCACAAACCTCCTAAAATACTTTCTAAAAATTTGGTAGATGAAAAATAGGAGGATTCCTATTCCCATGCTTGAAACTTGGAACCTTGAAAGTTGCTCCCTGTTGGATTTGAGAGCTGCATTTTGGATTTTGATGGATTAAAAAATTTTGTGATTCAGATATAATCAGTTATCAATGAGGATGTTGAGGTTCTCTATGGAAAGGAAGACTTTCCTGGTTAGGTGTGAAGGTGAGTCCGGTGATACTTGGTGTTCGGTTACAAACCATAGTAAAGGCTCTGTTTTCGCCTTAGGCCTTGAGAAGGAAGAGGTTGGCTGGTTGATCGAACATTTGGCGAAGGCTATTGAGCTAAAGAGTCATATGGGTTTCAATAGAAAATATAGAGGAAAGTCTAGAGTTCACTTAATGGAGGTATGCTTCAACAACCATAGTAGGTTTATCAAACTTTTGGAGTTTGTCTCCAAAAGAAAGCCAACTTTCTTGGTAATCCCTAAGGGCAAGCAAGGTAGGGGATGGGAGCAACTAAAAAAATGCTATTTCTTCAATGCTGGTGGTCCTTTCCTCAAATATAGTTGAAAATGAAAGGCAGTGCAGGGATGAAAGCATAAAATACAAACACGTGGATTCTATGCATCGGTCCTTTGTGAGTGTAGTCAGGAAGGACCGAGGAGAGGAGACTTTGTTCCATTTGGGAGATGAGCGAGAGGTATGGTTTGTTAGTGTCTAGCATCTTTTGTTAATTGGGTTGAGGTTGGTCATGCTCTGGTGAGATTCTTAAGGCAGAAAGGCGTGGTGACCATCGTCCATTTTTTTTGTCAGAAAAGGTTTATTTTTTTTTTTTGTAGAAACAGTTGAGGAAGCCTCCTCTCTTCAGGAGTTAAGGTTTCTCAAGGTTGAGGGAGGGTACATAGTCCATTTAAGAAGGTGGTCACCAAGGGTAAACACAGAAGTCTTGGGGAAGTTTAGAGGAGGATGGATTAAATTGTGGGGTTTTCCCTTCCATTTATGGTTTGAGGTACATTTGAAGAAAATTGTGGAGCAGTGGGGGATGATGATAGAGATTGATTGGCGAACGGTGAAATTGTTTGATTTTTCTAAGGCAAAGGTGAGAATATTAATGAAAGAACATATAGTTCTTACTGCCTTGATTGAGGTGATAGATGGGGGATGAGTTTTTACAATCTCAATTGCACTGGTTGGAGCTGAAGACAAAAGGCGGGTTAGAGGAATGGGTGAGTCAACTCGGGGAGGTTTTGAGTCTCACTCGTGGATAGGTGGCAGAATGCTGGATGAGAAGGCTAATCCAATGGCTAAATGCTGGTCTCTTAATGGGGTTGTTGATGGAATTCAAGGGAGTAGAAAGTCAAAAGGCTGAGGATGCTTCTGATGGGACACGTGGCAAGAAGAGTGCGGCTATGGGGAACAGTTGTATTCAACCTTCCTCTTCTTGTTATTTGAATTCAAATAAAGAGGGAAATGGGTCATTTGGGCCAAAACTGTTTGATGAAGACTGTTCCAGAAAGGGTAAGGCCCACTCAAGCTTTGAGGATTGGTGTCGGGCCTCTAATATGGTGCAAGAGGGAACGACCCATTTTTCTCAAGAACCCAGGCCCTTGGTGGAAGCAAAAATGGGTTGGGAGAGGAATAAATTAAAAATCCTGTGGATGATTTTGGGCCAAGAATTGGTTGGAATTCAATCCAAATCTGGGAAGGGCTCATTACGGAAAAAAGAATCCTCTATGCATGTTTCAATCGTAAATGGGAAGATGGTCTTAGAGGACTCTTCTTCTCTGCTAGGGGGTTTTGCGCCAAATTTGGTTCAAAGAAGTTGTGGACTAGTCTCAGTCCTCCAACTTCTGGATGCCGACAAAGGATTCGAAGATGAAGCGAGCCTTTATCACAAGAAGTCCCAATTTTAGCATTTGATGTTCCACCATGGGACATTACTTTCGAAGTGGGATCACAAAAGGTGTGAAGGTTCAGTTTGAGTCCTCCCACTTCTAGTCGTCCATTAGGGTTCTGAAGTTGTTTTAGGGAAGAGGCTTCGTCGACAAATGGAGTTGCGGACAATCAACAAAGGTTTTCACTTAAGGTAACTATTCAATCAGAGGGGAAGGCGAAACTATGCAAATATTCTAACTTTGTAGAGAGAGAAGACTTTAAGGGATTGAGGGGTTCTTCTCACTGTGGCTCTTCAGTCTTGGTTTTTCCTTTGGACCACAACTGTGTTGGGACACCGATCTTTTCCCAAATCTTTTCCAATTTGGCAATGCCAACATAAATAATATCACCCTTGCAGAAGCTCTAAGCATTCCCAATCGGTTTTCTGATCTCGATATGGCAGTCACTACTTCTAAGTAGAGTATCTCAACAATTTCATGAACAATGAAACAACAACAACCCAAATTCAAAAACTATGCCAATATGAAAACCAAATTCAAAACCCTTCCAAAATAATTGTTGCTCTTTTTGCTTGATTTCTTGTGCAACAATACTTTGAAAATAGGGTGAAATATCTTGCAGCTCAAAATGCTGCTGGAAAAAAATCCATATCCTCACAAATTCTTTGTTACAATATCCATCCTTGAATATGTAAAGAAATATGGAACCTTAAGCATTGGGGATCACCTTGAGGATGTCATAGTATCATTGGCTGGTATTGGAAATTTGGGGGTTCTACATATTTAGTGTTGTACCTGTTGTAATTTTGCATTTCTTTATGCTGATCTCTATAATATTCCTCTTATACAAGGGCAAATAATGAGCAAACGGTTGTCCTCTTCAAAGCTATTTTTTTTTTTTTATGATTTGCATGGTGATGGTGCTAAAGTTCAAGTTATGGCTGATGCCAGGTATCTAATGATTATTATTTCTTCTTATTTACATATCCATGCTCTTTCTTATATTTATGTTTCAATAGGGGTTTTTGTTAGTATTTTCTTGTCTAAAACCTTGATATTCAGATCAAAAGCTCTCACAAAAAAAAAAAAAAATGATATTTAGATCAAAAGCTAGCTTCCATTATGGTCTGTGTGGTGACTTATTTAATATGAACTTTTTTTTTGTTTGTATTTTTCTCTTTCTTTGTTATACTTCTTAAACATGTTCTTGAACTTCCTGATGGGTTCTATAGAGTTTAGAAGGGTCTGTATCTATTCTATTATTGGTCTGCTATCTATATGTAGTAAGCTCAATCACTATTCCATACTTTATGCTAAGTTGGTATTCAACTATATGTTCTTCTTCAAATTGGCATTCTAAATTTCAATATTAAAGATAACTCAAAAGGAGGGGGTGGCCCATAACTAATAGATGTTTCATTTGTTGTGTTGAAGAGGAGCTTATTAATCATATTATAAGCCATTGTACCAAGACAAGGGTTTTGGGGAGTTGTTATTTGTGTTGTTTGGTGTGATGTGGGTCCTTCTGCTTTTGACTAGGGATACCCTCCTAGGATGGCATGGTTCCTTTGTGGGCAAGAAGTGTAGAAAGGCTTGGATGGTAGCTCCATTATGTATATTTTGGTTGGTTTGGAAGGAAAGAAATAGGGTTGCTTTTGAAAATAAGGATCTTTCGATTCAAAGGGTGAAAATTCTTTTGTATGTAATCTTTGGTCTTGGTCTAAGTCGTGTATAGATGAAGAAAAACCTTTATCTTTAATCAACTTTTTTGATTGGTTGGTTCTAGATGAGGGTTGGTGAGTTTTTTTGTATCCCCTTTTCTTTTTTATTCTTGCCTTTATGCTCCTCTTGTACACTCTCTGTATCCTTTGGGTTGGCCTTTAAACACCCTTTCCTATTTTTATTTATAAAATTTTCTATGTATTTACCTATCAAAAATAAAATAAAATATGAAAGGTGACTTAGAGACATGAACTTGTTTCCTACACACACAAATGCAATCGGCCTTGCACAACATCCCAATTCCCCCTCCCCCCCCCCCCCCCCCCCCCCCCCCCTCCCCTTTCCACCTGCTAACTAACCCCTCAAGTGTTTAGGAGTTTAAGATGACCTGTGTCAGTTTGGTTTATGCTTGTTGAGAGTTATCATCTGTGTTTAGCAGTATATGTGTGTGCTCCATTTGCAGGAGCTTGAGATACAATAAAAGTTCTTGTCACTTTAGGATATTTTTTTAGTTGTGTAACTCATGCTTCAATATGTGTATAGCTTTTGTTTAAAATAACAGTATCTATGGGTTTTCTGAGTAGATTCAATTATGCATTTTCTTGTGGATTTTTCCTTCATGAAAATCACTAACAAACTATGCATTTCATTGATGCAGGAGCTTAGGTATGGATGAGGCTGAATTTTCTAGGTTCCATTCTGGTGTGAAGCAGGGTGATATTGTTGGTGTCACTAGCTTTCCAGGTCCAGATATTACTATTATTAATCAAATATAGCATATTTGATCTATCTTTATAAATATTTCATGTGTCTTTGGTTGAGTATATGAAATAAAATTATGACTATAAATTAAGTTTCAATTCAATATACATTTATTTATTTATTTATTTATTTTTTATGTTGATCTGAAAATCAAACCATTGCTATTACAATGAAACCTTGTGGATTTAACTTTTTGTTCTTGCAAATTGGTTTGCCAAATACTAAGGATTGCATTAGAATTTTATTATCCTTTGTTAATGTTGTTAATCATGGGTGCAAAGAAAAAAATTCCAATCAACCACTTTTTAGTTAGGGAAACTCATTATATTTATAAGATAATTATAGAGTTCTAGATCACATAAAAACACCTTCCTATCTATCTAATAACTTAAAGAGTTCAAGATTATATCAAACTTCCTTACCATTTATAACTTTATCAACAAGAAAGGGCTTTTGTAAACAGTAAACTATTCTATAAAATAAATATTAGTTATAGAAATTTCTTAATCTAGTACCTTTTCATGATCAAAGTGATAATCCATATCTATATGTTTTGTATGTTAATGAAAAATAGAATTTGATGTATTATGAATGGCCCCTTGATTGTCACAATGCATAGGGGAAGTAGATGAAATTGGAAAACCTAGGGTGTGTTTGGTAATTGCTTTTGAAAACAGTTCTTAAAAATGGTTTTTGAGAATAGTTTTCAAAAATAGTTTTTTGATTTTTATGGAACAAAAGTTTGTTTGGAAACCTAAAACGTACTTAAATTTTTTTTTTTAATATTTTTAAATATGTTTTAAAAATAATTTTTATATGTAGTGTTTTATTTTTAATCATTCCACATATTTGTATAATTATTTTTTTAAAAAGTCATCAAAGAACAAGTGAAAACAATAGAAAACAACTAAAAGATATTCTATGAAAACACCATGTTTTTTTTTTATTAAAAATAGAAAAGAGAAAACAGTTTTTGGTTGCCAAACGTGTTTCCTGTGTTTTTTTTGTTCTGGAGAATAGAAAATTATTCTCAGAAACATTTTCCAAATAGACTCTTAACTTAGACACCAATTTTTGAAGCCAAATTAATTCACATCATGTCTGAGACATGACTCTATATTGAGCTTCAATACTACTATGAGCAACCATGAAATGTTTTGTTTTTGGTACATCATATTACCAAGTTACCTCCTAAAAATATACAAAATCTTGTAGTAGATCTTCTATCACCTAGTGAATTAGCTCAATCTGCATTTGAATAGTCAACAATATTTAGATGGCCTTTGTTTTGGGCCAAAATTCCTTTCCTTAGAGCATTCTTGATATAATGAAGAATTCATTTAATTGCTTGCAAATGTTTAGTACATGGCACATGCATAAATTGGCTTATAAGACAAACTAAATATACTAGATTGGGTCGATCTATTATGTCGTAGGAACTTACAACTATGAATCAAAATAGAAGGAAAGGAAAAATACTTCGAAGATGAACCTGCTGTGAATTGTTAATGAACCCAATTTTCTTTTGTAATTCCTTACATAATGATTCAGAAATCGAGTAATAGTGAGACAAATAAATTAATCAACCAGACTTTGATAGAGTTGAGGATTAGGTAAAAGTGTGTCATTGTGTGTAGGTAATTTTGTCTTTGTGTTTGTATCAATAGGATTATCACTGGCTGGACATTTAAGAAAACCTATATGTTTTTAACAATGCATTGCATATTTCTGTTGACAAAGGAAAATGTTTTCTTCAAGTAAGAGACCTCTATCCCAAGGAAGTGTTTAAGGTGGCTAAGATCTTTTACCTTAAAATTTCTCTTTAAGGAATTTTTAAGACCAAGAACCCAATGAAAATCATTGCCTATGATAACTATATCATCAATGTACCTTGACAAAAGAGTCAAGTTTGTGTCATACTTTTTGTAAAATAAAGAAAAATTTTCACTTGATATCTTGAATCCAAATAGCAAAAGAGCAGACTAAGTTTCTCAAACTAGACATAAAGAGATTATTTTAAGATTTTTTGACATGACATACATTGCTAGCTGGTTTAAAGGAATATCCAAGAGAGGGAAGCATGTAAATTTCTTCGTGCAGATCACCATGCAAGAAGCCATTTTTAACATCAAATGTAAATTCCATCCATAACGAGCATCCAAAGATAGAATGACTCCAATAGACTTCATTTTAGATGTTGGAACAAATGTATCAAAATAGTCTTCCCCATAGGTATGTGAAATGTCTTTCACAACTAATATTTTGTTATATTGTGCAATGCAATTATTAGGGTCATATTTTAAAATAAATACCCACTTGCGATTGTTTTCCAATAGGTAACTATGTTAACCCCCAAGTATGATTTTTCTATAAAGTTGCTATTTCCTTGTCTATTGATTATTTCTAGAAAGGTAAAGTAAGAATCTATAATCCACAAAGGAGAATAAGAGGCAAAGGAAAATAAAGCAATGGAGAATAGTGGTCAATTATACTCTTCTTGTCTAAGCATGATAGTGGCTCTAGCACTACTATAGAGGAAAAGAATAGACTCTAGATTATTATAATTTTGTCAGTTATCACCTAGTTTTCCTAGGCAAATTTATCAAACTTAAATGGACATTTCTCTATCATATGATTGGTCTTGCCACAATGCAAACAATATCTATCTCTTCATTCTCTATAATGTCCTTCCTTCAATTATCAGCCTATGTGATGCGACTCTTGGTAGCTTAGCTTTAAAGGCGTATCAACAAAATTTATACCTTAAATACTATTACTAAAGTAGCCAAGCTACTATAGCATAGTGGTTCTAGGATCGTTCACTGGGAAGAGTTTTCGCAAACACAAGTGATATTCAAATTAGGAAAATAGGTGATTTTCTTATAGATGTTAGCTTTAAAAGAAGATGTAAATGTTTTAGAAAGATTCAAACTAATTTAAGCTAACATTAAAGACTAAAATGAAAGGGTGTAAAAACAAGTTTCTCAAAGATAGGATAGCTATGCTTTGGCTCTTATGCAAATTGGAAATCTCAAGATAGGCTCCTCGCGTTGGGGTTGCAACTATGGTGATGCTTGCTTCCCGAACCGGTATGGATTTAGCAAATCAAGTTTTAATCCTTTAAAATGGAAAAACAGATGGTAGTGAATTTCATCAATGGTTATTCACCTTAGACTTCCTTTGAATGGCTCGTAAGAGATAACTAATAGTCTAAAGCTAAAAGCTTACCAAATATTGGCAACTCAAAGTCATTCCAGGTGATAAACTCACTTTTCAATGGCCATTGAAATTGGTTCTAACGGATTAATGCAAAACTTGGAATTGAAAACCTCACCTTCCAATAGCTCGTAGGAGATAACTAATGGATAGAAATCCAAAAGCTTATCAAGTATTGGCCGTTGGAAGTTGTCCAAAGGAAATAAAAACCAAACTTTGCATTAATGAACCATTAATGAAAAACGTCTACCTTACCTTCCAGGTGCGAGAAATTTCCATGGGATTGCATCCAAGCCATCACATAACATCCATACTTTGAGAAACTTAAAAGGTTTTAGCCTCTCATCCTTGGGGATTTCATCCTCCAAGGATGTTTGGCTACTAAGAAAATGAGAAAGAAAAAAAAAAACGTATGAACAAAAGTGCTCTTATAACTTATAAGGTTACAAGTTACAAGATATTTTTGTCTAAGGCTCTTCACCTCTATTTAAAGACAATAACAAGCTAAATTACAAGAGCTATTACAAAAGCAACCTTTTCATTGGTTGATTACAAGGGTAAAATAGGTATTTACAAAGCTAAAAATCAAGCAAAATATCTTGGAGAACCGACAGTGGAATATCATCAACAGCGTCTCAAAACAGGGGATTTCAAAGGCATTTTTGCAAGGGGAAAGATGAAGGGTCCAAATTTCGCAAGGTGGTTCTTCATGGTGCGAAATGGCCAAATTTCGCACCATGAAGAAAATCTCCTTGCGAAATTTTCGCAAGGTGAATTTCACCTTGCGAAATGGTGTTCCCATGGCTTGATGCAGTTGTCTTCCGAAGGTCATATCTTCCTCATTTCAGCTCCAAATTGTACACGGTTTGAAGCGTTGGATTTTTGACATCTTGCGCTTTGAAATGGTATATAGTATGTAGAAAATGGACTTTGAGAAGTGCTCCAAAAGTGCAAAAGAAGACTGCAGCTGCTGTCCTCTGTTTTCTTCACTCTGTTTTCCTCTTCTCCATTGTTCTTTCCTTGCATACTTTGAACGACTTTGGCAAAGGGCTATGGAGCTCCAAAGCTTGGTTCTTCATGAATTTGAGCTTCCAAAATCCTTGCTTTAACTTGTCCAAGTAGCTCCTCCATCATTTGGCATGCTTGAATTGATTCATAAGCTGATAAAAACATGTAAACTTGCCACAAAATGGTTAAAACCAATTACTAAGGACCTTAATGAATTAATTGGGTTAAATGAATATGATTACTACTCAAAGGTGCTTAAAACCATTATAATTAGGTCTACAAAATAGCACTTTTTGGTAGTAATCACTATGCCTCAATTAGTAAACCTGCTTATCTTGACCATTTGAAGTAACAAGAACAACATAGTGATTACTACCCAAAAGTGCCATTTTACACCTTTAAGTCATTATGTTTTAAGCACTTTTGTGTAGTAATTCTTCACCTTTATTCCAATTGGCATGTTAAGGACCTAGCAATGACTTCTAATCATATTTGTGGCTAGTTTTAGTGTTTTGACATCTTTTTGGATCATTAAGACAAGCCAACCAAAGAAGAAAAGCAAAGAGAAGCAAAGAAAATCAAAAGAGAAGCAAGGAGGAAATCTGAAGTCAGCAGCTGCAGTGTTCTTTGGCACTTTTGGAGCACTTCCCGAAGTCCATTTTTTACATGCTATATACCGTTTCAAAGCTCAAGAAGTCAAGAATCCAATGCTTCAAACCGTGCACAATTTGGAGCTGAAATGAGGAAGTTATGACCTTCGGAAGAGAACTGCTCCAGGTGTGCGAAAATTTCGCACACCTTCTGAATGGTGTGCGAATTTCGCACACCTGTGCGAAATCTCTTCTGAATGGTGTGCGAATTTCGCACACCTGTGCGAAATCTCCTCTGAATGGTGTGCGAAATCTCCTCTGTTTTTTCCGACTCCACTTTAGATATTTTCTTAAGTTTCTTTTGATGTAATTTCCTTTCTTCTCCTTGTAGCAAACCAATGAAAAGCTTTGCTTTTGTAAAAACTATATAAGGGGTGGAAATCACCTCTTGAAGACATGAAACACGGGTGTTAAGCTTAACACTTAGCAATATACAGAGCACTCTTATTTTCTATTTTCTCGTTACTATTTTCTCTTTCTTGGAAGCCAAACAACCTCTGAGGATGTTTTCTCAGAGGATGAGAGGCTAAACTCTTGGTTTCTTGGAGTGAAGGAAGCTAGGTGAAAAGTCCAGATGAAAAGGTGGAAAGTGCTCGTGCATTAAATTCAGGTAGTTGAAGTTCATAAATGGCTTTTTAATCCAAAGTTTTGCTTTAAATCCCTTATAATCACTTTGAATGGCCAATACATGGTAAGCTTCAGGTCTTTATGGATGCTTATTGCTAGATCCATATTAGTCCATTAGTTATCATGTACGAGCCATTGGAAAGTGGTTCAAGGTGAAGACCTATATAGTGTCTAAAGCCATTAATGGACCTTGACTACCATTTCTATTGATTTTTATGGATTAAATCTTCATTGTTAAACCTACACCGGTTCGGGAAATAACTATAGGTTAAATCCCCAATGCGAGGAGAAAAATCCGGAATTTTCCACTTTGCATTCTAAACTTGACCCTAGCAATCCTTAGCTCCGAGAAACTTTCTTTCTTCCATTTTTAATTAGTTTATGTTAATTTAGGTTCAAATACTTTCAAAACAAATTTTATTTTCTTTTTAAGCTTTAAGTTTTTGATAAAGGAAATCATTAAATTTAATTTCTAATCATGAGTATATCACTGGTAGAATGAAAACCCATCCCAGAGTTCGACCCTAGAGCCACTATACTATAGTAGCTTTGCTACACTAGTATGAGGTCATAGGTTTTATAAATGTTTTTGATTAAATGACCCGACTGGGTATCCATGCGAATCACTTAGGCTCTAGAAAAGAACCCAAACTAACATGGTTACTCTAGATAGATAATTGTTCACTAGAAAGGATACTGTTCAACATTCTTTAGACCTAAACCAAGAACTGAGAACTTTAGCTACTTTTAATTCCTCATATCGCTTGTATAACATATTAATATTATTAGTAGTGAGAGATGGTATACATTGTGGGTTAGGCTTTAAGAAAAATCAAAACAATTAGTGTTTAGTAATTAATTAGGGAATATTAATATGCATTGTAAATATTGTTTAATTCAATTCAAATTTGATTTGAAAACTTGTAGGCATGTAGATTAGAGAATATTAGAATTAAAAAAAAAATAGTAATAGTAAATTGTTTAAATTTTCATTGTTTGGAAGTCTAAATTATGTGTTTCATTTCAGTTCCTTGTAATAGGTAAAGATCGCCTACATAGAAGAATCATAGAGAGAGTCCGTGTAAGGTAGGGAATTTTATGCTATCCCATGGTGTATCTGATTTCTTTCCTTGAAACATGTATTGGAAATTTCATGTCATTTCTATGATTTCATAAAATGTTTTAATGTGTCATTGCATCTCGATTTATTGTGTTGAAATGTTACATTGAGATTGGAACGTATATTGGTATGAAGATTCATGGTTTTGTGTTGTGGAAATGGTTCATGGTGTGGTTGCATTGCAAGAAGGATATGGAATAATCACAGATGATATTTAGAGAATTGATTGGTGGGAAGTGTTTATGTGATGCTACAGGCATTATCCTTTGATATATTGTTTATGTGGAACCGTGGGTCTTCGGGTGAAAGTCCCTAAAGCCCTCGAGGAAGACACTCTGAAGTGGGTGTATGGGGTTGGTCCTGCCCTTGGGTATGAGTCACAAAAGACACGGGGTATGACTTTCCCTTGGGTATGAGTCCCAAAAGACACAGGGTATGACTTGCTCTTGGGTGATGTCCCAGAATAGTCATTATTATATTGAATGAGTATCTCGTGGAGCATTGATATATGATATATAGATTGGTTGGGGTGAGCAGTTTATTAGTTGTGAAAGGATGGACGAGGAAAAGCAAAGATGAAACCAACAAACACATGCATACATGTTTGACATGATTGCATATTTATTAACGCTTATAAAATGTTTATCATGCATGTTATTACATGTTTAATTCAAGGTTTTTAAGGGTATGCTTAGGATGGTTATAAACTTTCCTATCGAGTTGTGAACTCACCCTATCCCTTCCACCTTTAGATGCAGGTCAGAAGACCTATGTAGGAAATAATGCTTGAGCATTTCTTTATTGTGATTGGATGTTGTTTGCTCGCATTGAAAGTGTTTTGAGGCTTTGCCTTTGTATTAAAGACTGAATCTTTTTGTAGGAATGATGTAATATACATATTTGTCAGGTACACTTGTAGTATGGGCTACCCATAGTGAACCATGAGGTTTTGGTATATGTAAATTAATGCAGTACAAGTTTCTTTTGTGAAACGAAACATATTTTGTTAACTAATAGTTACAAAGTTTAATAAAAGATGTACTCTTTATAACAAGTTTTGCATATTCTCTTTTTGCACAAAATCAAGCAGGAACTTAACATTTAAATTTTTGTATCCCCATATATTTGAGAGCACTTATACTGTATTTGAGTATCAATTGTTAAGTTTGAAAAAAAAAAAAAAAAACCAAGGTGTGAGAACTTGGTATCAAAGCATAAGAGATTAGATGCCTAGTGTGGACAATAGGTGGGGAGCCCAATAGGTGCACTGGAGTCATTGTTATTGTTACACTCTTTTATTGTGTATGATATATTAATACTAAGGTGAAAGGTTAAATGATGAATGTTAGGTTTGTGTTTTTGTTGTTTAATGACATTTTTTGTTGTATTGGTGTGAGTGTGTGAGTATGCCTAGTTGTGATAACTATGATCATGTTGCTTGTTTGAATTCCTAATAATTGAGAATCCATTATTATAGTGTTGTTGGTATTAGGTTAGTTTTCAAAATGATTGTATGTGACATAAATGGCTTAATTGTATCGTATAAGGATGCTTGATTTAATGAATAACCCTTATAATGTAATGTATTGATAATTTAATCCTTGTATACCTTTCTAAGAAAAAATGCCTAGAGCAAGGAACCGATTAACAACAAGGCCTAGACAAACAACTAGATCATCTCCACTATCTCATGGTAATGTAACTGGGGAAAGAGCTGCAATATATCCAGCTGTTGGTTCAGAATGCCATAACGTGAGCCTAATTCAGGAATTTAAAGCACTAACTCCTCCAATCTTTCGTGGTGGGCCTAATTTTCTTGAAGCTGAGAATTGGATGAAAGAAATAAAGAAAATACTGGATGTAATGGTAGTGCCTGAGGAAAGGAGAGTTTCTTTAGCTTCCTTCATGTTGAGGGATGAAGCAGACAACTGGTGGGATATGATCAAAACTACTCAAGATGTAACTAAGATGGTTTGGATGCAATTTGAGGAGCTATTTTTGTCTAATTACTTTCCAAAGGTCGTTAGAAGACAAAAAAGAGCTGAATTTATACACTTGGTTCAACGGAACATGATAGTGACTGAATATGTAGCAAAGTTTACACAACTATCTAGATATGCTCCAAATGTGGTTGTAGATGAACAAATGCGAGTTGAACAATTCCAAGAGGGGTTGAGATTGAACATTAGAGCACAAGTCACTCCCTTGATGCTTCATACTTATAGTGAGGTTGTGGCAAGGGCTCTTTTGCTCCTTCTCTTACTTGCTTCTGATATCCATTCCTATGCCCAACCATTTTTATCTGTTTCCTTCTGCCATCTACAACTTTGTTATTATTTTCTGGGTTCTTTTACTAGATGTTATGTTGGTGCATTGCATAGATATTATAGATTGCAATCTTTTAAAAGACGTTAAAATATTGACAACATCTCAATGGGCCACTATTTTGATATTGTTCTTTCTTGTCTTTCATGCCATGTTCTCACTGTTATATTGAAGCTTTGTTTGTCATCTTACCTCTTTTATTACCCATGGGAGTTAGGTTTTTGGGTTAATGTTTATGACATTTTGCATTATAGTTAATTGAAGAATTTCTAATGATGCTCATGTTCATGCTATGGTGATTTATGTTGTTCCTTATTTTTAATTTGGGTTTTTCCCTATATTTGAACAATCAACGCAAAAGATCTGTTAATGAGAAAATATCGAAACCATCTATTTATGTAATGGATAATGATTTTGCAAAGGGAAATGCAGATAAAAATGGATACAACAGTGATTACTACTCAAAAAGTGCTATTTTGTAGCTTGTAATTAACTCTTTTAAACACTCTTGAGTAGTAATTATTACCTTTTAACTCAATTGATATGTTAAGGACCCTTGCAATTGTTTCTAATCAAATTGTGTTAAGTTTTGGTGTTTTTGATAGCTTTTAGCTACACCAAAGCAATCCAAGAATGAGGGAGAGCTGTATATAGTTCATGGCAAAGCTTTTGGAAGCTCAAATTCATGAAGAACCAAGCTTTGGAGCTCCATAGCCCTTTGCCAAAGTCGTTCAAAGTATGCAAGGAAAGAACAACGGAGAGAGGAAAAACAGAGTGAAGAAAACAGAGGACAGCAGCTTTAGTCTTCTTTCACACTTTTGGAGCACTTTCCGAAGTCCATTTTCTACATGCTATATACCATTTCAAAGCTTAGGAAGTCAAGAATCCAACTCTTTAAACCGTGTATGATTTGGAGCTGAAATGAGGAAGATATGGCCTTCGAAAGACAACTACATCAAGCTGAGGGACAATTTCGCACCTTGCGAAATTGGAACTTCAACGTGCAAAATTTAAAGTGGATGGCAGCTGTGTAGTCGCGGTGAAGCACAACATGCGAAAGTGATTTTGCAACTTGCGAACTTGGAGCTCAACGTGCGAAAATGGATTCCAAGTTGCGAAATCAACTTGCGAGATTTTCGCAAGTCACCATGCAACGTGCGAAATTTACATGCGAACTAGGATATTTGTGCACCGACTCTTTTAGATATTTTCTTCAGTTATTTTGTATAAATTTCCATTCTTCTCCTTGTAATCCACCAACCATAAGATTTCTTAGCTAGGAAGGTTGGAAAAGCTTCTCTATATATATTCCCTTGCATCCATTGTAAAAGAAATAGATACAGAAGTATGTAGAATCGATCAATATATAGAATATACAGAGCCTTGCTCTGTTTTTCCTTCTCTTTCATTTTCATTTTCATTTTCTTGCTAGCCAAACATTCTCTGAGATGTTTTCTCAGAGGATGAGTGGCTAGGTTTTTTGTTTCTTGGGTGAAGGAAGCTAAGTAAGGTTCCGGCTACATAAGTGTGAGATTTTGTTGTTTCCGTTTTTAATGAAGAGAAAGTGTGATCCGTTTTTGGTTTTTATATTTTTAGTTAACTAGGATTACCATGAATAGCCAATACTTGGTAAGCTTTCGGATTCCATGGATTCTTATTGCTTGCAATCTTGCTCCATGGAGGTCTAATTGTTATCTCTTGTTCGCTTGTGAAGAATGATCCGATGCTAAGGATCACCTTGAATGGCAAATACTAGGTGAGAGGTATGAGCCATTGCAAGGTGTATCAGTGAGAGGGATTTAGCGTTGAAACCATTAATGGCAAGCATCTGTATCACACTGGTTTGGGAAATACCTATAGGTTAAATTCCGAATGCGAGGAAAAGATTCAAGTGACCGAAATCTCCCTCTTTGTAGTTGGCACCTGATCCTAGTAACCTGAAATCCCAAGAAACACCTTTCTTTCTAATTTCTTTCTAGTTAATTTTAGTTACTTTATGTTAGGTTAGCTTAATACCATCCATTTTCATTCAAACTTATGTCTTCTTTTAAAGCTAACAAAGAAAAGAAAAAACACCAATTCAGTTTTTGAACTAATATCAATTGCGAAGTGAAAACCCATCTCTGTGGACGATCCTATAGCCACTATACTATGCTAGCTAAATGCTACCCCGGTATATGGTGAAATAGGTTTGAAAATTTTGTTGATTACTTGATTCGCATGGATACCCAGTCGGGTCATTTAATCAAAAACATTTATAAAACCTATGACCTCATACTAGTGTAGCAAAGCTACTATAGTATAGTGGCTCTAGGGTCGAACTCTGGGATGGGTTTTCATTCTACCAGTGATATACTCATGATTAGAAATTAAATTTAATGATTTCCTTTATCAAAAACTTAAAGCTTAAAAAGAAAATAAAATTTGTTTTGAAAGTATTTGAACCTAAATTAACATAAACTAATTAAAAATGGAAGAAAGAAAGTTTCTCGGAGCTAAGGATTGCTAGGGTCAAGTTTAGAATGCAAAGTGGAAAATTCCGGATTTTTCTCCTCGCATTGGGGATTTAACCTATAGTTATTTCCCGAACCGGTGTAGGTTTAACAATGAAGATTTAATCCATAAAAATCAATAGAAATGGTAGTCAAGGTCCATTAATGGCTTTAGACACTATATAGGTCTTCACCTTGAACCACTTTCCAATGGCTCGTACATGATAACTAATGGACTAATATGGATCTAGCAATAAGCATCCATAAAGACCTGAAGCTTACCATGTATTGGCCATTCAAAGTGATTCTAAGGGATTTAAAGCAAAACTTTGGATTAAAAAGCCATTAATGAACTTCAACTACCTGAATTTAATGCACGAGCACTTTCCACCTTTTCATCTGGACTTTTCACCTAGCTTTCTTCACTCCAAGAAACCAAGAGTTTAGCCTCTCATCCTCTGAGAAAACATCCTCAGAGGTTGTTTGGCTTCCAAGAAAGAGAAAATAGTAACGAGAAAATAGAAAATAAGAGTGCTCTGTATATTGCTAAGTGTTAAGCTTAACACCCATGTTTCATGTCTTCAAGAGGTGATTTCCACCCCTTATATAGTTTTTACAAAAGCAAAGCTTTTCATTGGTTTGCTACAAGGAGAAGAAACGAAATTACATCAAAAGAAACTTAAGAAAATATCTAAAGTGGAGTCTGCAAAAACAGAGGAGATTTCGCACAGGTGTGCGAAATTCGCACACCATTCAGAGGAGATTTCACACAGGTGTGCGAAATTCGCACACCATTCAGAAGAGATTTCGCACAGATGTGCGAAATTCGCACACCATTCAGAAGGTGTGCGAAATTTTCGCACACCTGGAGCAGTTCTCTTCCGAAGGTCATAACTTCCTCGTTTCAGCTCCAAATCGTGCACGGTTTGAAGCATTGGATTCTTGACTTCTTGAGCTTTGAATCGGTATATAGCATGTAAAAAATGAACTTCGGGAAGTGCTCCAAAAGCGCCAAAGAACACTGAAGCTGCTGACTTCAGATTTCCTCCTTGCTTCTCTTTTGATTTTCTTTGCTTCTCTTTGCTTTTCTTCTTTGGTTGGCTTGTCTTAATGATCCAAAAAGATGTCAAAACACTAAAACTAGCCACAAATATGATTAGAAGTCATTGCTAGGTCCTTAACATGCCAATTGGAATAAAGGTGAAGAATTACTACACAAAAGTGCTTAAAACATAATGACTTAAAGGTGTAAAATGGCACTTTTGGGTAGTAATCACTCCCCCCAACTGACACATTGCTCGTCCCTGAGCAATGAAGGAGAGAAAAAGAAAGAAAAATAGATAATAATAATTCACAAAGTCATGCTGATCACTCCAAAAAATAATCAAGTGGCATGATTGGATCAAACTCTCACATGGCAAGTCAAAGATATAAAACTCAATCATCAACAAGAGTTATCAAATAACTTACCAATCACAACTTGCAAAGAGTAGGCATTATGCAAATTTGAGTATCAAAATAATTTCCACTCCCAAAGGATTAATGCTTAATCTTCCACAAAAATCTATGTGTTAAGGTGCTTAGCTTCCAATTATAGTATGTCAAACTATATTCTCCCCCCAACTAAGGTTTTTCTCTAACTTTAGCAACACTACTCATATATAAAAGGCTAAGAACGCACCCCTTTTCTTTTTCTTTTTCTTTTTTTTTTTTATTTTTTTATTTTTTTATTTTTTTTTTATTTTTTTATTTTTATACTTCACCCATCCACCCATGTAACGAGCATTGAGGTCGGTGACTCCCAACCAATGAAGGCTTAGGGCACCAGGTTTCAAAGATTTTCACCATATACCCCTCAGACCTTGCTCGGGTTTCAAAGCAAGTGAAGCAAAAATTATTTTCATAAGACACATTGGTCTTTTATAAGGTGTCCCAACACTAATAGAATGAAGTCAATGGCACCAAGTCGAAAATTTCCTAAGTTTAGGGAGTGAAAAAGTTTTCCATCTTATAACTGGAATCTAATGTGTTCAGTGTGTGAAAAGATTAGAGTGGAAGACTTAAGATTGAAAACAAAAGGAGCTTCAACAATTTATCAACTTTAATAAGCATAATACAAACTTTGAGACTATGGCAATAAGATAAGAATTTAATTTCTCCCATTTACTTTTGAGAATTTATCTTTGAGAAAACAAAGAGAGTTTGCAAAAAATTTTGTTAGCAAAATAATTTAACCAACAATTCAACAATTTACTTCCTCAATTCTCCCCCCAACTAGGACGAACATTGTCCCCAATGTTCCAAAAACAAACGATAAAATAAGGGAGGAAGTGATACCTCCTGATAGTAAGGGACTCTGAATGAACAGGAGAAACCACATGCTTCATAAGAAAAGAAAAATCATAAGTGTACTGAATAGAGGAAATAAAATGGAAGCTAAAATACACAAAAAGAGAAGATGTCTATATAAACTGAGAGAGTACAATATACAAAATAAACATGGAGTACATCCAATCCCAGTATAACAGTGGTCCAAAATATATAAGACATCTAAACACGTAGCATATAGATACAAAAAAGGAGAGGAGTGAACGTATGATCAAGTGGTAGGCTCCTCTGGTGGATAGGAGGGGTCCTCCGCTGCAACTGTGGAAGGAACCTCTACAGGTGGAATTGGTGGTGAAAGACTGAGATGCTGCTGAATCTCTTGGAGAATGAGAGTCTGCTGGTCCTGCTGAAGCTGGAAGTGGTCCATGCGCTCCATAATGGCTGTCTGAGTAGTGGTCAAAGTCTGGAAAGAAGCGAGCAAAGCACGATACTCGGCACCAGGGATAGTAATGGGCGGCTCTGATATAGGAGGAACAGCAGGTGGGGCATCAGATGATGCGGCCTCTGGTACTGGCTGTGGAGGCTCTGAAGTGGATGGAGCAGGAGGGACTTCCCTTGGCTCGGGAAGTTCTGGCAACTGGCGATGGAGCCATATCTGAGTCCATTGGTCAAGAGAGAAGGTCTCTCGACAATGGCGGCGAGGCTCAGAATGAGGGTCTGCAGGAAAACCCATATGCGCCAAAACATGGCATAGCAGCCGAGGGAAAAGTAAAGGAATGGAGTCTGCCCTCGCAAGATGCCGCCTATGCACCTTCTCCTCAAAATGGATGAGAGCGGCCATAATCAAATGATGAGGGGCAAAGTAGTAGCCCTCATAGATACGAAATAATGCCTCCAAAATGGCCCCTCGCCTCTGCACTCTATGCTGGAGAGGAAAAAGATTGGCGCGAAGCACCACATCGACTAAGAGCATCTCTGGTGGGAGCTATCTCCTCAAAATGGTCCTCTGGGAAGATGTCCCTCGAGATAAGCTATGAACCATGTCCCACTCAGAAAGTGAGGCCCAGCGTCTAAATGCAGCGGGATGTGCCGGTGCATAAGGGATATGGAAAGCATCGGCAATCTGTCTAGCCCCCAAAATACCCTAGCGTCCATCAATGGTAAAAAGGAGCGAGGCTGGAATCGGGACGCCACGAGTAGTCATAGACTGGTAAAAGTCTAGAGCTACTCGAGGATAGAAGAACTGGGGCAAAGTCATAAAGGGTACAAGATGGTACCTCTCAAGTAGACGATATGAATCTCGTAACTCATGCCGCTGTCGCATCAGAGAATGATCAAAATAGGTCTCGACATGAAAGTCTCTCGATCGGCAATCGGAGTTGCCCTCAATGGGCGAGCTGGGTCTAGGGCGCCTGGCAGAAGAAGGCTGAGGTGCTCTGGATGACTCTCCTGGCTCTGTAGTCTTCGCTTTCTTTAAAGGAGGACTCCGAGGTGGAATTTGTGTAGGGGCCACAGACGTGGCGGATGCTCTCCTCGTATAGTATCTGCTCTGAGGTGCCGAATCAAGTAAAAGTGAGGGCGCATCAAGTGGGGCCCGCACAGGGGCGGCTCTCTGACTGCTCTGGGAAGCTGAAGTAGATCCTCCTCGGGTCTTGGGCATGATGAAATGATGAAAGGAGGCTCAGAAGCTTGGATTTATGGAAGGTAAGGGTGGAGAAGCTAAAATTTTCGCACAAGGGGGGGGGGGGGGGGGGGGGGGGGGGGAGGGGTGTGCGAATTTCGCACACCTCAAAAGGGGGGTGTGCGAAATTTGCACAGGGCACTATTCACCACGCGGCTAAAGAGTGATGGTTATTTTGAAATGGTGAGAATTTATGGCTTTTGAGGATGGGAATTGGTGGCTTAGGTAAGGAAAGGATTTGTCATGGTGAATGGGCTTGGAATTTGGAGCTTTTCAAGTGGAAAATTGGAGAATTGAAGCTCCCATGGCCGGCGGCAATGAATTTCTTTTGAAGAAATTGATGCTTATGGTTTGGGCTTTGGATTAGCATGAACAAGGTTTGGATGGGATTATGGAAGTTTTTAGAGTGTTGGGTGATGAATTGGAAGGATTTTAATGGTGGAGGAGGATGGAATTGCCGAATTTGGAAGATGATGAATAGTGATTGCCACGGGAATGGAGTGGAATATTGGAGATGGGCTGCTTTGGTGGTGTTGATGGTGATGATTGATGAAGAAAAGGGGTTTTATGGATGGCAATGGGTGAACGGAAGGGAGGTTTTGAGAGAATTGAAGAAGGAGCTTGAAGTTTGAAGTGGAGAATCAAAGCTTTTAAAGAGAAAAAATGAGTTTCGCACACCTTAAAATGGTGTGCGAAAATTTCGCATACCTGTAATTCTCCAAGACAGAGAGCATGCTTTTGAAAATTGGCGCAAAAACAACTTCGCACCGGGTTCGCACCAGGTTCGCATACCTGTGAAATTCGCCCAGGGGGACAGAGAGTATGCAATTTTGAAAAGTGGAGCAAAAATGAATTCGCACCGGGTAGGGGAGGTGTGCGAAATTCGCACACCTCAAAAGGGGGTGTGCAAAATTTGCTGAAACTTGATTTTTCCTCCCCTGTTTTCCCCTGTTTCCACCAAGACTCCATTCTTCAAGCCTTCCTACCTACATGTTAACACAAAAAACACAATTCAAACCATATTAGAATGAATTTAACATCAAAAATAGAAATCAAAACATGCATAAATACAAGAAAACACTAAGTTAAACTAAAATCAACTTAAAAGAAAACAAAAAGAGGATGAACTTTTTAGTCTTTGGAGAGACTAAGTTCACCCATGAACCAAGTGTTCTCATGCTAGAGGTGGATCAAGGAGGATGAATTCCTCCTTGTCTCGGGAAAAAGATTCGATATAAGGCTTGAGACGATGCCCATTCACTTTGAAAGTTCGAGTGCTATTGAAGTTGAATAGTTCCACTACTCCGTTTGGTTGCACTTCATGAATTGTGAAAGGACCCGTCCATCTTGATTTTAATTTTCCCGGAAAAAGATGAAGCTTAGAGTCATAAAGCAAGACTCTTTGCCCCTTGGCAAAATTCTTTTGATTTACCAATTGATCATGCCATTTCTTCAACCTCTCCTTTGCAATTTTTGAATTGAGGTAAGCATCATTCCTCATTTCCTCTAACTCATTCAAATCCAAACATCTTTTCAACCCGGCTCTTGTCAAATCCATGTTAAGCTTCTTGATTGCCCACCATGCTTTATATTCAATCTCCACTGGAAGATGGCACGCTTTGCCATAAACAAGGCGATAAGGAGACATTCCAAGGATGGTCTTATAAGCGGTCCTATACGCCCATAAGGAATCTAGGAGCTTAATAGACCAATCCTTCCTATTAACATTCACCACCTTCATCAATATATTCTTGATCTCCCGGTTGGCTAACTCAACTTGGCCACTTGTTTGGGGGTGATAGGGTGTAGCTACCTTGTGCTTAACCCCATATTTGGCTAGAAAAGCCTCAAAAGGTTTATTACAAAAGTGGGTTCCTCCATCACTTATAATGGCCTTAGGGACTCCAAATCTTGCAAAGATGTTGTCCTTGAGGAATTTAAGAACCACCTTGTGATCATTGCTCCTACATGGGATTGCTTCCACCCACTTAGAGACATAATCCACTCCCACCAAAATGTAGGAATGTCCAAATGACATTGGAAATGGTCCCATGAAATCAATCCCCCAAACATCAAAGACATCCACTATCAAGATGGGATTCAAGGGCATCATATTTCGGCGTGTAAGCTTACCAAGCCTTTGACACCGATCACATC
This sequence comes from Vitis riparia x Vitis rupestris, assembly GCA_946000675.1. Taxonomy (NCBI): domain Eukaryota; kingdom Viridiplantae; phylum Streptophyta; class Magnoliopsida; order Vitales; family Vitaceae; genus Vitis; species Vitis riparia x Vitis rupestris. The sequence goes on from OX253986.1 coordinate 12,782,981, forward strand.
CCTTGCACATAGAGTGGGCATCCTTGAAAAGAGAGGGCCACCAAAACCCTGATTGGATCACTTTCATGGCAGTCTTTTGGGAGGCAAAGTGACCTCCACATGCACTATCATGGCAATGGGAAAGAATTCCCGGTTGCTCTTGTTCAGGAACACATTTCCTTATGATTTGATCCGCACAATATTTGAAGAGAAAAGGCTCCTCCCAATAGTAAGCATGGATCTTAGCAAAGAAATGCCTCTTGTCTTGGGCACTCCACTCGCTTGGAACTTCCCCAGTAACCAAGTAATTCGCAATGTGAGAATACCATGGGGCTACATCTATTGACATGAGAGACTCCTCAGGGAAGTCATCATTGATAGGCAGACCATGTGAGTCATGTGCTATCACAAGTCTTGACAAATGGTCAGCTACCACATTTTCTACTCCCTTTTTATCTCGGATTTGGAGATTAAATTCTTGGAGCAAAAGGATCCATCTTATCAATCTTGCCTTGGCATCTTGCTTGGTTAGCAAGTACTTCAAAGCAGAATGGTCAGTGAACACCACTATAGAGGACCCTACCAAATAGGCACGAAACTTATCCAAGGCAAAAACTACTGCCAACAACTCCTTCTCAGTAGTTGTGTAGTTCCTTTGAGCCTCGTTCAAAGTCTTGCTCGCGTAATAAATCACATAGGGCTTTCCATCCTCTCTTTGCCCTAAAACAGCCCCCATAGCAAGATCACTTGCATCACACATTACCTCAAAAGGTAATTTCCAATTTGGGGCTCTCACTATTGGTGCGGTTGTGAGGAATTGCTTAAGTTCCTCAAAACTCTTCTGACACTTCTCATCCCACACAAATTTGGCATCCTTTACCAAAAGTTCACAAAGAGGCTTTGAGATTTTTGAAAAATCCTTAATGAACCTCCTATAGAACCCGGCATGTCCTAGGAATTGCCTAATTCCCTTAACATTTGTGGGAGGTGGTAACTTAACAATTAGCTCCACCTTTGCCTTATCTACCTCAATGCCATTTTTGGAGATTACATGTCCTAAGACAATGCCTTGTTGTACCATAAAATGGCACTTCTCCCAATTTAGCACTAGGTCTTTCTCAATACATCTATGGAGAACTGCTTCTAAGTGTAACAAACACTCCTCAAAAGAACTTCCATAAACAGTGATGTCATCCATGAAGACTTCCATGATGCGTTCTACCATATCACTGAAGATGCTTAGCATACATCTTTGGAAAGTTGCAGGAGCATTACATAAACCAAATGGCATTCTCCTATACGCAAAAGTACCAAAGGGGCATGTAAAGGTTGTCTTTTCTTGATCTTCCAAATCAATCTCTATTTGGAAGTACCCCGAGTACCCATCTAAAAAACAGTAGAAAGGATGTCCTGAGACTCCCTCAAGGACTTGGTCCATGAAAGGCAATGGGAAATGGTCCTTCCTAGTCACTGAATTCAACCTCCTATAGTCTATACACACCCTCCATCCTGAGGTAGGACGTGTAGAGACTTCCTCCCCTTTTTCATTCTGGATCACAGTGATACCAGATTTCTTTGGAACTACTTGGGTGGGGCTCACCCACAAGCTATCAGAAATGGGATATATGATCCCTGCTTGTAGTAGCTTCAGAACTTCACCCCTCACCACCTCTTGCATGTGAGGGTTCAACCTCCTCTGGGGCTGTCTCACTGGTTTTGCATCTTCCTCCATGTAAATATGGTGGGTGCACACCAGAGGACTAATCCCCTTCAGATCAGAAATTTGCCATCCAATGGCTTTCTTGCATTTTCTGAGGACTCCCAAAAGACTATCCTCTTGATCACTTGTGAGATTTGAAGAGACCACCATTGGACATTTCTCATCTTCCTCTAAATATGCATACTTCAAATTAACAGGAAGGGGCTTCAAGACAAGCTTTGGAGGATCCTCCATAGCTGCTCCTTGTGAGTCCTCCTTATTGAACAGTGGTAAGATCTCTTCCCGTCTCCTCCAAGGAGACATGGTAGCTAGCACATTAGAGGGTTCAGGTAACCCTTCTTCAAGCTCTTCAAGGCTTTCATTCAAGGTCTCTTCTAAGCTCTTGTCACAATGCTCTTCAACCAAGGTGTTGATCAGGCACACCTCTTCCAATCCTTCATCATCTTCTGGGTGAAGATGCCTCTTGCAAATATGGAATATGTTTAACTCCAAAGTCATGTTTCCAAATGTGAGCTGCATCACCCCATTTCTACAATTGATAACGGCATTGGAGGTAGCCAGGAAAGGTCTCCCAAGGATGATTGGCACGTAATTGGCTTCCATAACAGTGGGATCGGTATCAAGCACAACAAAATCCACGGGATAGTAGAATTTGTCCACTTGCACTAGAACATCCTCTATCACTCCCCTTGGGATTTTGACAGATCAATCAGCTAAGGAGAGAGTGATGGCTGTGGGCTTCAATCCTCCAAGTCCCAGTTGCTTGTACACAGAGTATGGGAGCAAATTCACACTTGCCCCCAAGTCTAGTAAAGCTTTCTCTACCAGTGTTCCTCCAATGTTGACTGCAATGGTGGGGCAACCCGGATCTTTATACTTGACTGGAGACTTACTCTGAATGATAGCACTTACTTGCTCAGTGAGAAATGCATTCTTTGTCACATGTAGCCCTCTCTTGACCGTGCACAAATCCTTCAGAAACTTTGCATATGTGGGGACTTGCTTGATCATATCAAGTAAGGGTATGTTCACCTTCACTTGTCTCAAGACTTCAAGAATTTCTGGTGAATTCTTGATTTCCTTCTTTCCATGTAAAGCTTGAGGAAAAGGGGGAGGCATATGTTTCTTCATCATATCTTCTTTAATCACTATCCTCGGCTCTTCTTCAATGCTTGATTTGGATGCACTTTTCTTCCCACTCTTCTCTTCTTGGTTATTGCTCCCTTTAACCAAGGTCTTCTTTGACAAAGGTTCTTCATCTTGCCTCACCTTAGGCAAGGGTTGATCAACCTCCTTTCCACTCCTCAATGTGATCATGGCTTTGACCTCCCTCAGCTTTGAAGAATCCCCCTCTTAGGTTTCAACTTCATGAACACCCTTTGGATTTTGGCTTGGTTGAGAGGGGAACTTTCTTTCTCATTCACTGTGTTGAGGTTGGTAAGCCTAGAGATGGAGTATTGGATATTATCTATTTTCTGATATAGATCATTTTGCATCCCATCCATTCTCTTATTTAGAGAACTCTCAACATTCTCAATCTTTTGGTGCAATTGGGAGTTGATTGCCCTTTGTTCACCCACAAAGTCACTCATGACTTTGCTTAGGTTTGCCATGGCTTGCTCCACTGAAGAGGTTTGTTGAGGTGCTTGAGTTTGGGTTTGTGGTTGGTATGGAGGTGGTCTTGGTCTCCAAGAAAAATTTGGATGGTTTCTCTAGCTTGAATTATAGGTGTTTCCATAAGGTGCATTGTTGTTAGGCCTAAATTGCCCCACAACATTGGCTTGATCACCTAACATCTCCCTCACAGCTGGCATGGTTGGGCACTCATCTACCACATGGTCACATGATTGGCAAATGGTGCATGGCATAGCATGGGCTTGAGTCTCGGAAATGGCTTGGACTTCATGCATCTTTTTCAACTCAAGTTCTTCCAACCTCCTTGCTATTGTTGCCACCTTAGCTTTCATGTCCATGTCTTCACTTAACATGTACAATCCACCCTTTGGATTCATAGGAGCTTTCATCCTTCCCAATTCCTTTGAGTTGGGCTCATCCCATCCTCTTGTTACCTCAGATACATAACTTAAAAAATCCATGGCTTCTTCCGGATTCTTACTCATAAAATCTCCCCCACACATGGTTTCAAGAATTTGCTTCATGGAGGAAGACATTCCATCATAGAAATAGCTCACCAAGAGCCATGTATCAAAGCCATGATGAGGACAAGCATTGATAGCCTCCATATACCTTTCCCAACATTCATGGAATTTCTCATTTTCTTTAGCAGAAAAGTTTGAGATTTGCCTCTTCAACCCATTGGTTCTATGGGTGGGGAAAAATTTCTTCAAAAACTCGGCCTGAAGATCAACCCAATTCCTTATGCTCCTTGGCCTTAAAGAATTAAGCCATATTTTTGCTTTGTCCTTCAAAGTGAAAGGGAATAGCTTGAGTCTCATCAAGTCTATTGAAGCTCCTCCCTCTTTAAAGGTATTGCACACCTCCTCAAACTCCTTGATGTGGGCATATGGATTCTCACTCTCCATTCCATGGAAATTTGGTAGAAGGGGCACAATATGGGGCCTTATAATCAGCTGCTCAAGAGGAGGTATTATGCATGAGGGTGCACTCATCCTTGGTGGGTGCATTCTATCCCTCATGGATAGATATGCGTTTGGATTACCACCCCCCCCCCCCCCCCCCTTGACCTTGTTGAGAATTCTGATCCTCTTGTGGAGGGTCCATGATGTTTACACAGATATTCAACTCTGTGTCTTGAGGATTCTCAATCCTTACTAATCTTCCCTCTTGGTCCCGAATCCAATAGGGCATGCACAAATCTCTACTTATCTGAAAACAAAACAAAAACAACAAAAACAAAAGAAAACTAGAAGAAAGTTAAGGTTAGAAAGAAAACAAAAGAAATTCTAGAATTAAAAGAAAGGAAATAAAGTTAGTGAAAAAGGAATTCACCAAACTTGTGATGAAAATCACAAGTAGCCTTTAAAAGGTTGTATCATTGTATTGTGGCACCATCCCCGGCAACGGCGCCATTTTGATTCGCATGGATACCCAGTCGGGTCATTTAATCAAAAACATTTATAAAACCTATGACCTCATACTAGTGTAGCAAAGCTACTATAGTATAGTGGCTCTAGGGTCGAACTCTGGGATGGGTTTTCATTCTACCAGTGATATACTCATGATTAGAAATTAAATTTAATGATTTCCTTTATCAAAAACTTAAAGCTTAAAAAGAAAATAAAATTTGTTTTGAAAGTATTTGAACCTAAATTAACATAAACTAATTAAAAATGGAAGAAAGAAAGTTTCTCGGAGCTAAGGATTGCTAGGGTCAAGTTTAGAATGCAAAGTGGAAAATTCCGGATTTTTCTCCTCGCATTGGGGATTTAACCTATAGTTATTTCCCGAACCGGTGTAGGTTTAACAATGAAGATTTAATCCATAAAAATCAATAGAAATGGTAGTCAAGGTCCATTAATGGCTTTAGACACTATATAGGTCTTCACCTTGAACCACTTTCCAATGGCTCGTACATGATAACTAATGGACTAATATGGATCTAGCAATAAGCATCCATAAAGACCTGAAGCTTACCATGTATTGGCCATTCAAAGTGATTCTAAGGGATTTAAAGCAAAACTTTGGATTAAAAAGCCATTTATGAACTTCAACTACCTGAATTTAATGCATGAGCACTTTCCACCTTTTCATCTGGACTTTTCACCTAGCTTCCTTCACTCTAAGAAACCAAGAGTTTAGCCTCTCATCCTCTGAGAAAACATCCTCAGAGGTTGTTTGGCTTCCAAGAAAGAGAAAATAGTAACGAGAAAATAGAAAATAAGAGTGCTCTGTATATTGCTAAGTGTTAAGCTTAACACCCGTGTTTCATGTCTTCAAGAGGTGATTTCCACCCCTTATATAGTTTTTACAAAATCAAAGCTTTTCATTGGCTTGCTACAAGGAGAAGAAAGGAAATTACATCAAAAGAAACTTAAGAAAATATCTAAAGTGGAGTCGGCAAAAACAGAGGAGATTTCGCACAGGTGTGCGAAATTCGCACACCATTCAGAGGAGATTTCACACAGGTGTGCGAAATTCGCACACCGTTCAGAAGAGATTTCGCACAGGTGTGCGAAATTCGCACACCATTCAGAAGGTGTGCGAAATTTTCGCACACCTGGAGCAGTTCTCTTCCGAAGGTCATAACTTCCTCGTTTCAGCTCCAAATCGTGCACGGTTTAAAGCATTGGATTCTTGACTTCTTGAGGTTTGAAACGGTATATAGCATGTAAAAAATGGACTTCGGGAAGTACTCCAAAAGTGCCAAAGAACACTGCAGCTGCTGACTTCAGATTTCCTCCTTGCTTCTCTTTTGATTTTCTTTGCTTCTCTTTGCTTTTCTTCTTTGGTTGGCTTGTCTTAATGATCCAAAAAGATGTCAAAACACTAAAACTAGCCACAAATATGATTAGAAGTCATTGCTAGGTCCTTAACATGCCAATTGGAATAAAGGTGAAGAATTACTACACAAAAGTGCTTAAAACATAATGACTTAATGGTGTAAAATGGCACTTTTGGGTAGTAATCATTACTCCCGTCTAAGGATTGAGATCAAAGCACATCAATTGAGTTGAATCAATTGGAACACCAATCGGGCACGAATCAAACAGCAAAAGGAAAAAATAGCCCTTTAAGAATGATTATTTTTTAATATTATAAGAATAATTTTACATACCAATTTATCAAAGAAACAAATTTAGCATCATTTGTTGAATCTTCAACCACCAAGAACACAGGTTTAGCCATGAAGAATGTGAAGATGTCCCCCAAGTTTACACTAATCCCATTCAGAAAGGTAACATAAATATGTTTTTTTTATCAGGTTTTACAATCAAGGAAAAACAAAACTAATGATACTTTTTTGTTTCCCTTAATTTGGTAGCAAAAATTTACCATAACATGCTAAATCTAACTATAGATTTTATAATTTAATAATATGCAGAAAGGCAGGGAAACTTTAATATTTCTATCAAAAAAAATATAAGCACAGGAAAAAACAAAGCAAAGATCAAACCAACCCACATAAATGGAACATAGATAATAGGAAAAATAAAAAACTTGTATTCAGATAAATGATGTCTAGCAACACCATGTAAATCAAACCGTACCAAAAGAATGCAAACAATAGTATTGTCATCACAATGTAACCAGATTGGAAATGATCCTTAGTAACAAATATCACAAAGAAAGGCCCAATATTTTTTCCATAAAGAATACCAAGAGAACACCACTAAAACTTGGAAGAAATTTAAAATCAAATACTGCTAAAAATAAAGTAGAACACACAATTAAGAATAACAATCAGTTGATGAAACTCATCATAATGTACCATTATTTACTGAACCTTCAATCACAGACAATACTCATGCGGTTCACCCAATAACAGTGCAACTAATTTCCCTGAAGTTTACGAGAGACCCATTCACAAAAGGCAATAGGTCCTTGCTTTTTTTTCATCAGGTTTGACAAATAAATCAATCTAACGGGAAAAAAAAATCCAAATGCTCATCAAGCCAGTGGAAGTAAATTAAAAGGTATTAAAATCAAATAAAATACATATAAAAATACCTTGAAATGAACTTTGAGATTGGACCCCCTAGCCTTGCAAGCTGTGCATCAAAACCAGGCAACTATAAGATACAAATAATGAAAATAAGAGCTTTCTTCGGTCCTCAAAAATAGAAAAATAGATGCAACTAAAATAAAGAACCATCAATCTACTTCACATACGCAAAACATAATAAATCCAAAAGATCTCATCTCCAAAAACCTCATATTTCAAGAAAAAAATGCCTTGTTTGCTCATTGAGAAATTATCAAACATAATGTTCAAAAACTTTGGTTTCATTTTCTCAGCAACCAAACAGACGGAGAGACTCGTAAAATTAATATGAAATGGGAAGGTGCTTACACTTAGTGGGGTTGTCCAACTATCTGGAATACTTCACCTAAAAAAATACATAAAAAACAAGATGTTTCAAACATATGAAGTAGAAGAAGATGAAGAAGAAGAATGAAAATAGACCACAATGAGATACCATGGCGGCTGATGCTGCTTCTGCCTCACTAGAGAGGTTGATCTATTATTTTGCCAAGAGAAGAGGCGAATGTGGGACTTCAAGGATTAGGGTTTGCTTTTATAGAGTGGAACCTTAATGGGCCTGCTCCCAAATCATTTAGTCTGGGGTTGGGCTGGGCTTGGATGGCAAACCCTAGTCACAGTCCAAATTCAAGAGTAACAAGTCCAAAATGAAATAAATGCTTTGTTAATTATTAATTTAAAATTTATTCTGTATTATTCTTTACATTTTCTTTCTTTCTTTTTTTTTTCTTTGTTTTCCTTTTCCCATATTTTCTTTCAAAATTTTCAAAAACCAAACATATTAAAAAACTTATCATTCAATAATTTATTCTTTTGGACAACGAGTTCATTATTTTGCACATTCTTGCTAATTTTGGAAGGTAATTTTGTGTCATTGATATTTCAAAGTGAAGTTCTCCTTTCAAAGCAAACCCACCCAACTAAAAAGAAATTTTGGTTACATTTGATTGGGAAAATACAAAGGAAAGGAAAACAGAGAAGAAAAGTAACCGAAAGCAAAAAAAAAAAAAAAAATATGTTTGAACGGAACGTACCAAACCCTCTATGAACCATACCATTGGACGACTCGCTGGCATGCCTAGTATCAATCTTGAATTATGATCGGACTTTTTGTCTGAAAATGTCTAATTTGCCTCAAGAATGGACAAAGTGATTGAAACATTTACCTAATGTTATCCAATTGATAATATCAATTGTATAAAGAAATAGACATTTACATGGGCTAACTTTCAACCATTTGTTTTTGACACACTATGCTAAACACCATTCTTAATGCTTCTAAGATTTGATTGAACATGAATGATGAATCACCAAACCTTCAAATAATTTTAATTCTATCCCAACTGGCCTTAATCTCTTTCACATTCCCTTTCCTTTAATTTTCTCAACCGTCGAGAGCATCGAAACTTCATAGAGAGGGGAAGAAAACAAAGGAGATTCAAATGAAATCACATTGCTAATATTGTATTGTCTCATGGAAAAACTGTTGCTCACAATAAAAGCAAAGGCCACCTCTTTATTTTTGCAAGGTTATCTGAAAAACCCTGTGTGAATGGAGAATGATTACTACTCAAAAAGTGCTATTTCATAGCTTGTAATTAACTCTTATAAACACTTTTGAGTAGTAGTTATCACATTTTAACCCAATTAACATATTAAGGACCCTTGCAATCAATTCTAATCAAATTGTGTTAAGTTTTGGTGTTTTGATAGCTTTTTGATCACCAAAGCAATCAGAGATTGAGGAGAGTTCTTTGGAATCCATGGAAAAGTAATGGAAAGCTCAGAAACATGAAGAACCAAAGCTTTGAAGTCCTTTGTCATAAGCAAATCCGGAATGCAAGGAGCAAAAGATGTCCGGATAGGGCGTCCGGACACACCATCGGATGGCGGCGGAACATGGTCTGTGGCAGGTTGTCCGAATGACATAGCAAGGCTTGCTCACTTTAGTCAATGATCCAGACAATGCATCCAGATAGGATATGCTATCGTCCGGGTGTGATATTCACGAGTGTCGTGTGCTTCTCCATGAGGGAGTCCGGATAGGGGAGCGCGCCACATGTCCTCTTGGGGAATCCGGATAGCCTTGCACGCTCAGTGTCATCAGGGGAAGGGGTCCCTACACCTTGCACACGCAGATGGTCCCCCTTGCGACGCGTGACATAGCTCATTCCACCCGAGGAAGAATTTTGTCCGGCCGACATTCCACCTTCTCCGGATATCTCACAGTTGGATGGGAGACCAGGGCGTTTCAACTTCCCCGATCAGACATGTTCGGATCCTCTGAGCTGATATTTCACATCCTGCGCCTGACACCGAATGGGAGAGGAGGACGTTTCAACTTCTCCGATCAGACATGTCCGGATCCTCTGATAGCGCTTACCCGGAGAGTTTTTCTCTCAGTATACAGTGCCGCGGTGTTCTCCTGAAGCTTCTTGATATTTCTGACCGACATCTTGAGATATTTTGCTTTAGATATTTGTTGTCTAAATCCCCAAACTCTCCTTGTAACCCACCTATCACAGGATTCCTTAGTCTTTAAGTAAGAACAAAGGGTGAATAACCTCTTATATATAGTTTGTAATTTTCTTTACACAATAGAGAATATATAGAATAGATATCTCTCAGGAGCTTGTTCTTGGAGACAACCTTTTGTATAAGGAAGAAATATATTTTACAGAGCACTTGCTCTGTTTTTCCTTCATAATTTTGTTTTGCAACTCATGTTTAGCAACATTACACTGGAACTCAATATCTTTTATATGTCCAAAAAACTAATCACTCCGGAAGAAGAAGAAGGTCCAGAAGAGGTGTGTATTATTGACACTCTAGTGGAGGAGCACTGTAATCAGAATATGCAAGACAAATTCAATGAAAGTCTTGAGGATCTTGAAGAAGGGTTGCCTGAACCCTCTGATGTGCTTGCTTCTCTACAAGGTTAGAGAAGGAGAGAAGAAATTCTACCTTTGTTCAATAAAGAGGAGGCACAGGAAGCTACTAAAGAAGAGACCCCAAAGCTCAATCTGAAGCCTCTACCCACTGAGTTGAAATACACATGCCTAGAAGAGAATAAACAATGCCCTGTTATTATATCTTCATCTCTTACTACTCCTCAGGAGAAGTGTCTACTTGAAGTTCTCAAGAGGTGTAAGAAAGCAATAGGATGGCAAATATCTAACTTGAAAGGCATCAGTCCTTTGGTTTGTACACATCATATATACATGGAGGAAGAAGCTAAACCAATTCGCCAACCTCAAAGAAGATTGAATCCTCATTTGCAAGAGGTGGTGCGAACTGAGGTGCTAAAGCTACTTCAAGCAGGTATTATTTACCCCATATCTAACAACCCTTGGGTGAGTCTTACTCAAGTGGTACCAAAGAAGTCAAGGATTACTGTGGTTCAAAATGAAAAAGGAGAAGAAATTGCTACACGTCTCACTTCAGGTTGAAGGGTGTGTATTGATTATAGAAAATTGAATGCTGTGACAAGGAATGATCATTTTCCATTGCTATTTATTGATCAAGTGTTGGAGAGAGTCTTTGGCCATCCTTTCTATTGTTTCTTGGATGGGTACTTCGGGTATTTTCAAATTGAAATTGATGTTGAAGATTAGGAGAAGACCACTTTCACATGTCTATTTGGAACATATGCTTACAGAAGAATGCCTTTTGGTTTATGCAATGCACCTGCAACATTCCAACAATGTATGCTAAGTATCTTCAGTGATATGGTGGAGCGAATTATGGAGGTTTTCATGGATGACATCACCATATATGGAGGCACATTTGAAGAATGCTTAGTCAATTTGGAAGCGATCTTGAACAGATGCATTGAAAAGGACTTGGTGCTCAATTGGGAGTAATGCCATTTCATGGTACATCAATGATTACTACTCAAAAAGTGCTATTTGATAGCTTATAATTAATCCTTTTAAACACTTTTGAGTAGTAGTTATTGCCTTTTAACTCAATTAACATGTTAAGGCCTCTTGCAATCAATTTTAATCAAATTGCCTTAAGTTTTGGTGTTTTGATAGCTTTTTGATCACCAAAGCATTATGAGATTGAGGAGAGTTATATGGAATCCTTGGCAAGCAATGGGAAGCTCAGAGGTATGAAGAATCAAAGCTTTGAAGCACTTTTGCCATAAATAAGTCTGGAATGCAAGGGAAAGCAAAGAGAATCCAGCCATGAAGCATTCTTGATGACAGTCACTGCAGCTACTTTTGGAGTACTTTCTGATGTCCAATTTATGCATACAATATGTCATTTGAAAGCTTAGGAAGTCCAATGCTTCAAACCGTGTACAATTTAGAACTGAAACGAGAAAGTTACAGCCTTTAGAAGCTGACTGCTCCAAGCTGAAGGAAGGATTCAGAAAAGTGTTGCGGAATCAGCCTTTTGTTACGAAGTGATTTCGCAACACTTTTGCACAGTGCTATGGATTTCCCCTGAAGCTTCACGCCGCGATGGAAGCCAAACACCACAAGATGGAAGTCAACTTCGCAGAGGTGTTGAATTAGCCTTTTGCTATGAAGAAATTTCGCAGCCCTTGTGGTTTATCTGCGAAATTTCACAGACCTCCTTTTTCTCCTGTGAATGGTGCTTAGTGCTTCCCGATATTTGTAACCGACACCTGGAGATATTTTTCCTTAGATTTTTGTTGCCTAAATGCCCAAATTCTCCTTGTAAGCCACCAATTATAGGATTCCTTAGCTTTTAAGTTAGGAATTTGGCAAAAATATCCATGTAATAGCCATCAATGTAATTTTGATATAAATATAGCCCGAAGAGCCTGTTCTGAGGGTGTTGAACCTTTTGTAAGTTTGAAAGAAAGTAATATACAGAGCTTGAGCTCTTTTCTACCTTACCTTCTCACTTTGATTGTATTTTTTACTTACTAAGTTATGCACTCTCTGAGGAGTTTTCCCCAGAGAATGAGTAACTAAACCTTTTAATTCCTTGGAGTTAAGGTTGTTGGGAAAGGTTCCAAGTGCAAGAATCAGAAGCTTTGTGGTTTCAGCTATGAATGAATAGAAAGTGTGTCCCATGAATGGTTTCTACGTTTTTAGTTAACTTAAAACGCCTTGGAGTCACCTGGGCCAACACTTGGTAAGGCAAGTGATCTCTAACCATGGAGATGCACTAGTTTACCCCTTGCGAGCCTCTGGTAGGTGACTTAAAGGTAGGATTTTCTAGAATTGCCAACACTTGGTAAGCTTTTGGACTCTAAGGAGACATCCATTAGTTATCTCTTGTGAGCTTGTGAAAGGAAGTCCAAGGTTAAAGATCACCTTGAATGGTAAAGGCTAGTGAGAGGCTCAAACCATTGCAAGTTGCATCAGTGAGAGAATTAAAGCTGAAATCCAATTGAGGGATGCATTTGTGCAGCACCTGTTAGAGAATTGACTTTATGTTAATTCTCTAATATGAGGAATTGAACCAACTGATCGGAGCTATGCTATTGCATGAGGAACCTCCCCTGTATACCTGAATCTCCAAGGAATGCTTTTCTTCTTAAGTAATTTTCATCACTTGCTGTGTTGTTAAACTAAGTCCAAACCTTTTTCAACCAAAGTTTGTGTTTTATTTCTTAAGCTATTCTTGAAATGAAACAGCACCAATTCACTTTGAATTGGTATCATTTTTAGTTTGAGTACCCTTCCCAGTGAACGATCCTAGAGCCACTATGCTATAGTAGCTTTTTCTTTACTACCCTAGTTCATGGTGTTGTAGGTTATAAATTTTGTTGATTACTCCCGTCATCAAGGAGCATCAGCTGGACACGAATTAGCTGAGACACCAATTAGGCATGAATCAATCAAGGAATTGTCCTTGGCCATATCATATCCGAGAAAGGCATTGAAGTCGATATAGCAAAGGTGGAACTATTTGTCAAGTAGCCATCCCCAACAAGTGTAAAAAGAGTAAGGCAATTCCTTGGCCATGTAGGGTTCTATAGGAGGTTTATAAAATATTTTTCTAAGCTTTCAAAGTCTCTTTGTGAACTCTTGGCTAAGGATGCTAAGTTTATATGGGATGAAAGATGTCAAAAGAGTTTTGATCAATTGAAGCAATTTTTGACAACTGCTCCAATAGTGAGGGCTCCTAACTGGCAACTACCCTTTGAAGTGATGTGCGATGCCAGTGACTTTGCTATGGGAGCTGTGCTTGGCCAAAGAGAAGATGGAAAGCCCTATGTGATCTATTATGCAAGCAAGACATTGAACGAAGCTCAAAGGAACTACACAACTACAAAGAAAGAATTGTTAGCTATGGTGTTTGCCTTAGACAAGTTTCATGCTTATCTAGTAGGGTCTTTCATCATTGTTTTCACTGACCATTCAGCCTTGAAGTATTTATTGACAAAGCAAGATGCAAAAGCAAGGTTGATTAGATGGATTCTTTTACTACAAGAGTTCGATTTCCAAATCAGAGATAAGAAAGGAGTGGATAATGTGGTAGCTGACCATCTTTCAAGGTTGGCTATAGCACACAATTCCCATGTTTTACCTATTAATGATGAATTTCCTAAGGAATCACTTATGTTGCTAGCAAAAACTCCTTGGTATGCTCATATTGCTAACTATCTAGTTACTGGTGAAGTTCCAAGTGAGTGGAAAGCACAAGACAGGAAGCACTTCTTTGCAAAGATCCATGCTTATTATTGAGAAGAGCCTTTCCTTTTCAAGTATTATGCAGATCAAATAATAAGGAAGTGTGTCTCTGAAGAAGAGCAACAAGGAATCCTCAGGCATTGCCATGAGAGTGCCTGTGGAGGCCACTTTGCCTCTCGAAAAACAACCATGAAAGTGTTGCAATCAGGGTTTAGTTGGCCATCACTTTTCAAAGATGCCCACATCATGTGTAAGAGCTGTGATAGATGCCAAAGGCTCGGGAAGCTAACAAGAAGAAATCAAATGCCCATGAACCCCATTCTAATAGTTGATCTGTTTGATGTTTGGGGCATTGACTTCATGGGACCTTTCCTAATGTCTTTTGGTAACTCTTATATCTTGGTGGGGGTGGACTATGTTTCTAAATGGGTTGAGGCAATCCCCTGTAAACACAATGACCACAGGGTGGTTCTCAAGTTTCTTAAAGAGAACATCTTCTCAAGATTTGGGGTGCCCAAGGCCATAATTAGTGATGGAGGTACTCATTTTTGCAATAGACCTTTTGAAACCCTATTAGCCAAGTATGGAGTGAAGCATAAGGTAGCTACACCTTATCACCGTCAGACTTTTGGGCAAGTTGAGCTAGCAAACATGGAAATCAAGAACATATTGATGAAGGTGGTGAACATGAGCAGAAAAGATTGGTCTATCAAGCTCCATGATTCACTATGGGCATATAGAACAACTTACAAGACTATTCTTGGCATGTCTCCTTATCGCCTAGTCTATGGCAAAGCATGCCATCTCCCTGTGGAAGTTGAATATAAGGCTTGGTGGGTAATCAAGAAGTTAAATATGGACTTGATCAGAGTCGGGGCAAAGAGGTGCTTAGACCTTAATGAGATGGAGGAATTAAGAAATGATGCTTACATCAATTCCAAAGTTGCAAAACAGAGGATGAAGAGGTGGCATGATCAATTAATCTCCAACAAAGAATTCCGAAAAGGACAAAGAGTCTTACTCTATGACTCAAGGCTCCATATCTTTCCTGGGAAGCCGAAGTCAAGGTGGATAGGCCCTTTCATTATTCACCAAGTGCATCTCAATGGAGTGGTGGAATTACTGAATTCCAACAGCATTGACACTTTTAAAGTCAATGGTCATCGTCTCAAGCCATTCATTGAGCCATTCAAGCAAGAAAAGGAGGAAATCAACCTTCTTGAGCCACAGAAAGCCTAATTAGAAAAGGGTTAGATGGACTTGGTCTCACCAAAGTCCACAATTTTTGTTCAATTTTGTTAATTTAAAAGCTTTTGTAATTGTTTTGATATTAATTTTGGTCTTAAGTTGTGTTATTTATATGTAACTTAGTTTTTTGACTGATCTAATTTAGGAGGAATTGCAAAGAAAGAGAAGGAAGGTCTTTGGGAGTCAAAAAAAGCTCAGGAGCAAGAGAAAATTCATGGTTTGTGAGATTTTGCAGCCCAAAAGAGGCCCTTGTGAAAATGACCATTGGCTGCGAAATAATTTCGCAGCCCCAAGAAGCCCGCTGCGAAATCAAGGCTTGGCTGTGAAAAGGGCCATTCGCTGTGAAATCATTTCACAGCCCCATGCACCCCCTTTGTGAAAATTTTCGCAGCTACGAAACACCTCCTTGGCACACGAGTGCCATTTCGCAACCCCTATCCTCATTTCACAGCTGCGAAATGCTTTGCGAAATCCCCAATGCCTTAAAAATTCCAATTTCGCAGCTGGTTTCCCAGGTATGACAAGGTCTTCTGCTTGACCCTGTTGTTGTGCCCATAGTAAAAAAGGACAAATAATGAAAAACACACCAAAATGTTCATGCATGTATATACAAAACAACATCAATTCTTAGATATCACTTGCATTTTATTATACTTACCCTAAGTAAAATTCTAAATGAACCCTACGAGATCCCCCATTGATTACTACTCAAAAAGTGTTATTTTGTAGCTTGTAATTAACTCTTTTAAACACTTTTGTGTAGTAGTTATTACCTTTTAACTCAATTAGCATATTAAGTACCTTTGCAATCGTTTCTAATCAAATTGTGTAAGTTTTGGTGTTTTTGATAGTATTTTGATCACAAAAGCAATCCAAGATTGAGGAAAGTTCTATGGAATCCATGGCAAAGCAATTGGAAGCTCATTAACATGAAGAACCTAAGCTTTAAAGCTTTATAGTCCTTTGCCATAAGCAAATCATGAATGTAAGGAGGGAAAGCAAAGAGAGAAATCTAACATGAAGAATTCAAGAGGACAGCAACTTTTGGAGCACTTCTTGGAGCTCATTTCATGCATAATATATGTTATTTTAAATCTTGGGAAGTCAGCAATCCAACGCTTCAAACGGTGCATGAATCGGAGTTGAAATGAAGAAGTTATAGCCATTGGAAGCCAATCACACCAAGCTGAAGGCCAATTTCACAAGCTGCGAAATCAGCCTTTGGCTGTGAAATGGAGACCTTCAGCTTGTGAAATTTTGCAGCCATCTTGCATGCCTGCGAAATCCTCTTGAGTGCTTCTAGATATTTGTGATCGACACTTTTAAATTTTTTTTCTTTAGATATTTGATGTTTAAATCCCCATTTTCTCCTTGTAATCCACCAATCATAGGATTCCTTAGTTATTAAGTAAGAACAAAGGGTGAATAACCTCATATATATTGTTTGTAATTTTCATTACAGAGATCTTTCGGGAGCTTGTTCTCAAAGACAACTTTTGTATAGTTTTGAAGGAAGTAAAATACAGAGCTTTGCTCTCCTTACCTACTCACTTTGATTGTATTTTTCTTACTAGCCAAACAAGCTTTGAGGATGTTTCCTTAGAGAATGAGTGGCTAGGCTTTTTGTCACTTGGAGCTAAGGTAGCTGGGTAAGGTGCTGAGTGCAAGAATTGGTAGTTTTGTTGTTTTAGCTATTAATGAAGAGAAAGTGTTACTCGTTAATGGTTTCTATGTTTTTAGTTAACTTAAAACACCTTTAATTCACCTGGGCCAACACTTGGTAAGGCAAGTGATCTCCGTCCATTGAGATGCACTAGTTTACCTCTTGCGAGCCTTTGGGAGGTGACTTGAAGGTAGGATTTTCTAGAATTGCCAACACTTGGTAAGCTTTTGGACTCTAAGGAGACATCCATTAGTTATCTCTTGCGAGCTTGATAAGGGAAGTCCAACGTTAATGATCACCTTGAATGGAAAATGCTAGGTGAGAGGCACGAGCCATTGCAAGATGAATCAATGAGAGGGATTTAGTTTTTGAATCCATAAAAGGGAAGCATCTGTACAACACCGGTTAGAGAATTAACTAGATGTTAATTCTCTAATGCGAGGAAAAGATTCAAGTGACCAGAACTCTGTTTTTGCATGAGGAGCCTGACCCCAGTGATCCTAAAACTCCAAGAAACGTTTTTCTTTATAAGTAATTCCCATTACTTTATTTTAGTTAGCTTAAAACCAATCCTTTTTAAACCAAAGTTTATGTTTTCTTTTGAAGCTAACCTTGAAATGAAAAACCATCAATTCAACTTTGAATTAGTATCGGTTGTAAGTTGAAAACCCTTCCTAGTGAACGATCCTAGAGCCACTATGCTATATTAGCCAAGGCTATCCTAGCACATGGGGATATAGGTTATAAATTTTGTTGATTACTCCTATCTGAGGGCCAAACTCAAGGTACACCAGCTAGGCACGCAATCACCCATCATAAAGGGTATGTGGCTTATAAGCAAACAAATGGGGAAAAGAGCTATAGTGTTTCAATATATCATCACTTCTTGCAAGGAACTTCAAGCTTCCTGAAAATAAGAAAGATACTAGAAAGATCACCTGCAAAAGAAACAGACCCTTAAAAAAATTTCATACCTCTGCCCATGATAACCATGAATTTAAGATCTTTGGATTGAATATTTGTTAGAGAGTAGTTAGCAAATAACACCACTCCAAAAATGAAAAACAAGACTAGACATTTCCATAAGGTGGGGAAGTGCAATCACTAATTCTTAAAACTAGCATTCTCAGGATGAAGTTTATACGAAAAATATTGACCATGATTCATTTCTAAGGCATAAATTATACAAACAAACTCAATTTATGAATCTAGCAGAATATTAGCTTGAAAGTTATATAGCTACATACCATCCAAGTCTGTCGAGGAGAGTCCTTAGTGGCTATAAATGACAACTCTGAAACCATGTTTAGTTCCTTTTCCACTTCGAGGGCATGTTCGAAAAGAAAAGGCAAAGAATTGGAATCAACCATAGAAAAATCATAACTGGAGCCTACTACCTGACTTGCATCTCTCAAATCAGAAAATAAAAGAGGTTTTAAGAATAATTTCGGAATAACAAATTTTCCCAGAAAAGAAAAAAAAAATCAAGAAGATTGCCTATGACCACATTAGCTACAATGGATCATGAGCTTAGGGCTCTCCATGTTATGAATAACTATAGGTTGTGGTTGACTTGAACGACTCTGGGTCATGATCTTAGGTCTCTAGATGCTATGAACCTCTCTGGGCTGTGGATAATATGGGCTACTTTAGGTCGTGAGCTCAGGTCTCTAGCTGCTATGAACAACTTTAGGTTTTGGTTGACATGAACAACTCTGGGTCATGAGCTCAAGGATCTGGATGTTATTAACAACTCACAATTGTGGATGACATGAGCTATTATGGGTTGTGAGCTTAAGGCCCTAGTTGCTATGAACAACTCTAGGCTTTTGTAGATATGAGCGACTCTCGATCGTGAGCTTAGCCTTTTTGATGCTATGAACAACTTAGGGTTTTCGATGACATGAAAGAATATAGTTCGTGAGCTCAGGGCTCTTGATGTTATGAACAACTTAGGGTTTTCGATGACATGAAAGACTACAGTTCGTGAGCTCAGGGCTCTTGATGTTATGAACAACTTAGGGTTTTCGATGACATGAAAGACTACAGTTTGTGAGCTCAGGGCTCTTGATGTTATGAACAACTCAAGGTCGTGGATGATATGATCTACTTTGGGTCATGAACTCAGGGCTCTAGATGCTATGAATAGCTTAGGGCTATGGATCACATTAACTACTTTGGGTCATAAGCTCTGGGATGTGGTTGACTTGAACGACTCTAAGTTGTGAGCTCCGGGCTTTAGATGCTATGGACAACTTAGGGTTTTCGATGGCATGAAAAACTATGGGTCATGATCTTAGGGTTCTAGATGTTATGAACAACTCAAGGTTCTGGATGACATGAATGACTCAGGGTTGTGAACAAAGGGTTATAGATACTATTTACATCTCAGGGTTATGGTTGACTGATAACCCAACTCTTGGTAGCTTGGCATGTAAAGATATCAACAAAATTTATACCTAACGTCCTTACACTAAAGTAGCAAAGCTACTATAGCATAGTGGCTGTAGGATCGAACACTGGGAAGGGTTTTTAATTTAACTGGTCAAGTTCGGAGGATGGAGTGAACTTTTCTTAATAAAAATTAGGTTAAGATGAAAACATAAAAAGATGAAGGTGTTGTAAACTAAACTAACATGAAAATAGGTTAAAAGATGGAAAAAGAAGTTTCTCAAAGCTTTGGATAGCCATGCTTAACTCACTGTGTAAAAATGGAGATTTTGGGACTTTTCACCTCGAGTTGGGGAAGCAACTAAGGTGATCCTTACTTCCCGAACCGGTATGAGTTTAACAACTAAGTTTTAGTCCTTGAAAACTTACAAAAAGGGTAGCTGAACCTCATAAATGCTCTTTTATTGATATAGGACATCTCCTCCACTTGCAATACAATGGCTCGTAGGAGATAACTAATGAACGTCAGTGGATCTAACAATAAGAATCCACTGAGACCAAAAGGTTATCAAGTATTGGCTATTCAAAGCAAGTCAGAGGGATTAAAAGCTTTACTTTGAATGAAAACATTTATGATGCTCGGCTACTTACATTTATGGCTTGGAAATCTCCATCCTGACATGGGAGCTTCACAAGGCATCCATTACTTCAAGAAACTAAAAGGTTTTAGCCTCTCATCCTTGGGGATTTCATCCTCTAAGGATGTTTGGCTACTAAGAAAATGAGAAAGAAAGGAGAAAAGAAACGTATGAACAAAAGTGCTCTTATAACTTATAAAGTTACAGGTTACAAGATTTTTTTGTCTGAGGCTCTTCACCTCTATTTAAAGAAAATAACAAGCTAAATTACAAGATCAAGCCTTATGTCGGCTGAATACAAGGTTACAAAAGGAATTTACACGAGGAAATATCAAGCTAAAAATATCTGGGAAGTCGGTGGTGCGTGCGTGGAGAAACAGAGGAAATTTGGCATTTTCGCAAGGTGCTAAATACTCCTTGCGAAATTTCGCAAGGAGAAATTCACCTTGCGAAATGGAAAAATTTCGCACCATGAGGAAAATCCCCTTGCGAAATTTCGCAAGGAGAAATTCACCTTGCGAAATTTTCGCAAGGTTTGATGCAGTTGTCTTCCAAAGGCCATATCTTCCTCATTTCAGCTCCAAATTGTACACGGTTTGAAGCGTTGGATTCTTGACTTCCTGAGCTTTGAAATGGTATATAGTATGTAGAAAATGGACTTCGGGAAGTGCTCCAAAAGTGCGAAGGAAGACTGCAGCTGCTGTCCTCTGTTTTCCTCTTCTCCATTGTTCTTGTTTGTGCTCGTGTTTCCACTAGAAATTCAAGCCTGTAAACTTCCAAAATCCTTGATTTAACTTGTCCAAGTAGCTCTCCATCATTTTGCATGCTTGAATTGATTCATAAGCTGATAAAAACATATAACTTGCCACAAAATGGTTAAAACCAATTACTAAGGACCTTAATGAATTAATTGGGTTAAATGAATATGATTACTACACAAAGGTGCTTAAAACCATTATAATTAGGTCTACAAAATAGCACTTTTTGGTAGTAATCACACCCCCCAACCGACTCATTGCTAGTCCCTTAGCAATGGAGGAGATAAAAACTAAGTAAACTATAATAATATACATAAAAGGGATCATGCAAATCACTCCAAAAAATAATTGAGTGGCATGACTGATATCAAAACACCTCTCGCATGATGAACTAAAGATATGAAGATTCAAAATGCAATAGGAGTTGTCAAAGCTAAAACTTAAACAAAAAGTATAAAGAGTGGAGATTATACAATTAAGTGTCAAAAGAATCTCCACTCTCAAGGTTCCGGATCAAACTCTTCCATAATGAGCTAAGTGTTGATGGGATTAGCTTTCGGATATAGTATGTACAACTATCCTCTCCCCCCAACCTAAGCTTTTCTCGAACATTGGCAAAATTAACCAACTCTTAATAGGTTAGGAACACACCTTCTTATTCACAATTCTTTTTACTCACTAAACTTAACCAATTCACCTATGTAGCAAGCAGAGGATCGATGACTCCCAACCAATCAAGGTTTAGGGCATCGGGTTTTAAAGGCTTTCGCCACCCCTTCGGATCATGCTTAGGTTTCAAGGAAAGAATAGAAGCTTATTCTTTTTTTTTTTTTTTTAAGACTCATTGGTCTTTTTGAGGTGTCCCAACACTATTAAAAAGAAGTTAAGTAATGAACCAAGTCAAAATTTTCCTAAGCTTAGAGGGTGAGAAAGTTTTACATCATATATCCGGGATCTAATGTGCATGGTGTGTGTAAAGCTTGAAATGGAAGAAATAAGTTCGAAATCAAAGAGGGCTTCAATAGATTATCAACTTTGAAAACATAAAACAAACTCTAAGACTTAAGTAATTAAGTTAAAACTCGACTTATCCTATTTTATTTTGAGAAATTATCTTAAACAACCATAGAGAATGAAACAAAAAATTTTGAAAAAGGAAAAAGGGCAAAAACTACTAAATCAACAAAATAATTAACTAAAATAGGAAATACTTACTTCCTCAACTCTCCCCCCAACCGAGATGAACATTGTCCCCAATGTTTCTATGGAAAAAGACGAGGAAGGAATGATATACCTTATGGTGATGTGGTATTCAAAGCGTGTGAGTGCATCCACATGATTAAAAAACCATAAGAAACGTGAGAGAGGAAATAAGATACAAAAAATGATGCTTATATAAACTGAGAGAGTTGAGTACAAGATGTAAGCATGAGGTACATACAATCTCAGAATATAAAACATGTACATATACAAAAAACATATACAAAATGGAGATAGAAATATCCAATCATGGATGTGGCTCCTAAGGTGGAGGAGGTGATATGCCCAAGTGATGGTGGATCTGAGAGAGCATGGCGGAGTGCTGGTCCATGATAGCAGCATGCTGAGCTTGATGTGTTTGTATGGTATCCATCTGTCGTCTGATGGCTTGCATCTCACGGACTAAGGTGGCCTGAGAGGCGCTCAATGAGTGAAAGGACGACATGAGAGATCTGAACTCTGTAGCTGAGACAGTGATGGATGGCCCGGCTGAAGACTCAGCATAGGCTGGAGCAGGAATGACTGGTGGTGCAAGAGTATCAGTAGTGCAAGTCACTGGAGCAGGTACTAAAGAAGAAGGCTCTGTGGTATGTGGGTCCTGCTCTGGTGATGTCTGTACTGTAGGTGCTGAGGCTGCTGGAAACTCGAGAGACGCTGGAGAAGCTGGAGGCGCAGGAGCTAATGGTCTAGGGATACCCTGGTCAATGTGTGAGCGGTCTAAGAACTGGGTCCAACTCTTAGTGGTAAAGAGCTCTCGACAATGATGACGACGCTCTAGGTGGGGTTGAGAAGGATATCCCATATCCTCTAAGACCTGAGAGATGAGCCTCGAAAATAAGAGTGGAATAGTACCAGCTCTGTATAGGCGCTTCCTATGCACCTTCTCCTCAAAATAGGTAAGAGAAAAATGACTTGCGAAAATTTTCGCACTAGTTACTCCTTGCGAAAGTGCAATCCCGAGAGGTTGCATTTTGCATCTTGCCAAAATGTGCATTTCGCAAGGTGAAATTCACTTTGCGAAATTTTCGCAACTCACTTGTTGAGTTGTGAAATGGGTTTTTAAGCTTGGAGTTAGATATATTTCTCCCCTATTTCACCTTTTTCTCCACATTTGTGAGCTTGTGAGCTTTCGTACCTGCTATTGGACATCAAAGCTCCATTAAAAACATAAAAAAAAAAAAAATCAAAATCAAAACTAAGAAACCTAAACAAAATATGTGCAAAAGTATTAAAAATGCAAAGTAAACAAGAATGTAATACTAAAATTAAAACAAAAAGAGATGAGCACTTAGTTTTTCATGCTAAGCTCATCAACTTACCACACTTTCTCAAGGATGTGATGGGTCATGGAGGATGATTACCTCCTTGTCACGGGAAAATGGCTCAATGTAGGGCTTGAGTCTTTGCCCATTTACCTTGAAGGTCTTTTCACTTTTTGAGTTGAGTAACTCAATTACTCCATGTGAGTGTACTTGGTGGATGACAAAAGGCCCTACCCACCTTGATTTGAGCTTTCCCGGAAATAGGTGAAGCTTAGAGTCATATAGCAAGACTCTTTGTCCCTTGAAGAATTTTTTGTTGATCACCAACTGATCATGCCATCTCTTTAGCTTTTCCTTAGCTATTTTTGAGTTGAGATAGGCATCATTTCTCAATTCCTCAAGCTCATTCAAATCCAAACTCCTCTTTAGCCCAGCCTTAGTTAAATCCATGTTGAGCTTTTTAATGGCCCACCATGCCTTGAACTCAATCTCAACGGGAAGATGGCAAGCTTTGCCATAAACAAGACGGTACGGTGACATCCCAAGGATAGTCTTATAAGCCGTCCTATACGCCCATAGGGAATCAAGGAGCTTAATAGACCAATCTTTCCTATTGGTGTTCACCACCTTCATCAAGATGTTCTTAATTTCCCGGTTGGCTAGCTCTACTTGGCCACTCGTCTGAGGATGATAAGGTGTAGCTACCTTATGCTTAACTCCGTACTTGGCCAAAAGAGCTTCAAAGGGCTTGTTGCAAAAGTGAGTGCCTCCATCACTGATGATTGCTTTAGGCACTCTAAACCTCGAGAAGATGTTTTCTTTTAGGAACTTGAGAACCACTTTGTGATCGTTGGTTCTACAGGGTATAGCTTCAACCCACTTTGAAACATAATCAACTCCTACCAAGATGTAGGAGTGGCCAAAAGACATAGGGAAAGGTCCCATGAAGTCTATGCCCCAAACATAAAAAAGATCCACTATCAAGATGGGGTTTAAAGGCATCATGTTTCTCCTTGAAAGCTTGCCTAGTCTTCGGCACTTATCACATCCTTTACTTACCTCATGGGCATCCTTAAAAAGTGAGGGCCACCAAAAGCCCGATCGAAGAACTCTCATTGCCGTCTTTTGAGAGGCAAAGTGGCCTCCACATGCATTCTCATGGCAATGAGATAGGATCCCATGCTTCTCTTGTTCAGGCACACACTTCCTTATAATTTGGTCCGCACAATACTTGAAGAGAAAAGGCTCCTCCCAATAATATGCATGGACCTTAGCAAAGAAAATTTTCTTATCCTGAGAGCTCTATTCACTTGGTATTTCTCCCGTGACCAAGTAATTGGCAATGTGTGCAAACCATGGCACTTCCTCCACAAGCATCAAGGATTCCTCAGGGAAATCATCATTTATGGGAAGTCCATGGGTGTCATGAGCGATGTTGAGCCTTGACAAGTGGTCAGCTACCACATTCTCAACACCTTTCTTATCTCTGATCTGGAGGTTGAACTCTTGAAGCAAAAGTATCCACCTAATCAACCTAGCCTTGGCATCTTGCTTGGTTAGCAAATACTTCAAAGCTGAATGATCCGTGAATACCACAATGGAAGACCCTATCAAATAAGCTCTGAACTTATCCAAAGCATACACCACAGCAAGTAATTCCTTCTCAGTGGTGGTGTAATTCCTTTGAGCATCATTCAAAGACTTTCTTGCATAGTAGATCACATAAGGTTTACCATCTTCTCTTTGTCCCAAAACAGCCCCAATGGCATAATCACTTGAGTCACACATCACTTCAAATGGCAACTCCCAATTTGGTGCTCTCACAATGGGCGTTGATGTCAAGAATTGCTTAAGAAGCTCAAAACTCCTTTGACATTAATGATCCCACTCAAACTTGGCATCCTTCACCAATAATTCACAAAGAGGTTTGGCAATCTTGGAAAAATCCTTTATAAATCTCCTATAGAACCCGACATGCCCAAGGAATTGCCTTATTCCTTTTACATTGGTGGGAGGTGGCAACTTCACAATTAGTTCCACCTTAGCTCTATCTACCTCTATACCCTTCTTTGAGATTACGTGCCCAAGAACAATACCTTGATTTACCATAAAATGGCACCTCTCCCAATTGAGTACGAGGTTTTTCTCTATGCATCTTTTCAAAACATCTTCAAGATGTGACAAACAATCCTCAAAAGAAGTCCCATACACAGTTATGTCATCCATGAAGACTTCCATGATTCGTTCAACCATGTCACTGAAAATGCTAAGCATGCATCTTTGGAAGGTAGCAGGAGCATTGCATAATCCAAAAGGCATCCGCCTATAAGCATAGGTGTCAAATGGACAAGTGAAGGTAGTCTTCTCCTCGTCCTCCACATCAATCTCTATTTGAAAATACCCGGAATACCCATCCAAGAAGCAATAAAAAGGATGCCCAGATACTCTCTCAAGGACTTGATCCATGAAAGGTAAAGGGAAGTGATCCTTTCTCGTTACTGTGTTCAGCTTCCTGTAGTCAATGCACACCCTCCAACCAGTTGTGAGGCGTGTAGACACTTCATCCCCATTTTCCCCCTTGACTACGGTTATCCCGGACTTCTTTGGAACAACTTGGGTTGGACTCACCCAAGTGCTATCTGAAATGGGGTAAATGATGCCCGCTTGAAGAAGATTCAACACTTCAGCCCTTACTACCTCTTGCATATGAGGATTCAATCTCCTCTGTGGCTGACGAGTTGGCTTAGCTCCCTCCTCCATATAAATATGATGCGTGCAAATCAATGGGCTTATCCCCTTCAAATCAGAAATTTGCCATCCGATGGCCTTCTTGTGCTTTCTAAGGATTCTTAGAAGATTGTCCTCTTGTGAAACGGTTAAAGAAGAAGAAATTACCACCGGGGCTTTATTGCCTTCCTCCAAGTAAGCATACTTCAACTCGGCAGGAAGGGTCTTCAATTCAAGCTTAAGGATTGCATCCTTAGCTTCTTTCATCTCTTCCTCATCCTTGAACAAAGGGAGGATCACTGGCTTTTGTCTCCAGTTTGACATAACGACATTCATTCCCATGGGTTCAGCTAACCCATCATCAAGATATTCATGGCTTTCATCTGGATTCTCTTCAAACTGATTAAGCATACTCTGATTACAATGCTCCTCCACCAGGGTATCTATCATACACACTTCTTCTGGGCCCTCATCTTCTTCAGGATGGATGTGCTTTTGACATAGATGGAAGATATTGAGTTCCAATGTCATATTCCCAAAAGTGAGTTGCATGACCCCATTCCTACAATTGACGATTGCATTGGATGTTGCAAGGAATGGTCTTCCAAGGATGATTGGAACATAGTTGATCCCTTTGACAATGGGATCCGTATCAAGCACCACAAAATCTACTGGATAGTAGAATTTGTCAACTTGAACCAATACATCCTCTATTACCCCCCTGGGGATTTTCACTGATCGGTCAGCTAAGGATAGGGTGATCGATGTTGGCTTGAGTTCTCCCAACCCTAGCTCTTTGTATACAGAGTATGGAAGCAAGTTAACACTTGCCCCCAAATCAAGTAATGCCTTCTCCACTTGGGTTCCTCCAATATTGACTGAGATTGTAGGACACCCCGGATCTTTGTATTTGATTGGAGACTTGCATTGGATTATAGCACTCACTTGCTCGGTTAGGAAGGCTTGCTTTGTAACATTGAGTCCTCTTTTCACAGTGCACAAGTCCTTCAAAAACTTTGCATATGTGGGTACTTGCTTGATCATATCAAGTAAAGGAATATTCACCTTCACTTGTCTTAGCACATCAAGAATCTCATAAGCATTCTTGATCGGTTTCTTCCCACGCAAGGCTTGAGGAAATGGATAAGGCATGTGCTTCTTCATCATGTCTTCCTTTAAAAGAATTCGAGGTTCCTCACCCATGCTAGGAATGATGCTTTCTTTCATCTGAACTTCCTTTCCCTTTTGTTCTTTCTTCTTTTCTTCTTTTCTATCAGCCTTGTCTTCTTTGGCTTTCCTCTGATCATGCTCCGGCTGATGCACTTCCTTACCACTTCTCAAAGTGATAATAGCTTGCACGTCCCTCACCTTTGAAGAATCCTCATCATTGGATTCCACTTCATGTATCCCCTTAGGATTTTGGTGAGGCTGAGAGGGAAACTTTCCTTTCTCATTGACAGTGTTTAAATTTGTGAGCCTTGAGATGGAATATTGGATGTTGTCAATTTTCTGAGACAACTCATTATGCATCCCATCTATCTTCTTGTTCAATGTACTCTCTACATTGTCAATCTTCTGATTTAGTTGAGAGTTGATGGATTTTTGCTCACTCACAAAGTCACCCATAACCTTGCTAAGGCTTACGAGTGCTTGCTCAACTGAGGATTGACCTTGACTCTGTTGGCTTGATTGGGCTGGTGACTGATATGGGTTTGGCCTTGGCTTCCATGCAAAGTTTGGGTGGTTCCTCCAGCTAGAGTTGTACGTGTTGCCATAGGGAGCATTTGAATTTGGCTTCCATTGGCCAATCAAGTTAGCTTGTTCCCCGAACATTTCTCTTGCTGCTGGAATAGTGGGACATTCTTCCACCATATGTTCAAATGACTGACAGATGGAGCAAGGATTGGCTTGTTGTTGAGGTTCTGAAATAGCTTGGACTTCGTGAGCTTTTCTCAACTCCATTTCCTCTATTTTTCTAGCCATGGCAGCCACCTTGGCTTTCATCTCCATGTCTTCACTCAGATTGTACATTCCCCCTCTTGACGTTTGCTGAACTGGCCTCTTCCCCATTTCTCTGCCATTGGGCTCATCCCATCCACGGGAAACCTCTGAGACATAACTTAGGAAATCCATAGCCTCCTCAGGGTTCTTGCTCATGAAATCACCCCCACACATTGTCTCCAATATCTGCTTCATTGAAGATGACATGCCATCATAAAAATAGCTCACCAAAAGCCATGTATCAAAGCCGTGGTGAGGACGTGCATTGATGGCCTCCATATACCTCTCCCAGCATTCATAAAATTTTTCATTCTCACGTGCTGAGAAGTTGGAGATTTGTCTCTTCAATCCATTCGTTCTGTGAGTAGGGAAAAACTTCTTCAAAAAATCAGCTTGAAGTTCTGTCCATGTTCTTATGCTTCTCGGCCTCAAAGAATTGAGCCATATCTTGGCTTTGTCCTTTAATGTGAATGGAAAGAGCTTCAACCTCATAAGCTCAATAGCTGTTCCCCCTTCTTGAAAAGTATTGCACACATCTTCGAATTCCTTTATGTGCGCATATGGATTTTCACTTTCCATCTCATTGAAAGTAGGAAGCAGAGGCACGATGTGTGGCCTTATAATCAATTGCTCTGTAGGAGGAATGATGCAAGATGGTGCACTCATCCTCGGAGGGTGCATCCTGTCCCTCATGGACCTATACAAGTTCGGATTATTCCCCTGCCCGTGTTGTGAATGTTGGTCCTCTGGCTGATTCTCCATGACTTCCAAAATAATCTCTAATTCAGTAGCTCGTGGAGTCTCTATCCGCACTAACCTTCCCTCTTGGTCTCTAATCCAATAGGGCATGCACGGATTCAGCTGGAACAAAACAAATAAACAAAACAAAGAAAAAGAAAAAAAAAACAGAGCATGCGGAAGGAAAAACAGAGTATGACAAAATAAACTAAAAATGAAAGTTAAAAGCTAAAAGAAACTTATCTAAACTAAGTTAAAAATGCTCTAAAACTAAAATAAAAAGCTAGTAAATGAAAAATGAGATAGAATTCACCTTACTCATGAGAAGTCTCACAAGTTACCTCCGGCTGATGTATTCACAATGAAGTAGCACCATCCCCAGCAACGGCGCCATTTGATAACCCGACTCTTGGTAGCTTGGCATGTAAGAATATCAACAAAATTTATACCTAACGTCCTTACACTAAAGTAGCAAAACTACTATAGCATAGTGGCTCTAGGATCGAACACTGGGAAGGGTTTTTACTTTAACTGGTGAAGTTCGGAGGATGGAGTGAACTTTTCTTAATAAAAATTAGGTTAAGATGAAAACATAAAAAGATGAAGGTGTTGTAAACTAAACTAACATGAAAATAGGTTAAAAGATGGAAAAAGAAGTTTCTCAAAGCTTTGGATAGCCATGCTTAACTCACTGTGTAAAAATGGAGATTTTGGGACTTTTCACCTCGAGTTGGGGAAGCAACTAAGGTGATGCTTACTTCCCGAACCGGTATGAGTTTAACAACTAAGTTTTAGTCCTTGAAAACTTACAAAAAGGGTAGCTGAACCTCATAAATGCTCTTTTATTGATATAGGACATCTCCTCCACTTGCAATACAATGGCTCGTAGGAGATAACTAATGAACGTCAGTGGATCTAACAATAAGAATCCACTGAGACCAAAAGGTTATCAAGTATTGGCCATTCAAAGCAAGTTAGAGGGATTAAAAGCTTTACTTTGAATGAAAACATTTATGATGCTCGGCTACTTACATTTATGGCTTGGAAATCTCCATCCTGACACGGGAGCTTCACAAGGCATCCATTACTTCAAGAAACTAAAAGGTTTTAGCCTCTCATCCTTGGGGATTTCATCCTCCAAGGATGTTTGGCTACTAAGAAAATGAGAAAGAAACGTATGAACAAAAGTGCTCTTATAACTTATAAAGTTACAGGTTACAAGATTTTTTTGTCTGAGGCTCTTCACCTCTATTTAAAGACAATAACAAGCTAAATTACAAGATCAAGCCTTATGTCGGCTGAATACAAGGTTACAAAAGGAATTTACACGAGGAAATATCAAGCTAAAAATATCTGGGAAGTCGGTGGTGCGTGCGTGGAGAAACAGAGGAAATTTGGCATTTTTGCAAGGTGCTAAATCCTCCTTGCGAAATTTCGCAAGGAGAAATTCACCTTGCGAAATGGCAAAATTTCGCACCATGAGGAAAATCCCCTTGCGAAATTTCGCAAGGAGAAATTCACCTTGCGAAATTTTCGCAAGGTTTGATGCAGTTGTCTTCTGAAGGCCATATCTTCCTCATTTCAGCTCCAAATCATACATGGTTTGAAGTGTTGGATTCTTGACTTCCTGATCTTTGAAATGGTATATATCATGTAGAAAATGGACTTCGGGAAGTACTCCAAAAGTGTGAAGGAAGACTGCAGCTGCTGTCCTCTGTTTTCCTCTTCTCCATTGTTCTTGTTTGTGCTCGTGTTTCCACTTGAAATTCAAGCCTGTAAACTTCCAAAATCCTTGCTTGAACTTGTCCAAGTAGCTCCTCCATCATTTGGCATGCTTGAATTGATTCATAAGCTGATAAAAACATGTAACTTGCCACAAAATGGTTAAAACCAATTACTAAGGACCTTAATGAATTAATTGGGTTAAATGAATATGATTACTACACAAAGGTGCTTAAAACCATTATAATTAGGTCTACAAAATAGCACTTTTTGGTAGTAATCATTGACATGAATGACCCTGGGTCGTCAGCTCAAGGCTTTAGATGCTATGAACAGTTCAGGGCTATCAATGACATAAGCCAATCTGAGTCATGACCTTAAGGCTCTAGATGCTATGAACAACTCAAGGCGGCTGAAGACATGAAAAAGTCCTGTTCAGGAGCTCAAACCACTAGATTCTATGATTATCTCAGGGCTGTGGAAAACATGAACAACCCTAGGTCTTGAGCTTAAGGCTCTAAATGCTATGAATAACTCTAGTCTGTGGTTGACTGACTGACACTGAGTCGTGAGCTCAAGGGTTTAGATTCTATGAACAACTCAGGGCTTTTGATGACATGAGCCACTCTAGGTCTTGAGATCAGGGCTTTAAATGCTATGCTCTTGATGCTATGAACAACTTAGGGTTGTGAATGACATGAGCTACTCTATGTTGTGAGCTTAGGGGTCTAGATGTTATGAAAAACTTAGTGTTGTAGATGACATGAGCTCCTCTAGGTCGTGAGCTCAGGGCTTTAAATGCTATGAACATGTCACAGTTTTAGATGACATGAATGACTTGACGTCATGAGCTGAGGGCTATAGATACTGTGGACATCTAAGGGCTATAGTTGACATGAACGACTCTAAGTCACGAGCTCAAGGATTTAGATGTTGTGAATAACTTAGGGTTGTTGATCACATTTTCCACTCTGGGTTGTGAGCTCAGGGCTTTAGATGCCATGAACAACTCTGGGCTATAGTTGACATGAATGACTCTGAGACGTGAGCACTTAGCTCCGGTGCTACGAATAACTTAGGGTTATCGATGACATGAAAGACTCTAGGTCATGAGGTCAAGGCTCTGTATTCTATGAGCAGCTCGGGGTTATGGATGACATGGATGATTCTAGGTCATGAGCTTAAGGCCTTAGATGCAATGAACAGCTCTAGCCTGTGGTTCATATGAAAGACTCTGGGTCAAGAGCTCAACGCTCTAGATGCTATGAACAACTCTGGGTTGTGGTTGACGTGAATGACTCTGGGTCATAAGCTTAGGGCTTTAGATGTTATGAATAACTTTAGGATGTGGTTGACATGAACAACTTTCGTCATGAGCTCAAGGCTCTAAATGTTATTAACAACTCAGGGTTGTGGATGACATAAGTTACTTTGGTTCGTTAGCTTAGGGCACTAGTTACTATGAATAGCTTTGGGTCGTGGTTTACAAGAACGACTTTGGGTTGTGAGCTTAGGTTCTTAATGCTATGAATAGATCAGGGCCATCGATGACATAAAACACTATAGGTTCTGAGCTCAAGGATTTTGATGCTATGATTGGCTCAGGGTTATGGATGACATGAGCTACTCTAGGTCATGAGCTAACGACTCTAAATGCTATGAACAACTTAGAGTTATGGATTACATGAGTTCCTCTAGGTCATGAGCTTAAGGGTCTAGATGCTATGAACAATTCAAGGCTATAAATGACATGAAAGTCTCCAAGTCGTGAGCTTGAGGCTCTAGATGCTTTGAACAACTCAAGGTTATGGATGACATAAATGACTGTTGGTTGTGAGCTCAAGGCTCTAGATGTTATAAATAGCTTTAGGTTGTGGTTCACATGAAAGACTCCGAGTCATGAGCTTAGGGCTCTAGATGCTATGAATAGATTTGGGTTGGGGGTGACATAAACGACTCTGTGTGGTGAGCTTAAGTCTTTAGATGCTATTAGTAATTCAAGGCTATGATTGACATGAGCTACTTTGGTTTGTGAGCTTAAGGCACTAGATGCTATGAATAACTCTAGGCTATGGTTGACATGAACAACTTCCGCTTGTGAGGTCAGGGATATTAATGTTATGAACAACTCAAGGCTTTGGATGGCATGAGCTACTCTGAGTCATGAGCTAAAGGCTTTAGATGCTATGAACAACTCAGGATTGTGGATGACATGAGCTCCTCTAGGTTGTGAGCTCAGGGCTCTAGATGTTATGAACAACTTTGGGTTGTGGTTGACATAAATGACTTCAAGTTGTGAGCTTAAGGCCTTAGATGCTATAAATAGGTCATGCTTGTCGATGATGTGAATGTCTCTAGGTCGTAAGCTTAGGGCTCTAGATGAAATGAATAGATCAAGGCTATGGATGACATGAACGATTCTTCGTCATAAGCTTAAGCCTCTGAATGTTATGAACCGCTCAGGTCTGTGGATGACATGAACGACACCAGGTTATGAGCTCAGTGTTCTAGATACTTTGAACAATTCAAGGTTATGGTTGACATGAAAGACTCTAGGTCGTGAGTTGAAGCCTCTAAATGTTATGAACAACTCAGGGCTCTGGATGACATGAACGACACTGGGTCGCAAGCTTAAGGATTTAGATACTATGAACAACTTAAGGTTATGGTTAATATGAACAACTTTGGGTTGTAAGCTCAGGGCTCTAGATGCTCTCAACTGCATAGTGGTATGGATTGGATGAGCTACTCTAGGTCCTGAGCTCAGGGCTCTAAATACCACGAAAAGCTCAGTGTTCTAAATTCTATGAACACCTCAGGGTTATGAATGACATATGCTACTCCAGGTCATTTACTGGGGCCTTTGGATGGTATGAATAGCCTAGAGTTCTGAATGATATGAATTACTCATGATCCCATGAGCTCAGGGCTCTAGATGTTATGAACAACTAAGAGTTATGGATGATAAGAATGACTCGGGATTCCATGAGTTTGGGCCTTTAGATTCTATGAATTCCTCAGGAGGTAGATGATATTCATGATTTTTTATCATGAGCTCAAGCCTCTATATTCTACAAACAACTCAGGGTTGTGGATGACATGAACGACTCTAGGAAGTGAGCTTAGGCCTCTAAATACCTTGAACACCTCATGGCTATAGTTGACATGAAAGACTCTAGGTCATGAGCTCAGGGCTTTAGAAATTATGAACAACTCAAAGTTGTACATGATATGAATGACTTAGGATCCCATAAGCTTAGGCCTCTACATGTTATGAACTGCTCTGGGCTATAGTTGATATGAACGATTCTACGTGATGAGCTCAAGCCACTGGTGCTATGAATAGCTTAGGGATGTGGATGACATGATTGACTCTAGTTCGTGAACTCAGGGCTCTAGATAACCATATTAATGACTTCAGGTCATAAGCTCAAGGCTTTAGATTCTATGAACTGCTTAGGGGTTTGGATGCGATGAGCTGCTCCAGGTTGTGAGCTTAGGACTTTGGATGCTATGAACTACTTAGAGCTCTGAATGTTATGAAAAGCTTAGAGTTATGGACGACATGAACAACTTTGGGAAGTGAGCTCAAGGCTCTAAATGCTATGAACAACTTTGGTTTGTGGTTGGCATGAATGACTCCGAGTCATGAGCTTAAGGCTCTAGATGCTATGAAAAACTCAAGGCTGTAGATGACATCAACAACAATAGGTCATGAGCTCAAGCCTCTAGATACTATGAACATATCAAGGCTGTGGTTGACATGAAAGACTCCTCGTCATGAGTTCAACGCTTTATAAGCTGTGAACAACACAGATTTGTAGATGATATGAACGACTCAGGATCCCGTGAGCTTAAGCCTTTAAATGCAATGAACCATTTTAGGATGTGGATGATGTGAATGATTCTGCATCATGAGCTCAAGCCTCTAAATGCTATGAATAGGTCAGGGCTGTGGATGACATGAATAACTCTGACTCATGATCTTATGGCTCTAAAAAATCATATGAATGACTCCAGGTTGTAAGCTCAGGGCTTTAGATGCTATGAACAACTCAGGGGTGTGGATGAGATGAGCTACTCTGGGTCATGTGCTCAGGGCTCATAATGATATGAACAACTCAGGGCTCTAGATGACATTAGCTACTCTAGGTCGGGAGCTTGAGGCTTTGGATGCTATGAACAACCTAAAGTTGTGAATGATATGAAAGACTTGAGATCCCATGAGCTCAGGCCTCTAGATGCTATGAATGGCTCAGGGATTTAGTTGACATGAACAACTATGGGTCTTAAGCACAAGGCTCTAGATGCTCTGAAATGCTCAGAGTTGCGGATGATAAGAATGATTGAGGATCCCATAAGCTCAAGGCTCTAGATGTTATGAATTGCTTAGGGCAGTGAATGATATTAACAATTTTGCGTCGTGATCTTGAGCCTTTAGATGCTATGAATAGCTCAGGGTTGTGGATGATATGAATGAATCTGGGTTATGAGCTTAGGGCTCTAAATGCCATGAGTAGCTCCAGGTTATGGTTGACATGAATGACTCCGGGTCGTGAGCCTAGAGCTCTAAATGCTATGAACAACTTAGGGTTGTAGATGACATCAACAATTCTAGGTCATGAGGTTAGGTCACTGGAAATGAAAGACTTTGGGTGGTGAGCTCAAGCCTCTAAATGCTATGCACAACTTAGGGTTGTCGAATACATGAAAGGCTCTGGATCGTGAGCTCAGGGTTTTAGATGCTGTGAGCATCTTTAGGCTATGGTTGATATGAATGACTACTGGTCATGAGCTTAGGGCTCTAGATTTTACGAACAACTCAGAGTTATAGTTGACATGAACAACTCTAGTTCATGAGCTGAGGGGTCTAGACGTCATTAACAACTCAGGGCTATGGATGACATGAACGACTCCGAGTCATGAGCTTAGGCCTCTACATACTATGAATAGATCAAGGCTGATGTTGACTTGAAAGACTCTAGGTCATGAGCTTAAGGCTCTAAATGTTATGTGTAGCTTAGGGTTATGGTTTACATGAATGACTCTCAGTATTGAGCTGAAGGCTCTAGATCCTATGAATAATTAAGCGTTGTAGATGACATGAACGACTTTGGGTCATGAGCTCAGGCCTCTAGATACTATGAACAACCCAGGGCTGTGGTTGACATGAAAAAACCCAGCCCATGATCTTAAAGCTCTAGTTGCTATGAACAACTATGGATGACATGAACAACTCCAGCTCTTGAGCTTAAGCGTCTAGATACTATGATTAGCTCAAGGATATTGTTGATTTGAAAGACTTTAGGTCATCAGCTCAAGGCTCTAGATGCTATGTGATTACTACTCAAAAAGTGCTATTTGATAGCTTGTAATTAACTCTTTTAAACACTTTTGAGTAGTAGTTATCACCTTTTAACCTAATTAACATATTAAGGACCTTTGCAATCATTTCTAATCAAAGTGTGTAAGTTTTGGTGTTTTTGTTAGTAATTTGATCACCAAAGCAATCCGAGATTGAGGAGAGTTCTTTGGAATCCATGGAAAAGCAATGGAAAGCTCAGAAACATGAAGAACCGAAGCTTTAAAGTCCTTTGCCATAAGCAAATCCGGAATGCAAGGAGGGGAAGCAAAGAGGAACCAGCCATGAAGCATCCTTAATGACAGTCATGTCAGCCACTTTTGGAGCACTTCCTGGAGTTCAATTTATGCATGCTATATGTCGTTTCGAAGCTCAAGAAGTCAACAATCTAATGATTCAAACAGTGTATGATTCGGAGTTGAAATGAAGGAGTTACAGCCATTGCAAGCAGATCACTCCAAGCTGAAGGAAATTTTTGCACGGCTGCGAAAATGTTGTCCTTTTGCTGCGAAAATTTTGTAGCCATTTTGTACAGTGCAACGGAATTTCTCCTGAAGCTTCCCGATATTTGCGACCGACATTTTAAGATTTATTTCTTTAGATATTTGATGTCTAAATCCCCAAACTCTCCTTGTAACCCACCTATCATAGGATTCCTTAGTCTTTAAGCAAGAACAAAGGGTAAATAAACCCATATTTAATGGTTGTAAGTTTCCTTAGAGAGGGGACGGACGGAAAAAAGGCTGGTACATAGACGCTTTGTATAGTTTTTGGAAAGAAGTAAAAATTGAGAGTTTTTGCTCTGCCTCACCTACTTGTTTTGATTGTTTATATTCATCTATTTTTTCTTACTAGCCAAACAAGCTCTGAGGAAGTTTCCTTAGAGAATGAGTGGCTAGGCTTTTAGTTCCTTGGAGCTAAGGTTGCCGGGAAAGGTTTCAAATGCAAGAATTAGTAGCTTTGTGGTTTCAGCCATTAATAAAAAGAAAGTGTGATCCTTTAATGATTTCTATGTTTTTAGTCACCTTAAAACACCTTCAATTCACTTGAGCCAACACTTGGTAAGGCAAGTGATCTCCGTCCATGGAAATGCACTAGTTTACCTCTTGCGAGCTTTTGGGAGGTGACTTGAAGGTAGGATTTTCTAGAATGCCAACACTTAGTAAGCTTTTGGACTCCAAGGAGACATCCATTAGTTATCTCTTGCGAGCTTGAGAAGGGAAGTCTAAAGTTAAAGATCACCTTGAATGGAAAATGCTAGGTGAGAGGCACGAGCCATTGCAAGTTGCATCAGTGAGAGGGAATTAGAGCTGAAATCCATTAAAAGGATGCATCTGTACAACACCGGTTAGAGAATTGACTATATGTTAATTCTTTAATGCGAGGAAATGAACCAAATGTTCGGAGCTCTGTTTTTGCATAAGGAACCTCCCCTATGAACCTAAACCTCCAAGGAATGCTTTTCTTCATAAGTAATTTCCATTACTTTCTTTTTAGTTAGCTTGTAACAAAACCTTTTTTCAACCAAAGTTTGTGTTTTCTTTCTTAAGCTAACCTTGAAATGAAAAATCACCAATTTAACTTTGAATTGGTATTAGTTGTGAGTTGAAAACCCTTCCCAATGAACGATCCTAGAGCCACTATGCTATACTAGCTAAAGCTATCCTAATGCATGGTGATATAGGTTATAAATTTTGTTGATTACTCCCTCAATCAAGGAGCACTAGCTGGACATGAATCAGCTGAGACACCAATTAGACATGAATCACTATGAACAGCTCAGGGTTGGGGGTTGAAATGAATAATTCCAGGTCATGAGCTAAGGGCTCTAGATCCTATGAAAAAGTTAAGATTGTGGATGACATGAACGACTCCGGGTCATAAGCTCAGGCTTTTAGAGACTATGAATAGTTCAAGCCTATGGTTGACATGAAACACTTTGGTCATGGCCTTAGGGCTTTAGATGTTATGCACAACTCAGGGCTATGATTGATATGACTAACTCTAGGTCATGAACTTAAGGTTTTAGATGTTATGAGTAACTTTGGGTTGTGGCTGACATGAACGACTACAAGTCATGAGCTCAAGGCTCTAGATGCTATGAACAACTTAGGGCTATGGTTGACATGAACAACTCTTAGTCGTGAGCTTAGGGCTATAGATGCCACGAACAACTCAGGGTTGTAGATGAAATGAACGACTCTGGCTCAAGAGCTCATGCCTCTAGATACTATGAACGACTCAAGGCTATTATTGATTTGAAAGACTCTAAGTCATGAGCTAATGACTCTAGATGATATGAACAACTTGAGGTTTCCATTCAAATGAATGACGGAAGGTCATGAGCTTAATGCTCTAGATGTTATGATAAATTCAGGGATATGGATATTATGAACTACTGCGGGTCATGAGCTTAGGATTCTACATAGTATGAACCGCTCAGGGCTGTGATTGACGTGAATGACACCAGGTCGTGAGTTCAGGGCTCTAGATTCTATGAACACCTTTAGGTTGTGGATGACACGAATGAATCTGGCTCATGAGCTCTAGCCTCTAGATACTATGAACAACTCAGGGCTATTATTTACTTGAAAGAGTTTGGGTCATGAGCTTAAGGTTCTAAATGCTTTAAATGGCTCAAGGTTGTCATTAACATGAACAATTATGGGTCGTGAGCTCAACAATATTGATGGTATGAATAATTCAAGGTTGCAGATGACATGAACGATTTCGAGACATGAGCTTAGGCCTCCAAATACTATGAAGAGCTCAGGGTTGTGGTTAACAAGAACAAATCCAAGTCATGAGCTGAAATCCCTAGAACCTATGAACATCTCTCGGTTTGGTTGACATGAAGGACAACAGGTCGTAAGCTTAAGGCTTTAGATGCTATGAACAACTTAGAGTTGTGGTTGACATGAATGACTCCAAGTCATGAGCTCAGGTTTCTAGATGGTATGAATAGCTATGGGGTGCGGTTGACATGAACAACTATTAGTCGTGAGGTGAAGGCACTAGATGGTATGAACAATTGAGGGCTATAATTGACATGAAAAACTTTAGCCTGTGATTTCAAGGGTCTAGATGTTATGAATAACTTAGGGTTATGGATGACATGAACGACTCTGGGTAATGAGCTCAGGCCTTTGATACTATGACTAGCTCAGGGCTGTTATTGACTTAAATGACTTTGGGTCATGAGCTCAAGGCTCTAGATGCTGTGAACAGGTCAAGGCTGTAGTTGACATGAATGACTCCAGGTCGTAAGCTCAAGGTTCTAGATGTCATGAGCAACTTTGGGCTATGGTTGACATGAATGACCATTGGTCATGAGCTCAAGGCTCTAGATGCTACGACTAGCTCAAATCTATGGTTCACATGAACAACTCCAAGTCATGAGCACAAGGCTCTAGATGCTATGAATAACTCAGGGTTGTGGATGACATGAATGGCACTAGCTTCAGAGCATAGGCCTCTAGATATTATGAAATGCTCAAGGCCTTTATTGATTTGAAAGACTTCGAGTCATGATCTAATGGCTCTAGATGAAATGAACAGCTTAGTGCTGTTGTTGAATGAATGACTTGAGGTCGTGAGCTAAGGGCTCTAAACCCTATGATAAATTCAGAGATGTGAATAACATGAACTACTCTAGGTCATGAGATCAGGCCTATAGATACTATGAACACCGCAGGGTTGTGGTTGACATGAACGACACCAAGTCGTGAGCTCAAGGCTCTAGATGCTTTGAATAGCTCAAGGTTGTGGTTGACAAGAATAAGTCTGGGTCATGATCTCAAGGATCTTAATCCTATGAATAATTCAAGGTTGCGGATGACATGAATGACTCCAAGTCATGAGCTTAGGCTGCTAGATACTATGAAGAGGTTAGGGTTGTGGTTAACATGACGACTCTAGGTCGTGAGCTCAAAGTTTTAGAAGCTATGAACAACTTTAGGTTGTGGTTGACATGAACGACTACGGGTCATGAGCTCAGGGCTTTTGATGCAATAAACCACTAAGGGTTGTGGTTGACATGAATGACACTAGGTTATTGATTACTAATCAAAAAGTGCTATTTTATAGCTTGTAATTAACTCTTTTAAACACTTTTGAGTAGTAGTTATTACCTTTTAACCCAATTAACATATTAAGGACCTTTGCAATCAATTCTAATCAAATTGTGTTAAGTTTTGGTGTTTTGATAGCTTTTTGATCACCAAAGCAATCCAAGATTGAGGAGAGTTCTTTGGAATCCATGGAAAAGCAATGGAAAGCTCAGAAACATGAAGAACCGAAGCTTTAAAGTCCTTTGCCATAAGCAAATCCGGAATGCAAGGAGGGGAAGCAAAGAGGAACCAGCCATGAAGCATTCTTGATGCATGCTATATGTTGTTTCGAAGCTCAGGAAGTCAACAATCCAATGCTTTAAATGGTACATGATTCGGAGTTGAAAAGAAGGAGTTACAGCCATTGGAAGCCGATCACTCCAAGTTAAAGGAAGATTTTTGCACGGCTGCGAAATCAGCCTTGGGCTGCGAAAATGTTGTCCTTTTGCTGCGAAATTTCGCAGCCCTCTTGCACGCACAGCTGCGGTGTTCTCCTGAAGCTTTCCTATATTTGCGATCGACATTTTAAGATATTTTGCTTTAGATATTTGATGTCTAAATCCCCAAACTCTCCTTGTAACCCACCTATCATAGGATTCCTTAGTCTTTAAGTAAGAATAAAGGGTGAATAACCTCTGATATATAGTTGTAATTTTCTTTACAAAGAATTAAGTCGGGAGCTTGTTCTCAGACGTATCCTTTGTACAGTTTTGCAAGGAAGTAAAATACAGAGCACTTGCTCTGCTTTTCATATATATTTTTGTTTTCTCGTTCTTTTTCTTTCTAGCCAATCAAACTCTAAGGATTTTTCCTCAGAGTATGAGAGGCTAGTCTCTTCGTCTTTTGGAGTGAAGAAAGCCGGGTAAGTTTCCTCATGCATAAATTGGAAGTTTTGTTGTTTTAGTTTTTAATGAAGAGAAAGTGTGACCCGTTAATGGTTTTTATCTTTTTAGTTAACTTAAAACGCCTTCAATTCACCTGGGCCTACACTTGATAAGGCAAGTGGTCTCCGTCCATTGAGATACACTAGTTTATCTCTTGCGAGCCTTTGGGAGGTGGTTTGAAGGTAGGATTTTCTAGAATAGCCAACACTTGGTAAGCTTTTGGACTCTTAGGAGACATCCATTAGTTATCTCTTGCGAGCTTTTGACGGGTAATCCAAGGTTAAGGATCACCTTGAATGGCAAATGCTAGGTGAGAAGCACGAGCCATTACAAGATGAATCAGTGAGAGGGATTTAGTGTTTGAACCCATTAAAGGGAAGCATCTGTACCACACCGGTTAGAGAATTAACTATATGTTAATTCTCTAATGCGAGGAAAAGAAACAAGTGACCAGAACTCTCCTTTTTGTATGAGGAACTTGAGCCTAGTGATCTGAAACTCCAAGAAACACTTTTCTTTGTAATTAAAGTCAGTTACTATTTTTGGTTAGCTTAAAACCAAACCTTTTCCACCAAAGATTATGTTTTCTTTTAAAGCTAACCTTGAAATGAAAAGGGCACCAATTCATCTTTGAATTAATATCAATTGTGAAGTGAAAACCCATCCCAGTGAACGACCCTAGAGCCACTATGCTATGCTAGCTAAGGCTATCTTAGTACATAGTGTAATAGGTTATAAATTTTGTTGATTATTCCCTTCTGAGGTCCACAATCAAGGGACACCAGCTGGACACGAATCAAATGGTACCACTGTCAGGGACCATTGAGAGGACATGAATCAGTTGAGACACCAATTAGGAATGTATCAGTTATGATCCAAGGCTCTAGATGCTACAAATAACTTTAGGTTGTGATTGACATGAGAGACTACAAGTCGTGAGCTCAAGGCTTTAGATGCTATGAACAACTAAGGGTTGTTGTTCACATGAATGACTCTAGGTCATGAGCTTAAGGCTCTAAATGCTATGAACAACTTTGGGTTGTGTTTGACATGAACTACTATGGGTTTTGAGCTCTAGGCTTGAGATACTATGCACAACTCAAGGCTATAGTTGACATGAATGACTCCAGGTTATGAGGACGTGTCTGCAGATGTTATGAATAACTCTAGTCTACGGTTGACATGAACGACTATGGGTCATGAGCTCAACGCTCTAGATGCTATGCAAAGCTCAAGGCTATGGTTGACATGAACAACTCCAGCTCGTGATCTCAAGGTTGCAGATGTTGTGAACAACTCAGGGTTGTGGATGACATGAACGACTTTGGCTCCTAAGCTCAAGCCTCTAAATACTATGACTAGCTCTAGGCTATTGTTGACTTGAAAGACTTTGGGTCTTGAGGTCAAGGCTCTAGATGCTATGAACAACTAAAAGTTAAGGTTAAAATGAATGACTCGAGGTTGTAAGCTATGGGCTCTAGATCCTATGAACAATTCAAGGTTGTGGATGACATGAACGACTAGGGGTCATGAGACAAGGCCACTAGATACTAGAATAGCTCAAGGCTATTGTTGACTTGAAAGACTATGGGTTGAGCTCTGGCTTTGGATGTTATGAATAGCTTAGGGTTATGGTTAATATGAACGACTCCAGGTTGTGAGCTTAGGGCTCTAGATTCTATGAACAACTCAGGGCTATGAATGAGATGAATAACTTTGGGTCATGAGCTCAGGGCTCTAAATGCTATGAACAGGGTTGTGGTCGACATGAAAGACTTTAGGTCTTAAACTCAGTGCTTTAAAAGAAATGAACAACTTAGAGTTGTGGATAATATGAATGACTGATTACTACTCAAAACATGTTATTTTGTAGCTTGTAATTAGCTCTTTTAAACACCCTTGAGTAGTAATTATTACCTTTTAACTCAATTGACATGTTAAGGACCCTTGCAATCGTTTCTAATCAAATTGTTTAAGTTTTGGTGTTTTTAATAGCTTTTTGCTCACCAAAGCAATTTAAGAATGAGGGAGAGCTGTATATAGATCATGGCAAAGCTTTTGGAAGCTCAAATTCATGAAGAACCAAGCTTTGGAGCTCCATAGCCCTTTGCCAAAGTCGTTCAAAGTATGCAAGGAAAGAACAAACAGAGTAAGGAAAACAGAGGACAACAACTGCAGTCTTCCTTT
Organism: Vitis riparia x Vitis rupestris; assembly: GCA_946000675.1. Lineage (NCBI taxonomy): Eukaryota > Viridiplantae > Streptophyta > Magnoliopsida > Vitales > Vitaceae > Vitis > Vitis riparia x Vitis rupestris. The sequence continues at coordinate 12,825,930 of OX253986.1, forward strand.
GCACTTTTGAAGCACTTACCGAAGTCTATTTTCTACATTCTATATACCATTTCAAAGATCAGGAAGTCGAAAATCCAACACTTTAAACATTGTATGATTTGGAGCTGAAATGAGAAAGATATGGCCTTCGGAATACAACTGCATCAAGTTGAGGGACAATTTCGCACCTTGCGAAATTGGAACTCCAACGTCCGAAATTTAAAGTGGATGGCAGCTGTGTAGTCGCGGTGAAGCCCAGCATGCGAAGTTGATTTTTCAACTTGTGAACTTGGATCTCAATGTGCGCAAGTGGATTCTAAGTTGCGAAATCAACTTGCAAAATTTTCACAAGTCACCATGCAACGTGCGAAACTGGGATATTTGTGCCGACTCTTTTTCTTTTAATATTTTTGTGTCTAAATTTCCATTTTCTCCTTGTATTCAGCCACTCATGTAATTCCTTAGCTAGGAAGTATCCAAGGAAGGGTAAATTACCTTCCTATATAAACTCTCTTGTAAACACTGAAAAATGGACTCTCGAGGAGCTTTCTCCAAGAGACTAACTTATGTAAATTTTACACTTAGTGAAATACAAAGATCTCTTTTGCTTTCTTTTTCTCTCTACTATTTTATTTTTCTTGGAAGCCAAACAACCTCTGAGGATGTTTTCCCAGAGGATGAGAGGCTAAAATTTTGGTTTCTTGAAGTGAAGGAAGCTAGGTGAAAAGTCCAGATGCTAAAGTGGAAAACTCTCGTGCATTAAATACAGGTAGTTGGAGTTCATAAATGGCTTTTAAATCTAAAGTTTTGCTTTAAATCCCTTAGAATCACTTTGAATGGCCAATACATGGTAAGCTTAAGGTCTCTGTGGATACTTATTGCTAGATCCACATCAGTCCATTAGTTATCATGTACGAGCCATTGGAAAGTGGCTCAAGGTGAAGACCCATAGTGTCTAAAGCCATTAATGGAACTTGACTACCACTTCTATTGACTTTTTATGGATTAAATCTTCATTGTTAAACCTATACCGGTTTGGGAAACAACCATCCTTTATGTTGTTGTCCCCAATGCGAGAAGAAAAATCCGGAATTTCCCACTTTGCATCCTGAACTTGATCCTAGCAACCTCTAGCTCCAGGAGACTTTCTTTCTTTCATTTCTACCTAGTTCTATATTAGTTTAGTTCCAAGTACCCCTTTCAAAACAAATCTTATTTTCTTTTAAACTTTAAGTTATGACAAAGGAAATCATCAAACTCAATTTCTAATCTTTAGTCTTTCACTGGTAGAGTGAAAACCCATCCCTGAGTTCGACCCTAGAGCTACTATACTATAGTAGCTTTGCTACGCCAGTATAAGGTCATAGGATTTATAAATATTTTTTATTAAAATACTCAACTGGGCATGAATCAAATGGCGTCGTTGCCGGGGATGGTGCCACTTTGCAGTGATATGATCTTATGAGAACACTTGTGATTTCCATCACAAGTTTGGTGAATTCCTTTTTCACTAACTTCATTTACTTTCTTTTAATTGTAGAATTTCCTTTGTTAAGTTTACTTCTATTTTCTTTCTAACCTTAACTTTCTTCTAGCTTTCTTTTGTTTTTGTTGTTTTTGTTTTGTTTTCAGGGAACTTGTAACTTGTGCCCTATTGGATTCGGGACCAAGAGGGAAGGCTAGTAAGGATAGAGAATCCTCAAGACACTGAATTGGATATCTGTGTAAACATCATGGACCCTCCACAAGAGGATCAGAATTCTCAACACGGTCAAGGGGGTAATCCAAATGCATATCTATCCATGAGGGATAGAATGCACCCACCAAGGATGAGTGCACCCTCATGCATCGTGCCTCCTCTTGAGCAGCTGATCATAAGGCCCCATATTGTACCCCTCCTACCAAATTTCCATGGAATGGAGAGTGAGAACCCATATGCCCACATCAAGGAGTTTGAGGAGGTATGCAATACTTTTAGAGAGGGAGGAGCTTCAATAGACTTGATGAGACTCAAGCTATTCCCTTTTACTTTGAAGGATAAGGCAAAGATATGGCTTAACTCTTTAAGGCCAAGGAGTATGAGGAATTGGGTTGATCTGCAGGCCGAATTTTTGAAGAAATTTTTCCCCACCCATAGGACTAATGGGTTGAAGAGACAAATCTCAAACTTTTCTGCCAAAGAAAATGAGAAGTTCCATGAATGTAGGGAAAGGTATATGGAGGCTATCAATGCTTGTCCTCATCATGGCTTTGATACATGGCTCTTGGTGAGCTATTTTTATGATGGGATGTTTTCCTCCATGAAGCAAATTCTTGAAACCATGTGTGGGGGAGATTTTATGAGTAAGAATCCGGAAGAAGCCATGGACTTTTTAAGTTATGTCTCTGAGGAATCAAGAGGATGGGATGAGCCCAACTCAAGAGAAATGGGAAAGATGAAAGCTCCTGTAAATCCAAAGGGTGGAATTTACATGTTAAGTGAAGACATGGACATGAAAGCTAAGGTGGCAACAATGGCAAGAAGGTTGGAAGAACTTGAGTTGAAAAAAATGCATGAAGTCCAAGCCATTTCCGAGACACAAGCCCATGTCATGCCATGCACCATTTGCCAATCATGTGATCATGTGGTAGATGAGTGCCCAACCATTCCAGCTGTGAGGGAGATGTTAGGTGATCAAGCCAATGTTGTGGGGCAATTTAGGCCCAACAACAATGCACCTTATGGAAACACCTATAATTCAAGTTGGAAACCAAGGCCACCCCCATACCAACCACAAGCCCAAACCCAAGCACCTCAACAAACCTCTTCAGTGGAGCAAGCCATTGTGAACCTAAGTAAAGTCATGAGAGACTTTGTAGGTGAACAAAAGGCAATCAACTCCCAATTGCAGCAAAAGATTGAGAATGTTGAGAGTTCTCAGATTAAGAGAATGGATGGGATGCAAAATGATCTATCTCCGAAGTTAGACAATATTCAATACTCCATCTCTAGGCTTACCAACCTCAACACAGTGAATGAGAAGGGAAAGTTTCCCTCTCAACCAAGCCAAAATCCAAAGAGTGTTCATGAAGTTGAAACCCAAGAAGGGGAGCCTTCAAATTTGAGGGAGGTCAAAGCTGTGATCACTTTGAGGAGTGGGAAGGAGGTTGATCAACCCTTGCCTAACGTGAGGCAAGATGAAGAACTCATGTCAAAGAGACCCTTGGTTAAAGAGAGCAATAACCAAGAAGAGAAGAGTGAGAAGAAAAATGCATCTAAATCAAGCATTGAAGATGAGCCAAGGATAGTGATTAAGGAGGATATGATGAAGAAACATATGCCTCCCCCTTTTCCTCAAGCTTTACATGGAAAGAAAGAAATCAAGAATTCATCAGAAATTCTTGAAGTTCTGAGACAAGTGAAGGTGAATATACCCTTACTTGATATGATCAAGCAAGTCCCCACATATGCAAAATTTTTAAAGGACTTGTGCACGGTCAAGAGAGGGTTAAATGTGACAAAGAAGGCTTTCCTCACTGAGCAAGTAAGTGCCATCATTCAGTGTAAGTCTCCAGTTAAGTACAAAGATCCGGGATGTCCAACCATTTCAGTCAACATTGGAGGGACACATGTGGAGAAGGATTTACTAGACTTGGGGGCAAGTGTGAATTTGCTCCCATACTCTGTGTACAATCAACTAGGACTTGGAGGATTGAAGCCTACAACCATCACTCTCTCCTTAGCTGATAGGTCAGTCAAAATCCCAAGGGGGGTGATAGAGGATGTTCTAGTTCAAGTGGACAAATTCTACTATCCTGTGGATTTTGTTATACTTGATACTGATCCCACTATTAAGGAAGCAAATTATGTGCCAATCATCCTTGGGAGACCTTTCCTAGCTACCTCCAATGCCATCATTAATTGTAGGAATGGGGTGATGCAGCTCACATTTGGAAACATGACCTTGGAATTAAACATATTCCACTTATGCAAGAGGCATCTTCACCCAAAAGAGGAGGAGGAATTGGAGGAGGTGTGCTTGATCAACACTTTGGTCAAAGAGCTTTGTGACAAAAATTTAGAAGAGAGCTTGAACGAAAGCCTTGGAGTGCTTGAAGATGGGTTCCCTGAACCCTTAGATGTGCTAGCTATCATGTCTCCTTAGAGGAGACGGGAAGAGATCTTACCACTGTTCAATAAGGAGGACTCACAAGGAGCAGCTATGGAGGACCCTCCAAAGCTTGTTTTGAAGCCACTTCCTGTTGATTTGAAGTATGCATATTTGGAGGAAGATGAGAAATGTCCAGTGGTGATTTCTTCAACTCTCACAAGTGATTAAGATGATAGTTTTTTGGGAGTCCTCATAAAATGCAAAAAGTCAATTGGATAGTCAATTTATGATCTGAAGGGGATTAACCCTTTGGTATGCACCCACCATATCTATATGGAGGAAGATGCAAAACCAGTGAGGCAGCCCTAGAGGAGGTTGAATCCTCACATGCAAGAGGTGGTAAGGGGTGAAGTTCTGAAGCTACTTCAAGCAGGGATCATATATCCCATTTCAGATAGCTTGTGGGTGAGCCCAACCCAAGTAGTCCCAAAGAAATCTAGAATTACTGTGATCCAGAATGAGAAAGGGGAGTAAGTCTCTACACGTCTTACCTCAGGATGGAGGGTGTGTATAGACTACAGGAGGTTGAATTCAGTGACTAGGAAGGACCATTTCCCATTGCCTTTCATGGATCAAGTCCTTGAGAGAGTCTCAGGACATCCTTTCTACTGTTTTTTGGATGGATACTCGGGGTACTTCCAAATAGAGATTGATTTGGAAGATCAAGAAGAGACAACCTTCACTTGCCCCTTTGGTACTTTTGCCTATAGGAGGATGCCCTTTGGTCTATGTAATGCACCTGCAACTTTCCAAAGATGTATGCTAAGCATCTTCAGTGATATGGTGGAACGCATCATGGAAGTCTTCATGGATGACATCACTGTATATGGAGATTCTTATGAGGAGTGTTTGTTTCATTTAGAAGCTGTTCTCCAAAGATGTATTGAGAAAGACCTAGTGCTAAATTGGGAGAAGTGTCATTTTATGGTACAACAAGGAATTGTCTTAGGACATATAATCTCCAAGAATGGCATTGAGGTAGATAAGGCAAAGGTGGAGCTAATTGTTAAGTTTCCACCTCCTACAAATGTTAAAGGAATTAGGCAATTCCTAGGACATGCCGGGTTCTATAGGAGGTTCATTAAGGATTTCTCAAAAATCTCAAAACCTCTTTGTGAACTCTTGGTAAAGGATGCCAGGTTCGTGTGGGATGAGAAATGTCAGAAGAGTTTTGAGGAACTGAAGCAATTCCTCACAACTACACCAATATTGAGAGCCCCAAATTGGAAATTACCTTTTGAGGTAATGTGTGATGCAAGTGATCTTGCTATGGGGGCTGTTTTGGGGCAAAGGGAAGATGGAAAGCCTTATGTGATTTATTATGCAAGCAAAACTTTGAATGAGGCTCAAAGGAACTACACAACTATTGAGAAGGAGTTGTTGGCAGTAGTTTTTTCCTTGGATAAGTTTCGTGCCTATTTGGTAGGGTCCTCTATAGTGGTGTTCACTGACCATTCCGCTTTGAAGTACTTGCTAACCAAGCAAGATGCCAAGGCAAGATTGATAAGATGGATCCTTTTGCTTCAAGAATTCAATCTCCAAATCCGGGATAAAAAGGGAGTTGAAAATGTGGTAGCTGACCACTTGTCAAGACTTGTGATTGCACATGACTCACATGGTCTACCTATCAATGATGACTTCCCTGAGGAGTCTCTCATGTCAATAGAGGTAGCTCCATGGTATTCTCATATTGCAAATTACTTGGTTACTGGAGAAGTTCCAAGTGAGTGGAGTGCCTAAGACAAGAAGCATTTCTTTGCTAAGATCCATTCCTATTATTGGGAGGAACCTTTTCTCTTCAAATATTGTGCTGATCAAATCATAAGGAAATGTGTTCCTGAATAAGAGCAATCAGGGATTCTATCCCATTGTCATGATAGTGCATGTGGAGGTCATTTTGCTTCCTAGAAAACAACCATGAGAGTGATCCAATCAGGTTTTTGATGGCCCTCTCTTTTCAAGGATGCCCACTCTATGTGCAAGGGATGTGATCGGTGTCAAAGGCTAGGGAAGCTAACACGCCGGAATATGATGCCCTTGCACCCCATCTTGATAGTGGATGTCTTTGATGTTTGGGGGATAGACTTCATGGGGCCATTTCCAATGTCATTTGGACATTCCTACATTTTTGTGGGAGTGGATTATGTCTCTAAGTGGGTAGAAGCAATCCCATGTAGGAGCAATGATCATAAGGTGGTTCTCAAATTTCTCAAGGAGAACATCTTTTCAAGATTTGGAGTGCCTAAGGCCATTATCAGTGATAGAGGAACCCACTTTTGCAACAAGCCTTTTGAGACTCTTCTAGCCAAATACGGGGTTAAGCACAAGGTAGCTACACCTTATCACCCTCAAACAAGTGGCCAAGTTGAGTTAGCTAACCGGGAAATCAAGAATATATTGATGAAGGTGGTGAATGTGAATAGGAAGGATTGGTCTATTAAGCTCCTGGATTCATTATGGGCTTATAGGACCGCTTATAAGACCATTCTCAGAATGTCTCCTTATCGCCTTGTTTATGGCAAAGCGTGCCATCTTCCAGTGGAGATTGAATATAAAGCATGGTGGGCAATCAAGAAGCTCAACATGGATTTGACAAGAGCCGGGTTAAAGAGATGTTTGGATTTGAATGAATTTGAGGAAATGAGGAATGATGCTTACCTCAATTCAAAAATTGCAAAAGCAAGGTTGAAGAAATGGCATGATCAGTTGGTAAATCAGAAGAATTTTACCAAGGGACAAAGAGTCTTGCTTTATGATTCTAAACTTCATCTTTTTCCAGAAAAATTGAAATCCAGGTAGACGGGTCCTTTCATAATTCATGAAGTGCATCCCAATGGAGTGGTGGAAGTATCCAATCCCAATGGCAATCAAACCTTCAAAGTCAATGGCCATCGTCTCAAGCCATTCATAGAGCCTTACAATGCAGACAAGGAGGAGATCAACCTCCTTGAACCACAACAACTTTGAGGGAAAGCAGGGTTTCATGGACTATATAAGTCCATGAATTTTTATAGTTTTATAGTTGTGTTATTATTTTTAGTTTTATTTATATTTCTTTTGATTTTAATTCTTGCTCAAACTTGGTTTATTTTGTCTTAATTCAAGTCAATTTTGATGTTAAATTTCAGAAAAAAAATCAAGAAAAATGTGGAGAAGCCTTCAAAAGCAAGACAGGGGAGCAAAGCAAAGGGAACAGAGCACTGCAATTCAAGGTGCGAAAATTTCCAAAAGCCAGATTTCACATACCACTATTCAAGGTGCGAAAATTTTCGCACCGTGCGAAACTCACTCCTGGCACACGAGTGCCAGTTCGCACACCTCAAGGCCATTTTCACACCGTGCGAATCAAGGTGCAAAAATTTCACACACCTCAATCCAAGGTGCGAAATTCATTCCAGCGTGTGAAACAAGGTGCGAATTTTCTAAATTTCAATTTCGCACACCACTATTCAAGGTGCGAAAATTTTCGCACCGTGCGAAACTCACTCCTGGCACACGAGTTCCATTTCGCACACCTTAAGGCCATTTTCGCACCGTGCGAAACAAGGTGTGAAAATTTCATACAGTGCGAAATTGAGTGCGAAACTCGATTCCAAGGTGCGAAATTCTTAGTTTAAGGTGCGAAAATTTCGCACTGTAAAATTCAAGGTGCGAAAATTTCGCACAGTGAAATTTTAAGCTACGAAAACTCCTAACTGACTTTTAAACTCAAATTTTACCCCCAGGACTTTGCCTAACATCCAAAAACGACTTTTCGGTTGCATTGGGAATTTTTAAACATCAGAACCCCCCAAGCCCATCTCATATAAACCCTTGAAGGAGAGAAGCTGAAGAGACCAGCCCCGCGCACCAACTGAGAGCCTCTGGAACTCACGAACAACCATCTCGCTCCATTTCGACCATGGCAAAGACTAGGGGAGGTCTTTCCACATCCCCATCCTCACCGATGCCTCGACCAGAGCAGTCCGCCATTGGATGCGCCACTTCGCCGCCTGCTCAGGACTCCACCGTTCTCCCATCTGAGGGTGGAACGCCTTCTCAGCGCCGGTATCCCACCAAGAGGCCACCCACTGACCTTGTGCCGCCCGCCGCCAAAGCCAAGAGGCCTGCTTCTCGGCCACCTGCGAAGAAGACCAAATTTTCGGGTCCTGGAGAGCCATTCGAGACACCTCAGGTTGAGCCGCCTACAGAGGACTCTTAGATTCCTGTGGGAATTCCTCTCGAGACCGTCATCAGGCGTCTTATGATCACAGGGCCGCCTATAGAGGGCAACCTGGATTGCAGAGATCGATCCTTCCACTCAGAGACCTGGTTCGACATCGAGGCTCTCAGACAGCAGCCAGAGCTCAGGGATTCATTCCGTTTGCTGCAGAGGTATCACATGGAGCATCTTCTTACCCCTAAGCAATTCTATTATCCCAGATTAGTTCTAGACTTTTATCAGTCTATGACTACTCGAGGCGTCCGGAATCCTACTCTCATCCATTTTACCATAGATGGACGCCAGGGTGTCATTGGAGCTCGCCACATTGCTGAGGCCCTCCGTATACCTTATAAACCTGTGACTCGGGCAGACTTCAGGGAGTGGTCCTCATTCTCTCAGAGGGACATGGTTCGTATCTTGTCCAGGGAGACTTCCATAGCCTCAGTGTTGACTAGGAGAGAGCTTCCATCTGGGATGCTCCTTATTGATGTGCTCCTGCGTGCCAACATCTTCCCACTTCAGCATAAAGTTCAGAGGAGATGAGCTATACTTGAGGCGTTATTTAGGATTTCTGAGGGATATTACTTCAGCCCTCATCATTTGATTATGACTTCTCTTCTTCACTTTGAAGAGAAAGTCCATCAGAAGAAGCTTCAGAGGGCAGATGTCATTCCATTATTATTTTCGAGGCTCCTCTGCCAGATTTTAGAGCACCTCGGCTACCCTGGAGAGCCCCGCCTTGAGAGGCGCCGCCATTGCCGAGAGGACTTCTCTCTCAACAAATGGCATCACTTGGCAGCCTACTTTGCACCTCAGGGAGCCCTAGATGTGCCCCCACCTCCAAAGCTACCCCAAGATGAGCAGCTACCTCAGGCCCAGCAGGATAAGATTCTCACTGACACTACACCTCCTGCCCCTACAGCACGCACCTCAGTGCACATGCCTGAGGCTACACTTCTTGCTTCTCTTATCACTCAGCCAACTCCACCAGTCGTGCCAGCTACCTCAGTACCTCTTCCTTCATCTAAGCCCACTGTCACCGTTTCTCTTACGGAATTCAGAGGCTTAGTGCACTCATTGCAGACACTAAGCACCGCTCAGGATTCTCTTATCCAGCAGATGGCCACTATTTGTGCACACCAGGATCAGATCACTACTCAGACCCAGCATACCACGATCCTTCATCAGATCCAGCAGCATCTGAGTATACAGACACTTCCTGGGCATGATAGGTTTGGACCATCTGAGCCTCCAGTGCCAGATGAGGAGACTATACCAGCTAAGCAGCCCATACCAGATGAGGAGATCAGAGGAGAGCCATCACATGATCCCACTACTATCTGATCTTTTTATATTTTTTTTACTTACTTTTTATATTAGACTTGTGAATCCCATCTTTTTGATGTATTATATACTGGGATTGGATGTATTACTTGAACATCATGCATATTGTATTTCTTTTCCAAGTAATACATATATATATATATCATTTTTTATTATATTCCCTTTTTCTCATTACTCTTTTGTCTTTGAAACATGTGGTTTCTCCTATACGACCCAGACTCTGTCTCACTTAGGAGGTACCACTTCCTCCCTTGATTTCTTAATCGCTCTTGAAACATTGAGGACAATGTTCAGCTTGGTTGGGGAGAGAGTTGAGGAAGGAAGTTTTGTTATTAATGCTAAGTTATTTTGGTAATTTAGTTGCTTTTTGCTTAATTTTTAAAATTTTTTTTGAATACTCTCCATGGTTATTAAGGAAAAAATTTCAAAATGAAATGGGAGAAATTAAATTTTTGTCTTTTTACTTGAAACTTAGAGTTTGTATTATATTTTTTAAAGTTGATGAATTATTGAACTCCTGTTGATTTCAACCTTATTTCTTCCACTTTAAGCTTATCACACACCATGCACACTAGGTTCCGTTTATAAGATGAAAAACTATTTTCCCCCTTGACTTAGGAAAATTTAGACTTGGTACCTTTGACCTCATTTTAATAGTGTTGAGACACCTTATAAAAGGCCAATGAGCCTTTGGAAAAAGAAAGAAAAAGAAAAATGTTTTACTTGCCTTGAAACCCGAGCAAGGTCTGAGGGGTATATGGTGAAAATCTTTAAAACCTGGTGCCCTAAGCCTTCAATGGTTGGGAGTCACCGACCTCAATGCTCGTTACATGGGTGAATAGGTAGAGTTTAACATATTGTAGGTGCTTGGGTATTAAAAATTCATTCTCAAAAGTCCAGGGTGAAATCCGAGGAGTTAGTGGTTGAAAAATCCTTAAAGCTTGATGCCTTAAACCTTGATTGGTTGGGAGTCATCGATGGACCCCTGTTACATGGACAATTTAGAAAACAATGCCTTTAAGCTTTGCACTCCTACAAGAAAAAAATTGTGAAAGAAAAGAGGTGCGTTCTTAGCCTATTGGAGGTTGATTAGTTTGCTAAGCTTTGAAAAGAACTAGGTTGAGGGGAGAGATTAGTTTGACATACTATATCCGGAAACTAATAAATAACACATAGATTTTTGTGGAAGAGTAAGGATTGGACCTTTGGGAGTGGAAATTATTTTGAAGCGTAAATTTGCATAATGCCTACTCTTTATGAATTGTGACTAGGCAAATTATTTGATAGCTCCTATTGAAGTTTGAGTTTTATTTCTTTCATGTTCCATGTGAGAGTTTGATCAGTCATGCCACTTAAACATTTTTTTGGAGTGATCAACATGATTTTGTAAATTAATTACTTTTATTTTTATTTTTTCTCTCCTTCATTGCTAAGAGACTAGCAATATGTCGGTTGGGGGGAGTGATTACTACTCAAAACATGTAATTTTGTAGCTTGTAATTAGCTCTTTTAAACACCCTTGAGTAGTAATTATTACCTTTTAACTCAATTGACATGTTAAGGACCCTTGCAATCGTTTCTAATCAAATTGTTTAAGTTTTGGTGTTTTTAATAGCTTTTTGCTCACCAAAGCAATTTAAGAATGAGGGAGAGCTGTATATAGATCATGGCAAAGATTTTGGAAGCTCAAATTCATGAAGAACCAAGCTTTGGAGCTCCATAGCCCTTTGCCAAAGTCGTTCAAAGTATGCAAGGAAAGAACAAACAGAGTAAGGAAAACAGAGCAAGGAAAATAGAGGAGAACAACTTCAGTCTTGCTTCGCACTTTTGGAGCACTTCCCGAAGTCTATATTATACATGCTATATATCATTTCAAATATCAGGAAGTCAAGAATCCAACGCTTCAAACCTTGTATGATTTGGAGCTGAAATGAGAAAGATATGGCCTTCGGAAGACAACTGCATCAAGCTGAGGGACAATTTCGCACCTTGCGAAATTAGAACTCCAACATGCGAAATTTAAAGTGGATGGCAGCTGTGTAGTCGCGGTGAAGCCCAGAATGTGAAGTTGATTTTGCAACTTGTGAACTTGGATCTCAACGTGCGAAAGTGGATTCTAAGTTGCGAAATCAACTTGCGAAATTTTCGCAAGTCACCATGCAACGTGCGAATCTGGGATATTTGTGCCGACTCTTTTTCTTTTGATATTTTTGTGTCTAAATTTCCATTTTCTCCTTGTATTCAGCCACTTATGTAATTCCTTAGCTAGGAAGTATCCAAGGAAGGGTAAATTACCTTCCTATATAAACTCTCTTGTAAACACTGAAAAATGGACTCTCGGGGAGCTTTCTCCAGGAGACCAACTTATGTAAATTTTACACTTAGTGAAATACAGAGATCTCTTTTGCTTTCTTTTTCTCTCTACTATTTTCTTTTTCTTGGAAGCCAAACAACCTCTGAGGATGTTTTCCCAGAGGATGAGAGGCTAAACTTTTGGTTTCTTGGAGTGAAGGAAGCTAGGTGAAAAGTCTAGATGCTAAAGTGGAAAACTCTCGTGCATTAAATACAGGTAGTTGGAGTTCATAAATGGCTTTTCAATCTAAAGTTTTGCTTTAAATCCCTTAGAATCACTTTGAATGGCCAATACATGGTAAGTTTAAGGTCTCTGTGGATACTTATTGCTAGATCCACATTAGTCCATTAGTTATCATGTACAAGCCATTGGAAAGTGGCTCAAAGTGAAGACCCATAGTGTCTAAAGCCATTAATGGAACTTGACTACCACTTCTATTGACTTTTTATGGATTAAATCTTCATTGTTAAACCTATACCGGTTCGGGAAACAACCATCCTTTATGTTGTTGTCCCCAATGCGAGAAGAAAAATCCAGAATTTCCCACTTTGCATCCTGAACTTGATCCTAGCAACCTCTAGCTCCAAGAGACTTTCTTTCTTTCATTTCTACCTAGTTCTATATTAGTTTAGTTCCAAGCACCCCTTTCAAAACAAATCTTATTTTCTTTTAAACTTTAAGTTATGACAAAGGAAATCATCAGACTCAATTTCTAATCTTTAGTCTTTCACCGGTAGAGTGAAAACCCATCCCTGAGTTCGACCCTAGAGCTGCTATACTATAGTAGCTTTACTACGCCAGTATAAGGTCATAGGATTTATAAATATTTTTTTATTAAAATACTCAACTGGGCATGAATCAATGACTCAGGATCTTATGAGCTCATGCCTTAAGATTCTATGAACTGCTAAAGGCTATGGATGATATGTACGATTCTTCATCATAAGCTCAAGGCTTTAGATGCTATGAATAACTTAGGGCTATGAATGACATGAACGATTCTTGGTCGTGAGCTCAAGGCTCGAAATACTATGAACAACTCAAGATTGTGGTTGACATAAATGACTCTAAGTCATGAGGTCAAGGCTTTTGATGCTATGAACTGCTAAGGGTTGTGGATGAGATGAGCTATTTTGGGTCATGAGCTTAGGGTTTTGGATGCTATGAACTGCTCAGGGCAGTGGATGACATGAGTTACTCTGGATCGCAAGGTAAAGGTTATGGATGCTATGAACAACATAAAGTTGTGAATAATATGAATGACTCATAATCCCGTGATCTCGAGCTTATAGATGCTATGAATCACTCAACGATTTGGTTGACATGAACGACATTGGGTTGTGAGCTCAAGGCTTTAGATACTATGAATAGCTTAGAGTTATGGATGATATGAACGACTTTGGATTTTGTCATCTCGGGCCTCTAGATACTATGAATTGCTCAGGGCTGTGGATGATATGAATGATTCTACATCATTTGCTGGAGCCTCTAAGTGCTATGAATAACTTAGTGCTATGGATGACATGAAAAACTCCTGGTCATGAGCTTAGGGCTCTAGATGCAATGAACAACTCTTTGCTCTAGTTGAGATGAACAACTCTGAGTTATGAACTTAAGGCTCTAGATTCTATGAATAGCTCAGGGCTGTCGTTAATAGCTTAAGGTTGTGATCTCAGGGCTTTAGATGTTATAAATAGCTTAGGCCTGTGATTGACATGAACGACTCTGGGTCGTGACCTCAAGGCTCTAAATTTTATGAACAACTCAAGGTTGTGGAAGAAAAGAATGACTTCGAGTGATGAACTATGGCCTCTAGATACTATGAACAACTCAGGGTTATGGTTGACATCAAAGACTCTAAGACATGAGCTTAGGCATCTAGATGCTATGCACAGCTTATGTCTGTCGATGTCATGAAAGACTCCGGGTTAGGAGCTCAGGGATCTAGATGCTATGCACGACTTAGGGTTGTGGATGACATGAATGACTCTGGATTAGAAGCTTAGGGCTCTAGATACTATGAACAACCAAGTGTTATGGTGGACATGACAGACTACAGGTTGTGAGCTCAAGGCTCTAGATATTATGAACAACTTAGGGTTGTGGATGACAAGAGCTACTCCGAGTGGTGAGCTCAAGGCTTTGGATGCTATAAACAACTCAGAATTGTGGATGATATGAATGATTCAGGATCCCATGAGCTTAGGCCTCTAGATGCTATGAACTACTCAAGGTTGTGGATTCTATGAAAGATTCTGCATCATGAGCTCAAGCCTCTAAATGCTATGAAGGGGTCAGGGCTATGGATGACATGAAAGACATTGGGTTATGAGCGCAAGGCTCTAGAAGCAATAAACAAGTTAGAGTTATGGATGATATGAAAGACTCAGGATCCTATAAATTCGGGCCTCTAGATGCTATAAACCACTTAGGGTTGTGGATGACATTAATGACTCCGGGTCGTGAGCTTAGTGCTCTAGATACTATGAACACCTTAGGACTGTGGTTGACATGAATGACTTTGGATCATAAGCTCAGGGCTCTAGATGCTATGAAAAACTCAGGGGTGTGGATGAGATGAACTACTCCAGGTCATGAGCTCAAGGCCTTGATGCTATGAACAACTTAGGGTTATGGATGACATGAGCTACTTCGGGTCGTGAGCTTAAGGATTTGGATGTTATGAACAACTTAGAGTTATGAATCATATGAATGACTCAGAATCCCGTGAGTGCAGGTGTCTAGATGATATGAACCGCTCAAGTCTTTGGTTGAGGTGAACAACTCCGTGTCATGAGCTTAGGGATCTAGATGCCATGAATAGGTTAGAGTTATGGATGATATGAACGACTCGGGATCTCATGAGTTGAGGCCTCTAGATGCTTTGAACCGCTCAAGGCAATGGATGATATGAACAATTTAACATCATTAGCTCAAGCCTCTAAATTCTATGAATGGATAAGGGTTGTTGATGAAATGAACGACTCTAGGTCCCTTAGGACTCTAGATGTGATGAACAGTTTTAAGGTTATGGTTGACATGAATGACTATGGGTCATAAGCTCTGGGCTCTAGACGGTGTGAATAACTCAAGGTTGTGGATGGCATTAATAACACCGAGTCATGAGCTTAGGGCTCCATATAATATGAACAGCACAGGGCTGTGGTTGACTTGAAAAACCCTAGGTCGTCAGCTGAGGGCTTTAGATGCTATGAACTGTAGATGCTATGAACAACCCAAGGTTGTGGATGATATGAACAACTATAGATCCTGTGAGCTCAAGCCTCTAGATGCTTTGGAAAGCTCAAGGGTGTTGATTATATGAACAATTCTTAGTCGTGTGCCCATGGCTGCAAATGCCATTAACAACTCATGGTTATAGATGGCATGAACAACTTTGGATCATGAGCTCAAGGTTCTATATGCTATGAACAACTCAAGGCAGTGGTTGACATGAATGACTCCAAGTCATGCGCTTAGGGCTCTAGATACTATGAA
The DNA here is from genome assembly GCA_946000675.1 of Vitis riparia x Vitis rupestris. Lineage (NCBI taxonomy): Eukaryota > Viridiplantae > Streptophyta > Magnoliopsida > Vitales > Vitaceae > Vitis > Vitis riparia x Vitis rupestris. The sequence continues at coordinate 12,841,459 of OX253986.1, forward strand.
CAACTCAGGGCTATGGTTGACATGAACAACTTTGGGTCGTGAGCTTAGGGCTCTAGATGCTATGAACAGATCAAAGTTATGAATGATATGAACAACTCTGGATCCTATGAGTTGAGACCTCTAGATGCTATGAACAACATAGACCTAAGGATGATACAAATGATTCTTGGTCATGAGCCTATCATCCTAAATGCAATGAATAACTCAGGGATGTGGATGACATGAATGACTCCGGGTCATGAGCTCAAGGCTCTAGATGCTACAAACAACTCAAGGTTGTGGTTGACGTGAATGACTCCAAGTATGTGCTCAAGGCTTTAGATGTTATGAACAACTCAGAGTTCTAGATGACATGAACGAGTTAAGATCATATGATATAAGGCCTTTAGATGCTATGAACAACTCAAGGTCGATGATGGCATGAACGATTCTTGGTTGTGAGCCAATGACTCTAAATGTTATGAATAGCTCAGTGTTTCAGTTCGCCAGGTTGTCTCTTGCCTGCCCATGGATTCAGCAGCAGTTCGAAAGGTTGACCTATTCGGGAATCTCCGGATCTATGCTTATTTTCAACTCCCCGAAGCATTTCGTCGCTTACTACGCCCTTCCTCGTCTCTGGGTGCCTAGGTATCCACCGTAAGCCTTTCCTCGTTTGAACCTCGCCCTTAACTTTAATTTAAGGCTATGCCATCCTAAGGTGCTGCTAAATGGAAGGATCTTATCAACGTCCATGAATGTGCATGAAATGAATGACTCCCGATCATGAGCTTAGGACTCTAGATACTATGAACAACTCAGGGTTATGGATGATATGAATGACTATGAATCCCGCGAGTTTGAGCCTCTTGACACTATGAAAAGCTTAGGGGTGTGGATGATATGAACAATTCTTGGTCATGTGCCTATGGCTTTAAATTCTATGAATAACTCAGGGTTGTGGATGACATGAATGACTATAGGTCATGAGCTTAGGGCTCTGAATGCTTTGAACAACTCAGGTCTGTTGTTGATGTGAATAAATCTAGGTCGTGAGCTTAGGGTTTTAGATGACATAGACAACTTAGGGTTATGGATGACATGAATGAATCTAGGTCGTGAGCTTAGGTCTTTATATATTATGAACAACTCAAGGTTGTGGTTGACATGACTGACTCTGATTTGTGAGCTCAAGGCTCTAGATGCTATGAATAGCTCAGGACTGTGGATGGCATGAACTACTACAAGTTATAAGCTTAAGGCTATTGATGCTACGAACAACTGAGTGTTGTTGATGATATAAATGACTCGGGATCCCATAAGCTCAAACCTCTAGACGCTAAGAACATTTGAGGGCTATGGATGATCTGACCAGTTCTATTTCATGAGCTTAGGGCTGTGGATGACATGAATGACTCTACGTCGTGAGCTTAGGGCTTTGGATACTATGAACAACTCAAGGTTGTGATTGACATCAATGACTTTGAGTCGTAAGGTCAGGGCTCTAAATGCTATGAACAACTCAGGGTTGTGGATGATATGAGCTACTCCAGGTCATGAGCTTAAGGCTATGGATACTATGACTAGCTCAACATTGTGGATGGTGTCAATGACTTAGGATCCCATGAGCTCACACCTCTAGATGCTATGAACAACTCAGGATTGAGGATAACATTAATGATTCTTAGTCCTAAGCCAATGACTGTAAATGCTATGAACAACTCAAAGCTATGGCTGACATGAACAACTTCGCATCATGAGCTCAAGCTCAGGGCTATGAATAGCTCAAAGTTGTGGATGATATGAATGATTTGGGATCCTGTGAGCTTAGGCCTCTAGATGCTATGAAAAGCTCACAGTTGTGGAAACATGAATGAATCCAAGTCGTGAGCGTTATGAACAATTTAAGGTTGTGGATGACATGAACGACTCAAGATCGTGAGCTTTGGGCTCTAGGTGTTAAGAATAGCTCAGGTCTCTAGATGACATGAACAACTCTAGGTTGTGAGTTCAACGCTTTAGATGTTAAGAACAACTCAGGGTTATGGTTGACATGAACGACTCTAGGTCATGAGTTAAGGTCTCTAGATGCTATGAACAGTTTAGGGATGTGGATGACATGAATGACTACGTATGGTAAGCTCAGGGCTCTAGATGCTATGAACAACTTAGAGTTGTGGATGATATGAATGACTTGAGATCCCGTGAGCACATGCCTTTAGATGCTATAAATAGCTTAGGGCTTTGGGTCATATGAATGATTCTTGGTTGTAAGGAGAAGGCTCCAAATGTTATGAACAACTTAGGGTTGTGAATGACATTAACGAATCAAGGTCGTGAGCTTAGGGCTCTAGATTCTATTAACAACTCTCGACCATGGATGATATGAATGTCTCAAGGTTGTGAGCTCAGGGCTCTAGATGTTAGGAACAACTCAAGGTTATAGATGACCTAAACGACTCCAAGTCATGAGTTCAAGGCTCTAGATGTTATGAACAGTTTGGCGATGTGGATGAAATAAACAACATTGTGTTGTGAGCTCAAGGCTCTAGATGCTATGAACAAGTTAAAGTTGTGGATGATATGAACAACTCGGGATCCCGTGAGCTTAGGCCTCTATATGCTATGAACAACCCAAGGCTTTAGATGATATAAATGATTCTTAGTTTTGTACACAAGGCACTAAATGTTATGAACAACTCGGGGCTGTAGAGGACATAAACTACTCAAGGTTGTGATCTCAGGGCTCTAGATGATATAAATAGATCAGGTCTATGGTTGATATGAACAACTCCGAGTTGTGGGCTTAGGGCTCTAGATGCTATGAACAACATAGACTATGGATGACATGAGTTGCTCCACATCATGAGCTCATGGCTTTAGATGCTAGGAACTGCTTGAGTTTGTGAACGATATTAATGACTCGGGATCCATTTGAGTTCAATCCTCTAGGTGCTATCAATCGCTCAAGGATGTGGATGATATAAACAATTCTTAGTCGTGAACAACTCAAGGATTTGGATGACATGAATGACTAAAGGTCGTGAGCTCAAGGCTTTGGATTCTATGAACAACTTAGAGTTATGGATGATATAACCAACTTGGGATCCTGTGAGCTTAGGCCTCTAGATGCTATGAATCGCTAAGGGTTGTGGATGACATGAGCGACTCTAGGATGTGAGGTCAGGACTCTATTTGCTATGAACCACATGAGGCTGTGAATGACATGAATGACTCAAGGGCGTAAGCTCAGAGCTCTAGATGTTAGGAATAATTCAAGGTTGTGGAGGACATGAACAACTCTAGGTCATGAGGTCAAGGCTTTAGATGCTATGACCAACTCAGGGTTGTGGTTAGCATGAACTACTTTGGGTCTTGAGCTAAGGGTTCTAGATGCTAGGAATATTTTAGGGATGTGGATGACATAAATGACTCCATGTTGTGAGCTCAAGGCTTTAGATGCTATGAACAACTTAAAGTTATGGATGATATGAACAACTCATGATCCCATGAGCTCAAGGCTCTTAAACATATGAACGATTCTTGGTCATGAGCACTAGACTCTAAACATTATGAACACCTCAGGGCTATGGATGATAGGAATAACTCATGGTCATGAGCTCAAGGCTCTAGATGATATGAACAACTTAGGTCTATGGTTGACATGAACTAGTCTATATCGTGAGCTAAGGGCTCTAGAGTTAGGATATAGCCCTTAAAAGCATGACATGATGTAATAAATTTGGAATTCATTATTTATTTAATGATGTTCTAGTTTCCCTATTGTCTATCTTTATTCCATGTATTATACTCCATGAGCATTCTTGCCTCAACCTTTTGCATTGTACATGACTTAGGTGCATTTCTACCAAGTTGCTTCACTGTATTGTCTCTCAACCTTGAGAGAACATTGAGCTTGTGTTGAAGTTAGAAGTAGCTTTGACCTATGGGTGAGATCGTAAGGTGATCATATATTCCCTATGGATTGGGTTACTATTAATGGAAACTGGTAGAAATAGGTATTCTCAATAAAGGCACCATGATAGCTCTTGGGATTGAGATAGAGTGTCCCATTGAGTGATCATAAGGAGGTGTATTCATGGAAACTATGTGATAGTAATTCCTTAAGTCTAACTTGACATGGGCTCTTTAAGAGCTAAGATATGTCAATTGAACACATAATAGGAGGATCCGTAACTCAAGGATCATAGAGGTAGTCTTGAAATACTGATAGCTTTCACCTTGTTAGACTATGGACACTAGTTCATGAGGAGACCGAACACAATGGATACTAGGTCACGGACCCAAGCACTTGGTGTCTCGCTATTATTTACATAAGATACTAGAGTTCAATTGATTTTCTGTAGTGGGATGTTGAATAACCTTTAGAATTGGATGTTAAGGGAGCCAATATTCCTATAGGTCCCAGTGGTCCCTGCTTTGAGGTCATATACCTTGTTTGCATAGGTTATGAGTGTAGAATTGGCTCTAAGTTCACTTTTGTGCATAAGGGCGATTTGGTAATTATGTAAGGTTGCATAAGTGTAAGTGAACAAGGTCTCTGGATTGGATTAAGTGATTAATTAGTAGGCCATATTGGGTTAATTAATCTATTATAATCCATTTTTTATTAGATTAAGGGACCAAGCCCATATGGGCTCAAGTCACTTAAGCCCGCTTCAGAACCCTATAAATACCCCATAAGGGTTAGTGTTTTCATAGATTTTGTCTTCCACCATCCAAATAGGTAGAGAGCCATTGCCTCCACCCTCTTTCCTCTCCACTAAAAGTGTGCCAAGATCAAGGTTCGAGTCATGGAGTGGAAGACTTCGAGTTTATGAGACTTCTACGATTTCAATCTTCATCTTCACCTAGTGGATTTGATTTGGGAACATCTGAATTCTAGGAATGGTTTTTGTTAGCACTTTATGAATCCTTTTAAAGTATAAAAATGTTATTTTTCCATTGTGCATAGAATTTAGAAAAAGCCTAGGATAGTTATGCATATTCCTAACCTGATCCATACTTAGGAAACATAGAGATTTGGGTTTTTCCCATCAATTAACTCAAGGCTCTGGATGTTATGAATAGCTTAGGGTTGTGGATGATATGAACGACTTAGGATCCTGTAAGCTCAAGCCTTAAGATGACATGAACAACTCAGGGGTGTGGATGATATGAACAATTCTTGGTCGTGAGCCCAAGGCTTTAAATATTATAAACAACTTAGGGTTGTCGATGACAAGAGCTAATTTGGGTCATGAGCTGAAGGCTTTAAATGTTATGAACAACTTTAGGATGAGGTTACATGAATGACTCGGGGTCATGAGCTGAGAGCTCTAGATGTTGTGAATAGCTCAGGGTTGTCGATGACATGAAAGACTCAAGGCCATGAGCTCAAGGCCTTAGATGCTATGAACACTCAGGGCTGTTGATGACATCAGTCCTTCTGGGTCTTGTGCTCAATGCTCTAGATGCTATGAACTACTCTGGGTTGTGGTTGACATGTATGACTCTAGGTTATGAGCTTAGGGCTCTAGAAGTTATTAACAACTCAGGGTTGTGGATGAAATGAGCTTATCTTGCTTGTTAGCTTAGGGCTCAAGATGCTATGAACAACTCTAGGTTGTGGTTGACATGAACAACTTTTGGTCATGAGCTCAAGGTTCTTGATGCTACGAAGAACTCGGGGTTGTCGATGACATAAAAGACTATGGGTCATGAGCTTATGGCTCTAGATACTATGAACAACTCAAAGTTGTTGTTGACATGAATGACTCTTGGTCGTGAGCTTAAGGGACTAGTTACTATAAAAAGTTGAGGGCTATGGATAACATGGGTTACTTTACTCTAGGTCATGAGCTTAGGGCTCTAGATGCAATGAACAACATTGGGTTGTGGTTGACATGAATGACTCTATGTATGAGCTCAGGGCTCTAAGTGCTATGAACAACCTAGAGCTATTGATGACACAAAAGACTTTAGGTCGTGAGGTCAGGGCTCTACATGCTATGAATAACTTTGGGTTGTGGTTGACATGAATGACTCCAGGTCATGAGATGAGCACTCTAGAAGCAAAGAATGGCTCAAGGATATGGATAACATCATTTAATCTGGTTTGTGAGCTTAAGACTCATAATGTTATGAATAACGTTGGATTGTGGTTGACATAAACGTCTTTAGGTTGTGAGCTTAGGGCTCTAAATGCTATTAACAACTCAAGGCTATCAATAATATAAAAGACTACGGGTTATGAGCTGAAGGCTCTAGATACTATGAACAACTCAGGGTCGTGTTTAACATGAACGACTCTAGGTCGTGAGCCCAAGGCTTTAGATGCTATGAATAGCTTAGGTTTGTGCATAACATGGGCTACTCTAGGTTGTGAGTTCATGGCTCTAGATGCTATAAACAAAGTTAGGCTGTGGTTGACATGAATGACTCTATTTTGTGAGTTCAAGGCCTTAGATGCTATGAACAACTCTAGGCGGTGGTTTACATGAATGGCTCTAAGTCATCAAGTCAGGGTTATATATTCTATAAGCAACTTTGGGCAATGGTTGACATGAATGAGCCTAAGTCGTGAGCTTAGGACCTTAGATGTTTTAAACAACTTAGGGTTGTTAATGGCATGAAAGACTCTGAATCATGAGCTTAGGGTCATGGATGACATGAATGACTCGGGGTTTTGAGTTAAGGGCTACAAATACTATAACATTTTAAGGTTGTGGTTGAAATGAACGACTTAGGGCTTTAGATGCTATGAATAGCTGAAGGCTGTCAATGACATGAGCAACTCTAGGTCTTGAGCTTAGGGCTCTAGATGCTATGAATAGCATTAGGTTATGGTTGATATAAACAACTCTAGGTCGTGAGCTCATGGCTCTGGATGCTATCAAAAGCTTAGGGTTATGGATGACATAAGCTACTCTTGTTTGTGAGCTCAAGGCACTAGATACTATCAATAGATCTTGGAAATGGTTGACATGAACAACTCCAGGTTGTGAGCCAAGGGCTCTTGATGCTATGAAGAACTCAGGGTTGTCGATGACATAAAAGACTATGGGTCCTGAGCTCAAGGCTCTTGGTGCTATGAACAACCTAGTGCTATGGATGACATGAGCTACTCTAGGTTGTGAACTCAAGGCTCTAAATGCTATGAACAACTCAAGCTTGTGGATGACATGAGCTCCTCTTAGTCATGAGTTGAGGTCTCTAAATGCTATGAATAGGTCAGGATTGTGGATGACATGAATGACTTGTGGTCATGAACTAAAGGTGATATATACTACAAACATCTCAGGGTTGTGGTTGACATGAACAACACCGAGTCATGAGTTTAAGGCTTTGGATGCTATGAGCAACTTAGGGTTGTTGATGACATATGCCACTTTGGGTCATGAGCTTAGGGCTTTAGTTGCTATGAACTACTCTGGGATGTGGTTGACATGAACAACTCTAGGGGGTGAGCTCAAGGTTCTAAGTGTTATGAGCAACTCAAGGTTCCTGATGACATGAAAGACTCCAAATCGTGAGCTCAAGGCTCTAGATTCTATTAACAACATAAGATTGTGGATGACATGAATGATTATAGGTCGGGAGCTTAGGGTCCTAGATGTGATGAACAACTCTGGGCTATGGTTGACATTAACGACTTCGGGTATTGAGCTGAGGGTTTTAGATGCTATGAACAACTCAGGGTTGTCAATGATACAAACCACTCTGGGTCGTGAGCTCAGGGTTTTAGATGCTATGAAAAGCTTTCAGTTGTGGTTGACATGAACGACTCCGGGTCATGAGCTCAAGGCTTTAGATGCTATGAACAACTCAGGGTTGTTGATGACATGAAAGACTCCGGGTTGTGAGCTTAGGGCTTGAGATTCTATGAACATGTTAGTGTTGTGGATGACATAAATGACTCTCGATTGTGAGTTTTAGGCCCTAAATGCAGTGAACACCTCTAGGTTGTGGTTGACATGAAAGACTCTAAGTCGTGAGCTCATGGCTCTAGATGCTATGAACTGCTCAGGGCTACCGATGACATGAATCACTCTAGGTCGTGAGCTCAAGGCTTTAGATGCTATAAAAAGCTCTAGGCTGTGGTTGACATGAATGACTCCAACTCGTGAGCTCACAACTCTAGATGTTATGAATAGCTCAGGGTTTATATGACATGAAAGACTTGGGGTTGTGAGCACAAGGCTCTAGATTCTATGAATAGGTCAAGGTTGTGGATGACATGAACGACTCTCAGTCCTGAGCTTTGAGCTCTAGGCTCTAGATGTAATGAATAACTTAGGGTTGTGGTTGACATAAAAGACTCTGAGTTGTGAGCTCATGGCTCTAAATGATATGAATAACTTTAGGTTATGGTTGACATGAATGACTCTGGATTGTGAGCTAAGGGTTCTAGATAGCTTATGGTTGTGGATGACATGAGGTACTCTAGGTCGTGAGCTAAAAGCTCTAGATGCTATGAACAACATTGGGTTGTGATTGATAAAAACGACTCCAGGTTGTGAGCTCAAGGCTCCTGATGCTATGAAGAACTCTGAGTTCTCAATGACATGAAAGACTGTACAGGTCATGAGCTCAAGATTGTAGATACTTTGAACTACTTAAGGTTGTGGTTGACATGAACTACTGTAGGTCACGACCTCAAGGCTCTAGTTGCTATAAACAAATAAGGGTTGTGGATAACATGAGCTACTCTAGGTCGTGAGCTTAGGGCTCTAGATGGTTTTACCAACATTGGGTTGTGGTTGACATGAACTACTTCATGTCGTGAGCTCAAGGCTCTAGATGCTATGAACAAGTCAGGGCTATGGATGACATGAATGACTTTGGGTTAAGAGGTTAGGGCTCTAGATTTAATGAATAACTCTAGGTTGTGGTTAAGATGAACGACTCTAGGGAATTAACATATAGTTAATTCTCTAATCGGTGTGGTACAAATGCTTCCCCTTAATGGGTTCAAACACTAAATCCCTCTCACTGATGCATCTTGCAATGGCTCATGCCTCTCACCTAGCATTTACCATTCAAGGTGATCTTTAACCTTGGATTACCCGTCAAAAGCTCGCAAGAGATAACTAATGGATGTCTCCTTAGAGCCTAGCCTCTCATCCTCTGAGGAAAAATCCTCAAAGTTTGATTGCCTAGAAAGAAAAAGAACGAGAAAACAAAAATATGAAGGAAAAACAGAGCAAGTGCTCTGTAAAAATATATTTCTTCCTTATACAAAAGGTTGTCTCTGAGAACAAGCTCCCGAGAGGATTATATATGCTTGTGTAGAGAAATTTACAAACTATATATAAGAGGTTATTCACCCTTTGTTCTTACTTAAAGACTAAGGAATCCTATGATAGGTGGGTTACAAGGAGAGTTTGGGGATTTAGACATCAAATATCTAAAGCAAAAAATCTCAAAATGTCGGTCGCACATATCGGGAAGCTTTAGGAGAACACCGCGGCACTGTGCAAAATGGCTGCGAAATTTTCGCAGCAAAAGGACTACATTTTCGCAGCCAAAGCTTGATTTCACAACCGTGCAACATTCTGCCTTCAGCTTGGAGTGATCTGCTTGCAATGGCTATAACTCCTTCATTTCATCTCCGAATCGTGCACCGTTTGAAGCATTAGATTTTTGACTTCCTGAGATTCGAAAGGACATATAGCATGCATAAATTGAACTCTGGGAAGTGCTCCAAAAGGGGCTGAAATGACTGTTATCAAGAATGCTTCATGTTAGATTTCTCTTTGCTTCCCCTCCTTGCATTCCGGATTTGCTCATGGCAAAGGACTTTAAAGCTTCGGTTCTTCATGTTTCTGAGCTTTCCATTGCTTTTCCATGGATTCCAAAGAACTCTCCTCAATCTTGGATTGCTTTGGTGATCAAAAAGCTATCAAAACACCAAAACATAACACAATTTGATTAGAATTGATTGCGAGGGTCCTTAATATGTTAATTGGGTTAAAAGGTGATAACTACTACTCAAAAGTGTTTAAAAGAGTTAATTACAAGCTATAAAATAACACTTTTTGAGTAGTAATAATGAGATCAAGCCACTTATGCTATGAATAGCTTAGGGTCGTGGATGAAATTAACTACTTTAGGCCATGAATGCAGAGCTCTAGATAACTATATAAATGACTTTAGGTCATAAGCTCAGGGTTCTAGATTCTATGAACTGTTCAAGGGTGTGGATTTGATGAGCTACTCCAGGTTGTGAGCTTAAGGTTTTGGATGCAATTGCTCATAGCTCTAAATGCTATGAAAAGCTTAGGGTTATGGATGACATGGACGACTTTAGATCGTGAGCTTAGGGCTCAAGATGCCGTGAAAAACTCAAGGCTCTATATGACATCAACAACATCGGGTCATGAGCTCAAGACTCAAGATACTGTGAACATGTCAAGGTTGTGGTTGACATGAAAGACTTCTCTTTGTGAGTTCAAAGCTCTATAAGCTATGAACAACTCAGACTTGAAGATGATATGAATGACTCAGGATCCTGTGAGCTTAAGTCTCTAAATGCAATGAACTATTCTGGGATGTGGATGATATGAATGATTTTGCATCTTGAGCTCAAGCCTCTACATGCTATGAATAGGTCAGGGTTGTGGATGACATGAACAACTCTAGGTCGTAAGCTTAGGGCTTTAAAAAATCACATGAAAGACTCCAAGCCATAAGCTCAAGGCTCTAAATGCTATGAACAACTCAGAGGTGTGGATGAGATGAGCTACTTTGGGTCATGAGCTCAAGGCTCTCGATGCTATGAACAACTCAAAGCTTTGGATGGTATGAACAGCTCAAGGCTCTACATGACATGACCTACTCCAGGTCGGGAGCTCAAGGCTCTGGATGCTATGACCAACCTAGAGTTGTGAATGATATGAAAGACTCGAGATCTCATGAGCTCAGGACTTTAGATGCTATGAATAGCTCAGGGATTTGGTTGACATGAATGACTACGGGTCATGAGCATAAGGCTCTAGATGCTCTAAAACGCTTAGAGTTGTAGATGATAAGAACAATTGAGGATCCCGTAAGCTTAGGCCTTTAGATGTTATGAATCACTCTAGGCGATGGATGATATTAATGATTCTCCATCATGAGCTCAAGCCTCTAGATGCTATGAATAGCTCAGGGTTGTGGATGACATGAACGACTCCGGGTCATGAGCTTAGGGCTCTAGATGCCTCCAGGTTATGGTTGACATGAATGACTTCGGGTCGTGAGCTTAGAGCTTTAAATGCTATGAACAACTTAAGGTTGTAAATGAAATCAATGACTTTAGGTCATGAGCTCAGACCAGTGGAGATGAAAGACTTTGAGTTGTGAGCTCAAGTCTTAGATGTTATGCACAACTTAGGGCTATTGAATACATGAAAGACTCTAGGTTGTGAGCTTAGGGTTTTAGATGCTATGATATAGGCTATGGTTGACATGAATGACTACTAGTCGTGAGCTCAGGGCTCTAGATGCTATGAACAACTTAGAGTTACAATTGACATGAACAACTCTAGGTTGTGAGCTGAGAGCTCTAGATATTATGGACAACTCAAGGCCATGGATGACATGAACGACTCTGACTCATGAGCTCAGACCTCTACATACTATGAATAGATCAAGGCTGATGTTGACTTGAAAGACTCCAAGTCGTGAGCTTAAGGCTCTAGATGTGATGAGTAGCTCAGGGTTGTGGTTGACATGAATGAATCTCGGTTGTGAGCTCAAGGCTTTAGATCCTATCAATAATTAAGGGTTGTAAATGACATGAACGACTCCGAGTCATGAGTTCAGGCCTCTAGATACTATGAACAAGTCAGGGTTGTGGTTGACATGAAAAACTCTAGCTGATGATCTTAAGGCTCTAGATGCTATGAACAGTTGTGCATGAGATGAATGACTCCAACTCTTGAGCTCAGGCCTCTAGATAGTATGACTAGCTCAAGGCTGTTGTTGATTTGAAAGACTCTGGGTCATCAGCTCAAGGCTCTAAATGTTATGAAAAGCTCAGGCTTGGGGGTTGAAGTGAACAACTCTGGGACATGAGCTAAGGGCTCTAGATCCTATGAAAAAGTTAGGGTTGTGGATGACATGAACAAATCTAAGTCATGAGCTCAGGCCTTTAGAGACTATGAATAGCTCAAGTCTATGGTTGACATGAAACACTCTGGTCATGAGCTTCGGGCTTTAGATGCTATGCACGACTCAGGGTTATGGTTGATATGAGCAACTCTAGGTCATGAACTTATGGTTCTAAATGCTATGAGTAACTTTGGGATGTGGCTAACATGAACGACTATAGGTCATGTGCTCAAGGCTCTAGATGCTATGAATAACTCAGGGCTATGGTTTACATGAACAACTCTTGGTCATGAGCTCAAGGCTCTAGATGCTATGAATAACTCAGGGCTATGGATGACATGGACAACTCTGGCTCAAGAGCTCAAGCTTCTAGATACTATAAATATCTTAAGGTTGTTATTAACTTGAAAGACTCCGAGTCATGAACTAATGGCTCTAGATGATATGAACAACTTAGGGTTGTCGTTGAAATGAATGACTCAGGTTTGTGAACTCAAGGCTTTAGATGCTATGATTAATTCAGGGATGTGGATATCATGAACTATTGTGGGTCATAAGCTCAGGCCTCTAGATACTATGAACAACTCAGTGTTGTGATTGACGTGAATGACACAAGGATGTGAGCTCAGGGATCTAGAATCTATAAGTAGCTTTAGGTTGTGGATGACGTGAATGACTCTAGCTCATGAGCTTAGGCCTCTAGATACTATGAACAACTCAGGGCTATTATTTACTTGAAAGAGTCTAGGTCATGAGCTCAAGGCTCTAAATGTTTTGAATAGCTCAAGGTTGTCATTGACGTGAACAATTTTGGGTCATGAGCTCAAGCATCTTGATGATATAAATAATTCAGGGTTGCAGATGACATTAATGACTCCATGACATGAGCTTAGGCCTCTAAATACTATGAAAAGGTTAGGGTTGTGCTTAACATGGAGAAATCCAAGTCGTGAGCTTAGAGCCCTAGATCCTATGAATAGCTTTGGGCTATGGTTGACATGAATGACTATAGGTCGTGAGCTCAAGGCTCTAGATGCTATGAATAGCTCAGATTTGTGGTTAATGACTCTAGGTCATGAGCTCAGGTCTCTAGATGGTATGAATAGATCTGGGTGCGGTTGACATGAACGACTATGGGTCATGAGCTCAAGGCACTAGATGGTATGAACAATTGAGGGCTATAATTGACATGAAAAACTAAAACCCATAATCTCAAGGGTCTAGATGTTGTGAACAACTCAGGGTTGTGGTTGACATGAATGACTCTGACTCATGAGCTCAGGCCTCTAGATACTGTGACCAGCTTAGGGTTGTTATTGACTTGAATGACTTTGGGTCATGAGCTCAAGGCTCTCGATGCTATGAATAGGTTAAGGATGTAGTTGACATGAATGACTCCAAGTCGTGAGCTTAGGGTTCTAGATGTTATGAACAACTCTAGGTTGTGGTTGACATGACTAACTACATGTCATGAACTCAGGGCTCTAAATGCTATAACCAACTTAGAGCTATGGTTGACATGAACATCTCTAGGTCATGAGCTCAGGGCTCTAGATGCTACGAACAACTCAGGGTAGTGGAGGACATGAATGGCACTGGCTCAAGAGCTCAGGCCTCTAGATACTATGAAATGCTCAAGGCCTTTATTGACTTGAAAGACTCCGAGTCATGATTTAATGGCGTTAGATTAAATGAATAGCTCAGTGCTATTATTAAAATGAATGAATTGAGGTTGTGAGCTCAGGGCTCTAGATCCTATGATTAATTCAGGGATGTGGATAACATAAACTACTCCAAGTCATGAGCTAAGGACTATAGATACTATGAACACCTCAGGGTTGTGGTTGGCATGAACAACACCAAGTTGTGAGCTCAGGGATCTAGATTCCATGAACAACTCTACGTTGTGGATGACTTGAATGACTCTAGCTCATGAGCTCAGACCTCTAGATACTATGAACAACTTAGTGATATTATTGACTTGAAAGACTCCGGGTCATGAACTCAAGGCTCTATATGCTTTCAATAGCTCAAGGTTGTGGTTGAAATGAACAACTCTGGGTCGTGATCTCAAGGATCTTAATCCTATGAATAATTAAGGGTTGTGGATGACATGAATGACTCCGGGTCATGAGCTCATGCCTTTAGATACTATGAAAAGCTTAGGGTTGTGGTTGACATGAATGAATCCAGGTCGTTAGGTCAAAGTTCTAGATGTTATGAACAACTCTGTGTTATGGTTGGCATGGACGACTAAAGGTCATGAGTTGAAGACTCTAGATGCTATGAACAACTTATAGTTGTGGTTGATATGAATGACTCCAGATCATGAGCTCAAGTCTCTAGATGGTGTGAATAGCTCTAGAGTGTGGTTGACATGAACAACTACGGGTCATGAGCTCATGGCACTAGATGTTATGAGAAATTGAGGGCTTTGGTTGAAATGAACAACTCCAGCTCGTGATCTCAAGGCTCTTGATGTTGTTAAAAACTTAGGGTTGTGGATGACATGAATGACTCCGGCTCATGACCTCAGGCCTATTGTTGACTTGAATGATGTTGGGTCATGAGCTCAAGGCTCCAGATGCTATGAATAGTTCAATATTGTGGTTGACATGAATGACTCCAGATTATGAGTTGAGGGTTCTAGATGCAATGAGCAGCTCTAGGCTGTGGTTAACATGAATGACTACAAGTCATGAGTCTAGGGCTCTAGATGCTATAAATAACTCAGAGTTATGCTTGACGAGAACAACTTTACTTCGTGAGCTGAGGGCTTTAGATTAGTATGAACAACTCAAGGCTATGGATGACATGAACGACTCTGACTCATGAGCTCACTCTTCTATATATTATGAATAGCTCAAGTCTGATATTGACTTGAAAGACTTTGGGTCGTGAGATGAAGGCTCTAGATGTTATGAGTAGCTCAAGGTTGTGGTTGATATAAATGACTATGGGTTGTGAGCTAAAGGCTCTAGATCCTATGAATAATTCAAGGTTGTGGATGACATGAAGAACTTTAGGTCATGAGCTCAAGCATCTAGATACTATGAATAGCTCAGGGTTGTGGTTGATATGAATGACTCCAGGTCATGAGCTAAAGACTTTAGATGCTATGAACAACTCTGGGTTGTGGATGACATGAACAACTACGGCTCATGAGCTCAGGCCTTTAGATACTTTGAACAACTCAGGGTTGTTATTGACTTAAGAAACTCCGAGTCATGAACTCAAGGCTCTAGATGTTATGATCAAATCAGGGTTGTGGTTGACATGAATGACTTCGAGTCGTGATGTCAAGGCTTTATATCCTATGAATAATTCAGGATTATAAATGACTTAAACAACTCTAGGTCATGAGCTCAGGACACTCGATACTATGAAGAGCTTAGGGTTGTGGTTAACAAGATGACTCTAGGTCGTGAGTTCAAAGCTTCAGAAGTTATGAACAACTTTAGGCTGTGGTTGACATGAATGACTATGGGCTGTAAGCCCAAGGCTTTTGAAGCTATAAACCACTAAGGGTTGTGGTTAACATGAATGACTCTAGGTCATGAGTTAAAGGCTCTAGATGCTACAAACCGCTTTAGGCTATGATTGACATGAGAGACTGTAGGTTGTGAGCTCAAGGCTTTCATGAGCTCACGAATCAAGATACTGTGAACACCTCAAGGTTGTGGTTGACATGAAAGACTTTAGGTCATGATCTTAGGGCTCCAAATTCTATGAGCAACTCTGAGTTATGGATGAAATGAACGACTCAAGTTCCCATGAGCTCAAGGTTTAAGATACTATGAATAGCTCAGGGCTCTAAATGCTATGAAAAGCTATGGGTTATGGTTGACATGAATAACTCTAGGTTGTGAGCTTAGGGATCATGATACTATTAACAACTTAAAGCTATGGTTGACATGAATGACTCCGGGTTGAGCTCTTAGGGTTCTAGATGCTATGAGTAGCTCAAGGCTAAGGATGACTTGAGCTACTCTAAGTCGTGAGCTCATGCTCTAGATGCTGTGAACAACTCTCTACTGTGGTTGACATGAATGAGTCACGATCATGATCCCAAGGCTCTAGATGTTGTGAACAACTCAAGGTTGTGGATGACATGAGATACTCTAGGTCGTGAGCTCAGGGCTTTAGATGTAATGAACAACCCTGGGCTATGGTGGACATGAATGACTCCGGGTCGTGAGCTTAGGGCTTTAGATACTATGTACAACTTAGGGTTGTTGATGACACTAATGACTCCGGGTCTTGAGCTAAGGGCTCTAGATACTATGAACAACTTAGGGCTATGGTTGAGATGAACGAATTTGGGTCATAAGCTCAGGTCTTTAGATGTTATGAATAGCTGAGGGTCATGGATGACATGAGCTACTTTAGGTCGTGACCTCAAGGCTCTAGGTGCTATGAATAACCCTGAGGAATGGTTGACATGAATAACTTTGGGTCATGAGGCCAAGACTCTAGATACTGTGCATAGCTCAGGGTAGTGGTTCACATGAATGACTCTGGGTCGTGAGCTAAGGGCCTTAGATGCTATGAACAACTAAAGGTTGTTGATGCCACGAAAGACTTCAGGTCATGTGCTTAGGGGTCTAGATGCTATGAACAACTCAAGGTTGTGGATTACATGTATTCAAGGTCGTGAGCTCATGGCTCTGAATCCTATGAACAACATTGGGTTGTGGTTAACATGAATGACTATGGGTCGTGAGCTCAGGGCTTAAGATGTTATTAACAACTTAGGGTTGTTGTTGTCATGAACGACTCTAGGTTATAAGCTCAAGGCTCTAGATGCTATGAGTAACTCAAGGTTGTGGATGACACGAAAATCTTTTGGTCGTGAGGTCAAGCCTCTAGATGATATGAATAGCTCAAGGTTGTGGATGACATGAACGACTCCGAGTTATGAGCTCAAGGCTTTAGATGCTATGAACTGCTCTAGGCTGTGAATGACATGAAAGACTCTAGGTCTTAAGCTTAGGGCTTTGGACGCTATGAACAACTAAGGGCTATCAAAGACATGAGGCACTCTATATTATGAGCTTAAGGATTTGGATACAATCAACAACTCCAGGTTTTGGTTCACATAAACGATTGATTCATTCCCAATTGGTGTATCAGCTAATTCATGTCCTCTCAATGGTCTCCAACAACGACACCATTTGATTCGTGCCCAGCTAGTGTGCCTTGATTGTGGTCCTCAGATGGGAATAATCAACAAAATTTATAGCCTATTACACCATGTACTAGGATAGCCTTAGCTAATATAGCATAGTGGCTCTAGGATCGTTCACTGGGAAGGGTTTTCAACTTACAACTGATACCAATTCAAAGTTGAATTGGTGCCTTTTCATTTCAAGGTTAGCTTGAGAAGAAAACATAAACTTTGGTTGAAAAAGGATTTGTTTTAAGCTAACTAAAAAGAAAGTAATGGGAATTACTTATAAAGAAAAGCGTTCCTTGGAGTTTTAGGTTCATTGGGGAGGTTTCTTATGCAAAAACAGAGCTCCAGTCACTTGAATCTTTTACTCACATTAGAGAATTAACATATAGTTAATTCTCTAACCGGTGTTGTACAGATGTTTCCCTTTAATGGGTTCAAACACTAAATCTCTATCACTGATGCATCTTGCAATGGCTCATGCCTCTTGATTACTACTCAAAAAGTGTTATTTCATAGCTTGTAATTAACTCTTTTAAACACTTTTGAGCAGTAGTTATTGCCTTTTAACCCAATTAACATATTAAGGACCTTTGCAAGCACTTCTAATCAATTTGTGTTAAGTTTTGGTGTTTTGATAGCTTTTTGATCACCAAAGCAATATGAGATTGAGGAGAGTTATTTGGAATCCATGGAAAAGCAATGGAAAGCTCAGAAACATGAAGAACCAAAGCTTTGAAGTCCTTTGCCATAAGCAAATCCGGAATGCAAGGAGGGGAAGTAAAGAGAAATCTGCCATGAAGTATTTTTTATGACAGTCATGTCAGCCACTTTTGGAGCACTTCCTGAAGTCCAATTTATGCATGCTATATGTTGTTTCAAATCTTAGGAAGTCAGAAATCCAATGCTTCAAACGGTATGCAATTCGGAGCTGAAATGAAGGAGTTATAGCCATTGGAAGCCGAACACTGCAAGCTGAAAGCCAACTTCGCAGTGCTGCGAAATCAACCTTTTGCTGCGAAGTGATTTCGCAGCCCTTTTTGTGCGTCTGCGAAATCTTGCAAACCTCGTTTTCACCTGCGAAATGGTCCTTAGTGCTTCCCGATATTTGTGACCGACACTTTAGGATATTTTTCTTCAGATTTTTGTTGTCTAAATCCCCAAACTCTCCTTGTAAGCCACCAATTATAGGATTCCTTAGCTATTAAGTTAGGAAAAAGGGTAAATATCCATGTAATAATTATTATTGTAATTGTCATATAAATAGCTCTCGGGAGCCTGTTCCCAGAGAGGACGACGGACCTTTTGTAAAAGTTTGAAAGAAAGTAAAATACAGAGCCTTTGCTCTGCCTTACCTTCTCACTTTGATTGTATTTTTCATTTACTAGTTATGCACTCTCTGAGGAAGTTTCCCCAGAGAATGAGTAACTAAACCTTTAGTTCCTTGGAGCTAAGGTTGCCGGGAAAGGTTCCAAGTGCAAGAATTAGTAGCTTTGTGGTTTCAGCCATGAATGAAGAGAAAGTGTGATCCTTTAGTGATTTCTATATTTTTAGTTAACTTAAAACGCCTTGGAGTCACCTGGGCCAACACTTGGTAAGACAAGTGATCTCTGTCCATGGAGATGCACTAGTTTACCCCTTGTGAGCTCTGGGAGGTGACTTGAAGGTAGGATTTTCTAGAATTGCCAACACTTGGTAAGCTTTTGGACTCCAAGGAGACATCCATTAGTTATCTCTTACGAGCTTGAGAAGGGAAGTCCAAGGTTAAGGATCACCTTGAATGGTAAATGCTAAGTGAGAGGCACGAACCATTGCAAGTTGCATCAGTGAGAGGGAATTAGAGCTGAAATCCAATTAAGGATCTGTACAACACCGGTTAGAGAATTGACTATATGTTAATTCTCTAATGTGAGGAAATGAACCAACTGGCCGGAACTACGTTTTTGCATGAGGAACCTCCCCTGTGAACCTAAATCTCCAAGGAATGTTTTTCTTCTTAAGTAATTTCCATTACTTACTGTGCCGTTAGTTTAAATCTAAATTTTTTTCAACCAAAGTTTGTGTTTTATTTCTAAAGCTAACCTTGAAATGAAACAACACCAATTCACTTTGAATTGGTATCATTGGTAATTTGAAAACCCTTCCCAGTGAATGATCCTAGAGCCACTATGCTATAGTAGCTTTTTATTTGCTACCCTAGTATATGGTGCAATAGGTTATAAATTTTGTTGATTACTCCCTCAATCAAGGAGCACCAGCTGGACACAAATCAGCTGAGACAACAATTGGGCATGAATCACCTCTCACCTAGCATTTGCCATTCAAGGTGATCATTAACCTTGGACTTCCCTTCTCAAGCTCGCAAGAGATAACTAATGGATGTCTCCTTAAAGTCCAAAAGCTTACCAAGTGTTGGCAATTCTAGAAAATCCTACCTTTAAGTCACCTCCCAAAGGCTCGCAAGAGATAAACTAGTGCATCTCCATGGACGGAGATCACTTGCCTTACCAAGTGTTGGCCCAGGTGAATTGAAGGCGTTTTAAGTTAACTAACAACATAGAAATCATTAATGGGTCACACGTTCTCTTCATTAACAATTGAAACAACAAAACTACCAATTCTTGCATTCGGGGCCTTACTCGGCTACCTTAGCTCCAAGGAACTAAAAGCCTAGCCACTCATTCTTTGAGGAAACATCCTCTGAGCTTGTTTGGCTAGTAAGAAAAAAATAAATACAATACAATCAAATTGAGTAGGTAAGGTAGAGCAAAGCTCTGTATTTTACTTCCTTCCAAAACTATACAAAAGATGTCTCTGAGAACAAGCTCCCCGACATAGCACTGTAATGGAAATTACAAACAATATATATGAGGCTATTTACCCTTTGTTCTTGCTTAATAACTAAGGAATCCTATGATAGGTGGATTACAAGGAGAGAATGGAGATTTAGACATCAAATATCTAAAGCAAAAAAATCTAAAAATGTCAGTCGCAAATATCGGGAAGCACTCAGGAGAATTTCGCAGGCATGCAAGATGGCTACGAAATTTCACAACCTGAAGGACACCATTTCGTAGCCAAAGGCTGATTTCGCAGCCATCCTCTTGTGATTTCGCAGCTCGCGAAATTGGCCTTCAACTTGGTGTGATCGGCTTCCAATGGCTCTAACTCCTTCATTTCAACTCCGAATCATGCACCATTTGAAGCGTTGGATTTCTGACTTCCCGATATTCGAAACGAAATATATTATTCATAAATTGAGCTCTAGGAAGTCCTTTAAAAGTGGCTGACAGTTTCTGTCCTCTTGAATGCTTCATGTTAGATTTCTCTCTTTGCTTTCCCTCCTTGCATTCATGATTTGCTTATGGCAAAGGACTACAAAGCTTCAAAGCTTTGGTTCTTCATGTTACTGGGCTTCCCATTGCTTTTCCATGTATTCCAAAGAACTCTCCTCAATCTTGGATTGCTTTAGTGATCAAATTACTAACAAAAACACCAAAACTTACACAATTTGATTAGAAATGATTGCAAAGGTCCTTAATCTACTAATTGAGCTAAAAGGCAATAACTACTACTCAAAATTGTGTAAAAGAGTTAATTACAAGCTATCAAATAGTACTTTTTGAGTAGTAATCACTCCCCCCAACCGACATATTGCTAGTCCCTTAGCAATAAAGGAGAGAAAAAGTAAACTAAAAAGTAATATACTTTACAAGATCATGCTTATTACTTCAAAAAAATTTTAAGTGGCATGATGATCAAACTCTCACATGGAACATTAAAGAAATATAAACTCAAATCTCAACAAGAGTTATCAAATACCTTGGTAATTACAATTCATAAAGAGAAGGCATTATGAAAATTGAAGTTTTAAAATCATTTCCACTTCCAAGGACCAAACCTTACTTTTCCACAAAATTCTAAGTGTTAGTTGATAGTTTCCGAATATAGTATGCTAAACTAATCTCTCCCCCCAACCTAGTTTTTTTCAACACTTACCAAACTGATCAAATTCAATAGGCTAAGAACGCACCCTTTTGTTTCACAATTTCTTTTCATTGTAGGAGTACAAGGCTTAAAGGTATTCTTTTCTAAATTGTCCATGTAATGGGGGTCCATCGATGACTCCCAACCAATTAAGGTTTAGGGCATCAAGCTTTAAGGATCTTTCAACCACTAACTCCTCGGATTTTACCCCGAACTTTTGAGAATGAATTTTAATACCCGAGCACCTACAATATGTTAAACTCCACCTATTCACCCTTGTAACGAGCATTGAGGTCGGTGACTCCCAACCAATTAAAGCTTAGGGCACCAGGCTTTAAAGATTTTCACCATATACCCCTCAGACCTTGCTCGAGTTTCAAGGCAAGCAAACATTTTTCTCTTTCTTTTCTTTTCTTTTTCAAAGACTCATTGGCCTTTTATAAGGTGTCCCAACACTATTAAAATAAGGTCAAAGGTACTAAGTCTAAATTTTCCTAAGTCAAGAAGGAAATAGTTTCTCATCTTATAATTGGAATCTATTATGCACAGTGTGTGAATAGCTTAAAGTGGAAGAACTAAGCTTGAATTCAATAGAAGTTCCAGCAATTCATCAACTTTAGTAAGCATAATACAAACTCTAAGTAAAGTAAAAAGACAAAAATTCAATTTCTCCCATTTCATTTTGAGAATGTTTCCTTAATAACCATGGAGAGTAGAATAAAAACTTTAAAAAATTTTAAAATTAAGCAAAAATCAACTAAATTACCAAAATAACTTAGCATAAATAACAAAAACTTCATTCCTCAACTCTCTCCCCAACCAAGCTGAACATTATCCTCAATGTGGCATAAGCGATTGAGATTATAGGGAGGAAGTGGTACCTCCTGAGTGATATAAATTTCGAGTATTGATTGGAGACACCACATGTTTCAAAAACAATAAAAGATATGAGTTGATGAATTAGGATAAAATAATGCTAAGAGTACTCAAAAATTGATAGATTTGTATTACTTCATTTCAAGAAAGTACAATATAAAAGAGAACAAGCAATACAACTAATCCCAATATATGAAATATCAAAAGCATGGGATGATAAGTGCTACTAAAGTAGGGAAAACATAAGGGAAATACATAAAGAAAATACATAAACAAAATATATAAAGGAAACTGTGCAAATGATCAGATGGTGGCTGTAGGATGATGTGGAGATGATAACTCAGCTGTCTCTGCCTCTCCTGTAGTCGGCTCCTCAAGAGGCATAGTCTGATGTATGAAAGAAGGGGTCGGTGATGGCTCTGGTGGGATAGGAATGGGATGCTCAGGAGTCGATAGAATACCTAAATGGTGCTGAATCTGCCTCAGGATGGTAGTGTGCTGGGTCTAAGTGGTGATAATCTGCTCCTGATGAGCACTCAGAGCTATGATCTGCTAAGTGAGGATGCTCTGAGAAGTGGCCAATGCCTGGAAAGTGTGGCATAGGCCTCTATACTCGATAATGGGTATAGCAATCCTAAGCTTAGATGAAGGAGATGGCTCTGATATGGGTGGAATAATAGGGGGAGTTTGTGGTATGGCTTGAGGAGCAGAGGGTGCAACCTCAGGACTAGGCTCTGGAGAGGCCACTGCAGGGGCTGCATGGGCTAGTACTCTCATGTCAGCTGGTATCTCAACCGGCTGTGGCTCCTCTGGTTGCTCTGGATGTGGAATCTCTGGATGCTCTGGTCCAGCTGGGGCTCCCTGGTCTGCACCATAGGCTGTCATACTGATCCATTTGTCGAGAGTGAATATCTATCTACAAATGCATCTACGCTCAAGCTGAGGCTCTGTTGGGTATCCCAAATGCTCCAAAATCTGGCATAACAATCTGGGGAAGAGAAGTGGAATAGCATCCGCTCAGAGTAGCTTCTTCCTATGGACCTTCTTTTCAAAGTATAGAAAAATGGCCATGATGAGATGATGAAGGCCAAAGAAGTATCCCTCAGATATCCTGAATAGCGCCTCTAACAAAACTTCTCTCCTCTGTACCCAATGCTGAAGTGGAAAGATGTTATGGCGCAGGAGTGCATCAATGAAGAACATGCTGGGAGGAAGCTCCTTCCTCAACAGCAACTGGCGCGAGGACACCCCTCTGGACAATTTTGCAAGGTGAATTTCACCTTGCCAAAATTTCGCAAGGGGATTTTCCTCATGGTGCAAAATTTGGCCATTTCGCACCATGAAGAAACCACCTTGCGAAATTTCGCAAGATGGCTTTTCACCTTGCGAAATTTGGACCTTTCATCTTCCCCCTTGCGAAATGCCTTTGAAATCCCCTGTTTTAAGACATTGTTGATGATATTCCACTGCCGGTTCTCCAAGATATTTTGACTTTTAGCTTTGTAAATACCTATTTTACCCTTGTAATCAACCAATGAAAAGGTTGCTTTTGTAATAGCTCTTGTAATTTAGCTTTTTATTGTCTTTAAATAGAGGTGAAGAGCCTCAGACACGAGCAGCTGGTAACCTGTAACTTTATAAGTTATAAGAGCACTTTTGTTCATACGCTTCTTTTCTCTTTTCTTTCTCATTTTCTTAGTAGCCAAACATCCTTGGAGGATGAAATCCCCAAGGATGAGAGGCTAAAACCTTTTAGTTTCTTGAAGTAATGGATGCCATGTGAAGCTCCCGTGTCAAGATGGAGATTTCCAAGCCATAAATGTAAGTAGCTGAGCGTTTTCATTCAAAGTAAAGCTTTTAATCCCTCTGACTTGCTTTGAATGGCCAATACTTGATAACCTTTTGGTCTCAGTGGATTCTTATTATTAGATCCACTAACGTTCATTAGTTATCTCCTACGAGCCATTATATTGCAAGTCGAGGTGATGACCTATACCAATAAAAGAACATTTATGAGGTTCAGCTACCTTTTTTGTAAGTTTTCAAGGATTAAAACTCAGTTGTTAAACTCATATTGGTTCGGGAAGTAAGCATCACCTTAGTTGCTTCCCCAACTCGAGGTGAAAAGTCCCAAAATCTCCATTTTTACACAGTGAGTTAAGCATGGCTATCCAAAGCTTTGAGAAACTTCTTTTTCCATCTTTTAACCTATTTTCATGTTAGTTTAGTTTACAACACCTTCATCTTTTTATATTTTCATCTTAACCTAATTTTTATTAAGAAAAGTTCACTCCATCCTCCGAACTTCACTAGTTAAAGTAAAAAACCCTTCCCAGTGTTCGATCCTAGAGCCACTATGCTATAGTAGCTTTGCTACTTTAGTTTAAGGACCTTAGGTATAAATTTTGTTGATACCCTTACATGCCAAGCTACCAAGAGTCGGGTTATCATGTCTTAGCTGATTCATGTCCTCTCAATGGCCCCTGATAGTGGTGCCATTTGATTCGTGTCTAGCTGGTGTTCCTTGATTGTGGTCCTTAGAAGGGAGTAATCAACAAAATTTATAACCTATATCACCATGCATTAGGATAGCCTTAGCTAATATAGCATAGTGGCTCTAGGATCGTTCACTGGGAAGGGCTTTCAACTTACAAGTGATACCAATTCACAGTTGAATTGGTGCTTTTTCATTTCAAGGTTAGCTTAAGAAGAAAACATAAATTTTGGTTGAAAAAGGATTTGTTTTAAGCTAACTAAAAAGAAAGTAATGGAAATTACTTATGACACTACAAGGAAAAAGGTATATGGTGACATTTATAACGAGTCACCATAAACATAGGGTGTCACTACAACATAGTGTCACCTTCTCCACTGACACCATAGAGGGTACCAATTGGTGACGTATTTGGAAGTGACACCAAAGTAGATAAATGGTGACCCATTCGGAAGTGACACCATATATTTCTAGTGATGATAGGGTGTCACATTAAATACATCATCTTTCAGTTATGATGTCACATTAAATGCATCACCTTTAAGTTATGGTATCACATCATTGTAAATTATTGTGGAAGATATGATTGGTTTTAGTTGTTGATTTTTGTAATGCTTATGAATTAAAAAGATTAACCTATTTATATTTTGTCCATAAATATAACAATCATATTATATTTAACTCATTTTTCTATAATGTTTCTGGAATAACTCATAATACATTGATCATCTAATAATATTTGTATATCAAATGTTCACAAAAGGATAGTACGTCCAACATATCAAACCCATCAAAACTAAAAAAGAAGAGTGAATACATACCAAAACATGATTTAGAAATGTTAAAGATCCCAAGATTCATGTATACCTCCATTTCCTAAGCATAAAACCGGCTAACCATAAAATGACATAAAAGTCCCATCTAAAAATCTAAATTTCTCAGTTGGAATTAAAGTAACGTTTATGTCCTACAACGTATAACATAAGAGTTCCATTTAAAAACCCAAAATCTTGTTACCTTCTTCTTTCTTTTTATTCTCCATTTCACCATCCCAAGAGTGTATACCTGCATTTCAAAATTTAATGAGTTTTAGAGATTTTTATTGAAGAAAATAAACATGGATCGATGTTATCATAAATGAACAAATCTAAGAACTAATTTTTTTTTTTTTCAAATAGAAACATTATTCAAAGAATAAGCATTACTATACAATACCTATGGAAAAATTCATGTAGTAGCTAAGGGACTCACCATGCATGGTGATCATGATGCATTAACATGATTCATGATTAGTTGTAGCACAAAAGTAGCCCATTCTCCTCTAATTTCATCGAAGGGCGCTTCTTCTGATGAATAAATGGAAATATAATTCTACTTGAGAATATGTTTTTTTTTATCACAAAACTAAAATCAAATAAGAAAATAACATTAAAATGCATAACATTTGGAAGCCTAAAACTATGTAGTAATACCTTTGAAGCAATAATTGTAGGATAAAAGATTATCTCTTTAATGAATCTCATAACAAAGTAGCCACATTCGAACCCTCCTTCTTGTCTTGGACACTAATTGATCAATTATAAAATAACATTAGTACTCACATATATAAATGGTGCAAATGCATAAGCTAATGTGTAAAGAAAAATTTTTGGATGTCACTTGCACTAGTTGCTAAGATGACTCCCTCTTAGATGTTTTCTTTGCAGATATTCGAAGAGTCCTATGTAAATAAGTTCAATGGGTACATTTTAAAAATAGGTAAATGTTATATGTTTTAATATATATAAATAATAAAAAAATGTGTTTGAGGTGAATGTATTTTTTTATTTAAAAATAATACTATGAAAAATAATAGGAAGAACTTACATGTTTACGATATCTTTTAAGTCCTCACATGGTTTGTGATGCATAGGGTCAAGATAGTGGACTATCATTTTCCTTGGCTCAAACACTACCTAAATATAAACCCTTTAAGTCCTCATATCTATTTTTATTAACAAAATATAAAAACTTTCCAAAACTCAACTACTTAAATATAAAAACAAAATCAAATAAAATATCTAGCTAATTGGATTTTAGAAACTAAATAAACTATAAATAAACTAAATATAAAAACTAAATAAAATATCTATGCCCATGAATTAATTGAAGGGGATAGAAAGACACAGATAGAACATGGCTATGGTTATGATTTCCATCTTATCATCTCCCATCAATACCACACATGCCCATTTTAAGGTTGGACACTACTTTTGTTGATGGACTCGGAAAGGGAACTTCAAAATTGAAAACATAAATAAACCCTTATGTAAAAAAAAAAAAAAACATTAAAATATAATTGAGCATTAAAATATTTACTCTCTTTCATCACTTTCATTTGAATATTAATAAACTCTTATTGAGATAGATACTTACAATTTAACAAAATAGAAATTCCTAATAATAAAAAATATAAAATTTTCTATTTCTATTAACAAAATGATTACTACCAAAAAGTGCTATTTTGTAGACCTAATTATAATGGTTTTAAGCACCTTTGAGTAGTAATCATATTCATTTAACCCAATTAATTCATTAAGGTCCTTAATAATTGGTTTTAACCATTTTGTGGCAAGTTTACATGTTTATATCAGCTTATGAATCAATTCAAGCATGAAAAATGATGGAGGAGCTACTTAGACAAGCCAACCAAAGAAGAAAAGCAAAGAAAAGCAAAGAAAAGCAAAGAGAAGCAAAGAGAAGCAAGGAGGAAAACAGAGGACAGCAGCTGCAGTCTTCTTTGGCACTTTTGGAGCACTTCCCGAAGTCCATTTTCTACATACTATATACCATTTCAAAGCTTAGGAAGTCAAGAATCCAACGCTTCAAACCGTGTATGATTTGGAGCTGAAACGAGGAAGTTATGGCCTTCGGAAGACAACTGCTCCAGGTGTGCGAAAATTTCGCACACCCCCTTCAGGTGTGCGAATGGTGTGCGAGTTTCGCACACCCCCTTCAGGTGTGCGAAAATTTCGCACACCCCTCCCCTGTTTTGCCGACTCCACACGAGATCTTTTCTTTTAGATATTTTTGTATAAATTTCCATTCTTCTCCTTGTAATCCACCAATCATAAGATTTCTTAGCTAGGAAGGTTGGAAAAACTTCTCTATTTATACTCCTTTGCATCCGTTGAAACATGTATGATGGAATATATGGAAGATATGTAATATAGGTATAGAAATATATAAAGCTCTTTTCTCTCTTCTCCGGTTCTTCTCCATTTCTATCTTCTTAGTAGCCAAACATCCTTGGTGGATGAAATCCCCAAGGATGAGAGGCTAACCTTTTAAGTTTCTCAAAGTATGGATGTTATGTGATGGCTTGGATGCATTCCCATGGAAATTTCTCGCACCCGGAAGGTAAGGTAGTCGTTTTTCATTAATGGTTCATTAATGCAAAGTTTAGTTTTTATTTCCATTGGACAACTTCCAACGGCCAATACTTGATAAGCTTTTGGATTTCTATCCATTAGTTATCTCCTACGAGCTATTGGAAGGTGAGGTTTTCAATTCCAAGTTTTGCATTAATCCATTAGAACCAATTTCAATGGCCATTGAAAGGTGAGTTTATCACCCGGAATGACTTTGAGTTGCCAATATTTGGTAAGCTTTTAGCTTTAGACTATTAGTTATCTCTTACGAGCCATTCAAAGGAAGTCTAAGGTGAATAACCATTGATGAAATTCACTACCATCTGTTTTGCCATTTTAAAGGATTAAAACTTGATTTGCTAAATCCATACCAGTTCGGGAAGCAAGCATCACCATAGTTGCAACCCCAACGCGAGGAGCCTATCCTGAGATTTCCAATTTGCATAAGAGCCGGAGCATAACTATCCTATCTTTGAGAAACTTGTTTTTACACCCTTTCATTTTAGTCTTTAATGTTAGCTTAAATTAGTTTAAATCTTTCTAAAACATTTACATCTTCTTTTAAAGCTAACATCCATAAGAAAATCACCTATTTTCCTAATTTGAATATCACTTGTGTTTTCGAAAACCCTTCCTAGTGAACGATCCTAGAACCACTATGCTATAGTAGCTTGGCTACTTTAGTAATAGTATCTAAGGTATAAATTTTGTTGATACGCCTTTAAAGCTAAGCTACCATGAGTCGCATCACAAAATATAAAAACTTTCCAAAACTCAACTACTTAAATATAAAAATAAAATCAAATAAAAAATCTAGCTAATTGGATTTTAGAAACTAAATAAACTATAAATAAACTAAATATAAAAACTAAATAAAATATCTATACCCATGAATTAATTGAAGAGGATAGAAATACATAGAGAGATCGAACATGGCTATGGTTATGATTTCCATCTTATCATCTCCCGTCAATACCACACATGCCTTCCCAAATTGGTCCTTTTGGGGTTGGATACTCTCAACGAAATTCTATATCTCATTCCTACTTGGATACAAACAGAAAAATCATTTTTTTTCCTCTCTCGTTTTTTAGAAAGGATGAAGATTATGTGATAGTATATCTCAAAAAAATTTTGTACCTGTCATTCTCACACAAATAGATATTAAAAATCATTCATTTTTTTTCCTGTTTTTCACTTTTTTTAAGGATTTGATCATGTGTTTGGTTTAGATTAAAAAATCAATTAATCTACAGTTTTTTCTTCTATGCTAGAAGATTAAACCTAAATTTTTCTTCCCTACAACTCAAAAATACACAATTCACAAAAACCATAATACAAAGATGTTGAAACAATTAATATAATGGCATTAATAAAAGAAAAAAAAAATGATAGATCCAAGAGATTTTGGGTTACCTGGGAGTCCACAAAGTGAAAAATGTCGGTTGTGAGCGTGTTGACTATGGGTGAGAGAAAAGGTTGAAGAAGATCACGATTTTATATATAGGATTTATATATTGAGATTTTTTGGATTATGGGTGAGATATGGAAACAATGGGATTTTTATATAGTATCCATCATTATTAATTCTAAAAATGGGTTATAATACTTAAAAAAAATTATTTTATATGATGTCACTTCCCAAAAAATGACACTATAAATATAAAATTAATATCATCTAACTACCTCAATTGAAGATTTTTTATATGATGTGTCACCTTTATTAATTATAAATCCTATGGTGTCATTATTTTAAAAGTGACACCGTAAATAGTGACACCATAAACTATTTTTGTAGTAGTGTGAAGGAAAGCATTCCTTGGAGTTTTAGGTTCATAGGGGAGGCTCCTCATGCAAAAACAGAGCTCTGATCACTTGAATCTTTTCCTCGCATTAGAGAATTAACATATAGTTAATTCTCTAACCGGTGTTGTACAGATGTTTCCCTTTAATGGATTTAAGCACTAATTCCCTCTTACGATGCAACTTGCAATGGCTCGTGCCTCTCACCTAGAATTTGCCATTCAAGGTAATCATTAACATTGGACTTCCCTTCTCAAGCTCGCAAGAGATAACTAATGGATGTCTCCTTAGAGTCCAAAAGCTTATCAAGTGTTGGCAATTCTATAAAATCCTACCTTCAAGTCACCTGCCAAAAGCTCGCAAGAGATAAACTAGTGCATCTCCATGGATGGAGATCACTTGCCTTACCAAGTGTTGGCTCAGGTGAATTGAAGGTGTTTTAAGTTAACTAAAAACATAGAAATCAGTAATGGGTCACACTTCCTCTTCATTAACGGCTGAAACAACAAAACTACCAATTATTGCATTTGGGGCCTTACCCGGCAACCTTAGCTCCAAGGAACTAAAAGCCTAGCCACTCATTCTCTGAGGAAACATCCTCAGAGCTTGTTTGGCTAGTAAGAAAAATTAAATATAATATACAATCAAAACGAGAAGGTAAGGCAGAGTAAAGGCTCTGTATTTTACTTCCTTTCAAAACTATACAAAAAATGTCTCTGAGGACAAGCCCCCCAACATCTTTCTGTAATGGAAATTACAAACATTATATAAGAGGCTATTTACCCTTTGTTCTTGCTTAAAGACTAAGGAATCCTACGATAGGTGGATTACAAGGAGAGAATGGGGATTTAAACATCAAATATCTAAAGCAAAAAATCTAAAAATGTCAGTCGCAAATATCGGGAAGCACTCAGGAGAATTTTGCAGCCGTGCAAGATGGCTGCGAAATTTCACAAGCTAAAGGACACCGTTTCGCAGCCATCCTCTTGTGATTTTGCAGCCTGAGAAATTGGCCTTTGGCTTGGTGTGATCGGCTTCCAATGGCTCTAACTCCTTCATTTCAGCTCTGAATCGCACACCGTTTAAAGCATTGGATTGTTGACTTCCTGAGATTGATAAAAACATATAGTATGCATAAATTAAGCTCTAGAAAGTGCTCCAAAAGTGGCTGACAGTGGCTATCCTTTTGAATGCTTTATGGTAGATTTCTCTCTTTGCTTTCCCTCCTTTCATTCATGATTTGCTTATGGCAAAGGACTCTAAAGCTTCAAAGCTTTGGTTCTTCATGTTAATGAGCTTCCAATTGCTTTGCCATGGATTCCAAACAACTCTCCTAAATCTCGGATTGCTTTGGTGATCAAATTACTAAAAAAAACACCAAAACTTACACAATTTGATTAGAAATGATTACAAAGGTCCTTAATATGTTAATTGAGTTAAAAGGTAATAACTACTAATCAAAAGTGTTTAAAAGAGTTAATTAAAATCTATAAAATAGCACTTTTTGAGTAGTAATCACTCAAGGCACTAGATGCTATGAAAAACTCAGAGTTGTGGATGACATGAATGACTCTGGGTTATGAGTTTAGGGCTTTAGATGCTATGAACAACTTAGGGTGATGGTTGAAATGAAAGACTCTAGGGGCTAAGCCTAGGGCACTAGAAGATATGAACTCATAGTTATGGATGATATGGATGACGTGGGATCCTGTGAGCTCAAGCTTATAGGTGTTATAAATTGCTCTAGGTTATGGATGATATGAATGATTCTGTGTCATGAGCTCAAGCCTCTAGATGCTATGAATAACTCGGGATAGTGGAAGATAGGAACAACTCTAGGTCGTGAGCTTAGGGCTCTAGATGCTACTAATAAACCAGAGTTGTGGATGACATGAATGATTCCAGGTCATAGGATTAGGCCTCTATATTTTATGTAAAGCTCAAGGTTGTGGTTGACATCAAAGAATCATAGTTATGAGGTTAGAGCTCAAGATGTTGTGCATAACTTAAGGCTGTAGATTATATGAAAGACTCTGAGTCATGAGCTGAGGGCTTTATATACTATATTTAGGTCAGGGTTGTCAATGACATGAAAGACTTTGGGTTAAGAGTTAAGGGCTCTAGATTCTATGAACAGGTCAGGGTTGTGGTTGTCATGAATGACTTTAGGTCGTGAGCTTAAGGCTCTAAATGCCATGAACACTCTCTGCTATGGATGACATGAACTACTCTTGGTAGTAAGCCTAGGGATCTAGATGTTATGAAGAGCTCAGAGTTGTATATGATATGAACAACCCGGGATCCTATGAGCTTAAGACTCTAGATCTTATGAATTGCTCAGAGTTGTAGATGATGCTAATGATTCTCCATCATGAGCTCAAGCCTCTAGATGCTAAGAACTACTCATGCTATGGATGACATGAACGATTCCAAGTCGTGAGCTCAGGGTTGTAGATGATATCAATAACTCAGAGTTGTGATTAACATGAATCACTCTAGTTCATGAGATCAAGCCTCTAGATTCTATGAACAGCTCAGGGTTGTGGTTGATAAGAAAGACTCCAAGTTGTCAGCTTAGGGCTCTAAATTCTATGCACAACTTAAGGCTATCGATGACAAGAAAGACTCCAAGTTGTGAGTTCAGGGCTCTAGATGCTATGAACATCTCAGGGCTATGGTTGACATGAATGGGTTTGGGTTATGAGCCCAGGTCTCTTGATTCTATAAATGACAGAGGCTTGTGTTTGACATGAATGATTCTATGTCCTGAGCTTAGGGCTCTAGATGATATGAACTGCTCAAGGTTGTGGTTAACACGAAGGACTCCGGGTCATAAGCTTAAGGCTATAAAAGCTATGAACAACGTAGGTTTGTGGTTGACATGAAGACTCTAGGTCATGAGCTTAGGGTTCTAGATGCTCTTAACAACTTAATGTTGTGGATGACATAAATGACACCGGTCATGAGATGAGGCCTCTAGATTCTTTGAACAACTCAGGGTTGTGGTTGACATGAAAGAGTCCAAGTGATGAGCTAAGGGTTGTAAATGTCATACATAGGTCTAGGTTGTCGATCACATGAAAAACTCTGGGTCATGAGCTGAGGGTTCTAGATGTTATGAATAACTTAGGGTTGTGGATGACATGAATGCCTATGGGTCGTGAGCTCCAGACTCTATATACTATGCACAACTCAGGGTTGTGGTTGACATGAACGACTTCGGTTGTGAAATCAAGGCTCTAGATGCTTTGAATAGCTTAGAGCTATGAACTGCTCAATGCTATGGATTACATGAATGACTTTGGGTCATGATCATAGGGCTCTAGATGTTATAAAGTGCTCATGGTGCTAGTTGACATGAGCGACTCAGGGTCATGACCTCAAGGCTTTAGATGCAATGTACACCTGTGAGTTGTGGTTGACATGAATGACTTTGGGAAGTAAGCTCATGACTTTAGATGCTATGAATAACTCAGGGCTATGGATGACATGATTGACTTTGGGTCTTGAGCTTAATCCTCTAGATACTATGAACAGATCAGGGTTGTGGTTGACATTAACGATTTCGAGTTGTGAGCTCAATGGTGTAAGTTCTATGAAATGCATAATGTTGTTGATGACATGAACTACTTCGGGCCTTGAGCTCAGGGCTCTAGATGCTATGAATAGCTCGAGGCTATGGTGGATAAGAACCACTTCGAGTCATGATCTTAGGCCTTTAGATGCTATGAACAACTCAGGGTTATGGTTGATATGAATGACTCTAAGTCATGAGGTTAGAGCTTTATATGTTTTTAACAACTCAGGGTTGTGGATTACATGAATGACTCGGGGTCATAGCCACAAGATTCTATGAACAGATCAGGGTTGTGGTTGACATGAATGGCTCCGAGTCCTGAGCTCGGGGTTCTAAAAGTTATGAAAAACTCAAAGTTGTGGGTGATATGAACGACTTGGGATCCCATGAGCTCAGTCCTCTAAATTTTATGAACTGGTCAGGTATGGGAAAAATACCAATGATTTTGTGTCATGAGCTTAAGCATTTAGATGCTACGAACTGCTAAATGTTATTGATGACATGAACGCCTCCGGGTTATGGGCTTAAGGCTTGAGATGCTATCAACAACTCAGGGTTGTGGTTGACTTTAACAACCTTGGGTCGTGAACTTAAGGGTCTAAATGCTATGAACAACTCATATTTTTAGATGATATGAATTACTCAATCTCCTTTGACCTAAGGCCTCGAGATGCTATGAACCACTCAGGGCTATGGATGTTAATAACGATTCTACATCATTTACTGAAGTCTCTATTTGCTATGAATAACCCTAGGTTGTTAGCTCAAGGCTTTAAATGCTATGAACTACTCATGGTTATGGTTGACAAGAAGAAGTTCGGGTCGTGAGCTCAAGGCCCAAGGCTCAAAGCTAAGGATTATGGATGACACGAGCTACTCTGATTCATGGGCTTACAACCTTGGATGCTATGAAGAACTCAAGGTATTGGATGATATGAATGACTCGAGATTTTATGAGCTTGGTCTTCTAGATGGTATGAACAACTTAGGGCTGAGGATGATATGAATGATTCTTGGTCATGAGCCCATGTCTCTAAATGATATTAATAGCTTAAAGCTATGGATGACATGAACGACCCCAGGTAGTGAGCTCAGGGCTCTAGATGCTATTAATAACTTAGGACTATGGTTGACAAGAATAATTCTAGGTCGTGAGCTCAACACTCTAAATGCTATGAATAGCTCAAGGCTATGGATGACATGAATGACTCCAGGTCATGAGCTCTAAGCTCTAGATACTATGAACAGGTTAGGGTTGTGGTTGACATGAATGACTCTGGGTCATGAGCTCACGACTCTAAATGCTATGAAGAACTCAAGGCTATGAATGATATAAACTACTTCGGGTCATGAGTTAAGGGTTACGGATGCTATGAACAACTAAGCATTACCAGTGATATGAACGACTCAGGATCCCGTGAGGTCAAGCCTCTAGATGCTAAGTACAACTCAAAGTTGTGGATGTTGTGAATTTGTCTACTTCGTGAGCTTAGGGTTGTGGATTACATGAATGACTTTGGGTCATGAGTTCCAAGTTATGGATGATCTGAACGACTTAGGATCCCGTGAGTTCAAGATTCTAGATGTTATGAACAGCTTAAGGTTGAGGATAATATGAACAATTCTTAGTAGTGAGACAATAGCTTTAAATGTTATGAACAACTCAAGGTTATGCATCACATAAAAGATTCTGAGTTGTGAGCTTAAGGCCCTATATGTTATGAAAAGCTCAGGGTTATGGTTTACAAGAATGAGTTTGGGTCATGAGCTCAAGGCTTTAGATGCTATAAACAACTCACAATTGTTAATGACATGAGCTACTCTGGGTCATGAGATGATGACTTTGGATGCTATGAACAACTCAGGGTTGTGGATGATATCAACGAATCATGATCTTATGACCTCAATCCTCTAGATGCTATGAGTAGCTCAAGGTTATATATAATATGAATAGTTCTTGGTCATGAGCTCATGGCTCTAAATGCTATGAGCAGTTGAGGGTTGTAGATGACATGAATGACTCCGGGTAGTGTGCTCAAGGCTCTAAATGCTACGAACAGCGCAAGACTATGTTTGACATCAACAACTCTAGGTCGTGAGTTCATCGTTTTAGATGCTATGAACAACTCAAGGTTATAGTTGGCATGAACAACTCCAGGTTATGAGTTGAGTTCTCTAGATGCTATGAACAACTCAAGGTTGTGGATGACATGAACGACTCTAGGTCATGAGCTCAGGGTTCTATATATTATAAAGAGTGTGGGCCTGTTGTTAGCATGAACAACTCCAAGTCGTGAGATTAAGGCGTTAGATTCTATGAACAACTTATTCCTATTAATGACATGAACTACTCTGGGCTATGAGCTCAGGTCTCTAGATGCTATGAACAACTCCATGTTATGGATGATACACATGATTCTATGTCATGAGCTCAAGGATCTAGATGATATAAACAACTCAGGGTTGTGGATGATATGAACAATTTTTGGTCATGAACTCAAGGCTCTTGACATAATGAAAAACTCAAGGTTATGGATGAATAAACGACTTCGGGTCATGAGCTCAGGACCCTAGATGTTATGAACACCTCATTATTATGGATGATATGAAAGACTCAGGATCCCGTGACCTTAGGCATCTAAATGCTATGAACAACTTAGGGTTGAGGATGATATGAATGATTCTTGGTCGTGAGCCTATGGCTTTAGATGCTATGAAAAGCTAAGGGTAGTGGATGACGTGGAGGACTCTTGGTCATGAGCTTAAGGCTTTATATGCCATGAACAACTCAAGGGTATGGTTGACAAGAATGAGTCTCAGCTATGAGCTCAAGGCTCTAGATGATATGAACAACTCAAGGTTGTGGGTGACATGAGCTATTCTGGGTCATGAGCTTATGGCTCAAGATGCTATGAAGAACTCAAGGTATCAGAAGATATGAACGAATTGGGATCCTATGAGCTTAGGTCTCTATATGTTATGAACAACTCAGGGTTGCAGATGATATGAATGATTCTTGGTCATGAGCCATGACTCTAAATTCTATGAACAACATAGGGTTATGGATGACATGAACGAGTCCGGGTAGTGAGCTTAAGGCTCCAGATGCTACGATTAACTCAGGGTTTTGGTTGACATGAACAACTCCAGGTCATGAGCTCAACATTCTAAATGCTATGAATAGCTCAATGGTGTGGATGACATGTACGACTATAGGTTGTGAGTTCAGGGCTCTAGATACTATGAACAACTTAAGGTTATGGTTAACATGAATGACTCTGGGTTGTGAGCTCATGACTTTAGATGCTATGAACAACTCAAGGTTGTGGATTATATGAGCTACTTTGGGTTGTGAACTCAAGGCTTTAGATGCTATGAACTGATCAGGGTTGTGGATGACTTGAAGGACTCTAGGTCATGAGCTCACAACTCTAGATGCTATGAACAACTCAAGTTTGTGGATGATATAAGCTACTCCAGGTCATGAACTCAAGGCTTTAGATGCTATGAACTTATCAAGGCTATAGATGAGATGAACGACTTCGGGTCATGAGCTTAAGGCTCTAAATTCTATGAAGATCATTGATTCGCGCATGGAATGCCCAGTCGGGTCATTTAATAAAAAACATTTATAAAACCTATGACCTCATACTAGTGTAGCAAAGCTACTATAGTATAGTGGCTCTAGGGTCGAACTCTGGGATGGGTTTTCATTCTACCAGTGATATACTCATGATTAGAAATTAAATTTAATGATTTCCTTTATCAAAAACTTAAAGCTTAAAAAGAAAATAAAATTTGTTTTGAAAGTATTTGAAACTAAATTAACATAAACTAATTAAAAATGGAAGAAAGAAAGTTTCTCGGAGCTAAGGATTGCTAGGATCAAGTTTAAAATGCAAAGTGGAAAATTCCGGATTTTTCTCCTCGCATTGGGGATTTAACCTATAGTTATTTCCCGAACCGGTGTAGGTTTGACAATGAAGATTTAATCCATAAAAATCAATAGAAATGGTAGTCAAGGTCCATTAATGGCTTTAGATACTATATAGGTCTTCACCTTGAACCACTTTCCAATGGCTCGTACATGATAACTAATGGACTAATATGGATCTAGCAATAAGCATCCATAAAGACCTGAAGCTTACCATGTATTGGCCATTCAAAGTGATTCTAAGGGATTTAAAGCAAAACTTTAGATTAAAAAGCCATTTATGAACTTCAACTACCTGAATTTAATGCACGAGCGTTTTCCAACTTTTCATCTGGACTTTTCACCTAGCTTCCTTCACTCCAAGAAACCAAGAGTTTAGCCTCTCATCCTCTGAGAAAACATCCTCAGAGGTTGTTTGGCTTCCAAGAAAGAGAAAATAGTAACGAGAAAATAGAAAATAAGAGTGCTCTGTATATTGCTAAGTGTTCAGCTCAACACTCGTGTTCCATGTCTTCAAGAGGTGATTTCCACCCCTTATATAGTTTTTACAAAAGCAAAGCTTTTCATTGGCTTGCTACAAGGAGAAGAAAGGAAATTACATCAAAAGAACTTAAGAAAATATCTAAAGTGGAGTCGGCAAAACAGGGGAGGGGGTGTGCGAATTTCGCACACCTCAGAAGGAATTTCGCACAGGTATGCGAATTTCGCATACCCTTCAGAAGGTATGCGAAATTTTCGCATACCTGGAGCAGTTCTCTTCCGAAAGTCATAACTTCCTTGTTTCAGCTCCAAATCATGCACGGTTTGAAGCGTTGGATTTTTGACTTCTTGAGCTTCGAAACGGTATATAGCATGTAAAAAATGGACTTCGGGAAGTGCTCCAAAAGTGCCAAAGAATACTGCAGCTGCTCACTTCAGATTTCCTCCTTGCTTCTCTTTTGATTTTCTTTGCTTCTCTTTGCTTTTCCTCTTTGGTTGGCTTGTCTTAATGATCCAAAAAGATGTCAAAACACTAAAACTAGCCACAAATATGATTAGAAGTCATTGCTAGGTCCTTAACATGCCAATTGAAATAAAGGTGAAGAATTACTATACAAAAGTGCTTAAAACATAATGACTTAAAGGTGTAAAATGGCACTTTTGGGTAGTAATCACCCCCCCCCAACTGACACATTGCTCGTCCCTGAGCAATGAAGGAGAGAAAAAGAAAGAAAAATAGATAATAATAATTCACAAAATCATGCTGATCACTCCAAAAAAATAATCAAGTGGCATGATTGGATCAAACTCTCACATGGCAAGTCAAAGATATAAAACTCAATCATCAACAAGAGTTATCAAATAACTTACCAATCACAACTTGCAAAGAGTGGACATTATGCAAATTTGAGTATCAAAATAATTTCCACTCCCAAAGGACCAATACTTAATCTTCCACAAAAATCTATGTGTTATTTATTAGTTTCCGAATATAGTATGTCAAACTAATCTCTCCCCTCAACCTAGTTCTTTTCAAAGCTTAGCAAACTAATCAACCTCCAATAGGCTAAGAACGCACCTCTTTTCTTTCACATTTTTTTTTTCTTGTAGGAGTGCAAAGCTTAAAGGCATTCTTTTCTAAATTGTCCATGTAACGGGGGTCCATCGATGACTCCCAACCAATCAAGGTTTAGGGCATCAAGCTTTAAGGATTTTTCAACCACTAACTCCTCGGATTTCACCCCGGACTTTTGAGAATGAATTTTTAAATACCCAAGCACCTACAGTATGTTAAACTCCACCTATTCACCCATGTAACGAGCATTGAGGTCGGTGACTCCCAACCAATTAAGGCTTAGGGCACCAGGTTTCAAAGATTTTCACCATATACCCCTCGGACCTTGCTCGGGTTTCAAGGCAAGCAAACATTTTTCTTTCTTTCTTTTTCAAGGGCTCATTGGCCTTTTACAAGGTGTCCCAACACTATTAATTGAGGTCAAAGGTACCAAGTCTAAAATTTTCCTAAGTCAAGAGAGAAATAGTTCTTCATCTTATAATCGGAACCTATTGTGTTTAGTGTGTGGATAGCTTAAAGTGGAAGAACTAAGCTTGAATTCAATAGAAGTTTCAACAATTTATCAACTTTAGTAAGCATAATACAAACTCTAAGACTATGGCAATAAGATAAGAATTTAATTTCTCCCATTTACTTTTGAGAATTTATCTTTGAGAAAACAAAGAGAGTTTGCAAAAAATTTTGTTAGCAAAATAATTTAACCAACAATTCAACAACTTACTTCCTCAATTCTCCCCCCAACTAGGACGAACATTGTCCCCAATGTTCCAAAAAGAAAAGATAAAATAAGGGAGGAAGTGATACCTCCTGATAGTAAGGGACTCTGAATGAACAGGAGAAACCACATGCTTCATAAGAAAAGGAAAATCATAAGTGTACTGAATAGAGGAAATAAAATGGAAGCTAAAATAAAACGGAAGATGTCTATATAAACTGAGAGAGTACAATATACAAAATAAACATAGAGTACATCCAATCCCAGTATAACAGTGGTCCAAAATATATAAGACATCTAAACACGTAGCATATAGATACAAAAAAGGAGAGGAGTGATCGTATGATCAAGTGGTAGGCTCCTCTGGTGAGATAGGAGGGGTCCTCCGCTGCAACTGTGGAAGGAACCTCTACAGGTGGAACTGATGATAAAAGACCGAGATGCTGCTGAATCTCCCGGAGAATGAGAGTCTGCTGGTCCTGCTGAAACTGGAAGTGGTCCATGCGCTCCATAATGGCTGTTTGAGTAGTGGTCAAAGTCTGGAAAGAAGCAAGCAAAGCACGATACTCGGCACCAGGGATAGTAATGGGCGGCTCTGATATAGGAGGAACAGCAGGTGGGACATCAGATGATGCGGCCTCTGGTACTGGCTGTGGAGGCTCCGAAGTGGATGGAGCAGGAGGGACTTCCCTTGGCTCGGGAAGTTCTGGCAACTGGCGATGGAGCCATATCTGAGTCCATTGGTCAAGAGAGAAGGTCTCTCGACAATGGCGGCGAGGCTTAGAATGAGGGTCTGCAGGAAAACCCATATGCGCCAAAACATGGCATAGCAGCCGAGGGAAAAGTAAAGGAATGGAGTCTACCCTCGCAAAATGCCGCCTATGTACCTTCTCCTCAAAATGGAGGAGAGCGGCCATAATCAAATGATGAGGGGCAAAGTAGTAGCCCTCATAGATACGAAATAATGCCTCCAAAATGGCCCCTCGCCTCTGCACTGTATGCTGGAGAGGAAAAAGATTGGCGCGAAGCACCACATCGACTAAGAGCATCTCTGGTGGGAGCTCTCTCCTGAAAATGGTCCTCTGGGAAGATGTCCCTCGAGATAGGCTACGAACCATGTCCCACTCAGAAAGTGGGGCCCAGCGTCTAAATGCAGCGGGATGTGCCGGTGCATAAGGGATATGGAAAGCATCGGCAATCTGTCTAGCCCCCAAAATACCCTGGCGTCCATCAATGGTAAAAAGGATCGAGGCTGGTATCGGGACGCCACGAGTAGTCATAGACTGGTAAAAGTCTAGAGCTACTCGAGGATAGAAGAACTGGGGCAAAGTCATAAAGGGTACAAGATGGTACCTCTCAAGTAGACGATATGAATCTCGTAACTCATGCCGCTGTCGCATCAGAGAGTGATCGAAATATGTCTCGACATGAAAGTCTCTCGATCGGCAATCGGAGTTGCCCTCAATGGGCGAGCTGGGTCTAGGGCGCCTGGCAGAAGAAGGCTGAGGTGCTCTGGATGACTCTCCTCGCTTTGTAGTCTTCGCTTTCTTGAAAGGAGGACTCCGAGGTGGAATTTGTGTAGGGGCCACAGACGTGGCGGATGCTCTCCTCGTATAATATCTGCTCTGAGGTGCCGAATCAAGTAAAAGTGAGGGCGCATCAAGTGGGGCTCGCACAGGGGCGGCTCTCTGACTGCTCTCGGAAGCTGAAGTAGATCCTCCTCGGGTCTTGGGCATGATGAAATGATGAAAGGAGGCTCAGAAGCTTGGGTTTATGGAAGGTAAGGGTGGAGAAGCTAAAATTTTCGCATAGGGGTGTGCGAATTTCGCATACCTCAAGAGGGGGTATGCGAATTTCGCATACCTCAAGAGGGGGTATGCGAATTTCGCACAGGGCACTATTCACCCATGCGGCTAAGGAATTATGGCTCTTTTGAAATGGTGAGAATTTGTGGC
Organism: Vitis riparia x Vitis rupestris; assembly: GCA_946000675.1. Classification (NCBI taxonomy): domain Eukaryota; kingdom Viridiplantae; phylum Streptophyta; class Magnoliopsida; order Vitales; family Vitaceae; genus Vitis; species Vitis riparia x Vitis rupestris. Next base: position 12,883,010 of record OX253986.1, read on the forward strand.
TTTTGAGGATGGGAATTGGTGGCTTAGGTAAGGAAAGGATTTGTCATGGTGAATGGGCTTGGAATTTGGAGCTATTTAAGTGGAAAATTGGAGAATTGGAGCTCCCATGGCCGGCGGCAATGAATTTCTTTTGAAGAAATTAAGGCTTGGATGCTTATGGTTTGGGCTTTGGATTAGCATGAACAAGGTTTGGATGGGATTATGGAAGTTTTTAGAGTGTTGGGTGATGAATTGGAAGGATTTTGATGGTGGAGGAGGATGGAATTGCCGAATTTGGAAGATGATGAATAGTGATTGCCGCGGGAATGGAGTGGAATATTGGAGATGGGCTGCTATGGTGGTGTTGATGATGATGATTGATGAAGAAAAGGAGTTTTATGGATGGGAATGGGTGATCGGAAGAGAGGTTTTGAGAGAATTGAAGAAGGAGCTTGAAGTTTTGAATGGAGAATGAAAGCTTTTAAAGAGAAAAAATGAGTTTCGCATACCTTAAAATGGTGTGCGAAAATTTCGCATACCTGTAATTCTCCAAGACAGAGAGTGTGTTTTTGAAAATTGGCGCAAAAACAAATTCGCACCGGGTTCGCATCAGGTTCGCATACCTGTGAAATTCGCAGAGGGGGACAGAGAGTATGCAATTTTGAAAAGTGAAGCAAAAATGAATTCGCACCGGGTAGGGGAGGTATGCGAAATTCGCATACCTCAAAAGGGGGTGTGCGAAATTTGCTGATCTTGATTTTTCCTCCCCTGTTTTCCTCTGTTTCCACCAAGACTCCATTCTTCAAGCCTTCCTACCTACATGTTAACACAAAAAACACAATTCAAACCATATTAGAATGAATTTAACATAAAAAATAGAAATCAAAACATGCATAAATACAAGAAAACTCTAAGTTAAACTAAAATCAACTTAAAAGAAAACAAAAAGAGAATGAACTTTTTAGTCTTTGGAGAGACTAAGTTCACCCATGAAATTTGATCCTGATTTAGCTTGCCCGGATCCCATATGAAGTTTGCATCCTTCTTTTGAGACTTGGTTTGTATGATTTTGCCATACAAAGCTTGGGGGAAAGGTGGAGGGATGTGATTCTTCATCATTTCTTCCTTGATGACTATCCTTTGTGGTTCTTCATTTATGTAGTCATCTTTCTCTGTATTTTTCCCCTTTCTCTTTCCTTTGTTTTCCTCCCTATTGAAAAGTAGTAAGATCTTTTCGCGTCTCCTCCAAGGAGACATGATAGCTAGCACATCAAAGGGTTCAGGTAACCCTTCTTCAAGAACTTCAAGGCTTTCATTCAAGCTCTCTTCTAAGTTCTTGTCACAATGCTTTTCAACCAAGGTGTTGATCAGGCACACCTCTTCTGGACCTTCATCCTCTTCTGGGTGAAGATGCCTCTTGCAAAGATGGAATATGTTTAACTCCAAAGTCATGTTTCCAAATGTGAGCTGCATTACCCCATTTCTACAATTGATGACGGCATTGGAGGTAGCCAGGAAAGGTCCCCCAAGGATGATTGGCACATAATTGGCTTCCATAACAGTGGGATCGGTATCAAGCACAACAAAATCCACAGGATAGTAGAATTTGTCCACTTGCACTAGAACATCCTCTATCACTCCCCTTGGGATTTTGACAGATCTATCAGCTAAGGAGAGAGTGATGGCTGTGGGCTTCAATCCTCCAAGTCCCAGTTGCTTGTACACAGAGTATGGGAGCAAATTCACACTCGCCCCCAAGTCTAGTAAAGCTTTCTCTACCAGTGTTCCTCCAATGTTGACTGCAATGGTGGGGCAACCCGGATCTTTATACTTGACTGGAGATTTACTCTGAATGATAGCACTTACTTGCTCAGTGAGAAATGCATTCTTTGTCACATGTAGCCCTCTCTTGACCGTGCACAAATCCTTCAGAAACTTTGCATATGTGGGGACTTGCTTGATCATATCAAGTAAGGGTATATTCACCTTCACTTGTCTCAAGACTTCAAGAATTTCTGGTGAATTCTTGATTTCCTTCTTTCCATGTAAAGCTTGAGGAAAAGGGGGAGGCATATGTTTCTTCATCATATCTTCTTTAATCACTATCCTCGGCTCTTCTTCAATGCTTGATTTGGATGCACTTTTCTTCCCACTCTTCTCTTCTTGGTTATTGCTCTCTTTGACCAAGGTCTTCTTTGACAAAGGTTCTTCATCTTGCCTCACCTTAGGCAAAGGTTGATCAACCTCCTTTCCACTCCTCAATGTGATCACGGCTTTGACCTCCCTCAACTTTGAAGAATCCCCCTCTTGGGTTTCAACTTCATGAACACCCTTTGGATTTTGGCTTGGTTGAGAGGGGAACTTTCCTTTCTCATTCACTGTGTTGAGGTTGGTAAGCCTAGAGATGGAGTATTGAATGTTATCTATCTTCTGATATAGATCATTTTGCATCCCATCCATTCTCTTATTTAGAGAACTCTCAACATTCTCAATCTTTTGATGCAATTGGGAGTTGATTGTCCTTTGTTCAGCCACAAAGTCACTCATGACTTTGCTTAGGTTTGCCATGGCTTGCTCCACTGAAGAGGTTTGTTGAGGTGCTTGAATTTGGGCTTGTGGTTGGTATGGAGGTGGTCTTGGTCTCCAAGAAAAATTTGGATGGTTTCTCCAGCTTGAATTATAGGTGTTTCCATAAGGTGCATTGTTGTTAGGCCTAAATTGCCCCACAACATTGGCTTGATCACCTAACATCTCCCTCACAGCTGGCATGGTTGGACACTCATCTACCACATGATCACATGATTGGCAAATGGTGCATGGCATGGCATGGGCTTGAGTCTCGGAAATGGCTTGAACTTCCTGCATCCTTTTCAACTCAAGTTCTTCCAACCTCCTTGCTATTGTTGCCACTTTAGCTTTCATGTCCATGTCTTCACTTAACATGTACAATCCACCCTTTGGATTCATAGGAGCTTTCATCCTTCCCAATTCCTTTGAGTTGGGCTCATCCCATCCTCTTGTTACCTCAGATACATAACTTAAAAAATCCATGGCTTCTTCCGGATTCTTACTCATAAAATCTCCCCCACACATGGTTTCAAGAATTTGCTTCATGGAGGAAGACATTCCATCATAGAAATAGCTCACCAAGAGCCATGTATCAAAGCCATGATGAGGACAAGCATTGATAGCCTCCATATACCTTTCCCAACATTCATGGAATTTCTCATTTTCTTTAGCAGAAAAGTTTGAGATTTGCCTCTTCAACCCATTGGTTCTATGGGTGGGGAAAAATTTCTTCAAAAACTCGGCCTGAAGATCAACCCAATTCCTTATGCTCCTTGGCCTTAAAGAGTTAAGCCATATTTTTGCCTTGTCCTTCAAAGTGAAAGGGAATAGCTTGAGTCTCATCAAGTCTATTGAAGCTCCTCCCTCTTTAAAGGTATTGCACACCTCCTCAAACTCCTTGATGTGGGCATATGGATTCTCACTCTCCATTCCATGGAAATTTGGTAGAAGGGGCACAATATGGGGCCTTATAATCAGCTGCTCAAGAGGAGGTATTATGCATGAGGGTGCACTCATCCTTGGTGGGTGCATCCTATCCCTCATGGATAGATATGCATTTAGATTACCCCCCCCCCCCCCTTGACCTTGTTGAGAATTCTGATCCTCTTGTGGAGGGTCCATGATGTTTACACAGATATTCAACTCTGTGTCTTGAGGATTCTCAATCCTTACTAATCTTCCCTCTTGGTCCCGAATCCAATAGGGCATGCACAAATCTCTACTTATCTGAAAACAAAACAAAAACAACTAAAACAAAAGAAAACTAGAAGAAAGTTAAGGTTAGAAAGAAAACAATAAAATTAAAAGAAAGGAAATAAAGTTAGTGAAAAAGGAATTCACCAAACTTGTGATGAAAATCACAAGTAGCCTCTAAAAGGTTGTATCACTGTATTGTGGCACCATCCCCAGCAACGGCGCCATTTTGATTCGCGCATGGAATGCCCAGTCGGGTCATTTAATAAAAAACATTTATAAAACCTATGACCTCATACTAGTGTAGCAAAGCTACTATAGTATAGTGGCTCTAGGGTCGAACTCTGGGATGGGTTTTCATTCTACCAGTGATATACTCATGATTAGAAATTAAATTTAATGATTTCCTTTATCAAAAACTTAAAGCTTAAAAAGAAAATAAAATTTGTTTTGAAAGTATTTGAAACTAAATTAACATAAACTAATTAAAAATGGAAGAAAGAAAGTTTCTCGGAGCTAAGGATTGCTAGGATCAAGTTTAAAATGCAAAGTGGAAAATTCCGGATTTTTCTCCTCGCATTGGGGATTTAACCTATAGTTATTTCCCGAACCGGTGTAGGTTTGACAATGAAGATTTAATCCATAAAAATCAATAGAAATGGTAGTCAAGGTCCATTAATGGCTTTAGATACTATATAGGTCTTCACCTTGAACCACTTTCCAATGGCTCGTACATGATAACTAATGGACTAATATGGATCTAGCAATAAGCATCCATAAAGACCTGAAGCTTACCATGTATTGGCCATTCAAAGTGATTCTAAGGGATTTAAAGCAAAACTTTAGATTAGAAAGCCATTTATGAACTTCAACTACCTGAATTTAATGCACGAGCGTTTTCCAACTTTTCATCTGGACTTTTCACCTAGCTTCCTTCACTCCAAGAAACCAAGAGTTTAGCCTCTCATCCTCTGAGAAAACATCCTCAGAGGTTGTTTGGCTTCCAAGAAAGAGAAAATAGTAACGAGAAAATAGAAAATAAGAGTGCTCTGTATATTGCTAAGTGTTCAGCTCAACACTCGTGTTCCATGTCTTCAAGAGGTGATTTCCACCCCTTATATAGTTTTTACAAAAGCAAAGCTTTTCATTGGCTTGCTACAAGGAGAAGAAAGGAAATTACATCAAAAGAACTTAAGAAAATATCGAAAGTGGAGTCGGCAAAACAGGGGAGGGGGTGTGCGAATTTCGCACACCTCAGAAGGAATTTCGCACAGGTATGCGAATTTCGCATACCCTTCAGAAGGTATGCGAAATTTTCGCATACCTGGAGCAGTTCTCTTCCGAAAGTCATAACTTCCTCGTTTCAGCTCCAAATCATGTACAGTTTGAAGCGTTGGATTCTTGACTTCTTGAGCTTCGAAACGGTATATAGCATGTAAAAAATGGACTTCGGGAAGTGCTCCAAAAGTGCCAAAGAACACTGCAGCTGCTCACTTCAGATTTCCTCCTTGCTTCTCTTTTGATTTTCTTTGCTTCTCTTTGCTTTTCCTCTTTGGTTGGCTTGTCTTAATGATCCAAAAAGATGTCAAAACACTAAAACTAGCCACAAATATGATTAGAAGTCATTGCTAGGTCCTTAACATGCCAATTGGAATAAAGGTGAAGAATTACTATACAAAAGTGCTTAAAACATAATGACTTAAAGGTGTAAAATGGCACTTTTGGGTAGTAATCAATCATGGGGTTGTGGATGATATGCATGAGTCTAGGTTGTGAGCTCAAGGATTTAGATGCTAGGAAGAACTTAGGGTTGTGGATGATATGAAAAATTTTGGGTCAGGAATAAAAGGCTCTAGATGTTATGAATAGCATAAGGCTATGGATTATGAATAACTTAAAGTTGTGGATGATATGAACGATGATTACTACTCAGAAAGTGCTATTTTATAGCTTGTAATTAACTCTTTTAAACGATTTTGAGTAGTATTTATTAATTTTTAACTCAATTGGCATGTTAAGGACCTTTGCAATCGTTTCTAATCAAATTGTGTTGAGTTTTGGTGTTTTTGATAGCTTTTTTATCACGAAAGCAATCCAAGATTGAGGAGAGTTCTATAGAATCCATGGAAAAGAAATTGGAAGCTCATTTACATGAAGAACCCAAGCTTTGAAGCTTTATAGTCCTTTTCCAAAAGCAAGTCATGAATGGAAGGAGGGAAAACAAAGAGAGAAATCTAACATGAAGAATTCAAGAGGACAGCAACTGTTGGACACATTTTGAGCACTTCCTATAGTTCATTTCATGCATACTATATGTCATTTTGAAGCTTGGGAAGTCAAGAATCCAATGCTTCAAATGGTACATAAATCGGAGCTGAAATGAAGAAGTTATAGCCATTGGAATCCAATCGCACCAAGCTGAAAGCTAATTTCGCAGCTGCGAAATCACAAAGTGCTAGCTGCGAAATCAACCTTTGGCTGCGAAATGGAGACTTTCAGCTTGTGAAATTTCACAGCCCATGTTACATGCTACGAAATCCACTTGAGTGCCTTTAGATATTTGCGATCGACTCTTTTAGATTTTTTCTTTAGATATTTGTTGTTTAAATCCCCATTTTCTCCTTGTAATCCACCAATCATAGGATTCCTTAGTTAATAAGTAAGAACAAAGGGTGAATAACCTCATATATATAGTTTTTAATTTTCATTACACAGACATCTCGAGAGCTTGTTCTCAAATACCCCTTTTTGTATAGTTTTGAAGGAAGTAATACACAGAGCTTTGCTCTGCCTTACCTACTCACTTTGATTTTATTTTTCTTACTAGCCAAACAAGCTCTGAGGATGTTTCCTCAGAGAATGAGTGGTTAGGCTTTTTGTCTCTTGGAGCTATGGAAGCTGGGTAAGGTCCCGAATGCAAGAATTGGAAGTTTTGTTGTTTCGGCTTTTAATGAAGAGAAAGTGTGATCCGTTAATGGTTTCTATGTTTTTAGTTAACTTAAAAAGCCTTTAAATCACCTGGGCCAACACTTGGTAAGGCAAGTGATCTCTATCCATTGAGATGCACTAGTTTATCTCTTGCGAGCCTTTGGGAGGTGGTTTGAAGGTAGGATTTTCTAGAATAGCCAACACTTGGTAAGCTTTTAGACTCTAAGGAGACATCCATTAGTTATCTCTTGCGAGCTTGTGAAGAGAAATCCAAGGTTAAGGATCACCTTGAATGGTAAATGCTAGGTGAGAGGCATGAGCCATTCTAAGATGAATCAATGAGAGGGATTTAGTGTTTGAATCCATAAAAGGGAAGCATCTGTACCACACCGGTTCGAGAAATAACTATATTTTAAATCTCCAATGCTATGAAAAAGATTCAAGTGACCGGAACTCAATTTTTTTATTAGGAGCCTGACCCCAGTGATCCAAAAACTCCAAGAAACGCTTTTCTTTATAATTAAAATCAGTTACTATTTTTGGTTAGCTTAAAACCAATCCTTTTCAACCAAAGATTATGTTTTCTTTTAAAGCTAACCTTGAAATGAAAAAAAAACATCAATTCAACTTTGAATTAACATCAGTTGTAAGTTGAAAACCCTTCCTAATGAACGATCGTAGATCCACTATGCTATGCTAGCTGAGGCTATCCTAGTGCATGGTGAAATAGGTTATAAATTTTGTTGATTACTCTCGTCCGAGGACCGAAATCAAGGTACACCAATTGTGAACGAATCAAATGACTTGGGATCTCATGAGCTCGGGCCTTTAGAAGATATGAACAACTCCGGCTGAGGGTGATATAAATTATTCTTAGTCATGAGCCCATGGCTCTAGATGCTATGAACAACTTAGCATTGTTGATGAGATGAACTACTTTAGATCATGAGCACTGGTCTAAAGATCCTATGAACATCTAAGGTTTGTGTATGATATGCATGATTCAATCTCATAAGCTCAAAGCTCTAGATGTTTTGAACAACTTAGGATTATGGATGATATGAACTATTTTGGGTTGTGAACTCAAGGCATTAGATGCTATGAGTAGCTCATGCTTATGAATGACATAAACGGTTTTAGGTGGTGAGCTCAAGCCTCTAAAAGCTACAAATATCTTAAGACATTGGATGATATGAACAATTTTACGTCATGTGCTCAAGCCTCTATATTCTAAGAATAGCTCAAGGTTATGGATAACATGAATGACTTTGAGTCATGAGTAGATGGCTCTAGATGGTCTGAAGAGCTTAGCTTTGTGGTTGACATGAATGACTATAGGTCGTGAGCTCAGGGCTCTAGATGTTATGAACCGCTCCGGTCATTGAATGATATGACCTACTCTGGGTTATGGATGATATGAATGAATCAGGATCCTATGAGTTTAGGCCTCTAGATCATACAAATAGCTCAAGGCTATGAATCATATGAATAATTCTTAGTCCTAAGCCCAAAGCTCAAAATGTTATGAATAGCTCGGGGTTGTAGCTGACATGAACGACTTAATGTTGTCAGCTTAGGGCTGTAGATGCTATGAACAACTCAAGATTGTGGTTGACATTAATGACTATGGGTCGTGGGTTTAAGGCTTTAGATGTTATCAATAACTGAGGGTTAGGGATGATATGAACAACTTCGGATCATGAGCACAGGGCTCTAAATACTATGAATAGCTTAGGGTTGTGGTCCACATGAACATCTTCGGGTCATGAGCCCAAGGTTGTAGAAGCTATGAACAACTTAGGGTTGTCGATGACATGAACTTCTCTAGGTCATGAGTGTAGGTCTCTAGATACTATGTTTAGCTCACGGCGGTGGATGATATGCACAATTCTAGGTCGTTAACTCAAGGATATAAATGATATGAACAACTTAGGTTGTGGATGTTATGAACTATTTTTTGTCGTGAACTCAAGTCTCTAGATGTTTTGAACAATTCAGGGCAGTGGATGAAATGAATGACTATGGGTCATGAGCTAAGGGTTCGAGATGGTATGAATAACTAAGGGTTATGGATAACATGAACGACTTTAGGTCCTGAGCTTAGGGCTATAGATCATATGAAGAGCTCAGGGTTGTGGATGACATGGTTGACATCAAGTCATGAGCTTAGGGCTTGAGATGCTATCAATAACTCAAGGCTAAGGTTGACATGAATGACTATGGGTCATGAGCTGAGGGCTCTAAATACTATGATCAGCTTAGGGCTATGGATTACATGAATGACTCCAAGTTGTGAGGTCAGGGCTCTAGATACTATGAATAACTTAAGGTTGTGGATGACATGAGCTACTCTATGTCATGAGCCTACGGCTCTAGATTCTATGATCAGCTTAGGGTTATTGATGATATGAACGACTCAAGATCTAGTGATCTCAGGCCTCTAGATGCAATGACCAGCTTAGGGTTGTGGATTATATAAAAGATTCTTAGTCGTGAGCCCATGGCCATAAATGCTATGAATATCTTAGGGTTATAGATGACATGAATGACTTTGGGTTGTGAGCTTAAAACTCTAGATGTTATGAATAGCTCGGGGTTGTGGATGACATGAATGACTTTGGGTTGTGACCTTAGGGCTTTAGATGTTATGAACAACTCAGGGTTGTGGATAACAGGAATGACTCGGGGTTGTCTTTTCAAGGTTGTAGATGCTTTGAACAACATAGGGTTGTGGATGATAAGAACAACTCAAGATCTTGTGAGCTCAAGCCTTTAGATTCTATGAACAACTTAAGGCTGGGGATGATATGAATGATTCTAAGTCGTGAACTCAAGGCTCTAGATGCTATGAATAGTTCAGGGTTATGGATGAAATGAAGAACTTTAGGTTATGAGCTCAGGGCTTGATATGGTATGAATAGCTAAGGATTATGGGTAACATGAATGGAAATGCAATGAACAGTTCAAGGTTTTGCTTTACATCAATGACTGTGGGTTATGAGCTCAAGGGTTTAAATGCTAAGAACAGCTTAGGGTTGCGGATGACATGAACGACTCTAGGTCATGAGCTTAGGACTCTAGAAACTATGAATAGCTCATGTTTATGGTTGACATAAACGATATCGGGTTGTGAGATTAGGGTTCAAGATGCTATGAACAGCTCAGGGTTGTGTATGATATGATCAACTTGGGGTCATGAGCTTAGGGCTCTAGATGCTATGAACAACTCAAGGTTATGGCTGACATGAAAGACTAAGGGTCATAATCTCAAGGCTTTAGATGCTATTAACAATTTAAGACTGTGGTTAAGGAACTTCTCTAAGTCATGAGCTCAGGGCTCTACATGCCATGAATAGCCCATGACTCTAGATGACATGAGCTACTCTTGTCATTAGCATAAGGCTCTAGATGTTATGGAAAGCTTACAATTTTGGATGATTAGAATGACTCAGGATCTCATTGACTTAGGCCTTTAGATGTTATGAACATCTAGAGGGTGTGAATGATAAGAACGATTTGTGGTTGTGAGCCCGTGGCTCTAAATGCCATGAATATTTAAGGGTTATGGATGACATGAACGGCTTTAAGTTATGGATGACATGAACAACTCTAGGTCGTGAGCTTAAGGTTTTAGATGCCATGAAGAACTAAGGGCAATGATTTACATGACCGACTCTGGTTCGTGAGCTCAAGGGTCTAGATGCTATGAATAGTCGAGGGTCGTGGATGACATGAATGACTCTAAGTCATGCGTTGAGAGCTCTAGATCCTATAAATAGCTCAAGGCTATGGTGGACAAACAATTCCTTGTTGTGAACTGAGGACACTAGATGTTATGAAACGATCATGACAATGGATGACATGAAGGACTCTGGGTCGTGTGTTCATAATTGTGGCTAACATGAACAACTTCGAGTCATGAGTTCAAGGCTCTAGATGCTATGAACAACTTACAATTGTGGATAATATGAACGACTCATTATTTTGTGATCGCAGGCCTCCAGATGTTATGAATAGTTCATGGTTGAGGATCATATCAATGATTCTTGGTCATGAGCCTATGAGTTCAAATGCTATCAAGAACTCAGCATGGTGGATGAAATTAAAGACTCTAAGTCATGAGGTTAGGGCTTTAGATGCTATTAAAAGCTTAGAATTATGGATGACATGAACAACTCCAGGCCGCGGGCTCAAGGCTTTAGATGGTATGAATAACTCATAGTTGTGGTTTACATGAATGACTCTAAGTCATGAGTTCAAGGCTCTCGATGCTATGAAAAGCACAGGGTTATGGAAGATATGTGCTACTCCGGCTCGTGAGTTTAAGGCTATGGATTTTATCAACAACTCAACATTATGGATGATATGAATAACTTGAGATCCCTTGAGCTCAAGCCTCTAGATGTTATACATAGCTTAAGGTAGTGGATTAGATGAATGATTCTACATCATGAGCTAAGGGATATGGATGACATGAATGACTCTAGGTCATGGACTCAAGGCTCTAGATCCTATGAACAACACAAGGGATATGGATGACATGAATGACTCTAGGTCATGGACTCAAGGCTCTAGATCCTATGAACAACACAAGGTTGTTATTGACATAAACGACTTCGGGTCGTGAGCTCAAGGGTCTAGATACAATGAAAAGCTCCAGGCTATGAAGGACATAAATAACTTCGAGTCATGAGCTTAAGGCTCTAAATACTATGAATAACTTAAGGCAATGGTTAACATGACTTACTCCAGGTCATAAGGTCAGGGCTCTAGATACTATGCATAGCTCAGGGCTGTGATTGATAAGAACGAATCTGGGTTGCGAGCTTAAGTCTTTGGATACTATGAATAGCTTAGAGTTATGGATGATATAAATTATTAGAGATCCCATGAGCTCAGGCCTCTAGATGCTATGAGCAGCTCAAGATTGAGGATGATATGAACGATTCATGGTCATGAGCTTATGATAACCCGACTCTTGGTAGCTTGGCATGTAAGGATATCAACAAAATTTATACCTAACGTCCTTACACTAAAGTAGCAAAGCTACTTTAGCATAGTGGCTCTAGGATCGAACACTGGGAAGGGTTTTTACTTTAACTGGTGAAGTTCGAAGGATGGAGTGAACTTTTCTTAATAAAAATTAGGTTAAGATGAAAACATAAAAAGATGAAGGTGTTGTAAACTAAACTAACATGAAAATAGGTTAAAAGATGGAAAAAGAAGTTTCTCAAAGCTTTGGATAGCCATGCTTAACTCACTGTGTAAAAATGGAGATTTTGGGACTTTTCACCTCGAGTTGGGGAAGCAACTAAGGTGATGCTTACTTCCCGAACCGGTATGAGTTTAACAACTAAGTTTTAGTCCTTGAAAACTTACAAAAAGGGTAGCTGAACCTCATAAATGCTCTTTTATTGATATAGGACATCTCCTCCACTTGCAATACAATGGCTCGTAGGAGATAACTAATGAACGTCAGTGGATCTAACAATAAGAATCCATTGAGACCAAAAGGTTATCAAGTATTGGCCATTCAAAGCAAGTCAGAGGGATTAAAAGCTTTACTTTGAATGAAAACATTTATGATGCTCGGCTACTTACATTTATGGCTTGGAAATCTCCATCCTGACACGGGAGCTTCACAAGGCATCCATTACTTCAAGAAACTAAAAGGTTTTAGCCTCTCATCCTTGGGGATTTCATCCTCCAAGGATGTTTGGCTACTAAGAAAATGAGAAAGAAAAGAGAAAAGAAGCGTATGAACAAAAGTGCTCTTATAACTTATAAAGTTACAGGTTACAAGATTTTTCGGTCTGAGGCTCTTCACCTCTATTTAAAGACAATAACAAGCTAAATTACAAGAGCTATTACAAAAGCAACCTTTTCATTCGTTGATTACAAGGTTACAAAGGGAATTTACATGAGAAAATATCAAGCTAAAAATATATGGGAAGTCGGTGGTGCGTGCGTGGAGAAACAGAGGAAATTTGGCATTTTCGCAAGGTGCCTAAATCCTCCTTGTGAAATTTCGCAATGGGTTCTTCATGGTGCGAAATGGCAAAATTTCGCACCATGAGGAAAATCCCCTTGCGAAATTTCGCAAGGAGAAATTCACCTTGCGAAATTTTCGCGAGGTTTGATGCAGTTGTCTTCCGAAGGCCATATCTTCCTCATTTCAGCTCCAAATTGTACACGGTTTGAAGTGTTGGATTCTTGACTTCCGGAGCTTTGAAATGGTATGTATTATGTAGAAAATGGACTTCGGGAAGTGCTCCAAAAGTGCAAAGGAAGACTGCAGCTGCTGTCCTCTGTTTTCCTCTTCTCCATTGTTCTTTCCTTGCATACTTTGAACGACTTTGGCAAAGGGCTATGGAGCTCCAAAGCTTGGTTCTTTATGAATTTGAGCTTCCAAAATCCTTGCTTTAACTTGTCCAAGTAGCTCCTCCATCATTTGGCATGCTTGAATTGATTCATAAGCTGATAAAAACATGTAAACTTGCCACAAAATGGTTAAAACCAATTACTAAGGACCTTAATGAATTAATTGGGTTAAATGAATATGATTACTACACAAAGGTGCTTAAAACCATTATAATTAGGTCTAAAAAATAGCACTTTTTGGTAGTATTCAGCTTATGAGTCTAAATGCTATAAATAGCTCAAGGTTGTGGATGACATGAATAACTGTAATTGATTAGCTCAGGCCACTATATGCTATGCATAGCTTAGGGTTGTCATTGACATGAACGATTTCAAGTTATGAGCTTAGGACTCTAGATGCTATAAAAAGCTCCTGGGTGTGGAGGACATGAACGACTTTGGGTCATGAGCCCAAGGCCTTAGATGGTGTGAACAACTTAGGGTTGTGGTTCACATGAAGAACTCTAGGTCATGAGCTTAGGGCTCCAGAAACTTTGAAAGCTCATGGTTTTAGTGAGGTTGAGAAGGAAACATTCCCTTCTCTTGCACTATGTTAAGGTTGGTGAGCCTTGAGATTGAGTATTGGAGATTATCTATCTTCTAAGATAGATCATTTTGTATTCCATCCATTATTTCATTCAATGTATTCTCTACACTGTCGATTCTTTGACTGAGTTGAGCACTGATGGATTTCTGGTCTCCAACAAAATCTCCTACGACCTTGCTTTGATTCACTATTGCTTGCTCAAGATTTGAAGCTTGTTGAGATGCTTGGGCTAGTTGCGTGTACTGAAGTGCTCTTGGTTTCCAAGAGAAATTTGGATGCTTCCTCCAATTTGAATTGTAGGTATTTCCATATGAAGCATTGTTATTGGGCTTGAATTGTCCAATAACATTTGCTTGATCTCCAAACATTTTTCTAACAGCTGGAATTGTAGGATACTCCTCTACCAAGTGCTCATAAGATTGAAAAATGGAACAAGGTATAACTTGCACTGGTGTTTCAGAAACGGCTTGCACTTCACGTATCTTTTTTCAGTTCTAGCTCCTTCAATCTTCTTGTCATAGCTGCAACTTTTGCTTTCATGTCAATATCTTCGTTCATGGTATACATCCCAATCTTAACATTAAGAGCATTTGGTTGAGACTTCATTTTTTCCCACTTCTCCCCTGTTCGGTTCATCCCATCCTCTTGAAACTTCAGCAACATAATTCAAGAAACCCATGGCTTCCTCCAGATTCTTACTCATGAAATCTCCTCCACACATAGTCTCTAGGAGTTGCCCTGTTGATTGGTGTTCAATTAACTGGTGTACTTTGATTTCGGTCCTCAGACGGGAGTAATCAACAAAATTTATAAACCAATTTCACCATATACTAGGGTAGCATTAGCTAGCATGGCATAGTGGCTCTAGGATCATCCACATGGATGGGTTTTCAAATTACAACTAATATTAGTTCAAAAATTGAATTGGTGTTTTTTTTCTTTTCAAGGTTAACTTTTAAAATAAGACATAAGTATATGTGAAAAGGTTGATTTTAAGTGAAACCAAAAATAAAGTAACTAAAATTACTTATAAAGAAAAGTGTTTCTTGGAATTTTAGATAACTAAGCTCAGGTTCCTTATACAAAAAGGGAGATTCTGGTCACTTGGGTCTTTTTCTTGCATTGGGGATTTAACATATAGTTATTTCCCGAACCGGTGTGGTACAAATGCTTCCCCTTAATGGGTTCAAACACTAAATCCCTATCACTAAATCATCTTACAATGGTTCATACCTCTCACCTAGTATTGGCCATTCAAGGTGATCCTTAACCTTGGATTACCCGTCAAAAGCTCGTAAGAGATAACTAATGAATGTCTCATGGGAGTCCAAAAGCTTACCAAGTGTTGGCTATTCTAGATAATCCTACCATTAAACCACCTCCCAGAGGCTCGCAAGGGATAAACTAGTGGATCTCAATGGATAGAGTCCACTTGCCTTACCAAGTGTTGGACCAGGTGATTTTTAGGGATTTTAAGTTAATTAAAAAGATAAAAACCATTAACAGGTCACACATTCTTATCATTAAAAACTGAAACAACAAAAATTCCACTTTTGTATTCGGAACCTTACCTAGCTTCCTTCACTCCAAGAAATAAAAAGCATAGCCACTCATCCTCTGGGAAAACATCCTCAGAGTTTGATTCACTAGAAATAAAAATAAAAGAGAAAACAAAAGGAGAAGGTAAGGCAGAGCAGAGCTTCGTGTATTACTTTCCAAAAAGACTATCTAAAATTTGTCTTTGAGAAAAACTCCCGAGATATATCTTTAAAGGAAAATTACAATAGATATTATATAGAGAGGCTATTCACCCCTCCTGCTAACTTCCCAACCAAGAAAACTTGTCATTGGTGGGTTACAAGGAGAAAATAGGGATTTACACACAAATATCCGAAGATAAATATCAAACGGAGTCATTGCGCAAATATCTCAGATTACAGGTGGATTTCACAAGTTCAAATGCAACTTGCAAAAATTTCACAAGTTGCGAAATTGTCCTGCAACTTACCAGCTCTATGTCCTACAGCGATTCCTTTCCTCTTCCTATTTTGCAAGTTGCGAAAATTTCGTAAGTTGGATTCCACAACTTGCAAAATTGCTGGATGGTTGATTTCTTCTATGATTTTCTTCATTGCATCCTCGTTTGGATTTGCAAAAGGGTTATGAAGCTTCAAAGCTTGGTTTCTTCATGAATTTGAGCTTCAACTTGCTTTGCCATGAACTATACAAAGATCTCTCTCATTCTTTGATTGCTTTGGTGATAAAAAAGTTATCAAAAACACCAAAACTTAACACAATTTGATTATAAATGATTACAAGGGTCCTTCACATGACAATTCAGTTAAAAGGTAATAACTACTACTCAAAAGTGTTTAAAAGAGTTAATTACAAGCTATAAAATAGCACTTTTTGAGTAGTAATCACTTCCCCCAACCGACATATTGCTAGTCCCTTAGCAATGGAGGAGAGAAAAATAAAATTAAACAATATTATAATTTACAACATCATGTTGATCACTCCAAAAAATTTCAAGTGGCATGATGATCATACTCTCATATGGAACATGAAAGATATAAAACTCAAACTTCAACAAGAGTTATCAAATAACTTGCCTAATTACAATTCATAAAGGGAATGTACTATGCAAATGTAAGCTTTAAAAGAATTTCACTCCCAAAGGGTTAATCCTTAGTCTTCCACAAAAATCTAAGTGTTACTTATTAGTTTTCGAATATAGTATGCTAAACTGATCTCTCCCCCCAACCTAGTTCTTTTTCAAATTTTAGCAAACTGACAACCTCCAATAGGCTAAGAACGCACCTCATTTATTTCACATTTTTTTTTTCTTATAGGAATACCAAGCTTAAAGGTATTCTTTTCTAAATTGTCCATGTTACGGGTGTCCATCGATGACTCCCAATCAATTAAGGATTAGGGCATCAAGCTTCAAGGATCTTCGACCACTAACTCCTTGGATTTTACCCCGAACTTTTGAGATTGGAATTCAATACCTAAGCACCTACAATATGTTAAACTCCACCTATTCACCCTTGTAACGAGCATGAGGTCGGTGACTCCCAACTAATGAAGGCTTAGAGCACCAGGTTTTAAAGATTTTCACCATATACCCCTCAGACCTTGCTCGAGTTTCAAGGCAAGTAAAACATCAAAGGCTCATGGGCTAAGGTGTCCCAACACTATTAAAATGAGGTCAAAGGTACCAAGTCTAAAATTTCCTAAGTCAAGGGGTGAAATAGTTTTTCATCTTATAATCGAAACCTAGTGTGCATAGTGTGTGGTAAGCTTAAAGTGGACAAAATAAAGTTGAATTCCATAGAAGTTTCAACAATTCATCAACTTTAATAAGCATAATACAAATTCTAAGTCAAGTAAAAAGACAAAAATTCAATTTCTCCCATTTCATTTTGAGAATTTTTCCTTGATAACCATGAAGAGTATTCACAATTTTTTTTTTTAATTTAAACAAAAAGTAACTAAATTACCATTTATAACCTAGCTGTAGACCCTCAATTTTGTCCCTCGACACTGGCATTTATCCTTTGGGTGTCACCTGCACCCATCGTTCTCATATGGCACCACTAGGGCCCCTTTTGGGCTTAGTCGGTGTCCGAGCCTTGTGTGGGCTTGTTTGTGGTCCATTGTGGTGCGTATGTGGTTCATTTTGGAGGGTCATTGTGACCATTTTCCTAGTCGTTCACATCACCCTATAGGAAGGAAGTGGGGTCATCCCGATGTTTTAGCTTAGTTGAAGTTTATAGGGGCATGTTGAGCTTCGAAGCACTCGGGCTTGTTTTGATCATGGCTCCCTTATTCAAACTCGGAATTGCACACCGTTTTTTTTTTCATGGATTCCTCACTCTTCCAGGAACATTCTATCAAATTTTCAAGATTTTTTGCAACCGGTTCAGCCGGTTCATCGAGTCAGCCGGTGTAGAACACTGATTTTTGGTAATTATTTTGATCATATCTCCCTTTTTCGAACTCGGAATTGCGTACCACTTTTTTTCATGGATTTCTCACTCTTCCAAGAACATTCTATCAAATTTTCAAGATTTTTTGCAACCGGTTCGACCAATTGGCATCCGGTTCAGCCGGTTCATCGAGTCAGCCGGTGTAAAACACTGATTTTGGTAATTTTGGGACCCAAATCCTACATGGCTCAGGCCCATAAGCTCCAGATCAGTTTTGGGGAATGTTGTGGGCCCATTTTAGGCCCTGGTTTGGGTTCCTTGCAGCCCACCATGAATCCATAAGGATTCTTGGTGGTGAAGCAAGCTGAAAACTGAAGGGAGTGAGCTGGCCTCGTAAGTGCAAGAGAAATAATGGGGGGTGTGGTTCCCATGCTGATGGAGGGGATTTCGGTGCTGAAGGGGAAGGAACCCAGGAGGCTCAAATGCTGAGAGGGGTATGAGTATAAAAGGTGAGAGGATAGGAGAGCAAAGGGCCTTTTGGCATTTTTGAGAGAGGGGATATTTTGTTGGTGATAAAAACAGAGGGTGAGAAGCATCTTCTGAGTTGAGAGCGTGGAGGAAAGCTACAGCATCTCGGTTTCTAGAAGTCATCATCAGTGTACATGGATCATATTTGGCGGAGACTCTGAGGTAAGTATGCTGAACTGTTTTTTTACCTACAGGTCATCTTCATCGTCTTCGTATGCTTTTTCTTCTTTCTCATCCTCTTTTATTTCCTTTGATGTGAAGATTATATTGCTTGGGTGTGGATAATAAAGGCCACACATGTTTGTTGTTGATTGGTTATGAATGGTTGAGGATGATTGTTTTCTTGATGTGTTAGAATCACGTTTAGGCTCAAGTTTAATTCATTCATCGTTTTCAATTCAGCACCATCGTTGGCTGACTCTGTCAGTCATGAGGAACACCTGACCTTGCTTTGTTTGGTTCTCACTCATCCAGGCTCGGAATTGAGAACCGTTTCTTTTGTTTGCTTCCTTATTCATTTAGGAACTTTCTGACCAAATCTGGAATTTTTTATCAACCGGCTGAACTGGTTGGGAACCGGTTCAATCGGTTCAACACCATAGTTGGCTGACTCTGTCAGTCATGAGGAGTACCTGATCGGGCTTTGTTTGGTTCTCACTCGTCTGGGCTCGAGATTGAGTGCCGTTGCTTTTGTTTGATTCCTTATTTATTTAGGAGTCTTCTAAAAAAATTTGGGAACTTTTTCTCAACAGGTTGTACCAGTTGAGAACTGGTTCAACCTATTCTGCAAGAGGACTTTGGACAGCCCTCAATTTTGGAATTTTTCAAGCCCGTATCCATTGGGGCTTAAATCCATTTGCTATGGGGCACTTGTGAGCCATCTTGAAGGTTTAAGTCAGTGTTTGATTTCAATTAGTGTGGGCCCATTTTGAGGTTATGGGCGGTGTGGTCTAGGCAAGTCTAGTTTGATTTGTATGACATTTTGGGGAGTCCATTACCTGATTTCAACCAGCTTTCTTCCTTTTTGGCACAAAATTTGATGCTTGATTTTGAATACATGTTGCGTGGCTGACTCACCCTCTACTGCAGCACATGGCTAGGGACCACACGTATGCATCGTTGGTTTTAGATTGTTGAATCATATGCATGCATGGTGCTTGATCCTGAATGATTGTTATGTGTTTATCTGTGTTTGGTTGACCTTTTATGCAGCATTGGGCTGGGGACCATAGGTACGCACCCATTGTTTTGGTTGGTTGAATTCATATGCATGCTAAATACCAATTAAGATTGTGTGATTCATGACATCTATTTAGCCTAGGGTTTCATCTCTGACCCATATGCTCCCACATACCCAATTCATTAGTAGAGACCGAGTTCCGGGCCTAGAGGGGTGCTACCTCGCATAAGGTACCTTCCCAATGGGTAACCTGATCCCCGGACCCAGAATCTAGTTTTCGCAGACCGCTTTTTCCGTACTAGGGTCATTAGGGGTTTTTGTTCTTACTTAATTTTCCCCATTTTAAAAATAAAAATAAAAAGTAAGTGGCTACTCCATACAACACCGTTCCTCACAGGGGGCGGGTTTTTCAAAACTGGAAAACTCGACTTTTTCGTTCTTTCTTTTCTTTTAAAAGCGAGTCGCGCCTGTCCGGTGGATCGGGTGAGGGTCCACACTAGCATTATAAACAATATTTTTTTCCTGAACCCTCCCAACCATGCTGAACATTGCCCTCAATGTTTGAAGTGCAATTGAAAATAAAAGGAGGAAGTGGTACCTCCTGGGTGGAATAAAGTCTGAATTGTATAGGAGAAACCACATGATTCAAAAATAAATAACAAAAAAAAAAAAAAGAGTAGAGGAAATAAAATAAAAATATGCCAAGTATACTAAAAAATGATGCATATGTATTACTTTAAGAAAGTACAATATGAAATATGCACAAGTAATACATCCAATCCCAGTATATGAAACATAAAAAACATGGGATTAAGAGTTCTACTATAATAAGTAAATACAAAAAGTAGATAGATGATCAGTTAGTGGTGGGAGGATCATGTGGAGACAATGGCTCTACTGTGGTCTCCTGAGTGCTTTAGATCGGAGTCTCAACCTCTGCTATAGTAGTCTCCTCATGAGGCATAGTCTGTTCTGTTGGAGTAGCCTCCTCAGATGGAGGTATAGGCTCTGATGGGCCAGGCATATCATGCTCAAGTAGTGGCAAAATACCTTAATGCTACTGTATCTGTCTAAGGATGGTAGTGTGTTGGGTTTGCATGGAAATAAGCTGATCTTGACATGCACGTGTGACTGCCATCTGCTGGAAGAGAGCACCTTGAGTGGTGCTCAATGTCTGCAATGTATGACATAGGCCTCTAAACTCTGAACTGGATATGGTGATAAAGAACTCAGATGGAGGAGGCGCTGATATAACTAGTACAACTAATGGAGCTTTAAGAGTGGTAGGAGGACCAGAAGATGTAGCCTCAGGTGTGGGCACTATAGGAGGTGCTATAGGGGCAAGTAGTATGATCTCTGTAGGTATCTCAGCCTATTGTGCCTGCTGTGCTTGTGGTGGCTGCTCATCCTATGGTGACTCTAGAGGTGTTGGCATATTTGGGGCTCCTAGAGGTGCAACATAGGCCGTGAAATGATTCCATTTGTCGAGAGTGAATAGCTCTTGGCAAATGTGGCAGCGCTCAAGCTGAGGCTTAGAAGGATAGCCCAAATGCTCTAATATCTAACAGAGCAGCCTGGGAAAAAGTAATGGAATGGCATCTATGTGGACCTCGCATTTCGGCTCAATGCGTTTCCCACTCGATGGCGAGCTCGATTTTTATTTGAAAAATTGATTTTTATTGATTATTTGAAAATGACTTGGAGTCGCCACTTATTTTTGTTTTATTTTTAAAGGGTAAACAAAATAAGAAAGAAAAACCTTAAGTGTGACTCCTTATTTTTGGAAAAGGTGGTCTGCGAAAAACCGGATCGGGTTCGGGGGTCAGGTTACTTATCGGGAAGGTACGGTAAAGACCGTAGCACCCCTCTAAGTCCCTAAAGTCGGGTCTCTACTAATAAAACGAAGCTATCATGGCAATCAATGAGAAAGTCAAAGAGTACTCGGAGCAATCATGCATATAGGAGAGTCTGAAAATGCATATAGACTAACCAGAGCGGGAATGAGTGTGTACCTGAGCAGCAAACCACTATGCGCTATCAAGAGAGAGGGTTAGTGCACAATAAATAGCATAAACATAGCTCACATGCCACTAAATTGAGTGCAAAATCATCAAAGGCATGCATGACACTTCACTCAAAATTCACTTTTATTTTGAAGAAATTTTATTTGATGTAGGGCCCCCACCAAAGCCCGTTTTATTTTGAGTGAATCAATTTCGCAAATTCCATCATTTGGAATTACAAAGATAAATTCACGCTTATTTTAAAACATTTTAAAAATCAAAGAAAATTTGAAAGTGGCTTACCGGAAAGAAAATGGTGGCCAAATTTTATTGAAAATGGGATTTTGGTACCTAAAACTCTAAGGATGAAAATTTTGGGGTTAAGATTATTTTAAAAAAAATTAGAATCTGAAAAATTATTTAAAGAAAGGGATTTAGAAAGTTATTTTCAAAACCAAAAGGAAGAAATAGGAGGTGACACGTGGCCCAAGGGTGGCCATGCAGAGAAGACCCATTTTTGGCCCACTTCGAAGGAGTGTTCTTTCTCTGATGGTATAATATTGGAAAGATCAATGCTCGCAAGAGAAGCAACACTGCCATGAAGTATATGCTAACTTTTCAAAGGAAATGGCTGGCCACTAAAAATTGTGGCTTCTCATTCTCTTCTTCAACTTGGATTGAGGCTTCAGCTTTAGTTTCCTGAACCCTTTTACCCCAGATACCATTGATTAGTTTCCAAGTTTCATCACTGATTATTTGAGTCTCCATAGGGCGGGGCGCACCAAAGGTAGTAAACCCCACATTTCCAGATGCAAACGTAACCCTTCCAGGAAGTGTAATACCATGGATTCCCCATCTTCTAGCATAAATTAGGGCACCATATTCATCAACCGGATTCACAGCAGGCTGAGGTATTCTAGGAGCCCTTGTATATATCTCCCAAATTTCATCAGCTTTCATTTCTCCCTTCTCAAGTAGAATATCTATGATTGTCTCCACAGCTGACTGATATTCCCTAAGCACAGATGAACATTTCTCCACAGCAAAGCGCACATATTCATCTCTAAGTGCTTCAAGCTTAGCTGCAAGATTTGGCACAAGATCACCTTGATTTCTGTAATAAGCTTTTCCAAATGCTGTCATTCCCGTCTGTAGAATCAAAAATTCTGCGAGCCTTGACGTTTCTGATGTAGCCTTTGCAGAGATCCAACACAAGTTGTCTACCCCAAACATCTCTTCCTCAATTACTCTGGGAGCACAGGCACGCACTATAGAGTTCAAATAATCTTCTTTCCTTGAGAAGACCCTTCCAGAAGTTTCTGCATAACGCATATTTGGCTGGCCATGTTTGGAATTTATATTTGTCTCAATGAAAGGGCGGTGGGAATCTGGAAAGTAGTATGCAAGAACAGCCGCAGCTGCCTCTCTATGTGCCAATCTCAATTTCAATTCCTCTGGGAGCTAGAGGAATGCCGGAGAGCTCAGACTTACCAAGCAAGTTGCTGAACATAAGAATCTCCAGATACTGTTGGACGCATAAAAGAAGTTGCAACCTGCGGGCTTGAAATATCCTGCATTATATTCTGTTCATGAGCAGGCCTGGAGATTCCATTCAGGGTTTGTGCTTGTGAACCAAGGGGAGTAAGAAGAGGCTCTTCTTTAACAGACAATTTAGCACTACTCATTAATTCTGGAATGCCTGTGTTTGCAATATTACTTCTAGCTTTCCAATGAGAGGATCCTCATGAATCTCCCTCAGAAGCTTTGTCTTTAGATGCTGAAGTGGCCCATGGTTTATTTTCATCATCCAAACTCTGACCCCAGCTATTACCAATAGATTTGTCAGCAACCATTAAATCTGTAAAATTCTTGTTTCCATTATCATTGCTACCCCACTCAGAGGACTTTGCAATGTCTGAGGCAGCTGCACCATTCCATTTTGTATCCTCCCATGGTTTGTTCTCATCATCCAAATTATGACCCCATTTACCATCCCGTGGCCCGCCTTCAGGACTGTCACAAGGTGGATCATCATGAGAAAACCTGCAACGATCACCATTAAAGCATTTTCCCATTGCAAAATACTTGCACAGGATGCCACCAACTCTGTGTGGTTCACGCTTACGCTCATGATCCCTATCATATCTATCATATCTATCACCAGAAGCATCATGATGGGAAAATTTGCATGAAGATCCCCTATGACACTTACCTTTCAGAAAGTCATTACAATGAACATTAGATCTGCTGTTGTTCCTCACAGGAACATCCTTTTCCCTATCATACTGATTCTCATACCCACCACGAGCAACCTCATCCCTCATTTCATTCTTGGTCAAGTTCTGCTTTCTAATAAGCTGCTTTACTGCTCTACAAGCATCAAAAGCAGGAGAAGCTTCAACTGTTATATCCCTTCCAGCCATCTCCAAGACTTACAGTGAAGGAGCAGATTAACAGAGACATTACCAGCGCAAACCTCTTACCCACTTCATGTGAAAACCCAACTGCTTCGTCATCAGCACGTTGTGATAGTTCTTCTTGAAGAGCATGTTCAATAATCTCTTCATTCTCGACATTGCCACATTCAGAGATTTTCAACTTTGCTTTCAAACTAAGTAGCGGTCCTTGTTTCCATCTTTCGGTATGGACCCACCAGTTGCATCAATGAATCGCTGCATATAATGCGAAGCAACATTCAGATTCTGATGCTCTGCATAATGAACTCCTAACTCGAGTTGTTCCCTACTGGTCTTATATGAATACCCTCTCATCTCTCTTTCTAACAGTGAGTATTAGACCCCTGCATGCATGAGAATCAAGGTGCGGGTATGGATGATTGGCTTAAGAGAGCCTGGTGAGTAAAGGTGTAAGTGATGGGTATATATTGGTTTAGTAGCTAGGTATGAATCAAACGGGTTAGATGGATGGTAGAATGGGTGAAGTGATGAACAAGGAGTGGGTTTAATGGGTCTAGAGAATGGGTGTGGAGAGTGGAATAGAGAGAGAAGTGGATTTGAGGACTTTAGGCATTGATGGTATCATCTTCCCTAGTTTGAGGGATTCTACTGCAAGGCTTGAGGATGTCACCATGTTGGATGACTGTAGCAATACCCAAGACGTGATCATGACTAAACTGACTGACATGAGAAGGCCATTAATCCCATCAATGTTGACTCGAGATATCCAACTCTCAGTTTCCTGAACTTGGTGCAGCTCAGTTACTTGGAACCATGCATGGCCATGCATGCATCCGGTAAGGAAATGGGAAGGGGGAATGGGCGAAGGAAGATATGAGAAAATGAGCCAGAGGGATGTTGGTAGAAATGGGTTTAATGGGTATGGGAAGGTACGTGGTGTGTGAGAGATCTATGAGTGGTGAGAAAAATAGGCTTGAATAATGAGTGGGATGAATGAAAAAAAGTGGTTTAATGAATGCACGGGTATTGATTAGTTGGATGAGTGGCAGAATATAGTGATAGAAGGGGATATAATGGGAATGATAGGTGTGAAAGAAAGGATGTGAACAACATGGGAGAAATGTAGGCATGGAATCAATGGATTGGATGAAGGAGGTTAATGAAAAGGGTAGTGGGTGCTCACTGTCCACTTCAGTGGCTGCAATCATGACCAAAATGGTGTACACTGCCATCACAATAACGAACGGCACCAAGGAGCAGCTGCTGGTCTTAATTCCTCATCAATCCTTCCAGATTCCTCATCCTTAGCAACCATCACAACAGGAACCACAACATCCTTGATCTTCTTCCCAAGGAATGTTTCAGCTGTCTCTTTCATCTTAATTAAAACCATTGCTCTGATCTCCTCGGGGCTGAACCTGGGTCTCCTCATCCTTGATCTTGACTTCAATGTAAGGCTTCCCATCCTTATTCAGAGAAAATACTGGTATTTGCAAGTGAGAGAAGGCAGCCACTGCTACAAGTAAAGCAACATCAAACAAAGAACCATCTGCATCCAAACAAGTATATGTCCAGGTAGGCCATCCAAACAGCTTTTCCAATGACCAAGGATAATTCTTTCAAATTAATCATGACAGAACTTGAAATAGTGTCAGATAATTGCTTTGAAACAACTGGAGCTTCCTCAACTAATCTGCCAGGCCTGACAAGTGGAGAACAAATTGGAGGCATGTAGACAACTGAATAACAAATGTGATGGACAGCATCTTTAGTTTCAATGGCAAATGGCTTTGCATGCTAGCATCTTTGACATACCACCAGGCGATATTTTGTTGTATACATTTTCATGCAACCATAAATATCCATGGCGGCAGTACATCTAAACTCTTAATATCCCAAACTTCCTTTCAAACAGGCGTTGCAGGAGGTAGATCTGGAGGATACTAGCTCCTGCTGATGCTACAGATTCAAGCATAGCCTTGGGGGCTGCTCTCTGGCTCATTCCTTCATTCACTATTGCCTGGGGGTCAGTCTGAGCCTCTAACCAATGTTGTTCACACTGGATGATATAAAGAGCTTCCTCCAACTTCGCAATCTGTTCCAGCGGCAGGTTGAAATGCTCATCTTGATCATGGTCACCTCATCTGGTGTTGACTTCTTGGCTATGATCATTTCTTTGAAAAGCTCGATTGCCTCAGCAGATTACCCACTTTGAGCATAACCAGCAATCGTAGAGTTTGCAGTCAAACCCAGATCTCCTTTCTCACAGCCATTACATTGAGCGAGGCCCGGAAGCAAAGTATCGGTCACAGCAAAGAAAGAATCCATCGAAAAGAACACAAAAGAAAATGAGTAAAGGTGATTTTCAGAGGTTTCACTTCATGAGTCATCTGTGAACCCTCTGATTAGGTGGGAAAAATAATTTCAAAGGCAACTATGGGCATTTTCATAATAGGAGCAAAACATACTAAGATTAGGAATGGTAAACATGTAAGCATGATTATGTTTCAACAATCAATAAGTGGCCTTCATTATCCACCTCAAGCAAATCAACAAATATTCAAACATCAACAAGGGACATAGAAGAGTGATAAATAACCAAAAACCATCAATAAGCCTACAGTGATCATACCTGAGGAAGTTTTCCTCTAGCAAAACCAACAGGACTCCAAGTTTTGCTCCAGGAAACCAGTCTGCTACCTCCAGAAAAGCAAAGATATCTCCTCCTATTCTCACCAGCAAGTTCCCCAGGTTTTCTCTCTGAAAATCTCTTCCTCAACCTAAATCCCGGGCTCAAACTCGCTGCTCTCTCTCTCTCTGGTTATCTCTTAAAACCTCTTTTTCTCACTCCAGTTCCTGAATCCACTAGAAAACCAGTCAGCCTTCCCAGAAAAATCTCACCTCCAAAGTCTCTCTCCAAACAGTAGCCAAAAGCCCCCCTTCCTCTTCCTCCTCTGCAACCCTTCAAAAAACGACTACCCCCCTTCGCTCTGAAAAAAGCACCTCCGGCAGCTGGCCTCTCTCACCCCCCAAAAAAACCAAACAAAAGCTCCCCTTCCAAAAGAACTCTGCAGCCCTTCTAAAAGCAACCACACCACCTACAGCAGACGCTCCTCCACAACCAGAAACGCACTCCTCTACAACGGCTTCTGCATATTCTCATGCCACCTGTCAACCTTCCATTGGCACTTCAAAAGCACCACATGATTCTGCACTGCCCTCTCAAAAGAAGACACGTGGTTGAGCAAGGCTCTTCCATGTGGCAAAATGTGCAGCTGCAAGAAAGGCCCCAAATGGGGGTCTACAATCTACTATCTGGAACTTCTTCCTATGGACCTTCTCTTCAAAGTAGAGAAGACAGGTCATAATCAAATGATGATAGCCAAAGTAGAAACCCTCTGATATCCGAAATAAAGCCTCCAATATAGCTTCTCTCATCTGCACCATATGTTGAAGTGGAAATATGTTGGAGCACAACACCACATCTAGAAGGAGCATCCTAGGTGGAAGCTCCTTCCTAAGAAGAAATGAGCGTGTAGAGATCCTCCTAGACAATACACGGACCATGTCCCTCTGAGAAAAATGGGACTACTCTCTAAAATCTGATGGACTCACAGGCTCATATGGAATATGCAGGGCCTCTATAATGTGTCTAGCTCCAAGGATACCATGGCATCCATCAATAGTGAAGTGGATGATAGTAGGATCCCGGACGCGACGAGTAATCATAGACTGATAGAAGTCTAGTGCTACTCTAGGATAGAAGAAGTCCCTAGGAGTCATCAGGTTCTCCAAATGGTATCTGATTCGTTCCCAATTAGTGTCTCAGCTGATTCATGTCCAGCTGGTGCTCTTTGATTGAGCAAGTAATCAACAAAATTTATAACCTATATCACCATGCATTAGGATAGCTTTAGCTAATATAGCATAGTGGCTCTAGGATCGTTCTCTGGGAAGGGTTTTCAACTCACAACTGATACCAATTCAAAGTTAAATTGGTGCTTTTTCATTTCAAGGTTAGCTTAAGAAATAAAACACAAACTTTGGTTAAATGAGGTTTTGTTTCAAGCTAACTAAAAAGAAAGTAATGGAAATTACTTATGAAGAAAAACATTCCTTGGAGGTTTGGGTTCACAGGGGAGGTTCCTTATGCAAAAACAGAGCTCCGATCATTTGGTTCATTTCCTCACATTAGAGAATTAACATATAGTCGATTCTCTAACCGGTGTTGTACAGATATATCCTTTAAATGGATTTCAGCTCTAATTCCCTCTCACTGATGCAACTTGCAATGGCTCGTGCCTCTCACCTAGCATTTGCCATTCAAGGTGATCTTTAACTTTGGACTTCCCTTCTCAAGCTCGCAAGAGATAACTAATGGATGTCTCCTTGGAGTTCAAAAGCTTACCAAGTGTTGGCAATTCTAGAAAATCCTACCTTCCAGTCACTTCCCAAAAGCTCGCAAGAGGTAAACTAGTGTATCTCCATGGACGGAGATCACTTGCCTTACCAAGTGTTGGCTCAAGTAAATTGAAGGTGTTTTAAGTTAACTAAAAATAGAGAAATCATTAAAGGATCGCACTTTCTCTTCATTAATGGCTGAAACCACAAAGCTATAAATTCTTGCACTTGGAACCTTTCCCGGCAACCTTAACTCCAAGGAACTAAAATTCTATCCACTCATTCTCTGAGGAAACTTCCTCAGAGCTTGTTTGGCTAGTAAGAAAAAGAATGAGAAAACAAAAATATATAGGAAAAACAGAGCAAGTACTCTGTAAAATATATTTCTTGCAAAATTGTACAAAGGATGAGTCTGAGAACAAGCTCCCGACTCCTTTCTTAAAGAAAATTACAAACTATATATATGAGGTTATTCACCCTTTGTTCTTACTTAAAGACTAAGGAATCCTATGATAGGTGGGTTACAAGGAGAGTTTGGGGATTTAGACATCAAATATCTAAAGCAAAATATCTCAAAAAGTCGGTCGAGAAGCTTCAGGAGAAATTCCGTTGCACTGTGCAAAATGGAGACTTGGTCGTCAGTATTATCTGATTGTGGACGGAAATGGATCCGGCAAATCGCGAGTGTCTGACGAGCCAAGCTGTCCGGGGAATCTGAATTGTCGGCTGCGGATGCTCTCCGGGTAAGCACTATCAGAGGATCCGGACATGTCTGACTAGACAGAATTCTCCCCCGGGTGGAATGAGCTATGTCGCACGTCGAAAGGGGGACCGTCTGCGTGTGCAAAGTGTATGGACCCCTCCCCCTGATGACACGGAGTGCGCATCACTATCTCGAGCAACTCCATCCAGATTCCCCAAGAGGACACGTGGCGCGTTCCCTTATCCGGACTCCCTCAGGGAGAAGCACACGGCACTCGTGAACATCACACCCTGAACGATAACATATCCTATCCGAATATGTTGTTCGGATCATTGACTAAAGTGAGCAAGCCTTGCTACGTTATTCCGACAGCCTGCCATAGCCCACGTTCCGCCGCCCTCCAATGGTGTGTCCGGACGCCCTGTCCGGACATCTTTTGTAAGGAAGACTGAACCAGAACTCAATCTGGGTTGAAAGCATGCGTCCACTTGGCAGCTACGTGGATCACTGGGACTCTCCTCAATCTCGGATTGCTTTGGTGATCAAAATGCTATCAAAACA
This sequence comes from Vitis riparia x Vitis rupestris, assembly GCA_946000675.1. Lineage (NCBI taxonomy): Eukaryota > Viridiplantae > Streptophyta > Magnoliopsida > Vitales > Vitaceae > Vitis > Vitis riparia x Vitis rupestris. The sequence goes on from OX253986.1 coordinate 12,912,371, forward strand.
CCAAAACTTAACACAATTTGATTAGAATTGATTGCAAGGGTCCTTAATATGTTAATTTGGTTAAAAGGTGATAACTACTACTCAAAAGTGTTTAAAAGAGTTAATTACTAGCTATCAAATAACACTTTTTGAGTAGTAATCACTCCCCCCAATCGACATATTGCTAGTCCCTTAGCAATGAAGGAGAGAAAAATAAAAGTAAACAGTACTATAATTTACAACATCATGATGATCAAAAAACAATTTTCAAGTGGCATGATGATCTAACTCTCACATGGAACATTAAAGAAATAAAACTCAAACTTCAACAAGAGTTATCAAATAACTTGTCTAATTACAATTCTTAAAGAGAAGGCATTATGCAAATTTAACATTTAAAAGGTTTCCACTCCCAAAGGGTCAAACCTTACTCTTCCACAAAAATCTAAGTGTTATTTATTAGTTTCCGAATATAGTATGTTGAACTAATCTCTCCTCCAAACCTAGTTCTTTTTCAAAGCTTAGCAAACTAATCAACCTCGAATAGGCTAAAAACGCACCTCTTTTCTTTCACACTTTTTTTTTTTTTAATTTATTGTAGGAGTATAAGGCTAAAGGTATTCTTTTCTAACTTGTCCATGTAATAGGGGTCCATCGATGACTCCCAACCAATTAAGGTTTAAGGCATCAAGCTTTAAGGATCTTTCAACCACTAACTCCTCGGATTTTACCCCGGACTTTTGAGAATATATTTTAATACCCAAGCACCTACAGCATGTTAAACTCCACCTATCCACCCTTGTAACGAGCATTGAGGTCGGTGACTCCCAACCAATGAAGGCTTAGGGCACCAGGTTTTAAAGATTTTCACCATATACCCCTCAGACCTTGCTCGGGTTTCAAGGCAAGCAAACATTTTTTTCTTTCTTTCTTTATTCTTTTTTTCAAAGGCTCATTGGCCTTTTATAAGGTGTCCCAACACTACTAAATGAGGTCAAAGGTACCAAGTCTAAAATTTTCCTAAGTCAAGAGGGAAATAGTTTTTCATCTTATAATCGGAACCTATTGTGCACAGTGTGTGAATAGCTTAAAGTGGAAGAACTAAGGTTGAATTCAATAGAAGATTCAATAATTCATCAACTTTAGTAAGCATAATACAAACTCTAAGTCAAGTGAAAAGACAAAAATTCAATTTCTCCCTTTTCATTTTGAAAATATTTCCTTAATAATCACAGAAAGTAGAAAAAATTTTAGAATTAAGCAAAAAGCAACTAAATTACCAAATAACATAGCATTAATAACAAAAAATTCCTTCCTCAACTCTCCCCCCAACCAAACTGAACATTGTCCTCAATGTGATAAAAACGATTGAAAAATAGGGAGGAAGTGGTACCTCCTGAGTGACGTAGAGTGATGATGTGGAAATGATGGCTCAGCTGCCTCTCTTGTAGGAGGCTCCTGATGAGGCATAGGCTGATCAACAAAAGGAGGGGCCTGTAATGGCTTTGATGAGCTGGGAATGGCATGAGCTTGGAGCAGCTTCTTTCGATTTTCTTGCAATTCCTCCTGATTTAAGACCAAAATTAAGTTAGTTACAATTAACATAATTTAAGACCAAAATTACAATCAAATAATTTACAAAACTTAAAAATTAACATATTCAAAAAAATTATGGACTTTGGTGAAACCAAGTCCATCTAACCCTTCTCTAATCAGGCATTTTGTGGCTCAAGGAGGTTGATTTCCTCCTTTTCTGGCTTGAACGGCCCAATGAATGGCTTGAGGCGATGACCATTGACTCTAAAGGTGTCTATGCCATTGGAATTTAGTAATTCCACCACTCCATTGAGATGTACTTGGTGAATAATGAAAGGACCTATCCACCTTGACTTGAGCTTCCCTGGAAAGATATGGAGCCTTAAGTCATAGAGTAGGACTCTTTGTCCTTTCCGCAATTCTTTGCTGGAGATTAGTTGATCATGCCACTTTTTCATCCTCTATTTTGCAACTTTGGAATTGATGTAAGCATCATTTCTTAATTCCTCCATCTCATTAAGGTCTAAGCACCTCTTTGCCTCAACTCTGATCAAGTCCATGTTCAACCTCTTGATTGCCCACCAAGCCTTATATTCAACTTCCACAGGGAGGTGGCATGCTTTGCCATAGACGAGACGATAGGGGGACATGCCAAGAATAGTCTTATAAGCTGTTCTATATGCCCATAATGAATCATATAGCTTAATAGACCAATCTTTTCTGCTTGTAATCACCACTTTCATTAGTATGTTTTTTATTTCCCTGTTTGCTAGCTCCACTTGCCCGGAAGTTTGAGGATGATAAGGTGTAGCTACCTTATGCTTCACTCCATACTTGGCTAATAGGGTTTCAAAAGGTTTGTTGCAAAAATGAGTACATCCATCATTGATTATGGCCTTGGGCAGCCCAAATCTTGAGAAGATGTTCTCCTTAAGAAATTTGAGAACCACCCTGTGATCATTATGTTTATAGGGGATTGCCTCCACCCATTTGGAAGCATAGTCCACCCCCACCAATATATAAGAGTTACTAAAAGACATTGGGAAAGGTCCCATGAAGTCAATACCCCAAACATAAAAAAGATCAATTATAAGGATGGGGTTCATGGGCATTTGGTTTCTTTTTGTAAGCTTCCCAAGTCCTTGGCATCTATCACAACTCCTACACATGATGTGGGAATCTTTGAAAAGTGATGGCCAAGTAAACCCTGATTGCAAGACCTTCATGGCTGTTTTCTGAGAGGCAAAGTGGCCTCCACAGGCATTCTCATGGCAATGGCTGAGGATCCCTTGTTGCTCTTCTTCAGGAACACACTTCCTTATGATCTGATCTGCACAATACTTGAAAAGGAAGGGCTCTTCCCAATAATAAGCATGAATCTTTGCAAAGAAGTGCTTCCTGTCTTGCGCTTTCCACTCTCTTGGAACTTCTCCAATAACCAAATAGTTAGCAATATGAGCATACCAAGGAGCTTTCTCTAGCAACATAAGTGATTTCTCAGGAAAGTCATCATTAATAGGTAATACATGGGAATTATGAGCTATAGCCAACCTTGAAAGGTGGTCAGCTACCACATTCTCCACCCCTTTCTTGTCTCTGATTTGGAGATCAAACTCTTGTAACAAAAGAATCCATCTAATCAACCTTGCTTTTGCATCTTGCTTCGTCAATAAATACTTCAAGGCTGAATGGTCAGTGAAAACAATGATGAAAGACCCTACCAATAAGCACGAAACTTGTCTAAAGCAAACACCACAACTAACAATTCTTTCTCTGTAGTTGTGTAGTTTCTTTGAGCCTTGTTCAGTGTTTTGCTTACATAGTAGATCACATAGGGCTTCCCATCTTCTCTTTGGCCAAGTACAGCTCCTATAGCAAAGTCACTGGCATCACACATTACTTCAAAGGGTAATTGCCAGTTAGGAGCCCTTACTATTGGAGCGGTTGTCAAAAATTGCTTCAATTGATCAAAACTCTTTTGACATCTCTCATCCCAGACAAACTTAGCATCCTTAGCTAAAAGTTCACAAAGAGGCCTTGAAAGCTTAGAGAAGTCTTGTATAAATCTCCTGTAGAACCCTGCATGGCCAAGAAATTGCCTTACTCCTTTTACAGTGGTTGGGGATGGCAATTTGGCAATAAGTTCCACCTTTGCTTTATCAACTTCAATGCCTTTCTCGGAGTTGATATGGCCAAGGACAATTCCTTGACGTACCATAAAATGGCATTTCTCCCAGTTGAGCACCAAGTCTTTTTCAATGCATCTTTTAAGAACCGCTTCCAAATTTACTAAGCATTCTTCAAATGTACCTCCATATATGGTGATATCATCCATGAAGACCTCCATAATTCACTCCACCATATCACTGAAGATACTAAGCATACATCTTTGGAATGTTGTAGGTGCATTGCATAAACCAAAAGGCATTCTTCTGTAGGCGTATGTTCCAAACGGACATGTGAAAGTGGTCTTCTCCTGATCTTCAACATCAATTTCAGTTTGGAAATACCCTGAGTACCCGTCCAAGAAACAATACAAAGGATGGTCAGAGACTCTCTCCAGCACCTGATCAATAAACGGGAATGGAAAATGATCTTTCCTTGTCACATCATTCAATTTCCTATAGTTAATACACACTCTCCAACCTGAAATGAGGCGTGTTGCAATTTCTTCTCCTTTTTCATTCTGAACCACAGTAATCCCTGACTTCTTTGGTACCACTTGAGTAGGACTCACCCAAGGGCTATCAGATATGGGATAAACAATACCCGCTTGGAGTAGCTTCAGTACCTCAGTTCGCACCACTTCTTGTAAATGAGGATTCAATCTTCTTTGAGGTTGATGAATTGGTTTAGCTTCTTCCTTAATATATATGTGATGTGTACAAACCAAAGGACTGATTCCTTTCAAGTCAAATATTTTCCATCTTATTGCTTTCTTGCACCTCTTAAGAACTTCAAGTAGAGAAATCTCCTGATGACCGGTAAGAGATGAAGATATAACAACAGGACATTGGTTATTTTCTTCCAGGTATGTATATTTTAACTCCATGGGCAGAGGTTTCAAATTGAACTTCGGGAATTCTTCTGTTACATCATCTTGTCCCTCCTCTTTATTGAATAAAGGTAGGATCTCTTCTTTCCTCCTCCAACCTTGTAGAGTAGCAAGGACATCAGCGGGTTCAGACAACCCTTCTTCAAGATCCTCAAGACTTTCATTCAACTCGTCTTGCATATTATGATCTCAATGCTCCTCCACTAGAGTGTCAATAATGCATACCTCTTCTGGACCTTCTTCTTCTTCCGGAGTAATTAGCTTCTTTGACATATAAAAGATATTAAGCTCAAGTGTCATGTTGCCAAAAGTGAGTTGCATAAGTCCATTCCTACAATTTATGATTGCATTTGAAGTAGCAAGAAATGGCCTTCCAAGGATGATAGGAACATAATTAGCTTCCTTAACTAAAGGATCAGTATCAAGAACAACAAAATCTACTGGATAGTAGAAATTATCAACTTGAACTAAAACATCCTCAATTATCCCCCTTGGAATTTTCACTGACCTATCAGCTAAAGATAGAGTGATTGATGTTGGCTTTAATTCACCAAGTCCCAATTGCTTATAAATAGAGTATGATAGCAAATTCACACTTGCTCCCAAATCTAACAAAGCTTTTTCCACTACCTTTCCTCCAATCATGACTGAAATGGTAGGACATCCCGGATCTTTGTACTTCAAAGGAGATTTGCATTGTATGATGGCACTCACTTGCTCAGTCAAGAAGGCTTTCTTATTCACATTCAACCCTCTTTTGATAGTACACAGGTCCTTTAGGAACTTTGCATATGATGGAACTTGCTTAATCATGTCCAGTAATGGAATGTTGACCTTCACTTGCCTCAATACTTCAAGGATTTCTGATGCATTTTTTATCCCCTTTTTCCCATGCAAAGCTTGAGGAAAAGGTGGAGATGTACGTTTCTTCATTAATTCTTCCTTAATAAGTTCTTTCTCCGGATTTGCATTCACTGTTGAATCACGATCCTCCTTCTCTTCACTGATATCTTTCTTCTTTCCTTTCATTTCATCCATCTTCTTTGTCTCTTCTTCTTCCTTCTCTTCAACATATGGCTTGGGTGTTGGTGACTCAACCTTTTTACCACTCCTTAGAGTGATCAAGGCTTTAACATCTCTCACTTGTGAAGATTCTCCCTCATGAGTTTCCACTTTGTGGATACCCTTGGGGTTTTGGTGAGGTTGAGAAGGAAATCTACCCTTCTCTTGCACTGTGTTCAAATTAGTGAGCCTTGAGATTGAGTATTGGAGATTATCTATCTTCTGAGATAAGTCATTTTTCATTCCACCCATCCTTTTATTCAAAGTATTCTCTACACTATCAATTCTTTGACTGAGTTGAGAGTTGATGGATTTTTTGTCTCCAACAAAATCTCCCACAACCTTGCTGAGATTCACTATTGCTTGTTCAAGACTTGAAGCTTGTTGAGATGGTTGAGATGGTTGAGCCGGCTGTTGGTACTGAGGTGCTCTTGGCTTCCATGAAAAATTTGGATGATTCCTCCAACTTGAGTTGTAAGTATTGCCATACGAAGCATTGCTATTGGGCTTGAATTGTCCAATGACATTTGCTTGTTCTCCAAACATTTCTTTAGCTACTAGAATTGTAGGGCACTCCTCCACCAAGTGTTCATAAGATTGACAAATAGAACATGTCTTTACTTGCACTGGTGTTTCAGCAACAGCTTGCACTTCATGCATTTTTTTCAGTTCTAGCTCCTCCACTCTTCTTGTCATAGTTGCAAATTTTGCTTTCATATCAACATCTTCATTCAAGGTGTAGATCCCAGCCTTAGCATGAAGAGCATTTGGTTGAGACTTCATCTTTCCCACTTCTCCTCTATGCGATTCATCCCACCCCCTTGAGACTTCAGCTATATAACTCAAGAAATCCATAGCTTCTTCAGGATTCTTATTCATGAAATCCCCTCCACACATTATTTCGAGGAGTTGCTTCATTAAGGAAGACATCCCATCATAGAAATAACTCACCAACAGCCATGTATCAAAGCCATGGCGAGGACAAGCATTAATGGCTTCCATATATCTTTCCCAACACTCATAGAATTTCTCATTCTCTTAAGCTGAGAAGTTTGAAATTTGCCTTTTCAAGCCATTTGTTTTGTGAGTAGGAAAGAACTTCTTGAGGAATTCAGCTTGTAAATCAGTCCAAGTACGGATACTCCTTAGCCTTAAAGAATTAAGCCAAATCTTGGCCTTATCCTTTAAAGTAAAAGGAAATAGTTTAAGCCTCATCAGGTCGATAGAAGCTCCTCCCTCTCGGAATGTATTGCAAACGTCTTCAAATTCCTTGATATGGGCATAAGGATTCTCACTTTCCATTCCATGGAAAGTTGGCAGAAGTGGCATAATATGGGGTCTGATCACTAGCTGCTCTATAGGAGGCACTATACATGATGGTGCACTCATACGAGGTGGATGCATGTGGTCCCTCATTGATCTGAATTCATTGGGATTGTCCTGATGACCATGGTGACTATGTTGATCCTCAGGTGTATTTTCCATGATGTTCAAGCTTAATTCCAACTCCTTGTTATGAGGTGTTTCAAGTTTAACAAGTCTTCCTCCACTATCTCGTATCCACTTTGGCATACACAACTAGTATCAACTGTAACAAAAAAGAACAAAAACAGAGGAAAACAAAAAAAAAACAAAACTACCAAAAAGAGTTCCCTTAACTAAAACTAAATTAAAAGTTATGCTAGAATATAAACGAGTAAAAGAAACAACTAAAAGAGTTAGTATAATGACAGAAAACTCACCAAACTTGTGTTGAAAACCACAAGTATAATGAAATAATATCACTATGAAGTTGGCACCTTCCCCGGCAACGGCGCCATTTGATTCGTTCCCAATTGGTGTCTCAGGTGATTCATGTCCAGCTGGTACTCTTTGATTGAGGGAGTAATCAACAAAATTTATAACCTATATCACCATGCATTAGGATAGCTTTAGCTAATATAGCGTAGTGGCTCTAGGATCGTTCTCTGGGAAGGGTTTTCAACTCACAACTGATACCAATTCAAAGTTAAATTGGTGCCTTTTCATTTCAAGGTTAGCTTAAGAAATAAAACACAAACTTTGGTTAAACGAGGTTTTGTTTCAAGCTAACTAAAAAAAAAGTAATGGAAATTACTTATGAAGAAAAACATTCCTTGGAGGTTTAGGTTCACATGGGAGGTTCCTTATGCAAAAACAGAGCTCCGGTCATTTGGTTCATTGTCTCATATTAGAGAATTAACATATAGTCAATTCTCTAACCAGTGTTGTACAGATGTATCCTTTAAATGGATTTCAACTCTAATTCCCTCTCACTGATGCAACTTGCAATGGCTCGTGCCTCTCACCTAGCATTTGCCATTCAAGGTGATCTTTAACTTTGGAATTCCCTTCTCAAGCTCGTAAGAGATAACTAATGGATGTCTCCTTGGAGTCCAAAAGCTTACCAAGTGTTGGCAATTCTAGAAAATCCTACCTTCAAGTCACTTCCCAAAAGCTCGCAAAAGGTAAACTAGTGTATCTTCATGAACGGAAATCACTTGCCTTACCAAGTGTTGGCTCAAGTGAATTGAAGGTGTTTTAAGTTAACTAAAAACAGAGAAATCATTAAAGGATCGCACTTTCTCTTCATTAATGGCTGAAACCACAAAGCTATAAATTCTTGCACTCGGAACCTTTCTCGGCAACCTTAGCTCCAAGGAACTAAAAGTGTAGCCACTCATTCTCTGAGGAAACTTCCTCAGAGCTTGTTTGGCTAGTAAGAAAAAGTATGAGAAAACAAAAATATATAGGAAAAATAGAGCAAGTGCTCTGTAAAATATATTTCTTGCAAAATTGTACAAAGGATGCGTTTGAGAACAAGCTCCCGACTCCTTTCTTAAAGAAAATTACAAACTATATATATGAGGTTATTCACCCTTTGTTCTTACTTAAAGACTAAGGAATCCTATGATAGGTGGGTTACAAGGAGAGTTTGGGGATTTAGACATCAAATATCTAAAGCAAAATATCTCAAAAAGTCGGTCAGGAAGCTTCAGGAGAAATTCCGTTGCACTGTGCAAAATGGAGACTTGGTCGTCAGTATTATCTGATTATGGGCGGAAATGGATCCAGCGAATCGCGAGTGTCTGATGAGCCAAGCTGTCGGGGGAATCTGAATTGTCGGCTGCGGATGCTCTCCGGGTAAGCGCTATCAGAGGATCCGGATATGTCTGACCGGACAGAATTCTCCCCTGGGTGGAATGAGCTATGTCGCGTGTCGTAAGGGGGACCGTCTGTGTATGCAAGGTGTAGGGGACCCCTCCCCCTGATGACATGGAGTGCGCATCGCTATCCCGAGCAACTCCATCCGGATTCCCCAAGAGGACACATGGCGCGCTCCCCTATCTGGACTCCCTTAGGGAGAAGCACACGGCACTCGTGAACATCACACCTTGGATGATACCATATCCTATCCGGATATGTTGTCCGGATCATTGACTAAAGTGAGCAAGCCTTGCTACGTCATTCCGACAGCCTGCCATAGCCCACGTTTCCCCGCCCTCCGATGGTGTGTCCGGACGCCCTGTCCGGACATCTTTTGCAGGGAAGACTGAACCAGAACTCAATCTGGGTTGAAAGCGTGCGTCCACTTGGCAGCTACGTGGATCATTGGGACTCTCCTTAATCTCGGATTGCTTTGGTGATAAAAAAGCTATCAAAACACCAAAACTTAACACAATTTGATTAGAATTGATTGCAAGGGTCCTTAATATGTTAATTGGGTTAAAAGGTGATAACTACTACTCAAAAGTGTTTAAAAGAGTTAATTACAAGCTATCAAATAGCACTTTCTGAGTAGTAATCAGTATCTCTACTGTAGGCGGAATGAATCTCTAAGCTCCAGCTGCTATCTAAACGTCTCCATATCAAATCATAGCTCGGAGTGGAATGGCCTGGCTTGGCAATCCAAATTTTACTCAATAGGTGGTTGTGTAACCATAGGTCACCTAATAATTACTTCTGGAGTCATCCTAGAAGGAATCTGAGACTCTATAACGGGTGGCTGAGTATGTGGAGGTGTAGATTACTCTCCTGGGCCTGAAACTTTGGCTTTCTTTGCAAGAGGGTGACGAACTAATTTCTTGGGGCGTGAAGTGCTTGCCCCAAATGTAATGGGTGATCTCCTCATCTCATACTTGCACTGAGGAGGGTTAGATGGCACTCCACCCTCATAAGATGGAATGACAGAGGCCTGTGGAGCCTCAGATGTGGAATCCTATGCAAGTGAAGCTCTTGGCCTTAGATTGCGAGTTGATGGAGACACAGCGTGGGTTCCTCTTGTCTTGGCCATGGCTGAAATGGAGAGGAATTGCTTAGCTTCATTCATAGGGTGCATGTTGGGTGCGCGGAGTGCTTCCTCTTTAGACAACTTGGTTCGCAATTTGGTTCACAAGTTGCCCCATTTCACAACTTGATTCGCAAGCTGCGAAAATGGATTTTGAACTTGCAAAATGGCACACGTGTGCCTGGAGGTGCTTTCGCAAGTTGAATAGTGGACTTGCAAATTTGAGCTTTGAGGATTTCGCAAGTTGAAATATTGCCCTGTTTTTCAGGCTTTTTCTCATTCTTTGGTTCTTTAAGGTTTTTCTCTAATTCCTTTGAAGTTCCTCCTAATTTTAATCATCCAAAAAGTCTAGGCAAGATCAAAATAAAATAAATTAAAACTAGAATTAAAAATTAAAACAAATAATAAAGCTTTTAAATCAACAAAATTGAAACAAAACATGAACTTTGGTTAGTCTTTAGAAAGACTAAGTCCATCTACCCCTTTTTTATTAAGATTATTGTGGCTCAAGGAAATTGACTTAATCCCCTTGTCTTGATTGAAAGGCTCCATGAATGGCTTGAGACGGTGACCATTGACTTTGAAAGTGTCCGTGCTGTTGGAATTTAGTAGTTCCACTACTCCATTAGAATGCACTTGGTGAATAATGAAAGGGCCTATCCACCTTGATTTTAGCTTCCCTGGAAAGATGTGGAGCCTAGAGTCATAGAGTAAGACTCTTTGTCCTTTTTGAAATTCTTTATTGGAGATTAACTGATCATGCCACCTTTTCATCCTCTGTTTTGCAATTTTGGAATTGATGTAGGCATCATTTCTCAATTCCTCCATCTCATTAAGGTCTAAGCACCTCTTCATCCCGGCTCTATTCAAATCCATGTTGACCTTCATAATTGCCCACCAAGCCTTGTATTCAACTTCCACAGGGAGATGGCATGCTTTTTCATAGACTAGGCGATAAGGAGATATGCCAAGAATAGTCTTGTAAGTTGTTTTGTATGCCCATAGTGAATCATGGAGCTTAACAGACCAATCTCTTTTGCTCGTGTTCACCACCTTCATCAATATATTCTTGATTTCCCTGTTTGCTAACTCAACTTGCCCAGAAGTCTGAGGGTGGTAAGGTGTAGCTACCTTGTGCTTCACCCCGTACTTGGCTAAGAGAGTTTCAAAAGGCTTGTTGCAAAAATGAGTACCTCTATTACTGATTATGGCCTTGGGCACCCCAAATATTGAGAAGATGTTCTCTTTGAGAAGCTTGAGAATAACTCTGTGGTCATTGTGTTTACATAGGATTGCCTCAACCCATTTAGAAACATAGTCTACGCCCGCCAAAATGTAAGAATTACCAAAAGATATAAGGAAAGGTCCCATGAAGTCAATGCCCCAAACATCGAAAATATCAACTATTAAAATGGGGTTTATAGGCATTTGGTTCCTATGTGTTAACTTCCCAAGTCTTTGGCATCTATCACAACTCCTGCACATGGTGTGAGCATCTTTGAAAAGTGATGGCCAACTGAAACCTGATTGCAACACCTTCATGTCTGTTTTCTAAGAGGCAAAGTGGCCTCCACATGCGCTTTCGTGGCAATGACTGAGGATCCCTTGTTGCTCTTTGTGGACCCGCATTTTTCACGTGCGTCCCCACTCGATCGGCGAGACTCGCTTTTTATTTGTGAAAAATTAATTTTAGAAAAGTTGGAGTCGCCACTTATTTTATTTTTATTTTAAAGGGAAAATAAAACAAGAAAGAAAACCCTAAAATGTGACTCCATAATTTTTGGAAAAAGGCATGTCTTTGAAAAACCCGAGTCTAAGCCCGGGGATCAGGTTACTTATTGGGAAGGTACCTCTAGGAGGTAGCACCCCTCTAAGCCCTAAAAAGGTCTCTACTGACAAAATTAAGGGAAGTGTGGTAATTAATCAGTTAATTATAGATACCTAAGTAGGCTAGGTGATCTTAGAGAGTGGCATGCCAAACACAATCAAATTGCAATAAGGGAGAGTTAGGGTGCGTACCTGAACCGCTCTTCAAGCGCTATCATAAAGCATAAAAGTTAGTGTAGAAATGTAGCACACAACATTTGTTTTATTTAAGCAAATCAGGCATATATCAAGACATCCAAGAATCACGTCAAATGTGGATATGGTCATCAATGGCATACAAGTCCATAGAGTTCTAAAAAAAAATAGATGAGAAGAGAGCATACCTGAATAGCAAGCTAGTACCTCTCTATGGGAAATAAGAGCATCTCAACAATAAATGCGAAACAAACTCATGTATATCATCAAGAAGAATCAAATATCAACATATCAAGCAAACAATATTGAAGAAGGTATCATGAATGTCGGGCCCCCACCAAAGCCCTAATTAATTTCGCATGAGTTGGTTCTATGAATTCCATTGTTTGGAATCATAAAATTTATTCATGCTTAGAGAAAATCGAGAAAATCAGTTGAAAATCAAATAAAATAGTGAAAATGCGTGCCGGAAGGAAAATGGCAGCAAAAGGGTGTTGAAATCTGGATTTTGTTGTCTAGAGAAGGTCTAAAGATGAATTTTTCAAAGTTGAGAATGTTTAGTTGAACAATGGTTTTGAAATTCAGTTTAAAACAGTAAATTCCCAATCAAAGAGGCAAGTAGAGGAGAAGGTGTGTATAGCGAGGTTGTCATGAAGTGAGGTAGAGCCTGGGAATGAGATTTAAGACTGTCTCGCTGGTGTTGAATCCCCGAATACATTCTGCTCTCTCTCTTGGCGCTTTCTGGGGCTTCCTTATATCACTGCATTCCCCAAGTCTTTTCTGATTCCTTGAAATCCCCTACATTCAGAATTACTTCCAAGAGTTTTAACATTAATTCCCCAATTGGTTTTAGCTTTGGAGGGTGATCATAGATCCTGATCGAAAATGAAGGTGATTTCCTTTTCCTCAAGCCTTTCTGTACCTTCATATTCATCTGTTAGCAGCCTAACTTCCTCCTCAAGTTTATGGTGTAGGGAGTTGTCTATGTCTTTTCACGTCAACACATTGATCTGCTTGAAGTTGCCCAATTTCTTTGACAAAACTCCATTTTCCGTGCCTCAAACTATGGTTCAGTTTCTTTATTTCTTCTGCCTTAGAACAAAACTTGCAAGTCAGAATTCTCCAGCTGTAATTTTGTATTAGAATTCTTTAACTTCCTTGCTTTATTTATTTTTATTTTTTTTTAGTCGTGTTTGGACATCATCACCTGTTTCGATCTTTGAGGTTCAATTTCAGATCTGAGGGTACAGCTTTCTGTTCCTACTGCATTTGAGAGTATAAATTTTGCAAGTTCAAGGGAGTCATCTCAGTTCTGACAAATTGCAGGTGTTCATTATGTGCAAAGGTTTGAAGTTACTGCAGTCCCTCCTACTTCTTGACAAGCTCGACAGTGTTGAAGGGATCCTTGAGAATCTGGAACGTATCTGTGAGTAATCTTGGAAACATTTGGGCAATCTGTAGATTCTTCACTTGTTCTCATTGCTAAATTACCCCATTCCATCTGATACTTGGACCTGCCACCTCTGTTGGTATGTTCCGTTGAACTAAGCAAGCTTGTTGATGTGTTCTGTTGAACTGAGTAACAGTATGTTTACTCTCAGATTTAAATCTTTTAACCTGAATCCAGAATCAGCAGCGTCATTAGAGTTACTGGCAGTGGCAAGCCCCGATTCTTACCCAATTCTGTCGGCAGTTCCTCATTTCTTGAGACTTGCATTTCCTGGGAGAGGGTTATCTTTTGCGTTCTGGTCATTCTATTAACTGCTTGGTGCTGGTAAAGGATTTGGAAGAGTGGATATTTGATTGCAGCTTTGCTGTTTAAATTCAAGGAACTAATTGATTTGCATTGTGTCCCAACATCACTACTGCTGGATTTGACTTGCTTCGACTTACTATAAGTAGTAAAATCGTCTTCAAAATCCACCAACCCAATGGACTCTGGGAAGAAAGGTTCAGCCTGATACATGCTGTTAGCACTGGAAGTTGTCTCGAACTTAGCAAGATCAATCAAACTTTTACCTAGTTGACTTCTTTAGAACTAATGATTTAATGTTCCCACTAGCCAAAGCATCATCATCCTCATTTCAATCATGGCATCTTCGAGGAGCAAATCTGTCGTTGGACTTCATGCCGCACATGTACAATAGATGGAATAATCAGTGCTTCTCTGAGAACTTAGCAAAAGCAATGTGTTTTTCATCAGCATTCAAATCAAACATTGGAATTTTCTGTAGGTTGGCGGAATTGTCGGCAATTTCGGCGTCATATATTACAGCAAGGCGGAAATTCTGGCTTACACTTCTAAGTGTTCCAGAGAACTTAGTCATGTCTGCCTCCTATGTCATCTCTTGATAAATCTGGTTCTCTTCAAATGCTTCCAAAGGTTGACATTAGGGCCCTTCTTCATCTCAAAGAAAAAAACTACAGGAGCAACATGATCGTCAACGTATTCAAATTCTGGACTCTTCATAAAATCATTAGCGGATATGGTTTTGTCTAAAAGAACCAGACCTTCCAATCAACTTGGGGAAATATCCATGGTTCTAAGGATTGGAATGGATGTTAACTATGATATTTGAAGCAGAAGACTGATAGTGTAACTAGGAGTGCAGCCTCAGGTGCTTTCAACTTTCTTCTTAGAATCAAGTATGATGGGTTTACTGCATATAAACCCTCAAGGCGAGCTTTGCCACTTGGAAATTTATACTCTGTGCTTCGTTGGCTGGTGTCTTTTGAACTAAAGGTTTATTAGCAGTATAGATACTGCTGCTCACTGCCTCACTCTTCCTTTTAACCGGAAGAAGCTCATTTCTAACTATCTTGGTATAACCATTCTGTCAATGCGTCACCAGAAGCATCAAGCACTCTGTCATCCTTACTCCATGCTGAAGGTATGGAGGCATTGCAACATGGGAGTCGCGTATACATGCATACATTTTTCCAGGAACTTCACCTCAATAATGCACTAATGAAAACTGTGCCACTTGTCGAAATGGACTCCTTTTCCAGCAATTTGGTAGAACAATCATGGGCTGTTGAGCTCGCTGATGCTACATATGGTGAGTTCCTGGCTGGTCAATGCCACTAGGAGTTTTCTCTATAAGGGAAAAGTCAAATAAAGAACTTGAAACATCAGGAAGCTGGGTACTGATTTCAGGAGACCAAACTACTTCGGTGTGCTCCAACTTCAAGTGTTTTAGAACAGAATATGTCCACTACTGATTTTGAAAAGGCTTCAATTCATTATGTCCAATACTGTCAAGCTCCCTCAAACTGCTGAAATCGTATCTATTTGGGACTTGATTTGTTTGATCATTAGCAGTCTTTCCCAAAGATTCATAATCGAATTCAGTATCATTCAAGGAAACCTGTTTCCCTTCAGTCAGTGTCAAGTCACCAATGCTTGTAAGGTTTTTATCTGATTCCACATTCTTAGGAGCAACATCACTTCAGTATATCAGGCAACAAGACATGTGCTTGCCAGTGCTTGCAAATTATTTTGTGAAGTAGCAACTGGACTCCTAAGAAGAAAATTGCCTTTGTCCAAACCATTCCCCTGTTGCTTATTATGTAAAACACCATTAACCAAATTCTGACCAGCATGCCGGTTTGCTGGAAATGCAACATCGTCCCAAGGTTGTTCAAAATTCGATCTCCAGATGAGACAAGTCAAACTTCTTGTACAGACCGGGCGTGGTCAAACTGGGCTTCAAGAAGTCAGCGGTTGTTGAGATTCCTTCAGGCCAATCCCTTCAACTATGATATTTTGGGATTTTAATTAGAAGCATCATAAAAACATCACCATGCATAGAATGCGTTTCCGTCATCTGCTAAATCTTCACTCCCACTATTTTCAATCAATGAGTCTACTGAAATAGAGCATTTGTGTAGATTGTCATCCTCATACTCCTCCCAAAGAGCCATAATGATGGCTTGAACCTAATTAGCAGCATGTGCAGTGGCAAATAAACTGGACAGAGCTAACGCCATTCACGTCGAAGTTATCCTCCATCAAGGGTCCAGTCTGACCGGTCCCATTTTGAGCCATACATATGCATTAGACTAGTGATGAAGTAATTTTCTATGGCTTTTGTCCTTATGAGCAAATATTTGGATACTGGCAGGAATTCCCTCAAGTTCTGGAACAAAAGCAACTACAGGGAACCAGGTACCTTGGAAAGCTTTTCGGAATCTGGGCGAATCCATGTATGAACTGTCCAAGTATTCTCTATTCATGCGGTGCTGTACTGGATATATGACAAAAATCTCGATAATCGTTCCAACAACAATACATCAAATACTCAAATTACCACAGGCAGTGAGGATCTTCTAGAAGTGCCTAATTAAATTGATGCTATCCACCAGATGAGCAGCCTTACCAGAGGAGGTGTGCACATCTGTCATTGTAGTCAGTTTTCAAAGCATTACTGCTACTTACATCATTGTTAAAGTCGTGGAATGACAGCAGATTAACAAACTCCAATGTACTCTCCTTTATCTGATCACCGAAAAGAAGAAGCCTTAAATCAGCCATAAACATCTTATACCCTCCAAGATGTAATGAAATTATGGGGTGCTGACATTCATCAATTATGACAGCTTCCCATCCCAGGCATTCTGACACTTCTAGACCCTCAACAACGACTTCAGGAGGCACCAAAAGCACTTCAAACATGATGCAACCCCCCTCATCTGCAGAACATCATGATGGTATTCAGTTTCCCATTCTTTCTCTTAGCGTTTTCAAATTCCTTCGAAATCTGGTATATACCTTTCAGCTGTTGCATGAACACCAATATACTGGGCGAGCTTCAAAACTGCTCTCTGGCCAACAACACTCAAAGTCATTCATATCTCGATTATCTGATTCATAGTCCTCATGAAGATAATAACAAGTGACCAAATGATGAAAGCTTTGTCATTAAATTCACATCAGCCTCATTTTCCTTTTTTAATAATCTGGTCAGTCTCGGCATCATCAATCTTAACGTGTGCGCCACTAGCCTTCCTTACACTTTTAACGGAATTCTCCCCCCTGCCGATTACATGTCCAATCTTGTACTCGCGGTGTTGTATTGGGCACATGACAATGGCCTTGATAATCATTCTAACAATAATGAAGCAAATGTAGAAATTACAAAAAAGGCAATGAGAACCTTCCTGGAAGTGTCTGCCCACCTCTTTACGGTGGATCCAGAGGAAGAACTGGAACTGATTAGAATTTTGCCTTTAGGCACCCAAAGAGAGCCTTGTCATTACTGTTAGAACCATAATTCAGGACCTCTGAGAGATAGTTGAGGTGCTCTGTAGACGGGGACTCAGCTTGTCCACCAAAGTACTGCTTGAACCCATCCATGGGATAGTCAGAGCAAGAATGAGCGGTTTTTCGAAATCAACTGCGACTCAAATAAACAACATCTCTCAAGTTCAAGTGCCTGCTCATGTTTTTTTTTTTTTATTTTATCAATTGCTGCTTCCCAAGTAATCTTGAATTATCACAAATTCTAGTAATTGGCTGGAGTTTAGTATCTCTATCAATGAAGTGTGGGCTGTAATACATAGGATATTGCCTCCTGTCAAAAATTCTGGATGAGGCCTTTTCTCGATGAGGTTTCTCCAGTATTGTGAGATTCGAAAATACACTCAAATCAACATCAGCAGAAAGACCCTAATGATCAAGAAACACCCCAGCAACATTGACACCATTACGAACAATGCTATACCAAGAGGAAGGGCACCCATTGAAATCTATGGACTCCTCATTCCAATGAATTAAGCACATAACCAGTTGGATCATGCTTGATTCACTTCTCAAATTCGAGCAGTGCTACAATGTCCTGTGACGGAAGCTGCCTCATTGAGAATACGAACAGTAGGAACACCAACAAAAGTGTATAGAGCTCTATCATTAACCCTAATGGGTTCAGTGAAGTGAGATTGCAAAGCTCGATACAGTGAACGAAATATGACTTTCAATCCTTATAATCTGAAAATTCGTGCAAACTCAACTGAAGGGTTGCTGGGCAGATCTTTGTTAGAGGCAAGTGCTTCAAGATATTGATTCCTCTACATCAAGAACCAGTGATGGAACCACAAACAGAGCCAGAACATTAGATGAGTGGACAACGAGAGAACAACACAAACAGAGTAGGCATGGAAGTTTCAGCATTTGTTTGCCCAGATTCGGAATCGTTGGGATTAAGGGTGATCGATTTCCAGCAACACTTGAGAGCTCTCTGGGTATCAACGGGTACCTTTGCATAATAATGCCCTAAATATCTAAATGTTTTCCCCTTCTGCAGATTTAATTTGGCTGACCTTACAAAATGCTTCGCAGTTCTTTTTTTTTTTTTCAATTGATTTCTGTTGGATGAAACAGAGGGTCCTTTCTATCTTTATCCACCCAAAATTTCGACTCATATGAAACGCTTACTGATAATCACTAGGAAACTAGGAGGAATGATCCAAAACATGTATAGTGGAAAATAGAGAAGACGGGAAGAGAACAAACAAGCATAATAAGGAAAATCATATAGAGCCACATCTTATGATTTTTCAATGGACTCAGGTAAGTGGGGAGGATTACAAACAGTTTTAAGGCAAACAAATCAGCAACCAATATCAACTAGACAATCTGTGGCCCTTTGCATCCACACCAATCAACAGTACATTAAATATTCAGAAACGAAACACACGGAGAAATCAAACACAGGTCATAATTTCAAGAACATCAATAAACATACCTGGACAGCCTTGGTCGCAATTGCTCCTTTCCCGCTTCCTCTGTGCTTCTCTCCAAAAATCCCTGAATCTCCCCTCCTCCAATGCGTGCTACCTCCCCTTTTTTTCCTTTTCTCACATATATATACCACCCCCCAAAGGCCTAAATCTGTTCTTAAAAAGGAAAATTCTCCTATTTCCTTTCTTCTCTTCTTCCTTTTTCCTTTTTCTTTTTTTTTTTAAATCTTCCAATTCAAATTCCCCTCCAAAACCTTCCAAGGAGAGTCCCACCTTCCTTAAACTCCAATGGTAATTTTCCTTGCAAAAACATGAAATTTTTGAAGTTAAATAATTGAATGAATAGATAAGTAAGTAAATAAATTAGGAAACGGTAAAAAAATAAAAAATAAAAAATAAAAAATAAATAAATAAATAAATAAATAAATAAATAAATAAACAAATAAATACAAAAAATGGGCCCCACAAGCTATGCAACCACACAAGTCATACAAGTCACGCTAAAAATGTCCGAATAGGCCAAGTGTGCCTAAACGGGCCTATGATGAGACTAAGTGGGCCTAGGGTGGTGCCTAATGGGCCAAGTGTATCTAAGAGCTATCCTAAAAAAAACAAGAAAAGTCTAAGTCTAAGTTAGAGCTATCAAAGGTCACAATAAGGGATCAAATAATCCCTTAACCAAAATCTCCAAGGTGACTCAGAAAAAGGTAAGTGGTGAGTAGTACTGGGCCACCAAAGAACTACTGTGGAGCACTGAAAACGAATTTAAGGACATGTGTTAAAGGGACAAAATTGAGGGTCTACACTCTTGTTCAGGGACACACTTCCTTATTATTTGATCTGCACAATACTTGAAAAAAAAAAGGTTCTTCCCAATAGTAGGGATGAATTTTTGCGAAGAAGTGCTTCCTATCTTGTGCTTTCCACTCACTTGGAACTTCACCGGTAACTAGATAGTTAGCAATATGAGCATACCAAGGAGCACCTTCTAACAACATGAGTGACTCCTCCAAAAAATCATCATTAATAGGCAAACCATGGGAATTATGTGCTCTAGCCAGCCTTGAAAGGTGGTCAGCTACCACATTCTCCAATCCTTTCTTGTCTTTGATTTGGAGATTGAACTCTTGTAGTAAGAGAATCCATCTAATCAGCCTTGCTTTTGCATCTTGCTTTGTCAATAAGTACTTCAAAGTTGAATGGTCAGTGAAAACCACAATGAAAGACCCTACTAGATAAGCACGACATTTGTCCAAGGCAAAAACTACAGCCAACAATTCTTTCTCTATGGTTGTGTAGTTTCTTTGCGCTTCGTTCAATTTTTTGCTTCCATAGTAGATCACATAGGGCTTTTCATCCTCTCTTTGACCAAGAACAGCTCCTATAGCAAAGTCATTGGCATCACACATCACTTCAAAAGGTAGTTTCCAGTTAGGAGCCCTCACTATTGGAGCGGTTGCCAAGAACTGCTTCAATTGTTCAAAACTCTTTTACATCTCTCATCCCATACAAATTTAGCATCCTTCACTAATAGTTCACAAAGAGGCTTTGAAAGTTTAGAGAAATCTTTAATAAACCTCTTATAGAACCCAGCATGGCCAAGGAATTGCCTTACTCCTTTTAGTGTTGTTGGGGATGGAAATTTGACAATAAGTTCCACCATTGCGTTATCAACTTCAATGCCTTTCTTGGAGATGATGTGGCCAAGGACAATTCCTTGATGTACCATAAAATGTCATTTCTCCCAGTTAAGCACTAAGTCTTTTTCAATGCATCAGTTCAAAACAACTTCCAAGTTGACTAATCATTCCTCAAATATGCTTCCATATATGGTGATATCATCCATAAAAACTTCCATAATACGCTCCACCATATCACTGAAAATGCTTAACATACATCGTTGGAATGTTGCAGGTGCATTACATAAACCAAAAGGCATTCTTTTGTAGGCATATGTTCCAAATGGACATGTGAAAGTGGTCTTCTCCTGGTCTTCAACATCAATTTATATTTGAAAATACTCGGAGTATCCGTCCAAGAAACAATAGAAAAGATGGGCTGAGACTCTCTCCAACACTTGATCAATAAATGACAATGGAAAATGATCATTCCTTGTCATAACATTCAATTTTCTATAATCAATACACACCTTCTAACCTGAAGTGAGGCGTGTAGCAACTTCTTCTCCCTTATCATGTTTCACTACTATGATCCCTGATTTCCTTGGCACTACTTGAGTAGGACTCACCCATGGGCTATCTGATATGGGGTATATAATACCAGCCTGAAGTAGCTTAAGAACCTCAGCTCTCACCACCTCTTGCATACGAGGATTCAATATTCTTTAAGGTTAATGAACTGGCTTAGCTTCTTCTTCCATGTATATATGATGTGTACAAACTCAAGGGGTGATACCTTTCAAGTCAGATATTTGCCATCCTATTGTTTTCTTACATCTCCTGAGAACTTCAAGTAAACAATCTTTCTGAGGAGTGGTAAGAGATGAAGATATAACAACAGGGCACTTCTTATTCTCTTCTAGGTATGCATACTTCAACTCTGTGGGTAGTGGCTTCAAACTAAGTTTGGGGCCTCCTCTTTAACCATTTCTTGTGCCTCCTCCTCATTGAACAAAGGTAGAATTTCTTCTATCCTCCTCCAAGATGGTAGAGTAGCAAGCAAATTTGAGGGTTCAGGTAACACTTCATCAAGATCTCCAAGACTTTCATTCAACTTCTCTTGTATTTTCTGATTACAATGCTTCACCACTAAAGTGTCAATGATGCACACCTCTTCTGGACCTTCTTCTTTTTTCGGATTGATTGGCTTCTTGCACATATAGAAGATATTAAGCTCCAATGTCATGTTGCCAAACGTGAGTTGCATGAGTCCATTCCTACAATTGATGATTGAATTTGATGTAGCTAGGAATGGTTTTCCAAGTATGATAGGAACATAATTAGTTTCTTTAACAATTGGGTCCATATCAAGAACAACAAAATTCACTGGATAGTAGAAATTGTCAACTTGAACTAAGACATCTTCAATCATCCCTCTTGGAATCTTCATTGATCTATTCGCTAGAGATAGAGTGATTGATGTTGGCTTCAATTCACCAAGTCCCAATTGCTTGTAGACAGAGTATGGTAGCAAATTCACACTTGCCCCCAAGTCTAACAAAGCTTTCTCCACTATTTTCCCTCCAATCATGACTGAGATGGTAGGGCAGCCCAGATCTTTGTACTTCATTTGAGACTTGCACTGTATGATGGCACTTACTTGCTCAATCAAGAAGGCTTTCTTATTCACATTCAACCCTTTTTTGATAGTGCACAAGTCCTTCAAGAATTTTGCATAAGTCGGCACTTGTTTGATCATGTCTAGCAATGGGATGTTGACCTCCACTTGTCTCAACACTTCAAGAATTTCTGATGCATTGTAGATTCCCTTCTTCCCATGCAAAGCTTGAGGAAAAGGTGGAGGCATGTGTTTCTTCATCACATCTCCATTGATAACTATCTTCTCTAGGTCTTCATTCACTGTTGAATCATGGTCCTATTTCCTTTTATTTTCTCCCTCTTTTCTGTCTCTTTTTCACTCTCTGTTTCATCATGTGGCTTGGGTGTTGGCAACTCAACCTCTTTACCACTCCTCAGAGTGATCATGGCTTTGACGTCCCTCACCTGTGAAGATTCTCCCTCATGAGTCTCCACTTCATGGATACCCTTGGGGTTTCAGTGAGGTTGAGAAGGAAACCTTCCATTCTCTTGCACTGTGTTAAGGTTGGTGAGCCTTGAGATTGAGTATTGGAGATTATTTATCTTATGAGATAGATCATTTTGCATTCCATCTATTCTTTTAATCAACGTATTCTCTACACTGTCGATTCTTTGATTGAGTTGACCATTGATGGATTTCTGGTCTCCAACAAAATCTCCCATTACCTTGCTTAGATTCACTATTGCTTGCTTAAGATTTGAATCTTGTTGAGATGCTTGGCCTGGTTGCGTGTATTGAAGTGCTCTTGGTTTCCAGGAGAAATTTTGATGGTTCCTCCAATTTGAATTGTAGGTATTTCCATATGAAGCATTGTTATTAGGCTTGAATTGTCCAATAACATTCGCTTGATCTCTAAACATTTCTCTAACAGTTGGAATTGTAGGACACTCCTCCACCAAGTGCTCATAAGATTGACAAATGGAACAAGGCATAACTTGCATTGGTGTTTCAGAAATGGCTTGCACTTCACATATCTTTTTCAGTTCTAGCTCCTCTAATCTTCTTGTCATAGCCGCAACTTTTGCTTTCATGTCAATATCTTCGTTCAAGGTATGCATCCCAGCCTTAGCATTACGAGCATTTGGTTGAGACTTCATTTTTCCCACTTCTCCCCTGTTCGGTTCATCCCATCCTCTTGAAACTTCAGCAACATAATTCAAGAAATCCATGGCTTCCTTCGGATTCTTACTCATGAAATCTCCTCCACACATAGTCTCTAGGAGTTGCTTCATTGAGGAAGACATACCGTCATAAAAGTAGCTCACCAATAGCCATGTATCAAAGCCATGGTGAGGATAAACATTGATATCTTCCATGTATCTCTCCCAGCACTCATAGAATTTCTCATTCTCCTTAGCTGAGAAGTTTGAAATTTTCCTTTTCAAGCCATTGGTCCTATGAGTAGGGAAAAAATTCTTGAGAAATTCAGCTTGCAAATCAGTCCAAGTTTGGATACTCCTTGGCCTTAAAGAATTAAACCAAATCTTGGGCTTATCCTTCTGAGTGAAAGGAAATAGCTTTAGCCTCATCAAGTCGATTGAAGCTCCTCCCTCTTGGAATGTATTACAAACGTCTTCAAATTCTTTGATATGTGCGTAGGGATTCTCACTTTCCATCCCATGGAAAGTAGGTAGAAGTGGCACAATATGCGGTCTGATTACTAGTTGCTCTATAGGAGGCACTATGCATGATAGTGTACTCATATGAGGTGGATGCATGCGGTCCCTCATTGATCTGAATGCATTGGGATTTTCCTGCTGACCATGGTGACTATGCTGATCTTCAGGTGTAGCTTCCATGATGTTCAAGCACAATTCCAACTCTGTTTCATGAGGTATTTCAATTTTCACAAGTCTTCCTCCACTGTCTCATATCCAATATGGCATACACAACTAGTAACAACTGTAACAAAAATAAAGAAAACAAAAGAAAACAATACTAAAAAACTAAAAAACAAAACAAAGCTTAACTAAAAACTAAATTAAAAGATAGGCTAAAATATGAACAAGTAAAAGAAATAATTAAAAAGAGTTAGTGATTACTACTCAATAAGTGCTATTTCATAGCTTGTAATTAACTCTTTTAAACACTTTTGAGTAGTAGTTATCACCTTTTTACCCAATTAACATATTAAGGACCCTTGCAATCAATTCTAATCAAATTGTGTTAAGTTTTGATGTTTTGATAGCTTTTTGATCACCAAAGCAATCC
This sequence comes from Vitis riparia x Vitis rupestris, assembly GCA_946000675.1. NCBI lineage: Eukaryota > Viridiplantae > Streptophyta > Magnoliopsida > Vitales > Vitaceae > Vitis > Vitis riparia x Vitis rupestris. Next base: position 12,936,559 of record OX253986.1, read on the forward strand.
GTGATTGAGGAGAGTTCTTTGCAATCCATGGAAAAGCAATGGAAAGCTCAGAAACATGAAGAACCGAAGCTTTGAAGTCCTTTGCCATAAGCAAATCCGGAATGCAAGGAGCAAAAGATGTCCGGACAGGGCGTCCGGACACACCATCGGATGGCGGCGGAACATGGTATGTGGCAGGCTGTCCGAATGACGTAGCAAGGCTTGCTCACTTTAGTCAATGATCCGGACAACACATCTGGATAGGATATGCTATCGTCCGGGTGTGATATTCACGAGTGTTGTGTGCTTCTCCCTGAGGGAGTCCGGATAGGGGAATGCGCCACATGTCTTCTTGGGGAATCCGGATGGAGTTGATCCGGATAGCCTTGCACGCTCCGTGTCATCAGGGGAAGGGGTCCCTACACCTTGCACACGCAGACGGTCCCCCTTGCGATGCGCCTCATAGCTCATTCCACCCGGGGAAGAATTCTGTCCGGCCGACATTCCACCTTCTCCGGATATCTCACAGCCGGATGAGAGACCAGGGCGTTTCAACTTCCCCGGTCAGACATGTCCGGATCCTCTGAGCAGATATTTCACATCCGGCGCTTGACGTCGGATGGGAGAGGAGGACGTTTCAACTTCTCCGGTCAGACATGTCCGGATCCTCTGATAGTGCTTACCCGGAGAGTTTTTCTCTCAGTATACAGTGTCGCGGTGTTCTCCTGAAGCTTTTTTATATTTCCGACCGACATCTTGAGATATATTGCTTTAGATATTTGATGTCTAAATCCCCAAACTCTCCTTGTAACCCACCTATCATAGGATTCCTTAGTCTTTAAGCAAGAACAAATGGGTGAATAACCTCTTATATATAGTTGTAATTTTCCTTACAAAATAGATATCTTTCGGGAGCTTGTTCTTGGAGACAACCTTTTGTATAAGGAAGAAATATATTTTACAGAGAACTTGCTATATTTTTCCTTCATATTTTTGTTTTCTCATTCTTTTTATTTCTAGCCAACCAAACTCTGAGGATTTTTCCTCAAAGGATGAGTGGCTAGGCTCCTCGTCTCTTGGAGTGAAGAAAGCCAGGTAAGTTTCTTCATGCATAAATTGGAAGTTTTGTTGTTTTAGTTTTTAATGAAGAGAAAGTATGATCTGTTAATGGTTTTATCTTTTTAGTTAACTTAAAACACCTTTAACTCACCTGGGCCAACACTTGATAAGGCAAGTGATCTCCGTTCATTGAGATGCACTAGTTTATCTCTTGAGAGCCTTTGGGAGGTGGTTTGAAGGTAGGATTTTCTAGAATAGCCAACACTTGGTAAGCTTTTGGACTCTAAGGAGACATCCATTAGTTATCTCTTGCGAGCTTTTGACAGGTAATCCAAGGTTAAGGATCACCTTGAATGGCAAACGCTAGGTGAGAGGCATGAGCCATTGCAAGGTGCATCAGTGAGAGGGATTTAGTGTTTGAACCCATTAATGGGAAGCATCTGTACCGCACCGGTTAGAGAATTAACTATATGTTAATTCTCTAATGTGAGGAAAAGAAACAAGTGATCGGAACTCTCATTTTTGTATGAGGAACCTGAGCCTAGTAATCTAAACTCCAAGAAACACTTTTCTTTGTAATTAAAATCAGTTACTACTATTTTTGGTTTCACTTAAAAACCAATTTTTTTAAAAACATCTTTATGTTTTCTTTTAGAGCTAACCTTGAAATAAAAAATCACCAATTTAGCTTTGGATTAATATCAATTGTGAAGTGAAAACTCATCCCAGTGAACGACCCTAGAGCCACTAGGCTATGCTAGCTAAGGCTATCCTAGTATATGGTGTAATAGGTTATAAATTTTGTTGATTACTCCCTTCTGAGGACCACAATCAAGGGACACCAGCTGGACACGTATCAAATGGCACCACTGTCAGGGACAATTGAGAGAACATGAATCAGCTGAGACACCAATTAGGAACGAATCAAATGGCGCTGTTGCCGGGGATGGTGCCACTTTACAGTGATATGACCTTTTCAGAGTACTTGTGATCTTCATCACAAGTTTGGTGACTTTTCTTTTCTTTTTACTAACTTTTTTTTATTTGTTTCTTTTTCTTTGTTCATATTTTTAGTATAGCTTTTAGTTAATCTTAATAATTTTTTCTTCTCTAGAATTTTTGTTTTGTTTTGTTTTCTCTGTTTTTAATTCTCAAATTGCTAGTTGTGTATGCCATGTTGAATACGAGATAACAAAGGAAGCCATGAACTTCATGAGATATGTGGCTGAAGTTTCAAGAGGATGGGATGAACCAAATGCTAGAGATATGGGAAGAATGACGTCTCAACCTAATGCTAAGGGTGAGATGTATATTTTGAATAACGGCATAGACATGAAAGCAAAGATTGCAGCTATGGCAAGGAGATTGGAAGAGCTAGAAATGAAGAAGATGCAAGAAGTGCAAGCCATCTCTCAGACACCATTGCAAGCTATGCCTTGGTCCATTTGTCGATCATATGAGCACTTGGTGGATGAGTGTCCTACCATTCCAACGGTGAGAGAAATGTTTGGTGATTGCAACACCTACAATTCCAATTGGAGGGACCATCCAAATTTCTCTTGGGAATCATAGCCACCTCAGTACCAGCAAGCCTCAAACCTTCATCAAGCTATGGTGAATCTTAGCAAGGTCATGGGAGACTTTGTTGGAGCTCAAAAATCCATCAATGCTCAGCTCAGTCAAAGAATTGACAGTGTAAAGAGTTCATTGAATAGAAAGATGGATGGAATGCAAAATGATCTATCTCAGAAGATAGATAATCTCCAATATTCAATCTCAAGGTTTGTCAACCTCAACACAGTGCAAGAAAAAGGTAACTTTCCTTCTCAACCTTATCAAAATTCTAAGGGTATCCATGAAGTGGAAGCTCAAAAGGGAGAATCTTCAATGGTGAAGGAAGTTGAAGCGGTTATCACTTTGAGGAGTGGTAAAGAGGTTGATATGCCCACATCCAAGCTAGAGCATAAGGTAGAGAGTGAAGCAGAGAAAGAAAAGAGAGAGGAAATCAAAGGAAAGAAAAAGGGGAAAATGATAGAGAAAGATGGCTATGATGTTAAAGCACAAGGAGAACCATAGAGTATAGTCATCAAGGAAGAATTGATGAAGAAACACATGCCTCCACTTTTCACCCAAGCTTTGTATGGGAAAAACATACAAACCAAGTCTCAAGTGAGAGACGCAAACTTCATATGGGATCCGGGCAAGCTAAATTAGGATCAAATTTTTTTATGGACTTAGTCTTTTTAAAGGCTAGCTAGTCCATATCTTTTTGTTTTGTTTATTACTTGTTTTAATTTTGATTTTAATGCTTTAATCCTAATTTGTTTTGATGTAATATAGGTTTTTGGATGATCAAAATCAAGAGGAATGTAAAAATAAAAGCTACTAAAAAGAAAGTAATGGAAATTACTTATGAAGAAAAACATTCCTTGGAGGTTTAGGTTCATAGGGGAGGTTTCTTATGCAAAAACAGAGCTCCGAAACCAAGAGAAGCCATTTGGAAGGGTGTTTCGCAGCTGTGAAACCACCCTTTGGCACACGAGTGCCACTTCGCAGCACCTGTATGCCCATTTCGCAGCTGCGAAATGGGCTATGAAAATTGCCCTCCTCCGCGAAATCCACCCCCCGCTGCGAAAATGCTCCAAGCTTCAAAATGGGCTGCTAAAATGTTTCTATTTTTTTCCATGGGCTACGAAAATGTTTTTATTTTCTTCATAATGGCTGCAAAATGATCTCCAAGCTGTAAAATGACCTCCAGGCTATAAAAATGACTTGCAAAATGAAGAGAGGTTTGCAAAAACACTTTGCAAAGCCATGGGAAGTTGCAAAAATGCCAACAAAGCCCGCAACCATGCATCTAAAGAGGAGAGCCCTCTCACTGAGATCCTACACATGAAGTCTCTCATTCCATTTCTTACCTCCTTAAACCATCAAAGCCCATAGCTCCAACAGAAAGCTCCAGGTGAGGAGACTATGCCATCTAAGGAGACTATCAGAACAAAGGTCAAAGTCCTGATCCAACTGATTCAAGAGGCCACCACAGATGCATCAGCTCCATAGGACCTTACCATTACTTGATCATCTCTTTACTTTTTATCTTTACATATTATATTAGTATAAATAATTTCATATTTTGATGTCTTATGTTCTGGGATTGGATGTATTACTGATGATGCATCATATATAAACATCATTTTTTGTTTAAACTTGGCATTTTTCTATTTCCTCTACTCACTAACTCTTTTGTTTTTTTTGAAACATGTGGTTTCTCCTATACGACTTAGACTCCATGTCACTAAGGAGGTACCACTTCCTCCCTATTTTTCAATCGCTTTTGTCACATTGAGGACAATGTTCAGCTTGGTTAGGGGGAGAGTTGAGGAAAGAAGTTTTTGTTAATAATGCTAAGTTATTTTGGTAATTTAGTTGCTTTTTGCTTAATTTTAAAAATTTTTAAGTTTTTATTCTACTCTCCATGGTTATTAAGGAAAAATTCTCAAAAATGAAAAGGGAGAAATTGAATTTTTGTCTTTTTACTTGACTTAGATTTTGTATTATGCTTACTAAAGTTGATGAATTGTTCAAACTTCTATTGAATTCAACCTTAGTTCTTCCACTTTAAGCTATTCACACACTGTGCACAATAGGTTCCGAGTATAAGATGAAAAACTATTTCCCTCTTGACTTAGGAAAATTTTAGACTTGGTACATTTGACCTCATTTAATAGTGTTGGGACACCTTATAAAAGGCCAATGAACCTTTGAAAAAAAGAATAAAGAAAGAAAGAAAAAATGTTTACTTGCCTTGAAACCCGAGAAAGGTCTGAGGGGTATATGGTGAAAATCTTTAAAACCTGGTGCCTTAAGCCTTCATTGGTTAGGAGTCACCGACCTCAATGCTCGTTACAAGGGTGGATAGGTGGAGTTTAACATACTTGTGGACCCCGCGTTTCGGCTCATGTGTTTCCCACTTGACGGCGAGCTCGATTTTTATTTGAAAAATTGATTTTATTGATTGGGAAAAATGACTTGGAGTCGCCACTTATTTTTGTTTTATTTTTAAAAGGGTAAACAAAATAAGAAAGAAAAACCCCTAAGTGTGACTCCTTATTTGGAAAATGTGGTCTACGAAAAAACCGGATCGGGTTCGGGGGTCAGGTTACTTATCGGGAAGGTACGGTAAGGACCGTAGCACCCTTCTAAGTCCCTAAAGTTGGGTCTCTACTAATAAAATGAAGCAATCATGGCAATTGATGAGGGAAACAATGAATACTCGGAACTATCATGCACATATGAGAATCAAAACATGCATATAGAAAGACCAGAATGGGAATAGATGCGTACCTGGGCAACGAGCCGTTATGCGCTATCAAGAGATGGGGTTAGTGTACAATAAAGAACACAAAACATATCACATGCATCACCAAACAGAAATTAAAACAGTTCGATGGAGAACTAGATTTTTTTGAAATTTATTGGAAAATTGGAGTCTTAGAGATTATTTGAAAATTGGGGTTTCAGAGATTATTTGAAAATCGAAATTTTGAAAAATTATTTAAAGAGGGGATTTTAAATAAGTGGATAAGTGAATAAGTAAACGGATGGGATAATAATAATACCGAAAATAATCATTAAATAACTGAATGTAAATAGCGGAGTTTTTGAGATCGGAAAGTTAAATTTGGAAGTTGGATTTTTGAGAAATTGAACTTTAATGATTGAGATTTTTGAAGGTAGTAAATAAATAAATATGAAATAATAATAATAATTAACAAAAATGATATTTAAACTGGTGAAAGTGAATAGTGGAGTTTTTGAAGACTTGATGTAAAAGAAAATGGAGTTTCGAAAATTTATTTGAAGGTGTCATCTTAAAAATTAAATTCGGAATTGTGGAATTTTTGGAATATTAAAATTAAAAATTTGAATTTTGAAAAAATTAAATTTAAAGTTAGAGTTTTGGAAAATTATTCTGCAAATTGAATTTTGAAAAATTAAATTTAAAATATTGGAGTTTTTGGAAAATGGAAATTAAGATTTGAAGTTTTGTAAACTAAGTTTAAATTTGAATTTGACGAGATTATTTTGAAAATGGCACGTGTGTATATATATATATATATATATATATATATATATATATATATATATTCTTAAATAAAGTAATAAATAAATAAATAAATAAATAGATAAATAAATAAAATGAATGAATTTGAAATGTTGAAATTTTAGAAGAAATATTTGATTACAGAATTTTCAAAAGATGGAATTTTTAAGTGGAATTAAGAAGATGGCACGTGAGAGAAAGGAGAAAAAAACTAATAACAACTCACCTTGAGGCCACTGGAACTATGCCACCAATAAAAGAAAAAAAAAACCCATGTCTTTGACTTTTCATTCACCAATTATTTAAATAGTTTCATGCCATGCAACACTTTCCTTTTTCCCATGAACCACTAGAGCCATGTATAAATATATATATTTATATATCTCATGTTCACAATCTGAATCTTGGTCATTGTGAAACTAAAGTAGACAACCCACTGTCCTCCTCTGCCCGGACCTCATCTTTGCCCAACCTGAGAACCCCTTGGTTCTACCGAAGCACGAGAGGAACCCTTGAAGTAGAGACGCCATTGAAAGTCTCTTACCCTCAAAGCCAAGGGCATCGGTTGTTGTGAAACAGAAGCCTCCAAAATTTTTCAGAAATTATAGGAGAAAACAATCACAAAAATCTAAATTCGTAAGAAGCAAAACTGATACTATTCTCTTTTCCATTGCTAGTGTCGATGACAACCAAGAACAAACAAACAAACCACTAAAGCTATAAAAATAAACAGCCGGCATTGCCAGTCATTACCCTAAAAATAATGAAACTAAAAAGAGGATTGGAAGACAGGAGCAGAGAGCTAAAGGTTCCAAAAAAAAACAGAGCATCCGGATTGGAACACCCATGTACATAATGGAGAGAAACAGAGAATACAATAAAACAGAGCTTTAAAGGAGAATGAATATAGACCAAACACCCAATAAATATGAAGAGATCAGATTCATTCCTCTTTATACTTGGATTTAAAGATCAGCAAATTGAACCAAGAAAGTATCTTAAGAAAAAAAGAAAACAGGATGCAAGAAGGTTTTTTTTTTTTTTTTTAAATATGAAATGACCAAACAAAGTGTAATTAGATTATTCCAAAATGGAGTCCGAGAAACAAAAACTAGCCACCATGACCAACCAATGTGACCTCACAAATAATGCAAAACTATCACCTGAAGAAGTGATAAGAGAATGTGATGATCATTAATAATCTATAAACTTGATCAATCTTACCAGGTGATGCACTCCTCCAACAGCAGTTTGTTTGGCTTCTGCTTCCCTTCTTCCCTCAGCCTTCCTCCGTTTTTCCCTTTTCTCTCCTGTTTCTATCTTCCCCAGGAAGCCACTACCGACTCCACTGTTGCTCCACTCAGCAAGTATGGCTTCCTCTACCCACTAGCATGGCCGGCCATCACATCTTGCTGCACACCCCATCTGGCTTCCTCCAGCAGAAAAGGGGCCCCCCCTATGCCATAAAAAAAAAATCCCTTAAAAGAAAAGCTAAACATCCTTGCTCTCTAAAGGGGGTCTATAATACTGTAGGTGCTTGGGTATTAAAATTCATTCTCAAAAGTCCGGGATAAAATCCGAGGAGTTAGTGGTTGAAAGATCCTTAAAGCTTGATGACCTAAACCTTAATTGGTTGGGAGTCATCGATGGACCCTCGTTACATGGACAATTTAGAAAAAAATACCTTTAAGCTTTATACTCCTACAAGAAAAAAATTGTGAAAAAAAGGTGCGTTCTTAGCCTATTGGAGGTTGATTAGTTTGCTAAGCTTTGAAAAAGAACTAGGTTGGGGGGAGAGATTAGTTCAACATACTATATTCAGAAGCTAATAAATAACACTTAGATTTTTGTGGAAGAGTAAGGTTTGACCCTTTGGGAGTGGAAACTCCTTTAAAGCTTAAATTTGCATAATGCCTTCTCTTTAAGAATTGTGATTAGAAAAGTTATTTGATAACTCTTGTTGAAGTTTGAGTTTTATTTCTTTAATGTTCCATGTGAGAGTTAGATCATCATGCCACTTGAAAATTGTTTTTTGATCAACATGATGTTGTAAATTATAGTACTGTTTATTTTTATTTTTCTCTCCTTCATTGCTAAGGGACTAGCAATATGTCGGTTGGGGGGAGTGATTACTACTCAATAAGTGCTATTTCATAGCTTATAATTAACTCTTTTAAACACTTTTGAGTAGTAGTTATCACCTTTTAACCTAATTAACACATTAAGGACCCTTGCAATCAATTCTAATCAAATTGTGTTAAGTTTTGGTGTTTTGATAGCTTTTTTATCACCAAAGCAATCCGTGATTGAGGAGAGTTCTTTGGAATCCATGGCAAAGCAATGGAAAGCTCAGAAACATGAAGAACTAAAGCTTTGAAGTCCTTTTCCATAAGCAAATCCGGAATACAAGGGGCAAAAGATGTCCGGACAGGGCATCCGGACACACCAGCGGATGGCGGCGGAACATGGTCTGTGGCAGGTTGTCCGAATGACGTAGCAAGGCTTGCTCACTTTAGTCAATGATCCGGACAACACATCCGAATAGGATATGCTATCGTTCGGGTGTGATATTCACGAGTGTCGTGTGCTTCTCCCTGAGGGAGTCCGGATAGGGGAACGCGCCACATGTCCTCTTGGGGAATCCGGATGGAGTTGATCCGGATAGCCTTGCGCGCTCCGTGTCATCAGGGGAAGGGGTCCCTACACCTTGCACACGCAGACGGTCCCCCTTGTGATGTGCGGCATAGCTCATTCCACCCGGGGAAGAATTATGTCCGGTCGACATTCCACCTTCTCCGGATATCTCACAACCGGATGGGAGACCAGGGCGTTTCAATTTCCACGGTCAAACATGTCCAGATCCTTTGAGCGGATATTTCACATCCGGTGCCTGATGCCGGATGGGAGAGGAGGACGTTTCAACTTCTTCGGTCAGACATGTTCGGATCCTCTGATAGCGCTTACCCGGAGAGTTTTTCTCTCAGTATACAGTGTCGCAGTGTTCTCCTGAAGCTTCTTGATATTTCCGACCGACATCTTAAGATATTTTGCTTTAGATATTTGATGTCTAAATCCCCAAACTCTCCTTGTAACTCACCTATCATAGGATTCCTTAGTCTTTAAGCAAGAACAAATGGGTGAATAACCTCTTATATATAGTTGTAATTTTCCTTACAAAATAGATATCTCTCGGGAGCTTGTTCTTGGAGACAACCTTTTGTATAAGGAAGAAATATATTTTACAGAGAACTTGCTCTGTTTTTCCTTCATATTTTTGTTTTCTTGTTCTTTTTATTTCTAGCCAACCAAACTCTAAGGATTTTTCCTCAGAGGATGAGTGGCTAGGCTCTTCGTGTCTTGGAGTGAAGAAACCGGGTAAGTTTCTTCATGCATAAATTGGAAGTTTTGTTGTTTTAGTTTTTAATGAAGAGAAAGTATGACCCATTAATGGTTTTTATCTATTTAGTTAACTTAAAACGCCTTTAACTCACCTGGGCCAACACTTGATAAGGCAAGTGATTTCCGTTCATTGAGATGCACTAGTTTATCTCTTGAGAGCCTTTGGGAGGTGGTTTGAAGGTAGGGTTTTCTAGAATAGCCAACACTTGGTAAGCTTTTAGACTCTAAGGAGACATCCATTAGTTATCTCTTGCGAGCTTTTGACGGGTAATCCAAGGTTAAGGATCACCTTGAATGGCAAACGCTAGGTGAGAGCCATGAGTCATTCCAAGGTGCATTAGTGAGAGGGATTTAGTGTTTGAACCCATTAATGGGAAGCATCTATACAGCACCGATTAGAGAATTAACTATATGTTAATTCTCTAATGCAAGGAAAAGAAACAAGTGACCAGAACTCTCTTTTTTGTATGAGGAACCTGAGCCTAGTAATCTAAACTCCAAGAAACACTTTTCTTTGTAATTAAAATTAGTTACTACTATTTTTGGTTTCACTTAAAAACCATTTTTTTTTTTAAACATCTTTATGTTTTCTTTTAGAGCAAACCTTGAAATGAAAAATCACCAATTTAGCTTTGGATTAATATCAATTGTGAAATGAAAACCCATCTCAATGAACGACCCTAGAGCCACTATGCTATGGTAGCTAAGGCTATTCTAGTACATGGTGTAATAGGTTATAAATTTTGTTGATTACTCCCTTCTGAGGACCACAATCAAGGGACACCAGCTGGACACGTATCAAATGGCACCACTGTCAGGGACCATTGAGAGAACATGAATCAGCTGAGACACCAATTGGGAACGAATCAGTTAGTAAATGAAAAGAAAAGTCACCAAACTTGTGATGAAGATCACAAGCTTTTTGGAAAAGGTTATATCACTATAAAATTGGCACCATCCCCGGCAACGACACCATTTGATTCGTGCCGAGCTGGTGTATGCCTAGTTGATTGGTGTTCAGTCAACTGGTGTACTCTGATTTCGATCCTTAGACAGGTGTAATCAACAAAATTTATAAACCTATTTCACCATATACTAGGGTAGCATTAGCTAGCATAGCATAGTGGCTTTAGGATCGTCCACAAGGATGGGTTTTCAAATAACAACCGATATTAGTTCAAAAACTGAATTGGTGTTTTTTTTTTTTTCACGGATAGCTTTTAAAGAAAACATAAGTATGTGTGAAAAGGTTGATTTTAAGTGAAACCAAAAATAAAGTAACTAAAATTACTTACAAAGAAAAGTGCTTGTTGGAGTTTTAGATCACTAGGCTTAGGTTCCTTATACAAAAAGGAAGATTCCGGTCACTTGGATCTTTTCATCGCATTGGGGATTTAACATATAGTTATTTCCCAAACCGATGTGGTACAGATGCTTCCCCTTAATGGGTTAAAACACTAATTCCCTGTCATTGAATCATCTTGCAATGGTTCATACCTCTCACCAAGTATTGGACATTCAAGGTGATCCTTAACCTTGGATTACCCGTCAAAAGCTCGCAAGAGATAACTAATGAATGTCTCCTGGGAGTCCAAAAGCTTACCAAGTGTTGGCTATTCTAGATAATCCTACCTTTAAACCACCTCCCAGAGGCTCACAAGAGATAAACTAGTGGATCTCAATGGACAGAGTCCACTTGCCTTACCAAGTGTTGGACCAGGTGATTTTAAGGGATTTTAAGTTAACTAAAAAAATAAAAACCATTAATGGGTCACACTTTCTCATCATTAAAAATTGAAACAACGAAACTTCCACTTTTGTATAACCTTACCTAGCTTCCTTCACTCCAAGAAACAAAAAGCCTAGCCACTCATCCTCCGGGAAAACATCCTCAAAGTTTGATTTGCTAGAAATAAAAATAAAAGAGAAAACAAAATGAGAAGGTAAGGCAGGGCAGAGCTCTGTGTATTACTTTTCGAAAAGACTATCTAAAATTCGTCTCCGAGAAAAACTCCCGAGAGATCTCTTTAAAGGAAAATTATAATAGATATTATATAAAGAGGCTATTCACCCTTCCTGCTAACTTCCCAACCAATAAAACTTGTCATTGGTGGGTTACAAGGAGAAAATAGGTATTTACACACAAATATCTGAAGATAAATATCAAATGGAGTCGGTGCGCAAATATCTCAGATTATAGGTGGATTCGCAAGTTCAAATGCAACTTGCGAAAATTTTGCAAGTTGAAATTGTCCATTTCGCAAGTTGCGAAATTTTCCTACAACTTATCAACTCTCTGTCCTGCAGCGATTCCTTTCCTCTTCCTATTTTGCAAGTTGTGAAAATTTCGCAATTTGCATTCCACAACTTGCGAAATTGCTGGATGGTTGATTTCTTATGTGATTTTCTTCCTTTCATCCTTGTTTGGCTTTGGCAAAGGGTTATGAAGCTCCAAAGCTTAGTTTCTTCATGAATTTGAGCTTCAACTTGCTTTTCCATGAACTATACAAAGATCTCCCTCATTTTTGGATTACTTTGGTGACCAAAAAGCTATCAAAAACACCAAAACTTAACAGAATTTGATTAGAAATTATTACAAGGGTCCTTAACATGCCAATTGAGTTAAAAGGTAATAACTACTACTCAAAAGTGTTTAAAAGAGTTAATTACAAGCTATAAAATAGCACTTTTTGAGTAGTAATCAGTACCCAAGCACCTACAATATGTTAAACTCCAGCTATTCACCCTTGTAACAAGCAATGAGATCGGTGACTCCCAACCCATAAAGGCTTAGGGCACCGGGGTTTAAAGATTTTCACCATATACCCCTTGGACCTTGCTTGGGTTTCAAAGCAAGTGTATAACTTTGTTCTTTTTTTTTTTTTTTTTTTTTTTTTTTTTTTTTTTTTTAAGGCTCATTGGCCTTTTATAAGGTGTCCCAACACTATTAAAACGAGGTCGAAGGTACCAAGTCTAAATTTTCCTAAGTTTAGGAGGTGAGATAGTTTTTCATCTTATAAACGGAACCTAAAGTGCACAATGTGTGGTAAGATTAAAGTGGAAGAAATAAGGCTGAATTCAATAGGAGTTTCAATAATTCATCAACTTTAATAAGCATAATACGACTCTAATATTCAAGTAAAAAGGTAAGAATCCGATTTCTCCCAATTCATTTTGAGAATTTTTCCTTAATAATCATGGAGATTAGATTAAAAACTTTTAAAATTAAGAAAAAAATTTAAAATTAAGCAAAGAGTACTAAATTAACAATATAACTTAACTTATTAACAAAACTTCCTTCCTTTACTCGTCACCCCCCAACCAAGATCAACATTGCCCTCAATGTGGCAAGAGCGATTGTACATAAAGGGAGGAAGTGGTACCTCCTGAGTGACATTGAGTTTGAGTCATATAGGAGAAACCACATGATTCAAAAAAACAAAAGATTAATGAGTAAAGGAGATAAAAAAAAAAAAAATACCAAGTACAAACAAAAATGATATGTATATACTACTCTGAGAAAGTACAATGAGATATGATCATGTAATACATCCAATCCTAGAATATAAAATATCAACACAAGTAATAATGTCTACTAATATACTAACTAAATACAAAATAAAGTAATGATCAAGTAGCGGGGTTCTCTGATGGAGATGATGGCTCTGTGGTTGCCTTGTGAGTGGTATGGGGCAAGACATCAGCTCTGATGGTCTCCTCAACTGGAGTCGTCTCCTCAGTTGGAGCTATGGGCTCTGATAGTCCCAGAATGTCAGTCTGAGATGGTGGCAGAAGTCTCAAATGTTGTTGAATCTGACGAAGGATAGCAGTATGCTGGTCCTATTGAGCACGTATGTCTACCATATTCCGGAATAGAGCATTGTGCGTAGCGGTTAGTGTCTTAAACAAATATATCATGACGTGAAACTCTGTGGCAGATATGGTAATATGAGGCTCCAATGTAAGAGGTGCAGCTGGTGGAACAGGAGATGTAGCAGAAGGATCAGTAGAGGTGGCCTCAAGCATAGATGGTGCAGCAGAGGCCGGTGGTACAGACTCTGAGGGAAGCTCGTCCTGCTGTGCCTACTCAGCCTCTATTGGCACTGGAGATGCTGGCCTACGTGGGGCTGCTTCATGTGTTGAATAACTCACCAACTGTGTCTATTGGTCAAGAGTGAAATGCTCTCAACAATGGTGGTGGTGCTCAAGGTGGGGCTCAGTAAAATAGCCCATATGCTCTAATATATGGCATAGTAGCCTCAGAAACAACAATGGAATAGTGTCGGCTCATTGTAGCTTCTTCCTGTGAACTTTCTCCTCAAAGTATAGGAGAGAGACCATAATCAGGTGAAGTGGCCCAAAATAGAAGCCCTCAGATATCCTGAATAACGCGTCCAGGATGGCTCCTCACCTCTGCACTAGATGCTGAGAGGGAAAATGTTAGACCGCAACAATACATCTACTAGGAGCATCCCAGATGGAAGCTCATTACGTAGAAGGAATGAATCTCCAGAAGTCCCCTAGGAAAGGATGCGGACCATGTCTCACTGAGATATAGGGGACCACTGGCTGAAATATGCTAGATCTTCTGGCTGATATGGAATATGGAGAGCCTTAGCAATGTGCTTAGCCTTTAGGATACCTTGGCGCCCGTCAATACTGAAATGAATGGCGGTGGGATTTTGGGCGCCCTGAGTAGTCATGGACTGATAGAAGTCCATTGCCACTTTGGGGTAGAAAAACTCCCTAGGACTCATAAGGTGCTCAAGATGGTACCTCTAGAGCAATCGAAATGAATCCCAAAGCTCCGGTTGCTGTCGCATAGCCTCAATGTCGAAATAAAGCTCGGAATGAAATGGCCTGGCGCTACAATCTGAATTGCCCTCAATGGGCGGCACGGTGGCCATAAGCCTCTTGATGATGACTTCCAGAACAATGCCTGAAGGACGCTAAGAATCCGTTAGGGCTTGAGAATCAGGTTGTGCATGCCTAGACATCTTTCCAAGGCTTGAGGTCCTGACTCTCTTTGGTGGAATGTGGTATACTGATGGCTCAGGGGGTGGAGAAGTCGGTGGTCTCCGTGTTGAGTATTGGCGTTGAGAAGGGCTAGAGGGCACCCCGCCTTCAGAAGATTGAACGGTCGGGACCTGAGGGGCCTGAGATGAACCCTGAGGAGAGGAGGCTGTTGGCCTGGCCTCGTGAGAAGGGCCGATATAGGCTCCTCTGATGCTCGCCATGGATAAAATGGGGTAAGAGGTGGAGGTTGCTTCTTAAAATTGGTGGTTGAGGGGCGTCCACTGGAGAGAAAACTGATTCACAAGGTGGCGCTAAGTTTTTAGCAATGGGGAATGAGGTGTGCGAAATGAAAAGAGGCTTTGGAGGTCTTTAAATAGGCTTTTTGAATGACCTTTTGTTTTCTCTCTAACTATTGGTATTTTTCACAGAGACCGTTGGAATTCGCAAGGTTGCGAAATGAGTTTGCACAGGCTTTTCAAATTTCACATAGGTTTCGTAAGGCAAAAACGGGTTTGCGAATTTTTGGCAGCCCTTGTGAAATTTTCGCAAGGCGTTTTTGGGGTTGTGAAATTTTTGCAAGGCTCTTTTGGGGTTGCAAAATTTTTGTAAGGCAGACTTGGGGTTGCGAAATTTTTGCAAGGCTCTTTTGGGGTTGCAAAATTTTTGCAAGGCAGACTTGGGGTTGCGAAATTTTTGCAAGGTTCTTTTGGGGTTGCGAAATTTTCGCAAGGTGCATTTGGGATTGCGAAATTTTTGCAAGGCTCTTTTGGGGTTGCAAAATGCTCTATTTTTCCATCTATTTTGGAATCCACCTACATTTGATCATCAAAAATTAAATTAAGTCACAATAAAATAAAATTAAAGCAAGAAATTTCAATTTAAAACATATGCTAAATTAATAAAACTTGAAATTATCATTAAAGCAAAAATTATGGACTTAGTGTCTTCCGACAGACTAAGTCCATCTAACCATTTATCTTTTTAAGCTTGATGTGGTTCAAGAAGGTTGATTTCCTCCTTGTCTCGAGAAAATGGCTCCAAGAATGGCTTGAGATGTTGGCCATTGACTTTGAAACTCCCAGTATTGTTGAGCAGCTCTACTACTCCATTTGAATACACTTGTTGGATAGTAAACGGACCTATCCACCTTGACTTCAACTTTCCCGGGAAGATGTGGAGCTTAGAGTCATAAAGAAAGACTCTTTGTCCATGTTGCGGGAGACTAACTGATCATGCCACCTTTTAATCTTTGTTTTGCAATGTTTGAATTATTGTAGGCGTCATTTCTCAGTTCCTTTATCTCATTAAGGTCTAGAAATCTCATCATGACGGCTCTGTTAAAGTCCATGTTGAGCGTCTTGATTGCCCACTAAGCTTTGTATTGCACTTCAACGGGGAGATGGCACACTTTGCCATAGACTAGGCGATAAGGAGACATTCCAAGAATGGTCTTGTCAGCGGTTCTATAAGCCCATAGTGAGTCATGAAGCTTAACAGACCAATCTCTTCTGCTCGTATTCACCACCTTCATCAGTATGTTTTTTATCTCCCGGTTTGCTAACTCAACTTGTCTAGAAGTTTGAGGGTGGTAAGGTGTAGCGACCTTATGCTTCGCCCCATACTTGGCTAAGAGAGTTTCGAATAGCTTGTTACAAAAATGAGTACCCCCATTACTGATTATGGCTTTGGGTACTCCAAATCTATAGAAGATGTTCTCTTTGAGAAATTTGATAACAACTCTATGATCATTGTGTTTGCATGGGATCGCTTCAACCCATTTAGAAACATAGTCCACTCCCACCAAGATGTAGGAGTAGCCAAAGGACATAGGAAAAGGTCCCATGAAGTCAATGCCCCATACATAAAAAAGATCAACTATTAAAATGGGGTTCAAAGGCATCGTGTTCTTATGTGTTAATTTCCGAAGCCTCTAGCATTTGTCACAGCACATGGTGTGGGCATCTTTGAAAAGTGATGGCCAGCAAAAACCTGATTGCAATACCTTTATAGCTATCTTTTGAGAAGCAAAGTGGCCTCCACATGCGCTTTCGTGGCAATGATTGAGGATCCCCTGTTGCTCTTGCTTAGGGACGCACTTCCGTATTATTTGATTCGCACAATATTTGAATAGAAATGACTCTTCCCAATATTAGGCATGAATTTTTGTAAAGAAGTGCTTCTTATCTTGTGTTTTCCACTCACTTAGAACTTCTCCGGTAACTAAATAGTTAGCAATATGAGCATACCAAGGAGCGACTTCTATCAACATGAGTGACTCATATGGAAAATCATCATTAATTGGCAAACTATGGGAATTATATGCGATGGCTATCCTTGATAGATGGTCGGCTACCACATTCTCCACTCCTTTCTTGTCTTTGATCTGAAGATTGAATTCTTGAAGTAAGAGAATCCATCGAATTAGCCTTGCTTTTACATCTTGTTTAGTCAACAGGTATTTCAAGGCCGAGTGGTCAGTGAAAACCATAATGAAAGACCCCACTAAGTAAGCGCGGAATTTGTCTAAGGCAAAAACTACAGCCAACAATTCTTTTTCTATGGTTGTGTAGTTTCTTTGCACTTCATTTAACGTTTTGCTTGCATAGTAGATCACATAGGGCTTTCCATCTTCTCTTTGCCCAAGAACAGCTCCTATAGCAAAGTCACTCGCATCGCACATCACTTCAAAGGGCAACTACTAGTTGGGAGTTCTCACTATTGGAGTGGTTGTCAACAATAGCTTCAGTTCTTCAAAACTCTGTTGACATCGATCATCCCATATAAATTTACCATCCTTTACCAATAGCTCATAAAGAGGTCTTGCAAGTTTAGAGAAATCTTTTATAAACCTCCCATAGAACCCAGCGTGGCCAAGGAATTGCCTTACTCCTTTGACAGTTGTTAGCGATGGCAACTTGACAATAAGTTCAACCTTTGCTTTGTCCACTTCAATGCCTTTCTTTGAGATAACATGCCCAAGGACAATCCCTTGTGGTACCATGAAATGGCATTTCTCCCAATTAAGCACCAAGTCTTTCTTAATGCATCGGTTCAACACAGCTTCCAAATTAACTAAGCATTCGTCAAACGCATTCCCATATATGATGATATCGTCCATAAAGACTTCCATAATACGCTCCACCATATCACTAAAAATGCTTAACATGCATCTTTGGAATGTTGTTGGTGCATTGCATAAGCCAAAAGGCATTCTTCTATATGCGTAGGTTTCGAATGGACATGTGAAAGTGGTCTTCTCCTGATCTTCAACAACAATTTCTATTTGAAAATACCCAGAGTAGCCATCCAAGAAATAGTAGAATGGATGGCCTGAGACCCTCTCAAGCACTTGATCAATAAACGACAACGGGAAGTGGTCCTTCCTTGTTACAACATTTAACTTTCTGTAATCAATACACGCTCTCCAACCTGAAGTGAGGCATGTATAAACTTCGTTTCCCTTATCATTTTGCACCACCGTGATCCCTGATTTCTTTGGCAAGACTTGCGTAGGAGTCACCCATGGGCTATCTGATATGGGGTAGATAATACAGGCCTGAAGTAGTTTAAGCACTTCAACTCGCACCACCTCTTGCATGTGAGGGAAGGGTTCAAACTTCTCTAGGGTTGACGAACTGACGAGTATAGACTAAAGGGCTAATCCCTTTTAGATAAAAAAAAATTTCCACCCTATCACCTTCTTGCATCTCTTGAGGATTTCAAGTAGACAATCCTCCTGAGTTTTGGTAAGAAATGAAGAAATAACAACAGGGCTCTGCTTGTTCTCTTCTAGGTATGCGTACTTCAACTCCGTGGGTAATGGCTTCAGAATAAGCTTTAGGGGCTCCTCCTTAATGGCTTCTTGTGAATAAAGGGGGAATTTCTTCCCTGAACTTCAAAGGAGGCAGAGTAGCAAGCAAATCTAAGGGTTCAGGTAACCCTTCATAAAGATTCCCAAAACTCTCGTTGGAATCTTCTAGCATCTTCTGATCACAATGCTCCTCCACTAAGTTGTCAATCATGCATACCTCTTTTGGTCCTTCTTCTTCTTCTGGATGGAATTGTTTATTGCACATATAGAAGATATTGAGCTCCAATGTCATGTTTCCTCCACCATATCACTGACGATACTCAACATACATCTTTGGAATGTTGCAGATGCATTGCATAAACCAAAAGGCATTCTTCTGTAAGCATATGTTCCAAATGGACATGTAAAAGTGGTCTTTTCCTGATCTTCCACATCAATTTCAATTTGAAAATACCCTGAACACCCATCCAAGAAACAATAGAACGGATGGCCAAAGACTCTCTCCAACACTTGATTGATAAATGGCAATGGAAAATGATCTTTCCTGGTTACAGCATTCAACTTTCTATAACCAATACACACCCTCCAACCTGAAGTGAGGCGTGTAGTAATTTCTTCTCCTTTTTCATTCTGAACCACAGTAATCCCTGACTTCTTTGGTACCACTTGAGTAGGACTCACCCAAGGGCTGTCAGATATAGGGTAAATAATACCTGCTTGAAGTAGCTTCAGCACCTCAGCTCGCACCACCTCTTGTAAATGAGGATTCAATCTTCTTTGAAGTTGACGAATTGGCTTAAATTTCTCCTCCATATATATATGATGCGTGCAAACTAAAGGACTAATGCCTTTCAAGTAAGATATTTGCCATCCTATTACTTTCTTACACCTCTTGAGAACTTCCAGTAAACACTTCTCTTGATGACTGGTCAGAGATGAAGATATTACGACAGGACATTGATTATTTTCTTCAAGGTATGTATATTTCAGCTCCACGGGTAGAGGCTTCAAATTGAGTTTTGGGGTCTCTTTTTCAGCAGCTGCTCCTTCTTCTTTATTGAACAAAGGTAGAATCTCTTCTATCCTCCTCCAACTTTGTAGAGTAGCAAGCACATTAGGGGGTTCAGACAAACCTTCCTCAAAATCCGCAAGACTTTCATTCAGCTTGTCTTGCATATTCTGATGACAGTGCTCCTCCACTAGAGTGTCAATAATGCACACCTCTTCTGGACCCTCTTCTTCTTCCGGAGTGGTTTGCTTTTTAGACATATAAAAAATGTTGAGCTCAAGTGTCATGTTGCCAAAAGTGAGTTGCATGAGCCCATTCCTACAGTTGATGATTGCATTTGAGGTAGTAAGGAATGGCCTTCCAAGGATGATAGGAACTAAATTAGCTTCCTTTACAGTAGGATCCGTATCAAGAACAATAAAATCTACCGGATAGTAGAAATTATCAACTTGAACCAAGACATCCTCAATTACCCCCCTTGGAATTTTTACTGATCTATCTACTAGAGATAGAGTGATTGCTGTTGGCTTCAACTCACCAAGTCCTAATTGCTTGTAGACAGAGTATGAAAGCAAATTCACACTTGCTCCCAAGTCTAACAAAGCTTTCTCCACTACCTTTCCTCCAATCATGACTGAAATGGTAGGACTTCCCGGATCTTTGTACTTCAAAGGAGACTTACATTGTAAGATTGCACTTACTTGCTCAGTCGAGAAGGCTTTCTTATTTACAGTCAACCCTCTTTTGATAGTACATAAGTCCTTTAGGAATTTTGCATATGTTGGAACTTGTTTAATCATATCCAGCAGTGGGATATTGACTTTCACTTGTCTCAATACTTCAAGAATTTCAGATGCATTTCTAATCCCCTTTTTCCCATGCAATGCTTGAGGAAAAGGTGGAGAAGTTGGTTTCTTTAGCATTTCTTCCTTCAGAAGTTCCTTCTCTGGATTTGCAGTCATTGTTGAATCATAGTCCTCCTTCTTTTCGCTGATCTTTCTCTTTTTGTCTTTCATTTCCTCCCATTTCTTTGTCTCTTCTTCTTCCTCAACATGTGGCTTTGGTGTTGGCTTCTCAATTTTTTTACCACTCCTTAGAGTGATCAAGGCTTTAACATCTTTCATTTGTGATGATTCTCCCTCATGGCTTTTCACTTCATGGACACCCTTGGGGTTTTGGTGGGGTTGAGAAGGAAATCTTCCCTTTTCTTGCACTGTGTTCAAATTTGTGAGCCTTGAGATTGAGTATTGGAGATTATCTATCTTTTGGGATATATCATTTTGCATTCCATCCATCCTTTTGTTCAGAGTACTCTTTACTCTGTCAATTCTTTGACTGAGTTGAGCATTGATGGCTTTTTGGTCTCCAACAGAATCTCCCACTACCTTGCTGAGATTCACTATTGCTTGTTCAAGACTTGAAGATTGTTGAGATGGTTGATCCGGCTATTGGTACTGAGGTGCTCTGGCCTTCCATGAGAAATTTGGATGATTCCTTCAACTTGAGTTGTAAGTATTTCCATAAGGTGCATTGTTATTGGGCTTGAATTGTCCAACAACATTTGCTTGATCTCCAAACATTTCCCTTTCAGCTGAAATTGTAGGGCATTCCTCCACCAAGTGTTCATATGATTGACAATTAGGACAAAGCTTCACTTGCACTGGTGCTTCAGCAACAGCTTGCACTTCGTGCATCTTTTTCAGTTCCAGCTCCTCCAATCTTCTTGTCATAGCTGCAAACTTTGCTTTCATATCATCATCTTCTTTCAAGGTATACATCCCAGCCTTAGCATTGAAAGCACTCAGTTGAGACTTCATCTTTCCCACTTCTCCTTTGTTTGGTTCATCCCATCCCCTTGAAACTTCAGCTACATAACTCAAGAAATCCATAGCTTCCTCCGGATTTTTGCTCATGAAAGAGGAGTTGCTTCATTGAGGAAGACATCCCATCATAAAAATAGCTCACCAATAGCCAAGTATCAAAACCATGGTGAGGGCAAGCATTTATAGCTTCCATATATCTTTCCCAACACTCATAGAATTTTTCATTCTTTTTAGCTGAGAAGTTTGAAATTTGCCTTTTCAAGCCATTTGTTCTATGAGTGGGAAAAAATTTCTTGAGGAATTCAGCTTGTAAGTCAGTCCAAGTGTGGATACTCCTTGGCCTTAAAGAATTAAGCCAAATTTTGGCCTTATCCTTTAAAGTAAAAGGAAATAACTTAAGCCTCATCAAGTCAATTGAAGCTCCTCCCTCTTGGAATGTATTACAAACATCTTCAAATTCCTTGATATGTGCGCAGGGATTCTCACTTTCCATTCCATGGAAAGTTGGTAGAAGTGGAACAATATACGGTCTTATCACTAGCTGCTCTATAGGGGCACTATACATGATGGTGCACTCATACGAGGTGGATGCATGCGGTCCCTCATTGATCTAAATTCATTGAGATTGTCTTGACGACCTTGGTGACTATGCTGATCTTCAGGTGTAGCTTCCATGATATTCAAGCTCAATTCCAATTCCTTGTTATGAGGTGTATCACGTTTAACAAGCCTTCCTCCACTTTCTTGTATCCATTTTGGCATACACAACTAGTATCTATCTGTAACTAAAATGAAAATAAAGGACAACAAAAGAAAACAGGGCTACAAAAACAAAATAAAACTAAGCTGAATTTAAAAGATAAATTTAGATTATGAATAAGTAGAAAAAAAATGAGAATTAATAAAGCGAAAGAAACGTTACCAAACATGTGATGAAAATCACAAGTACTCTGAAATAGTATCACTATAAACTTGACACCTTCCCTGGCAACGACGCCATTTGATTCGTGCCCAATTGGTTCCTCAGCTGATTCGTGTCCAGCTGGTGCTCCTTGATTGAGGGAGTAATCAATAAAATTTATAACCTATTACACCATATACTAGGGTAGCAAAGAAAAAGCTACTATAGCATAGTGGCTCTAGGATCGTTCACTGGGAAGGGTTTTCAAATTACCAATGATACCAATTCAAAGTGAATTGGTGTTGTTTCATTTCAAGGTTAGCTTAAGAAATAAAACACAAACTTTGGTTGAAAAAGGTTTAGATTTAAACTAATGGCACAGTAAGTAATGGAAATTACTTAAGAAGAAAAACATTCCTTGGAGATTTAGGTTCACAGGGGAGGTTCCTCATGCAAAAACGTAGTTCCGGTCAGTTGGTTCATTTCCTCGCATTAGAGAATTAACATATAGTCAATTCTCTAACCGGTGTTGTACAAATCCTTAATTGGATTTCAGCTCTAATTCCCTCTCACTGATGCAACTTGCAATGGTTCGTGCCTCTCACTTAGCATTTACCATTCAAGGTGATCTTTAACCTCGGACTTCCATTCTCAAGCTCGCAAGAGATAACTAATGGATGTCTCCTTGGAGTCCAAAAGCTTACCAAGTGTTGGCAATTCTAGAAAATCCTACCTTCAAGTCACCTCCCAGAGGCTCGCAAGGGGTAAACTAGTGCATCTCCATGGACAGAGATCACTTGCCTTACCAAGTGTTGACCCAGGTGACTCCAAGGCGTTTTAAGTTAACTAAAAATATAGAAATCACTAAAGGATCACACTTTCTCTTCATTCATGGCTGAAACCACAAAGCTACTAATTCTTACACTTGGAACCTTTCCCGGCAACCTTAGCTCCAAGAAACTAAAGGTTTAGTTATTCATTCTCTGGGGAAACTTCCTTATATAGTGCATAACTAGTAAATGAAAAATACAGTCAAAGTGAGAAGGTAAGGCAGAGCAAAGGCTCTGTATTTTACTTTCTTTCAAACTTTTACAAAAGGTCCGTCGTCCTCTCTGGGAATAGGCTCCCGAGAGCTATTTATATGAAAATTACAATAATAATTATTACATGGATATTTACCCTTTTTCCTAACTTAATAGCTAAGGAATCCTATAATTGGTGGGTTACAAGGAGAGTTTGGGGATTTAGACAACAAAAATCTGAAGAAAAATATCTCAAAGTGTCGGTCGCAAATATTGGGAAGCACTAAGGACCATTTCACAAGCAAAAACAAGGTCTGTGAGATTTCCCAGACGCACAAAAAGGGCTGCGAAATCACTTCACAACAAAAGGCTGATTTCACAGCGCTGCGAAGTTGGCTTTCAGCTTGCAGTGTTCGGCTTCCAATGGCTGTAACTCCTTCATTTCAGCTCCGAATTGCACACCGTTTAAAGCATTGGATTTCTGACTTTCTTAGCTTTGAAACGACATATAGCATGCATAAATTGGACTTCAGGAAGTGCTCCAAAAGTGGCTGACATGACTGTTATAAAAATGACAGATTTCTCTTTACTTCCCCTCCTTGCATTCCGGATTTGCTTATGGCAAAGGACTTCAAAGCTTTGGTTCTTCATGTTTATGAGCTTTCCATTGCTTTGCCATGGATTCCAAATAACTCTCCTCAATCTCATATTGCTTTGGTGATCAAAAAGCTATCAAAACACCAAAACTTAACACAAATTGATTAGAAGTGCTTGCAAAGGTCCTTAATATGTTAATTGGGTTAAAAGGCAATAACTACTACTCAAAAGTGTTTAAAAGAGTTAATTACAAGCTATGAAATAGCACTTTTTTAGTAGTAATCAGCAATTCACAAGGGGTTGCGAAATTCACGAATGTTAGATTCCTTCTCTTATTCTCATCCTTGCAGACTTGATTGATTTGGAAAAGGCTTCGAAGCTCTCCAAAACATGGATTCCTCATGTAATTTGGCTTCAATCTTGCTTTGTCATGGACTATACCAAGTTCTCCCTCATTCTTGACTTGTTTTAATGATAAAAAACTACCAAAAAGACCAAAACTAGCCAAAAATTGATTAGTAACACTTTTAAGGGTCCTTAATGTGCCAATTGAGTTAAAAGGTAATAAATACTACTCAGAAGTGTTTATAAGAGTTTATAACAAGCTATAAAAGAGCACTTTTTGAGTAGTAATTACTCAAGCTCAGGGCTATGGTTGAAATGAAGAATTTGGGTTGTAAGCCTAAGGCTCTAGGTGCTATGAAGAGCTCAGGACTATCGATGACATGAGCTACTCTGAGTCATTGGCTCTAGGCCCTGGATGCTTGAAATAGCTCAAGGTTGTGAATGATATGAAAAAATCTGGATCATGTGAGCTTAGGCCTTTAGATGTTGTGAACAACTCAATGGTGTGGATGATATGAAAGTTTCTTGGTCGTGTATCCATGGCTCTAAATACTATGAAAAACTCAAGGTTGTAGATGACATGAACGACTATAGGTCATGAGCTTAAGGATGTGGATGTTATGAACAACTTAGGGGCTTTAGTTGACATGAACGACTCTGAGTCATAAGCTTAGGGTTCTAGATACTATGTACAGCTCAGGGTTGTGGATAACATGAATGAATCTGGGTCATGAGCTCAAGGCTCTACAAACTATGAACAACTCAAGGTTATGGTTGACATAAACAACTCTGGCTCATGAGCTTAAGCCTCTACATCCTATGAAAAGCTTAGGGTTGTAAATGATATGAACGATTCTACATCATGAGCTTAGAGTTATGGATGACATCAATGACTCCGGTTCATGACCTTAGTGTTCTAGATACTACGAATAGCTCAGAGTTATGGTTGACATGAACGACTTCGGGTTGTGATCTCAAGGCTCACCATGCTATGAATAAATCAAGGCACTGGACTACATGAGCTACTTCAAGTCGTGAGCTTAAGGTACTGCATGCTATGAATAACTCAACTTTATGTATGATATGAACGACTCGGGATCTTGTGAACTGAGGGCTCTAGATGCTATGAACAAATAAGGGTTGTGGTTGACATGAACCACTCCGGGTCTTGAGGTTTAGGCTTTAGGTTTTATGAATAGCTTAGGGCCATGGATGATATGAATGATTCTTGGTCGTGAGCCTAATGCTCTAAATGTTATAATAGCTTAGAATTTTGGATGACATAAACAACTTCTGGTCATGAGCTTAAGGGTCTAAATGCTATGAACAACACAAGGTAGTGGTTCACATGAAAGACACTAGGTTATGAGCTCAATGCTTTAGATGCTATGAACAACTCAGGATTGTGAATGACATGAACAACTCTGGGTCGTGATCTCATTATTCGAGATGCTATGAACAACTTAGGCTTGTGGATGACATGAGCTACTCCGGGTCGTGAACTAAGGGCTTTGGATGCTATGAACAATTCAAGGTTATGGATGATATGAACAATTCATGGTCATGAGCCCAAGGCTCTAAATCTTATGAACAACTCAAGACTATAGATGATATGAATGACTCAGTGTTGTGAGCTCAAGACACTAAATGCTATGAACAGCTCATGTTTATGGTCAATATGTATGACTCCGAATCTTGAGCTCAGGCCTCTAAATGCTATCAACATCTCAAGCCTGTGGATGATATGAGTTGCTCCGTGTCTTGAGCTCATGGCTCTAAAATCTATGGATAACTTAAGGTTGTGGACAATATGAACAACTCATAATTCTGTGAGCTCAAGCCTTTAGGAGCTATGAAAACTTAGGTTTGTGGATGATATGAAAGATTCCTGGTCATGAGCCTAAGGCTCTAAATTTTATGAACTGGTCAGGGTTATGAATGACATGAATGACTCAAGGTCGTTAGCTCAATGCTCTTCATGCTATGAATAACTTAGGGTTGTGATTGACATGAATGACTTCATGTTATTAGCTCAGGGCTCTAGATGCTATGAACAACTTAGAGTTGTGGAAGATATGAACAACTTGGAATCCTGTGAGCTACGGTCTTTAGATGCTTTGAAAAGCTTAAGGCTGAGCATGATATGAATGATTTTTGGTTGTGAGCTTATGACGCTAAATGTTATGAATAACTCGAGGTTGTGGATGACATGAACGACTAAAAAATGTGAGCTTAGGACTGCAGATGCTATGAACAACTCAAGCTTGTGGATGATAAGAATGACTCCTGGTCATGAGCTTAGGGCTATAAATGCTATGAACAACTCAATGTTGTGGTTAATATGCACATTGTGAGCTTGTGGTTTTGGATGCTATGAACTGCTCAGGGCTGTGGATGATATGAACGACTTGAGATCCTATAAGCTCAAGCCTCTGGGTCCTATGAATAGCTCATGGTTGTGATTTTTGGTCATGAGCCCAAGGCTCTAAATTTTATGAACAACTAAGGGTTGTGGATGATATAAACGACTGAAGGTGGTGAGCTTAGGGCTCTGGATGCTATGAAAAGCTCAGGGCTCTAGATGTTATGCATAGATTAAAGTTGTGGATGATATGAATGACTTGGGATCCTATGAGCTTAGGCCTCTAGATGTTATGAATAGCTTAGGGCTATGGAAACATGAATGATTTCAAGTCGTGAACTCTATGAATAACTCAAGGTTATGGATGACATGAACAACTCAAGATTGTGAGCTCTAGGCTCTAGATGTTAAGAACAACTCAAGGCCTTGGATGACATGAACAACTCTGGGTCGTGAGCTCAACGCTCTGGATGTTATGAACAACTAAGGGCTATGGTTGACATGAAAGGCTCTGGGTCATGAGTTAAGGGCACAAAATGTTATGAACAATTCAAGGATGTGGATGACATGAACGACTCCATGTGGTGAGCTTAGGGCTCTAGATGCTATGAACAACTTAGACTTGTGGATGATATGAGTGACTCTGGATCCCGTGAGCTCAGGCCTTTAGATGCTATGAATAGCTTAGGGCTTCAGGTGATAGAAATGATTCTTAGTTGTAAGAAGAATGCTCCAAATGTTATGAACAACTCAGGGTTGTGGATGACATAAATGAATCAAGATCGTGAGATTAGGGCTCTAGATGTTGTGAATAACTCTCGACTATAGATGACATGAATATCTCAAGGTCGTGAGCTTAGGGCTCTAGATGTTAGGAACAACTCAAGGTTGTGGATGACCTAAACGACTTCAAGTCAAGAGTTCAAGGCTCTAGATGCTATGAATAGTTTAAGGATGTGGATGACATAAATGACGGTGTGTTATGAGCTTAGGGCTCTAGATGCTATGAACTAGTCAAAGTTGTGGATGATATGAACAACTCAGGATCCCATGAGCTCAAGGCTCTAGATATTATGAACAAGTCAAAGTTGTGGATGATATGAACAACTCGGGATCCCATGAGCTCAGACCTCTAAATGCTATGAATAATTGAGGGCTTTGGATGATATGAATGATTCTTGGTTTTGAACATAAGGCAGTAAATGTTATGAACAACTTAGGTGTGTAGAGGACATTAGCTACTCAAGGATGTGATCTCAGGGCTCTAGATGATATAAATAGATCTAGTATGTAGTTGACATTAACGACTCTAAGTTGTGAGCTTAGGGCCCTAGATGGTACGAACAACGTAGGCCTATAGATGACTTAAGTTGCTCCATGTCATGAGCTCATGGCTTTGGATGCTAAGAACGACTAAATGCTATGAAGGACTCGGGATCCTGTGAGCTAAATCCTTTAGGTGCTATCAATCACTCAAGGTTGTAGCTCATATGAACGATTCTTGGTCATGAGCAACTTAGGGCTTTGGATGACATGAATGACTAAAGGTCGTGAGCTGAGGGACTTGGATGTTACGAATAGCTCAAGGCTTTAGATTCTATGAACAACTCAGAGTTATGGATGATATGAACGACTTGAAATCCCATGAACTTAGGCCACTAGATGCTATGAATAGCTAAGGGTTGTGAATGACATGAACAGGTCAAGGCTCTATATGTTATGAACCGCTTTAGGTTGTGGTTAACATGAACAACTCAAGGTCATAAGCTCAAAGCTTTAGATGTTTGATATAGTTTAGCCATGTGGATGGCATGAATAACTCCGGGTTGTAATATCAAGGCTTTAGATGCTATGAACAACTCAGGGTTTTGGTTGGCATGAACTACTTTGGATTGTGAGCTAAGGGCTCTAGATGCTATGAATGGTTTAAGGATGCGGATAACATGAACGACTCCGTATCGTGAGCTCAAAGCTCTAAGTTATGAATGATATAAACAACTCATGATCCCATGAGCTCAAGCCCTTAGATTCTATGAATGGATCAAGGCTCTGAAAGATATGAACGATTCTTGATCGTGAGCACCGGGCTCTAAATGTTATGAACAAACTAAAGCTATGGATGACAGGAAAAACTCATGGTCATGACTCAAGACTCTAGGTGATTTGAACAACTCAGGTTTGTAGTTGACATGAACTACTCGTGGTCATGAGCTAAGGGCTCTAGTGTTAGGATAGAGCCCTTAAAAGCATGACAAGATGTAATAAATTTGGAATTCATTATTTATTTAATGATGTTTCAGTTTCACTATTATCCATCCTTATTCCATGTATTATACCCTATGAGCATTATTGCCTAAACCTTTAACATTGTACATGACTTAGGTGCATTTCTACCAAGCTGCTTCATTGTATTGTTTCTCAACCTCGAGAAGATATTGAGCTTGTGCTGAAGTTAGTAGTGGCTTTGACATATGGGTGAAATCGTAAGTTGATTATATATGGCCTATTGATTGGGTCACTATTAGTGGAGGCTGATAGCAATAAGTATTCTCAATAAAGGCACCATGATATCCCTTAGGATTGAGGTAGAGTGTCCCATTGAGTGATCCTAAGGAGGTTTATTCATGGAAACTATGGCCATAGTAGTTCCTTAAGTGAAACTTGACATAGGCTCTTTAAGAGCTAAGATATGTCATTTGAACACATAATAGGAGGATCTATAACTCAAGGATGGTAGAGATAGTCTTGAAAGACTGATAGCTTTCGCCTTGTTAGACTACGAACATTAGTTCCAGGGGAGACTAAACACAATGGATACCATGCCACAGACCTGAGCACTTGGTGGCTCATTGTTATTTACATAGGATACTAGAGTTCAGTTGATTCTCTATAGTGGGATGTTGAATCAACTTTAGAATTGGATTCTAAGGGAGCTAGTATTCTTATAGGTCACAGTGGTCCCCATTTTAAAGTCATATACCTTGTTTTTATGGGTTATGAGGGTCGAATCTCTAAGGGCATTTTGGTAATTACACAAGGTTGCGTAGGGGTAAATGAACAAGGTCTCTATATTGGATTAAGTGATTAATTTGTAGGCCCTATTGGGCTAATTAATCAACTATAACCCATTTTGGGTTAGATTAAGTGACCCAAGCCCGCTTAGGAACCCTATAAATACCACCTAAGGGTTAGGGTTTCCATAGATTTTGTCTTCCACCATCTAGAGAGGTTGAGATGTATAGCCTCCACCATTTTTTCCTCCCCATCGAAAGTGTGTCAAGATCAAAGTTTGAGTCATTGAGTGGAAGACTTCGGGTTTACCTGACTTCTATGATTTCGATCTTCATCTTCACCATGTAGATTTGATTCAATAACATCTAAATTCGAGGAATGACTTTTGTTAGCACTTTCTGAATCAGAGACATGAATATTATTTTTTCATTAATGTCAAAATTTAGAAAAAGCTTAGGATAGTTATCCATATTCCTAACCTGATCCAAACTTGGGAAACAGAGAGATCTGGGTTTTTCCCATCAATTAACTCGAGGTTCTAGATGTTATGAACAACTTAGGGTTGTGGATGATATGAACAACTTGGGATCCTATAAGCTCAAGCCTCCATATGACATGAACAACTAAAGGGTGTGGATGATATGAACGATTTTTTGTTGTGAGCCCAAGGCTTTAAATGTTATAGACAACTTATGGTTATAGATTACATGAACGACTCGAGGTCGTGAGCTCAGGGCTTTAAATTCTATGAACAACTCATAGCTATGGTTGATATAAACGACTTTAGGTTGTGATGTCAGGGCTTTAGATGTTATGAATAGCTCAAGGTTGTGGATGATATGTGCTACTCTGGGTCGTGAGCTCAACGATGTGGATGCTTTGAATAACTCAACATTGTGGGTAATATGAATGACTCAGGATCCCATGAGCTCAGGCTTCTAGATGATATGAACAACTCTAGGATGTAGATGATATGAATGATTCTGTGTCTTGAGCTCAAGGCTATGCATGACATGAATGACTCCAAGTGGTGAGATCACAACTCTAGATACTATGAACAACTCAAGGTTGTGGTTGACATGAACCACTTTGAGTCATGAGCTTAGGGCTCTAGATGCTATGAAAAGCTCAGAGTTGTGGATGATATGAATGACTCAAGATCCCGTGAGTTTAGGTCTCAAGATGTTATGAACACCTCAAGGTTAAGGATGATATGAACAACTCAAGGCTATGAATGACATGAAGAACTTTGGATCGCTAGCTTAGGGCTATAGATGCCACGCACAGCTCAGGGCTATGATTGACATGAACAACTCTGATTCATGAGCTCCAGGCTCTAGATGTAATGGATAACTCATGGTTATGGATCATATAAGCTACTTTAGATCGTGAGCTTAGGCTATGGATGCTATGAACAACTCAACTTTATGGATGATATGAACGACTTGGAATCTTGTGAGCCTAAGCCTCTAAATTCTATAAATAACTCAGGTTTATGGATGATATGAATGATTCTTGGTCGTGAGCCTATGGCTCTAAATGTTATGAACAACTCAGGTATGTGGATAACATGAACGACTTCAAGTCGTGACCTCAGGTGATTCGTTCCCAATTGGTGTCTCAGCTAATTCATGTCCAACTGGTGCTCCTTGACTAAGGGAGTGATCAATAAAATTTATAACCTATATCACCATGCATTAGGATAGCTTTAGCTAATATAGCATAGTGGCTCTAGGATTGTTCACTGGGAAGGGTTTTCAACTCACAACTGATACCAATTCAAAGTTAAATTGGTGTTTTTTCATTTCAAGGTTAGCTTAAGAAATAAAACACAAACTTTGGTTAAACGAGGTTTTGTTTCGAGCTAACTAAAAAGAAAGTAATGGAAATTACTTATGAAGAAAAACATTCCTTGGAGGTTTGGGTTCACAGGGGAGGTTCCTTATGCAAAAACAGAGCTCCGGTCATTTGGTTCATTTCCTCGCATTAGAGAATTAACATATAGTCGATTCTCTAACCGGTGTTGTACAGATGTATCCTTTAAATGGATTTCAGCTCTAATTCCCTCTCATTGATGCAACTTGCAATGGCTCGTGCCTCTCACCTAGCTTTTGCCATTCAAGGTGATCTTTAACTTTGGACTTCCCTTCTCAAGCTCGCAAGAGATAACTAATGGATGTCTCCTTGGAGTCCAAAAGCTTACCAAGTGTTGGCAATTCTAGAAAATCCTACCTTCAAGTCACTTCCCAAAAGCTCGTAAGAGGAAAACTAGTGCATCTCCATGGACGGAGATCACTTGCCTTACCAAGTATTGGCTCAAGTGAATTGAAGGTGTTTTAAGTTAACTAAAAACATAGAAATCATTAAAGGATCACACTTTCCCTTCATTAATGGCTGAAACCACAAAGCTACTAATTCTTGCACTTAGAACCTTTCCTGGCAACCTTAGCTCCAAAGAACTAAAAGTCTAGCCACTCATTCTCTAAGGAAACTTCCTCAGAGTTTGTTTGGCTAATAAGAAAAAGAATGAGAAAACAAAAATATAAAGGAAAAACAGAGCAAGTGTTCTGTAAAATATATTTCTTGCAAAATTGTACAAAGGATGCGTCTGAGAACAAACTCCCGACTTCTTACACACCTTTTTCTTAAAAGAAAAATACAAACTATATATATGAGGTTATTCACCCCTTTCTTCTTACTTAAAGACTAAGGAATCCTATGATAGGTGGGTTACAAGGAGACTTTGGGGATTTAGACAACAAATATCTAAAGCAAAATATCTCAAGATGTCGGTCGGAAATATCAGGAAGCTTCAGGAGAACACCGCAACACTGTACACTGAGAGAAAAACTCTCCGGGTAAGCGCTATCAGAGGATCCGGACATGTCTGACCGGGGAAGTTGAAACGCCCTCCTCTCCCATCCGGATGTGAGATATCCGGAGAAGGTGGAATGTCGGTCGGACATAATTCTTCCCCCGGGTGGAATGAGCTATGTCGCAAGGGGGTCTACGTGTGCAAGGTGTAGGGACCCCCCCCCCCCTCCCTGATGACACGGAGCACGCAAGGCTATCCGGATCAACTCCATCCAGATTCCTCAAGAGGACATGTGGCGCGCTCCTCTATCCGGACTCCCTCAGAGAGAAGCACACAACACTCGTGAACATCACACCCAGATGATAGCATATCATATTCGGATATGTTGTCCAGATCATTGACTAAAGTGAGCAAGCCTTGCTACGTCATTCGGACAGCCTGCCACAGACCATGTTCCGCCGCCATCCGATGGTGTGTCTGAACGCGCTGTCTGAACATCTTTTGCTCCTTGCATTCCAAATTTGCTTATGGAAAAGGACTTCAAAGCTTCAGTTTTTCATGTTTTTGAGCTTTCCATTGCTTTGCCATGGATTCCAAAGAACTTTCCTCAATCTCTGATTGCTTTGGTGATCAAAAAGCTATCAAAACACCAAAACTTAACACAATTTGATTAGAATTGATTGCAAGGGTCCTTAATATGTTAATTAGGTTAAAAAGTGATAACTACTACTCAAAAGTGTTTAAAAGAGTTAATTACA
This sequence comes from Vitis riparia x Vitis rupestris, assembly GCA_946000675.1. NCBI lineage: Eukaryota > Viridiplantae > Streptophyta > Magnoliopsida > Vitales > Vitaceae > Vitis > Vitis riparia x Vitis rupestris. The sequence continues at coordinate 12,969,571 of OX253986.1, forward strand.
AGCTATGAAATAACACTTTTTGAGTAGTAATAATCAGGGCTTTAGATATAATGAATAGCTCAGGGCTATTATTAACATGAATGACTTTGGGTCATGACCTCAATACTCTAGATGCTATGAACAACTCAAGGTTGTGGACGACTTGAGGAACTCTAGGTCATTCTCTTAGGGCTCTGAATGCTATGAAGAACTGAAGGTTGTGGATGATACAAACGACTCGGGATCCCGTGAGCTCAGGCTTCTAGATGGTATGAATAACTTAGGGTGTGGATGATATGAATGATTCTTGGTCATGAGACCATGGCTCTAAAATGTTATGAACAACACAAGCTTATCATTGACACAAATGACTCCGAGTCATGAGCTCAAGGCTCTAGATGCTATGAACAACTTAGGGTTGTTAATAACATGAACGACCTCAGGTCGTGAGCTTAGGGCTCAAGATGCTATGAACAACTCATGGTTGTGGATGACATGAACAACTTTGGGTTGTGTGCTTAGGAATCTAGATACTATGAACAAATCAGGGTTGTGGTGGACATGAATGTCTCGGGGTTATGAACTTAGGGCTCAAGATGCTATGAATAGATCATTGCTTTAGATGACATGAATGAATTTATGTCGTGAGATCAAGGTCATAGATGCTATGAATAGAACAAGGTTGTGGTTGACATTAATGGCTCTTCGTCGTGAGCTTAGGGCTCTAGATGCTATGAACAAGTCAAGGCTTTGGATGATATGTGCTACTCTAAGTCATGACCTCAAGCTTGTATATGCTTTGAATAACTCAACATTATGGATGATATGAACAACTTGGGATGCCATGAGCTCATGCTTTTAGATGTTATGAGTAACTTGGGGTTGTGGATGATATGAATGATTCTGCATCATGAGATAAGGGTTGTGGATGACATGAACGACTTTAGGTCATGAGCTCATGGTTCCAGATACTATGAACAACTCATGGTTATGGTTGACATGACTCAGAGTTATGAGCTCAAGGATTAAGATGTTATGAACAACTCTTGGCTGAGGATGATATTAATGACTCTTGGTCGTGAGCCTATGTATCTAATTGCTATAAATAGCTCAAAGCTATGGATGACATGAACTACTCCAGGTCATGAGCTCAAGAATCAAGATGCTATGAACAACTTAGGGCTATGTATTGCATGAAAAAATTTGGGTTGTTGGCTTAGATCTCTAGAAGCTATGAACAACTCAGGCCTGTTGATGACATGAATGACTCAAGGTCATCTGCTTAGGGCTTAAAATGATATGAACATATCAAGGTTGTGGTGGACATTAGTGACTTTGGGTCATGAGCTCAGGGCTCTAGATGCTATGAACAACTCAAGGTTGTGGATTACATGAACAACTTCGAGTTTTGAGCTTAGGGCTTTAAATGTTATAAAAAACTCAAGGTTGTGGATGACATGAACTACTTCAGATTGGGAGCTCAGGGCTATGGATGACATGAACAACTCTAAGCGGTGTGCTTTGGGCTCTAGATACTATAATGGCTCAAGGTTACGGTGGACATGAATGACTCCAAGTCATGAGCACAAGGCTTCAGATTCTATGAAAAGTTAGGGTTGGGGATGACATGAACGACTCCGAGTCATGATCTCAAGGCTCTAGATTTAATGAAAAGTTTAGGGCTATAAATGACATGAAAGATTTCTAGTCGTGGGCTTAGGGATCTAAATGCTATGAATTGCTTAGGCTTGTTGATGACATCAATGACTCTAGGTCATGTGCTTAGGGCTCTAGATGCTATGAACAACTCAAGGCTATGGGTGATATATGCCACTTCAAGTCATGAGCTCAAGGCTATGCATGCTTTGAACAACATAGCATTATGAATCATATAAATGACTTGATATCCCGTGAGCTAAGGCCTCTAGATGCTATGAGTAGCTTAGGGTTGTAGATGATACGAATGATTCTGTGTCATGAGCTAAGGGTGGTGGATGACATGAATGACTTTGAGTTGTGAGCTCACGACTTAAGATACTATGACCAACTCAAGGCTATGGTTGGCATTAATGACTTCGGGTCATGAGCTCAAGGCTCTGGATGCTATGAGCAACTCAAAGTTGTAGATGATATGAATGACTCAAGATCCTATGAGCCCAGGCCACAATAGACTATGAACAACTTGGAGCTATGGATAATATGAACGATTCTTGGTCGTGAACTTATGGCTCTAATTTCTATGAATAGCTTAAGGTTATGGATAACATAATGATTCCGGGTCATGAGCTCACAACTCTAGATGCTATGAATATCCCAAGGCTTATGATGACATGAATGACTTCGGGTTGTGGGTGATTCATCCCCAATTGGTGTACTATTTGATTCAGTCCTTAGACGGGAGTTATCAACAAAACTTATAAACTTAATTCACCATACACTAGGTGATTACTACCGAAAAGTGCTATTTTATAGACCTAATTATAAGGGTTTTAATCACCTTTGAGTAGTAATCATATTCATTTAACCTAATTAATTCATTGAGCTCCTTAGTAATTAGTTCTAACCATTTTTAGTGGCAAGTTTACATGTTTTTCATCAGCTTATGAACCAATTCAAGCATGCCAATTGATGGAGGAGCTACTTGGGCGAGTTAAGCAAGGACTTTGGACGTTTACAGGCTTGAATTTCAAGTGGAAATGCGAGCACAAGCAATGGGAACACCATTTCGCAAGGGGAGGCAATTCACTTGCCAAATGACCAATTTCGCAAAGTGAATTTCACCTTGCCAAAATTTCGCAAGGGGATTTTCCTCATGGTGCGAAATTTAGCCATTTTGCACCATGAAGAAACCACCTTGCGAAATTTCGCAAGGTGGCTTTTCACCTTGCGAAATTTAGACCTTTCATCTTCCCCCTTGCGAAATGCCTTTGAAATCCCCTGTTTTGAGACGCTGTTGATGATATTCCACTGCCAGTTCTCCAAGATAATTTGCTTGACTTTTAGCTTTGTAAATACCTATTTTACCCTTGTAATCAACCAATGAAAAGGTTGTTTTTGTAACAGCTCTTATAATTTAGCTTTTTATTGTCTTTAAATAGAGGTGAAGAGCCTCAGACACGATCATCTTGTAACCTGTAACTTTATAAGTTATAAGAGCACTTTTGTTTATACGCTTCTTTTCTCTTTTCTTTCTCATTTTCTTAGTAGCCAAACATCATTGGAGGATGAAATCCCCAAGGATGAGAGGCTAAAACCTTTTAGTTTCTTGAAGTAATGGATGTCATGTGAAGCTCCCGTGTCAAGATGGAGATTTCCAAGCCATAAATGTAAGTAGCTGAGCGTCATAAATGTTTTCATTCAAAGTAAAGCTTTTAATCCCTCTGACTTGCTTTGAATGGCCATTACTTGATAACCTTTTGGTCTCGGTGGATTCTTATTGTTAGATCCACTAACGTTCATTAGTTATCTCCTACGAGCCATTGTATTGCAAGTCGAGGTGATGACCTATACCAATAAAAGAACATTTATGAGGTTCAGCTACCCTTTTTGTAAGTTTTCAAGGACTAAAACTCAGTTGTTAAACTCATATCGGTTCGGGAAGTAAGCATCACCTTAGTTGCTTTCCCAACTCGAGGTGAAAAGTCCCAAAATCTCCATTTTTACATAGTGAGTTAAGCATGGCTATCCAAAGCTTTGAGAAACTTCTTTTTCCATCTTTTAACCTATTTTCATGTTAGTTTAGTTTACAACACCTTCATTTTTTTATGTTTTCATCTTAACCTAATTTTTATTAAGAAAAGTTCACTCCATCCTCCGAACTTCACCAGTTAAAGTAAAAACCCTTCCCAGTGTTCGATCCTAGAGCCACTATGCTATAGTAGCTTTGCTACTTTAGTGTAAGGACCTTAGGTATAAATTTTGTTGATACCCTTACATGCCAAGCTACCAAGAGTCGGGTTATCAAATGGCGCCGTTGCCGCCGGGGAGGGGTGCTCCTTCACTGTGAATACATCAGCCAGAGGTAACTTGTGAGACTTCTCATGAGTGAGGTGAATTCTATCTCATTTTTCATTTACTAACTTTTTATTTTAGTTTTAGAATATTTTTAACTTAGTTTAGATAAGTTTCTTTTAGTTTTTAACTTTTATTTTTAGTTTATTTTTCATACTCGGTTTTTCCTTCCGTATGCTCTGTTTTTTTTTTCTTTTTCTTTGTTTTGTTTATTTGTTTTGTTCCAGCTGAATCCGTGCATGCCCTATTGGATTAGAAACCAAGAGGGAAGGTTAGTGCGGATAGAGACTCCACGAGCTACTGAATTAGAGATTATTTTGGAAGTAATGGAGAATCAGCCAGAGGATCAACATTCACAACACGGGCAGGAGAATGATCCGAACTTGTATAGGTCCATGAGGGACAGGATGCACCCCCCGAGGATGAGTGCACCATCTTGCATCATTCCTCCTATAGAGCAATTGATTATCAGGCCACACATCGTGCCTCTGCTTCCTACTTTCCATGGGATGGAAAGTGAAAATCCATATGCGCATATAAAGGAATTCGAAGATGTGTGCAATACTTTTCAAGAAGGGGGAACAACTATTGAGCTTATAAGGTTGAAGCTCTTTCCATTCACATTAAAGGACAAAGCCAAGATATGGCTCAATTCCTTGAGGCCGAGAAGCATAAGAACATGGACAGAACTTCAAGCTAATTTTTTGAAGAAGTTTTTCCCTACTCATAGAACAAATGGATTGAAGAGACAAATCTCAAACTTCTCAGCACATGAGAATGAAAAACTTTATGAATGCTGGGAGAGGTATATGGAGGCCATCAATGCATGTCCTCACCACGGCTTTGATACATGGCTTTTGGTGAACTATTTTTATGATGGCATGTCATCTTCAATGAAGCAGATATTGGAGACAATGTGTGGGGGTGATTTCATGAGCAAGAACCCTGAGGAGGCTATGGATTTCCTAAGTTATGTCTCAGAGGTTTCGCGTGGATGGGATGAGCCCAATAACAGAGAAATGGGGAAGAGGCCAATTTAGCAAATGTCAAGAGGGGGGATGTACAATCTGAGTGAAGACATGGAGATGAAAGCCAAGGTAGTTTCCATGGCTAGAAAAATAGAGGAAATGGAGTTGAGAAAAGTTCACAAAGTCCAAGCTATTTCAGAACCTCAACAACAAGCCAATCCTTGCTCCATCTGTCAGTCATTTGAACATATGGTGGAAGAATGTCCCACCATTCCAACAGCAAGAGAAATGTTCGGTGAACAAGCTAACCTGATTGGCCAATGGAAGCCAAATTCAAATGCCCCCTATGGCAACACGTACAACTCTAGCTGGAGGAACCACCCAAACTTTGCATGGAAGCCAAGGCCAAACCCATATCGGTCACCAGCGCAATCAAGCCAACAGAGTCAAGGTCAATCCTCAGTTGAGCAAGCACTCATAAGCCTTAGCAAGGTTATGGGTGACTTTGTGAGTGAGCAAAAATCCATCAACTCTCAACTAAATCAGAAGATTGACAACGTAGAGAGTACATTGAACAAGAAGATAGATGGGATGCATAATGAGTTGTCTCAGAAAATTGACAACATCCAATATTCCATCTCAAGGCTCACAAATTTGAACACTGTCAATGAGAAAGGGAAGTTTCCCTCTCAGCCTCACCAAAATCCTAAGGGGATACATGAAGTGGAATCCAAAGATGAGGATTCTTCAAATGTGAGGGACGTGCAAGCTATTATCACTTTGAGAAGTGGTAAGGAAGTGCATCAGCCGGAGCATGATCAGAGGAAAGCCAAAGAAGACAAGGCCGATAGAAAAGAAGAAAAAAAGAAAAAAAAAAAAGGGAAAGGAAGTTCAGATGAAAGAAAGCATCATTCCTAGCATGGATGAGGAACCTCAAATTCTTTTAAAGGAAGGCATGATGAAGAAGCACATGCCTCCTCCATTTCCTCAAGCCTTGCGTGGGAAGAAACCGATCAAGAATGCTTCTGAGATTCTTGATGTGCTAAGACAAGTGAAGGTGAATATTCCTTTACTTGATATGATCAAGCAAGTACCCACATATGCAAAGTTTTTTAAGGACTTGTGCACTGTGAAAAGAGGACTCAATGTTACAAAGCAAGCCTTCCTAACCGAGCAAGTGAGTGCTATAATCCAATGCAAGTCTCCAATCAAATACAAAGATCCGGGGTGTCCTACAATCTCAGTCAATATATGAGGAACCCAAGTGGAGAAGGCATTGCTTGATTTGGGGGCAAGTGTTAACTTGCTTCCATACTCTGTATACAAGGAGCTGGGGTTAGGAGAACTCAAGCCAACATCGATCACCCTATCCTTAGCTGACCGATCAGTGAAAATCCCTAGGGGGATAATAAAGGATGTATTGGTTCAAGTTGACAAATTCTAATATCCAGTAGATTTTGTGGTGCTGGATACGGATCCCATTGTCAAAGGGATCAACTATGTTCCAATCATCCTTGGAAGACCATTCCTTGCAACATCTAATGCAATCATCAATTGTAGGAATGAGGTCATGCAACTCACTTTTGGGAATATGACATTGGAACTCAACATCTTCCATCTATGTCAAAAGCACATCCATCCTGAAGAAGATGATGGCCCAGAAGAAGTGTGTATGATAGATACCCTGGTGGAGGAGCATTGTAATAAGAGTATGCTTGATCAGTTTGAAGAGAATCCAGATGAAAGCCATGAAGATCTTGATGATGGGTTAGCTGAATCCATGGGAATGAATGCCGTTATGTCAAGTTGGAGACAAAATCCAGTGATCTTCTCTTTGTTCAAGGATGAGGAAGAGATGAAAGAAGCTAAGGATGCAATCCTTAAGCTTGAATTGAAGACCCTTCTTGCCGAGTTGAAGTATGCTTACTTGGAGGAAGGCAATAAAGCCCCGGTGGTAATTTCTTCTTCTTTAACCGTTTCACAAGAGGAGAATCTTCTAAGAATCCTTAGAAAGCACAAGAAGGCCATCGGATGACAAATTTCTGATTTGAAGGGGATAATCCCATTGATTTGCACGCACCATATTTATATGGAGGAGGGAGCTAAGCCAACTCGTCAGCCACAGAGGAGATTGAATCCTCATATGTAAGAAGTAGTAAGGGCTGAAGTGTTGAAGATTCTTCAAGCGGGCATCATTTACCCCATTTCAGATAGCACTTAGGTGAGCCCAACCCAAGTTGTTCCAAAGAAGTCCGGGATAACCGTAGTCAAGGGGGAAAATGGAGATGAAGTGTCCACACGCCTCACAACTGGTTGGAGGGTGTGCATTGACTACAGGAAGCTAAACACAGTAACGAGAAAGGATCACTTCCCTTTACCTTTCATGGATCAAGTCCTTGAGAGAGTATCTGGGCATCCTTTTTATTGCTTCTTGGATGGGTATTCCGGGTATTTTCAAATAGAGATTGATGTGGAGGACCAGGAGAAGACTACCTTCACTTGTCCATTCGGCACCTATGCTTATAGGCGGATGCCTTTTGGATTATGCAACGCTCCTGCTACCTTCCAAAGATGCATGCTTAGCATCTTTAGTGACATGGTTGAACGAATCATGGAAGTCTTCATGGATGACATAACTGTGTATGGGACTTCTTTTGAGGATTGTTTGTCACACCTTAAAGATGTTTTGAAAAGATGCATAGAGAAAGACCTCGTACTCAATTGGGAGAAGTGCCATTTTATGGTAAATCAAGGTATTGTTCTTGGGCACGTAATCTCAAAGAAGGGTATAGAGGTAGATAGAGCTAAGGTGGAACTAATTGTGAAGTTGCCACCTCCCACCAATGTAAAAGGAATAAGGCAATTCCTTGGGCATGTCGGGTTCTATAAGAGGTTTATAAAGGATTTTTCCAAGATTGCCAAACCTCTTTGTGAATTATTGGTGAAGGATGCCAAGTTTGAGTGGGATGATAAATGTCAAGGAGTTTTGAGCTTCTTAAGCAATTCTTGACATCAGCGCCCATTGTGAGAGCACCAAATTGGGAGTTGCCATTTGAAGTGATGTGTGACTCAAGTGATTATGCCATTGGGGCTGTTTTGGGACAAAGAGAAGATGGTAAACCTTATGTGATCTACTATGCAAGCAAGTCTTTGAATGATGCTCAAAGGAATTACACCACCACTGAGAAGGAATTACTTGCTGTGGTGTATGCTTTGGACAAATTCAGAGCTTATTTGATAGGGTCTTCCATTGTGGTATTCACGGATCATTCAGCTTTGAATTATTTGCTAACCAAGCAAGATGCCAAGGCTAGGTTGATTAGGTGGATACTTTTGCTTCAAGAGTTCAACCTCCAAATCAGAGATAAGAAAGGTGTTGAGAATGTGGTAGCTGACCACTTGTCAAGGCTCAACATCGCTCATGACACCCATGGACTTCCCACAAATGATGATTTCCCAGAGGAATCCTTGATGCTTGTGGAGGAAGTGCCATGGTTTGCACACATTGCCAATTACTTGGTCACAGGAGAAATACCAAGTGAGTGGAGCTCTCAGGACAAGAAGAATTTCTTTGCCAAGGTCCATGCATATTATTGGGAAGAGCCTTTTCTCTTCAAGTATTGTGCGGACCAAATTATAAGGAAGTGTGTGCCTGAACAAGAGAAGCATGGGATCCTATCTCATTGCCATGGGAATGCATGTGGAGGCCACTTTGCCTCTCAAAAGACGGCAATGAGAGTTCTTCAATCGGGCTTTTGGTGGCCCTCACTTTTTAAGGATGCCCATGAGGTAAGTAAAGGATGTGATAAGTGCCAAAGACTAGGCAAGATTTCAAGAAGAAACATGATGCCTTTGAACCCCATCTTGATAGTGGATCTTTTTTATGTTTGGGGCATAGACTTCATGGGACCTTTCCCTATGTCTTTTGGCCACTCCTACATCTTGGTAGGAGTTGATTATGTTTCAAAGTGGGTTGAAGCTATACCCTGTAGAACCAATGATCACAAAGTGGTTCTCAAGTTCTTAAAAGAAAACATCTTCTCGAGGTTTGGAGTGCCTAAAGCAATCATCGGTGATGGAGGCACTCACTTTTGCAACAAGCCCTTTGAAGCTCTTTTGGCCAAGTACGGAATTAAGCATAAGGTAGCTACACCTTATCATCCTCAGACGAGTGGCCAAGTAGAGCTAGCCAACCAGGAAATTAAGAACATCTTGATGAAGGTGGTGAACACCAATAGGAAATATTGGTCTGTTAAGCTCCTTGATTCCATATGGGCGTATAGGATGACTTATAAGACTATCCTTGGGATGTCACCGTACCGTCTTGTTTATGGCAAAGCTTGCCATCTTCCCGTTGAGATTGAGTTCAAGGCATGGTGAGCCATTAAAAAGCTCAACATGGATTTAACTAAGGCTGAGCTAAAGAGGAGTTTGGATTTGAATGAGCTTGAGGAATTGAGAAATGATGCCTATCTCAACTCAAAAATAGCTAAGGAAAAGCTAAAGAGATGGCATGATCAGTTGGTGACCAAGAAAGAATTTTTCAAGGGACAAAGAGTCTTGCTATATGACTCTAAGCTTCACCTATTTCCGGGAAAGCTCAAATCAAGGTGGGTAGGGCCTTTTGTCATCCACCAAGTACACTCACATGGAGTAATTGAGTTACTCAACTCAAAAAGTGCAAAGACCTTCAAGGTAAATGGGCAAAGACTCAAGCCCTACATCGAGCCATTTTCCCGTGACAAGGAGGTACTCATCCTCCATGACCCATCACATCCTTGAGAAAGTGTGGTAAGTTGATGAGCTTAGCATGAAAAGCTAAGTGCTCATCTCTTTTTGTTTTAATTTTAGTATTACATTCTTGTTTACTTTGCATTTTTAATACTTTTGCACATATTTTGTTTAGGTTTCTTAGTTTTGATTTTCATTTTTTATGTTTTTAATGGAGCTTTGATGTCCAATAGCAGCTACGAAAGCTCACAAGCTCACAAATGTGGAGAGAAAGATGAAATAGGGGAGAAATATATCTAAGTCCAAGCTTAAAAGCCCATTTCGCAACTCAAAAAGTGAGTTGCGAAAATTTGGCAAGGTGAATTTCACCTTGCAAAATGCACATTTTGGCAAGATGCAATTTACAACCTCTCGGGATTGCACTTTCACAAGGAGTAACCAGTGCGAAAATTTACGCAAGTCATTTTTCACCTTGCGAAATTGTTTTCAAAGAAAATATCAAAATGCAACCTCTCGGGATTGGTTTTTAAGGGGAGTAGCCAGTGCGAAAAATTGGCAAGGTGAATTTTCACCTTGCGAAATTTTTTCTTCATGCTTACCAAGGATTTGATTCTTTTTAAATTCATTTTCAAACTTCAATTTTGTAGTTTTAACACTCCTCAATTCATCCCCGTACTTAGACAAATTTTCTATAAAAAAAATTTCATGGCCAAAAACCCTTTTTAAAGCCCTCAACTTCATTTTTTATGCATAAAACACTATTCCCCTTGCATTTCCTCTCTAGGCCACGTGCTTCATTGTTCCAAGGTGAGTAATTTTTCATTTTTCTCCATTTTTGGCTCCTTAAATTGCTTGTTTATGTCATTTATATGTTTTAGGAACCATAAACATGCATTTTCATCCATTAAAACCATTTCAAAAATCCATTTTTTTTCAAATCAAAGACCCACATAGCCGGCCACCATTTTTGCAAAAATCTCTATCTTGCAATGTGTTTTAGGCTCCCAAACTTACTCCATTGCATTTATAATCATGTTTCCATTAAAACCATACCCTTTTTCTGAATTTTAAACCGTTAAAAATGAAAACTCAAATTCAAAGTAAGCATTGGAGAAGAAGATGAATAGTGCCTGTGAATAGTGCTGCGTGAATAGTGCCCATTGCCAAATTTAGCAACCACTATTCATGCCTTGCAAATTTTGCACTGGTTACCATTTCAACTGTATTTTTGACACTTTACCCCTGGGATGCTCTATTTTTCGTGCTTTTCAGTCTTATTTCAGTATTTATACCATGGCACGGACACGAGGGGCATCCTCTTCAGCTAGTCAGCGTGGGGCCCACTCACAAAGATGTGGTCGTTCTACACCATCTCAGCCTGCCCAGACCCCAGTTCCCTCTACTCAGCACGGGTACGGGACCAGATGATCATCTGGGTCTTCTAGGGCACTAGTGCCACCCCCTGTGAGCAGTTCTCCACCTAAGAGGACTAGGATTTTAGGACCAGGCGAGTCTTCTAGAGCCCCTTCATCACCTCCAACATCTACTATCCCAGGCTCTTCACACCTAGCAGAGGTCCTTAAGCGGCCTATGATAGTAGGGCCACCCCTCCCAGGCAACACGGATATCAGAGATAGGTCATTTCACGATGAGATCTGTATGGAGCATGAGACTCTCCGCCTATTACCAGAGCTAGATGAGTCATACCGCCTTCTGCAGAGGTACCACATCGAGCCATTTATGACTCCTAGGTTCTTCTATTACCCTAGGGTAGTCTTAGATTTCTACCAGACTATGACTACTAGAGGCGTCCAGGACCCCATAACCATTCATTTTTTAATTGATGGCCAGCATGGTATTTTAGAGGCCCGAGATATAGCCGCCCCTATGCATTTTTCGCCTATCCCTGAGGACCTTGGTTCCTTCCGGCATTGGTCTCAGTATTCAGAGCCCGACATGGTGTCTACCTTATCAGGAGGTAGAGTCACTGGTGGGACCATTTTGAGGAGGGAGCTTCCTCCACGGATGTTACTTATAGATTTGGTGTTCCGCACCAATCTTTTTCCACTCCAGCATGTCGTCCAGAGGAAAGGTGCTATCCTAGATGCGCTTTACCGCATCTCTGAGGGATTCTACTTTGGACCCCACCATCTAGTCATGGCTGCTCTTACCTATTTTGAGGAGAAGGTGCATAGGAAGCGCCTACGCAGAGCTAGTACTATTCCACTCTTATTTCTGAGGCAGATCTCTAAGGTCTTAGAGGATATGGGATACCCTTCTCAGCCCCACCTAGAGCGTCGTCATCATTGTTGAGAGCTCTTTACCAGTGAGAGTTGGACCCATTTCTTAGACCGCTCACCCATGGACCAGGGTATCCCTAGACCATTAGCTCCTGCGCCTCCAGATTCTCCAGCAGCCTCAGCACCTACAGTACAGACATCACCAGAGCAGGACCCACATACCACAGAGCCTTCTTCTTCAGTACCTGCTCTAGTGACTTGCACTACTGATACTCCCGCACCACCATTCACTCCTGCTCCAACCTATGCTGAGTCTTCAATCGGGCCATCCATCACTGTCTCCGCTACAGAGTTCAGAGCTCTCATGTCGTCCTTTCACTCATTGAGTGCCTCTCAGGCCACCTTAGTCCGTGAGATGCAGGCCATCAGACGACAGATGGATACCATACAGACACATCAAGCTCAGCATACAGCTATTCAGGCTCAGCATACAGCTATCCTAGACCAGCACTCCGCCATGCTCTCTCAGATCCACCATCACCTGGGCATATCACCTCCTCCACCTCAGGAGCCACATCCATGATTGGATATTTCTATCTCCATTTTGTATATGTTTTTTGTATATGATACATGTTTTATATTCTGAGATTGTATGTACCTCATGCTTATATCTTGTACTCAACTCTCTCAGTTTATATAAGCATCATTTTTTGTATCTTATTTCCTCTCTCACGTTTCTTATGGTTTTTGAATCATGTGGATGCACTCACACGCCTTGAATACCACATCACCATAAGGTATATCATTCCTTCCTCGTCTTTTTCGATAGAAACATTGGGGACAATGTTCATCTCGGTTGGGGGGAGAGTTGAGGAAGTAAGTATTTCCTATTTTAGTTAGTTATTTTGTTGATTTAGTAGTTTTTGACCTCTTTCAAAATTTTTTGTTTCATTCTCTATGGTTGTTAAAGATAATTTCTCAAAATAAAATAGGATAAGTCGTGTTTTAACTTAATTACTTAAGTCTTAGAGTTTGTTTTATGCTTTCAAAGTTGATAATCTATTGAAGCCCTCTTTGATTTCGAACTTATTTCTTCCATTTCAAGCTTTACACACACCGTGCACATTAGATCCCTGATATATGATGTAAAACTTTCTCACCCTCTAAGCTTAGGAAAATTTTGACTTGGTTCATTACTTAACCTCTTTTTAATAGTGTTGGGACACCTCAAAAAGACCAATGAGTTTTTTTTAAAAAAAAAAAAAAAAAAAAAAAAAGAATAAGCTTCTATTCTTTCCTTGAAACCTAAGCATGATCCGAAGAGGTGGCGAAAGCCTTTAAAACCCAATGCCCTAAACCTTGATTGGTTGGGAGTCATCGATCCTCTACTTGCTACATAGGTGAATTGGTTAAGTTTAGTGAGTAAAAAGAATTGTGAATGAGAAGGTGCGTTCCTAACCTATTAAGAGTTGGTTAATTTTGCCAAAGTTCGAGAAAAGCTTAGGTTGGGGGGAGAGGATAGTTTTACATACTATATCCGGAAGCTAATCTCATTAACACTTAGCTCATTATGGAAGAGTTTGATTCGGAACCTTGAGAGTAGAGATTCTTTTGATACTTAATTGCATAATCTCCACTCTTTGTACTTTTTGTTTAAGTTTTAGCTTTGACAACTCCTATTGCATTTTGAATCTTCATATCTTTAGTTCACCATGTGAGATGTGTTTTGATATCAGTCATGCCACTTAATTATTTTTTTGGAGTGATTTGCATGACCTCTTTTATGTATATTATTATGTTTGCTTAGTTTTTATCTCCTCCATTGCTAAGGGACTAGCAATGAGTCAGTTGGGGGGTGTGATTACTACCGAAAAGTGCTATTTTGTAGACCTAATTATAAGGGTTTTAAGCACCTTTGAGTAGTAATCATATTCATTTAACCTAATTAATTCATTAAACTCCTTATTAATTAGTTCTAACCATTTTTAGTGGCAAGTTTACATGTTTTTCATCAGCTTATGAACCAATTCAAGCATGCCAATTGATGGAGGAGCTACTTGGGCGAGTTAAGCAAGGATTTTGGACGTTTACAGGCTTGAATTTCAAGTGGAAATGCGAGCACAAGCAATGGGAACACCATTTCGCAAGGGGAGGCAATTCACTTGCCAAATGACCAATTTCGCAAGGTGAATTTCACCTTGCCAAAATTTCGCAAGGGGATTTTCCTCATGGTGTGAAATTTGGCCATTTCGCACCATGAAGAAACCACATTGCGAAATTTCGCAAGGTGGCTTTTCACCTTGCGAAATTTGGACCTTTCATCTTCCCCCTTGTGAAATGCCTTTGAAATCCCCTGTTTTGAGACGCTGTTGATGATATTCCACTGCCGGTTCTCGAAGATATTTTGCTTGACTTTTAGCTTTGTAAATACCTATTTTACCCTTGTAATCAACCAATGAAAAGGTTGCTTTTGTAACAGCTCTTGTAATTTAGCTTTTTATTGTCTTTAAATAGAGGTGAAGAGCCTCAGACACGATCATCTTGTAACCTGTAACTTTATAAGTTATAAGAGCACTTTTGTTCATACGCTTCTTTTCTCTTTTCTTTCTCATTTTCTTAGTAGCCAAACATCCTTAGAGGATGAAATCCCCAAGGATGAGAGGCTAAAACTTTTTAGTTTCTTGAAGTAATGGATGCCATGTGAAGCTCCCGTGTCAGGATGGAGATTTCCAAGCCATAAATGTAAGTAGCTGAGCGTCATAAATGTTTTCATTCAAAGTAAAGCTTTTAATCCCTCTGACTTGCTTTGAATGGCCAATACTTGATAACCTTTTGGTCTCAGTGGATTCTTATTGTTAGATCCACTAACGTTTATTAGTTATCTCCTACAAGCCATTGTATTGCAAGTCAAGGTGATGACCTATACCAATAAAAGAACATTTATGAGGTTCAACTACCCTTTTTGTAAGTTTTCAAGGACTAAAACTCAGTTGTTAAACTCATACCGGTTCGGGAAGTAAGCATCACCTTAGTTGCTTCCCCAACTCGAGGTGAAAAGTCCCAAAATCTCCATTTTTACACAGTGAGTTAAGCATGACTATCCAAAGCTTTGAGAAACTTCTTTTTCCATCTTTTAACCTATTTTCATGTTAGTTTAGTTTACAACACCTTCATTTTTTTATGTTTTCATCTTAACCTAATTTTTATTAAGAAAAGTTCACTCCATCCTCCGAACTTCACTAGTTAAAGTAAAAACCCTTCCCAGTGTTCGATCCTAGAGCCACTATGCTATAGTAGCTTTGCTACTTTAGTGTAAGGACCTTAGGTATAAATTTTGTTGATACCCTTACATGCCAAGCTACCAAGAGTCGGGTTATCACTAGGGTAGCATAGCTAGCATAGTATAGTGGTTCTAGGATCATCCACAGGGATGGGTTTTCATATTACAAGTGATATTAGTTAAAGTACTGAAATGTTGCTTTTTCTTTTATGAGTTAGCTTTAAAAGAAAACATAATTTTGGTTGAAAAGGGGTTGGTTTTAAGTTAGCCAAAAAAAGTAACTGAGATTAATTACAAAGAAAAGGTTTCTTGGAGTTTTAGGTCACTAAGTTCAGGTTCCTTAAACAAAATGGGGAGATTCTGGATATTTTCCTCACATTGGGGAAAATAACATAAAGAATGGTTATCTCTTGAATCGGTGTGTATTTAGCAACCAAGATTTGATCTCACTGGTCCATGAAAAACTGCAGTTGCTTCCCATTAATGGTTTCAAACACTAAAGACCTCTCACTGTGAATCATCTTTCAATGGCTCATACATGATAACTAATAGACATCTATGGATTCCATGGAGCCCGAAAAGCTTACCAAGTATTGGCCATTCAAGGTGATCCTAACCTTGGATTACCCTTCAAAGGCTCGTAAGAGATACTAATGGATCTCCAGGGAGTCCAAAAAGCTTACCAAGTATTGGCCATTCTAGGTAATCATACCTTTAAACCACCTCCCAGAGGCTTGTAAGAGATAACTAATGGATCTCCAGGGAGTACGAAAAGCTTACCAAGTATTGGCCCAGGTGATTTTAAGGGATTTTAAGTTAAACCTTAAAATAAAAACCATTAACGGGTAACAACTCTCCTCATTTAAAGCAAGGAAAACTCTCACTTTTGTATTCGAATCCCTTACCTAGATTCCTTCAGTCTAAGAAACAAACAACCTAGCCACTCATCCTTTGAGAAAACATCCTCATAGGTCGTTTGGCTATAAAGAAAATAAAAACAAAATGAACAGGTAAGGCAGAGCAAAGCTTTATGTATTTCTCACTAAAAGAATTTACAAGTGTTCTCCGGAATTTCTTTCGAGATATTACAAAAGAGATATTTTAAGACATATATAGAGAGATAGTTTTAAACCCTTATTTAGATATCCTAAATATCTAAAAATATCTTTAGCCGATTACAAAGAGAAAATAGGTAATTACACAAAATATCTCGAGATAAAAATCTAACGGAGTCAGTGCAAAAATATCTGAAAATTACATAGGAGGATTTTCGCAAGGCTTGCGAAATTCATTTTTCACAGTCCTACTCTCTGTCCTACAACTTATACTCCTTTTGGCATTTCGCATAGCCATGCAAAATGGCTGGATGTTAGATTTCTTCTTTGATTCTTTTCCTTGCATACTTGATTGATTTGGCAAAGGCTACGAAGCTCTCCAAAACTTGGATTCTTCATGTGTTTGAGCTTCAACTTGCTTTGCCATTGACTATACAAAATTCTCCCTCATTCTTGGCTTGTTTTAATGATAAAAAAGCTATCAAAAACACCAAAACTTGCCAAAAACTGATTAGAAACATTTGCAAGGGTCTTTAATGTGCCAATTGATTTTAAAGGTAATAAATACTACTCAAAAGTGTTTAAAAGAGTTTATAACAAGATATAAAAGAGCACTTTTTGAGTAGTAATCATTCCCCCCAATCGACATATTGCTAGTCCCTTAGCAATGAAGGAAAGAAAACAAAACAGACAGTAAAATAATTTACAAAATCATGCTGATCACTCCCAAAAAATTTTCAAGTGCCATGATGTAGAACATTCTCTCTCATGGGACATTAAAGAAGCAAAACTCAACCTTCAACAAGAGTTTATCAAATATCCTGCCTAAACACAATTCATAAAGAGTAGACATTATGCATATTTAAGTATTAAAAAGATTTCCATTCCCAAAGGTCCAATCCTTATTTTTCCACAACAATCTAAGTGTTAAGCTTATTAGTTTCCGATTATAGTATGTCAGACTATTCTCTCCCCCCAACCTAGTTCTTTCTTAAACCTTAGCAAACTAACCAACCTCCAATAGGCTAAGAACACACCTCTTTTATTTCATAATTTTTTTTTAATTGTAGGAGTGCAATGCTAAAGGTATTGTTTTCTAAAATGTCCATGTAACGGGGATCAATCAATGACTCCAACCAATCAAGGTTTAGGGCGTCAAGCTTTAAGAATCTTTCGACCACTAACTCCTCTGATTATACCCCAAACTTTTGAGAATGAAATTTAATACCCAAGCACCTACAATATGTTAAACTCTACCTATTCACCTTTGTAACTAGCATTGAGGTCGGTGACTCCCAACCAATAAGGGCTTAGGGCACCTAGTTTTAAAGACTTTCACCATATACCTCTCAGACCTTGCTTGGGTTTCAAGGTAAGCGTAACACTTTATTATTTCTTATTTTTTTTTTTCAAAGGCTCATTAGCCTTTTATAAGGTGTCCCAACACTGTTAAAACAAGGTCAAAGGTACCAAGTCGAAATTTTCCTAAGTTTAGGGGGTGAGATAGTTTTTCATCTTATAAACGGAACCTAATGTGCATAGTGTGTGGTAAGATTAAAGTGGAAGAAATAAGGTTGAATTCAATAGGAGTTTTAATAATTCATCAACCTCAATACGCATAATACAAACTCTAAGATTCAAGTAAAAAGGTAAGAATTCAATTTCTCCCATTTCATTTTGAGAATTTTTCCTTAATAATCATGTTATTAAGGATATTGTTAAAGGATCTTGTTAGCTCAGGCCTCTAGATACTATGAATCGCTTAGGGCTGTGGATGATATGAATGATTCTACATCATTAGCTCAAGCCTCTAAGTGTTATGAATAGCTTAGGGCTATGGATGACATGAACAACTCCTAGTCATGAGCTCAGGGCTCTTGATGCAACGAACAACTCTTTACTCTAGTTGAGATAAAAAAACTCTGAGTTATGAGATAAAAAAACTCTAGTTGACAGCTATGAGCTCAAGGCTTTAGATGTTATGAACAACTCAGGCCTGTGGTTGACATGAACGTCTCCAGGTCATGACCTCAGGGCTCTAAATGTTATGAACAACTCAAGCATGTGGAAGACAAGAATGACTCTAATTGATGAGTCATGGTCTCTATATACTATAAACAGCTCAAGGTTGTGGTTGACATGAAAGAGTCCGAGACATGAGCTTAGGCCTCTAGATTCTATGCACAACTTAGGTTGTCGATGACAATGAAGAATCATAGTCATGAGCTCATAGGTCTAAATGCTATGCACAACTTAGGTTTATCAATGTCATGAAAGACTTTAGGTCAAGAACTTAAGGATATAGATGCTATGCATAACTTAGGGTTGTGGATAGAATGAACCACTCTAGATCGGGAGCTTAGGGCTCTAGATACTATAAACAACCAAGTGTTATGGTTGACATGACCGACTCCTGGTTGTGAGCTAAAGGCTCTAGATGCTATGAATAGCTCAGGGCTGTGGATGATAAGAGCTACTTCGGGTGGTGAGCTAGAGGCCCTAGATGCTATAAACAACTCATAATTGTGGATGATATGAACGAATCGGGATCCCATGAGTTTAGACCTCTAAATGCTATGAACCACTCAAGGTTACGGATTCTATGAAAGATTCTACATCATGAGCTCAAGCCTCTAAATGTTATAAATGGGTTAGAGCTATGGATGACATGAAAGACTTTGGGTTGTGAAATCAAAGCTTTAGAAGCAATGAGAAACTTAGAGTTATGGATGATATGAATGACTCAGGATCCTGTCAATTTAGTCCTCTAGATGCTGTGAACCACTTAGGTTTGTGGATGACATTAACAACTCAGGGTCATGAGCTTATTGATCTAGATACTATGAACACCTTAGGGTTATGGTTAACATGAATGACTTTGGGTTGTAAGCTCAGTGCTTTAGATGCTATGAAAAACTCAGGGATGTGGATGATATGAACTACTCTAAGTTGTGAGCTCAAGGTCTGGATGCTATGAACAACTCAGAGTTATGGATGACATGAGCTACTCTGGGTCGTAAGCTCGAGGCTTTAGATGTTATGAACAACTTAGAGTTATGAATGATATGAATGACTCAGGATCCCGTGAGTGCAAGTCTCCAGATGATATGAACCGCTCAAGGCTTTGGTTGAGGTGAACAACTCCAGGTCGTGAGCTTAGGGATTTAGATGCCATGATTAGGTCAGATTTATGGATGATTGATTCATTCCCAATTGGTGTCTCAGCTGATTCATGTCCAGCTGGTGCTCTTTGATTGAGGGAGTAATCAACAAAATTTATAACCTATATCACCATGCATTAGGATAGCTTTAGGTAATATAGCATAGTGGCTCTAGGATCGTTCTCTAGGAAGGGTTTTCAACTCATAACTGATACCAATTCAAAGTTAAATTGGTGCTTTTTCATTTCAAGGTTAGCTTAAGAAATAAAACACAAACTTTGGTTAAACGAGGTTTTGTTTCAAGCTAACTAAAAAGAAAGTAATGGAAATTTCTTATGAAGAAAAACATTCCTTGGAGGTTTGGGTTCATAGGGGAGGTTCCTTATGCAAAAACAGAGCTCCGGTCATTTGGTTCATTTCCTCGCATTAGAGAATTAACTTATAGTCGATTCTCTAACCGGTGTTGTACAGATGTATCCTTTAAATGGATTTCAGCTCTAATTCCCTCTCATTGATGCAACTTGCAATGGCTCGCGCCTCTCACCTAGCATTTTCCATTCAAGGTGATCTTTAACTTTGGACTTCCCTTCTCAAGCTCGCAAGAGATAACTAATTGATGTATCCTTGGAGTCCAAAAGCTTACCAAGTGTTGGCAATTCTAGAAAATCCTACCTTCAAGTCACTTCCCAAAAGCTCGCAAGAGGAAAACTAGTGCATCTCCATGGACGGAGATTACTTGCCTTACCAAGTGTTGGCTCAAGTGAATTGAAGGTGTTTTAAGTTAACTAAAAACATAGAAATCATTAAAGGATCACACTTTCTCTTCATTAATGGCTGAAACCACAAAGCCACTAATTCTTACACTTGGAATCTTTCCCGGCAACCTTAGCTCCAAGGAACTAAAAGTCTAGCCACTCATTCTCTGAGGAAGCTTCCTCAGAGCTTGTTTGGGTAGAAAGAAAACTAACGAGAAAACAAATATATATATATATGAAAAACAGAGCAAGTGCTTTGTAATATATTTTTCTTCCTTATACAAAAGGTTGTCTCTAAGAACAAGCTCCCGAGATCTATATGATTGTAAAGAAATTACAACTATATATCAGAGGTTATTCATCCTTTGTTCTTACTTAAATACTAAGGAATCCTATGACAGGTGGGTTACAAGGAGAGTTTAGGGATTTAGACAACAAATATCTAAAGCAAAATATCTCAAAAAGTCGGTCGGAAATATCAGGAAGCTTTAGGAGAACACCGTGGTACTGTATACTGAGAGAAAAACTCTCTGGGTAAGCGTTATATGAGGATCCGGACATGTCTGACCGGAGAAGTTGAAACGTCCTCCTCTCCCATCCGGATGTGAGATATCCAGAGAAAGTGGAATGTCGGCCAGACAGAATTCTTCCCTCGGGTGAAATGAGCTATGTCGCAAGGGGGACCATCTGCATGTGCAAGGTGCAGGAACCCCTCCCCTTGATGACACGGAGCGCGCATCGCTATCCGGAGCAACTCCATCCAAATTCCCCAAGAGGATACGTGGCGCGCTCTCCTATCCGGACTCCCTTAGGGAGAAGCACACGACACTCGTGAACATCACACCCCGGATGATAGTATATCCTATCCGGATATGTTGTCCAGATCATTGACTAAAGTGAGCAAGCCTTGCTAAGTCATTCCGACAGCCTGCCACAACCCATGTTCCGCTGCCATCCGATGGTGTGTCCGGACGCCCTGTCCGGACATCTTTTGCTCTTTGCATTCCGGATTTGCTTATGGCAAAGGACTTCAAAGCTTCGGTTCTTCATGTTTCTGAGCTTTCCATTGCTTTGCCATGGATTCCAAAGAACTCTCCTCAATCTCGGATTGCTTTGGTGATAAAAAAGCTATCAAAACACCAAAACTTAACACAATTTGATTAGAATTGATTGCAAGGGTCCTTAATATGTTAATTGGGTTAAAAGGTGATAACTACTACTCAAAAGTGTTTAAAAGAGTTAATTACAGACTATGAAATAGCACTTTTTGAGTAGTAATCAATGATATGAACGACTTGGAATCCAATGAGCTTAAGCCTCTAGATGCTTTGAACCGTTCGGGGCAATGGATGATATGAGCAATTCTATGTCATTACCTCAAGCCTCTAAATGCTATGAATGGATAAGGTTGTGGATGAAATTAATAGCTCCGGGTAGCAAGCTTAGGGCTTTAAATGTGATGAATAGTTTAGGGTTGTGGTTTACATGAAAGACTATGGGTCATAAGCTCTGGGATCTAAACGGTGTGAACAACTCAGGGCTATGAATGACATTAATTACATCACGTCATGAGCTCAAGGCTCCAGATACTTTGAATAGCACAAGTTTGTGGTTGACTTGAAAAATCCTAGGTCGTTAGTTGAAGGCTTTAGATGCTATGAACATGTAAGAGTTATGGAAGATATGAATAACTTAGGATCCAATAAGCTCAAGCCCCTAGATACAATGAACCACATAAGGCTATGAACGATATGAACGATTCTGCATCATGAACTCTGTCCTTTAGATGTTATGAATAGCTCAGGATTGTGGATGACATGGAAGACTCTGGGTCATAAACTCAAGGCTTTAAACGCTATGAACAACTCAGAGGTGTGGATGAGATGAGCTACTCTGAGTCATGAGCTCAAGACTCTAAATGCTATGAACAACTTAGGGTTATGGGTGACATGAGCTGCTCAGGGTCAGGAACTCAGGACTCTGGATGCTACAAACAATCTAGAGTTGTGGATGATATGAATGATTTAGGATTCTGTGAGCAAAGTCCTCTAAAAGCTATGAACAGCTCAGGCCTTTGGTTTACATGAATGAGTCCAAGTCACAATCTCAGGCCTCCAAATGCCATGAATAACTCAAAGTTATGGTTGAAAAGAATGAGTTACAATCTTGTGTGCTCAAGCCTCTAGATTCTATGAACAACTCAAGGTTGTGGATGACATGAATGACTCTAGGTCATGAGCTTAAGGCTCAAGATGCTATGAAAACCTCAAGGCTCAAGATGCTATGAAAATCTTAGGGTTATGGTTGACATGAATGACTTAGGGTTGTGAGCTCAAGGCTCTAAATTCTATTAACAACTCCAAGCTATGGATTACATGAGCTACTACGGGTTGTGAGCCCAGGGCTCTAGATGGTATGGATAACTCAAAGTTGTGGATGATATGAATGGCTTGGGATCCCGTGAGCTAAATCCTCTAGATGCTATGAACTGCTAAGGGTTATGTATGATATAAATGATGCTATGACATGAGCTTAAGCCTCTAGATGCTATGAACTTCTTAGGGTTTTGTATGACATGGACAAATCTAGGTCGTGAGGTTAAGGATCTAGATGTTATTAACAACTCAGGCTTGTGGATGACATGAATGACTCTAGGTCATGAGCTTAAGCCTTTAGATTCTATAAACAACTAAGGGTTATAGTTGACATGAAAGCCTCTAATTAGTGAGCTCAAGGCTCTAGATGTTATGCACAACTTCAGATTGTCGATGAAATGAAAGATTCCGATTCATGAAATCAAGCCTCGAGAAGATATGAACAACTCAGGGCTATCATTGACATGAACAACTCCAGGTCATGAGCTAAGGCATGTCCATGCTATTAACAACTCAAGGCTATGGATACATGAACAACTCTGGGTTATGAGCTCAGGTCTCTACATTCTATGAACAACTCAAGGTTGCTATTGACATGAAAGACTCTAGGACGTGAGTGCAATGCTCTGCATGTAATGAACAACTCAGGGTTATGATTGACATGAACGACTATGGGTCATGAGCTCAAGGCTCAAGAAACTATGAAAAATTCAAGGTTGTGGATGACATGAACAACTCCAGCTCGTGAGGTCATAGCTCTAGATGCTATTAACAACTAAAGGTTGTGGATAACATGAATGACTTTAGGTCATGAGCTTAGGCCTCTAGATTCTATGAACGACTAAGGGATGTGGTTGACATGAATGACTTTGATTTGTGAGGTTAATGATCTAAATGTTATGCATAACTTAAGGTTGTCGATGGCGTGAAAGACTCCGAGTCGTGAGCTTAGGGCTCTACATGCTATACACAAGTATGGGCTATCGATGACATGAAAGTGTCCAGGTTATGAGCTCAGGGCTATTAATACTATGAATAGCTCAGGGCTGTGGATGACATGAATAACTCTCGATTGTGAGCTTAAGGCTCTAGACGCTATGAATAGATCAAGGTTGTAGATGAAATGCACTACTCTATGTCATGATCCCAGGGCTTTGGATGCTATGAATAGCATAGAGTTGTGGATTATATGAATGACTCGGGATCCCGTGAGCTTAGTCATCTAGATGATATAAATTGCTCAGGCTATGGATGATATGAACAATTCTATGTCATTAGCTCAAGCCTCTAGATGCTATGAATTGCTTAGGGTTATGGAAGACATAAATAACTTTCAATCCTAAGCTCAAGGTTCTAGATGTTATGAACAACTCAGGGCTGTAATTGACATGAATGACTCTGGGTCATGAACTGATGGATGTAGATGCTATTAACAACACAAAGTTGTGGATGACATGATCCGCACTGGGTCACGAGCTTGGGCCTCTAGATTCCATGAACATATAAGGATTCTAGTTGACATAAAATACTCTCAATCGTGAGCTCAAGGATTTAAATGCTATGCACAACTTAAGGTCATCGATTACGTGATAAACTCTTGGTCATGAGCTGAGGGCTCTAGATTCTATACATAGGTATAAGCTTTCGATGACATGAGAGACTCTAGCTCGAGAACTTAGGGCTTTAGATGCTATGAACAACTCAGGATGGTGGTTGACATGAACGACTCCGGGTTATGAGCTCAAGGCTCCAGATATTATGAACAATTGAGAGTTGTGGATGATATGATTGAGTCGGGATCCTGTGAGCTCAAGCCTCTAAATGCTATGAACAACTAAGGGTTATGGATTATTTGAATTATTCTGAATCATGAGCTCAAGCCCTTAGATTTTATGAACTCCTTAGTGTTATGGAGGACAACAACAACTACGGGTCACGTGCTTAGGGTTTTAGATGTTATTGATAACTCAAGGTTGTAGATAACATAAATGACTTCGGTTCATGAGCTTAGGCCTCTAGATTTTATGAACAACTCAGGGTTGTGTTTGACATGAATGACTCCGAGTCGTAAGCACAGGGCTCTAGATGTTATGCACAACTTAAGGTTGTTAATGACATGAAAGACTATACGTTGTGAGCTTAGAGCTCTAAATTCCATGAATAACTTAGGGTTGTGCATGACATGAACAACTCTGGGTCATGAGCTCAAGGCTTTAGATACTATGAACAACTCAGGATTTTGGTTGACATGAACAAGTCCAACTCATGAGCTTAGGGTTCTAGATGTTATGAACAACTTAGGGTTGTGGATGACATGAGCTACTCCAAGTCATGAGTTAAGGGCTTTGGATGCTATGAATAGCTTAGAGTTGTGGATGATATGAATGGATTAGGATTCCATGAGCTCAATCCTTTAGATGTTATGAATCACCTAGGGTTATGGATGATATGAATGATTCTACTTACAGAGCTCAAGCCTCTAGATGCTATGAACTACTTAGGGCTATAGAAGACATGAACGACTTAGAGTCATGATCTAAGGGCTTTGGAAGCTATAAAAAGCTCAAGGTTGTAGTTGACATGAATGTTTTTAGGTTGTGAGCTCAAGACACTAGATGCTCTCGATAACTCAAGGCTATGAATGACTTGACCAACTTTTGGTTATGAGTTCAGAGCTTTAGATATTATGAACAACTTAAGGTTGTTGATGACATGAAAGACTCTAGGTCTTAAGCTTAGGGCTCTAGAAGGTATGAACAACTCAGGTTGCGAAAGATATGAACAACTTGGGATCCTGTGAGCTTTGGCCTGTAGATGCTATGAACCACTCTAGGTTGTGGATGATTTGAATAATTCTATGTCATGAGCTCAAGAAACTAGATGCTATGAACTACTCAGGATTGTGGAAGATATGAATGACTTTGGGTCATGAGCTGAGGTTTTTAAAAGTTATGAACAACTCAGGGCGATAATTAACATGAATGACTTTGGGTAGTGACCTGAAGGCTCTAGATGCTACTATCAAGTTAGGGTTGTGGATGGATAGAACGACTCTGGGTCATGGGCTCAGACTTTTAAATTTTATGAACAGCTTAAATCGGTGGTTGAGATCAAAGACTTTTAGCCGTGAGCTTAGGGCTTTAGAAGTTATGCACAACTTAAGGTTATCGATGATAAGAAAGACTTTGGGTTGTGAGCTAAGGGCTCTAGATGCTATACACAGGTTAAGGTTGTCAATGACATGAAAGACTCTAGGTCAAGAGCTGAGGGCTCTAGATACTATAAACAACTAAAGGTTGTTGATTACTACTCAAAAAGTGATATTTGATAGCTTGTAATTAACTTTTTTAAACACTTTTGAGTAGTAACCTTTTAACTCAATTAACATATTAAGGACCTTTGCAATCATTTCTAATCAAATTGTGTAAGTTTTGGTGTTTTTGGTAGTAATTTGATCACCAAAGCAATCCGAGATTGAGGAGAGTTCTTTGGAATCCATGGCAAATAAATTGGAAGCTCATTAACATGAAGAACCAAAGCTTTGAAGCTTTAGAGTCCTTTTCCATAAGCAAATCATGAATGCAAGGAGGGAAAGCAAAGAGAGAAATCTAACATGAAGCATTCAAGAGGACAACAACTGTCAGAGTTGAATGAATGAGTTAGAGCCATTGGAAGCCGATCACACCAAGCTAAAGGCCAATTTCGCGGGCTGCGAAATCAGCCTTTGGCTGCAAAATGGTGTCCTTCAGGTTGTGAAATTCCCCTGAGTGCTTCCCGATATTTTGCGACCGACATTTTTAGATTTTTTGCTTTAGATATTTGATGTCTAAATTCCCATTATCTCCTTGTAATCCACCTATCATAGGATTCCTTAGTTATTAAGCAAGAACAAAGGGTGAATAGCCTCATATATATTGTTTGTAATTTCCATTACAGATATATGTTGGGAAGCTTGTTCTAAGACACAACTTTTGTATAGTTTTGGAATAAAGTAAAATACAGAGCTTTGCTCTGCCTTACCTACTCGTGTTGATTGTATTTATATTTTTCTTACTAGCCAAACAAGCTCTGAAGAAGTTTCCTCAAAGAATGAGTGGCTAGGCTTTTAGTTCCTTGGAGCTAAGGTAGCTGGGTAAGGCCCCGAATGCAAGAATTGGTAGTTTTGTTGTTTCAGCTGTTAATGAAGAGAAAGTGTGACCCATTAATGATTTCTATGTTTTTAGTTACTTAAAACACCTTCAATTCACTTGGGCTAACACTTGGTAAGGCAAGTGATCTCCGTCCATGGAGATGCACTAGTTTATCTCTTGCGAGCCTTTGGGAGGTGACTTGAAGGTAGGATTTTCTAGAATTGTCAACACTTGGTAAGCTTTTGGACTCTAAGGAGACATCCATTAGTTATCTCTTGTGAGCTTGAGAAGGGAAGTCCAAGGTTAATGATCACCTTGAATGGAAAATGCTAGGTGAGAGGCACGAGCCATTGCAAGTTGCATCAGTGAGAGGAAATTAGTGCTGAAATCCATTAAAAGGAAGCATCTATACAGCACTGGTTAGAGAATTGACTATATGTTAATTCTCTAAAGCGAGGAAATTGGTGTCTCAGCTGATTCATGTCCTCTCAATGGTCCCTGACAGTGGTACCATTTGATTCGTGTCTAGCTAGTGTCCCTTGATTGTGGTCCTCAGAAGGGAGTAATCAACAAAATTTATAACCTATTACACCATGTACTAGGATAGCCTTAGCTAGCATAGCATAGTGGCTCTAGGGTCGTTCACAGGGATGGGTTTTCACTTTACAATTGATATTAATTCAAAGTTGAATTGGTGCCTTTTCATTTCAAGGTTAGCTTTAAAAGAAAACATAAAGATTTTTGAAAAAGGATTGGTTTTTAAGTGAAACCAAAAATAAAGTAATGGAAATTACTTACTAAGAAAAGTGTTTCTTGGAGTTTCAGATCACTAGGCTCAGATTCCTTGTACAAAAAGGGAGTTCCGGTCACTTGTTTCTTTTCCTTGCATTGGGGATTTAACATATAGTTATTTCCCAAACTGGTTTGGTACAGATGCTTCCCTTTAATAGGTTCAAACGCTAAATCCCTCTCACTGATTCATCTTGCAATGGCTCATGCCTCTCACCTAGCATTTGCCATTCAAGGTGATCTTTAACCTTGGATTACCCGTCAAAAGCTCGCAAGAGATAACTAATGGATGTCTCCTTAGAGTCCAAAAGCTTACCAAGTGTTGGCTATTCTAGAAAATCCTACCTTTAAACCACCTCCCAAAGGCTCGTAAGAGATAAACTAGTGTATCTCAATGGATGGAGACCACTTGCCTTACCAAGTGTTGGCCCGAGTGATTTAAAGGCGTTTTAAGTTAACTAAAAAGATAAAAATCATTAACGGGTCACACTTTCTCTTCATTTAAAACTAAAGCAACAAAACTTCCAATTTATGCATGAGAAAACTTACCCGGCTTTCTTCACTCCAAGAGACGAAGAGCCTAGCCACTCATCCTCTGAGAAAAAATCCTCAGAGTTTGATTGGCTAGAAATAAAAAGTAAATAATATACAATACAATCAAAATGAGAAGGCAAGGTAGAGCAAAGGCTCTGTATTTTACTTCCTTGCAAAATTGTACAAAGGATGCGTCTGAGAACAAACTCCTGACTTGATTCTTTTAAAGAAAATTACAAGTTATATATAAGAGGTTATTCACCCTTTGTTCTTACTTAAAGACTAAGGAATCCTATGATAGGTGGGTTACAAGGAGAGTTTGGGGATTTAAACATCAAATATCTAAAGCAAAATATCTCAAAATGTCGGTTGCAGATATCGGGAAGCTTCAGGAGAAATTCCATAGCAAGAGGGCTGCGAAATTTCGCAGCAAAAGGACACCATTTTCGCAGCCCAAGGCTGATTTCGCAATCGTGCAAAATCTCTCTTCAGCTTGGAGTGATCGGCTTCCAATGGCTGTAACTCCTTCATTTCAACTTTGAATTGTGCATCGTTTGAAGCATTGGATTGTTGACTTCCCGAGCTTCGAAGCGACATATAGTATGCATAAATTGAACTCCAAGAAGTGCTCCAAAAGTGGCTGACATGACTGTCATCTAGAATGCTTCATGGCAGATTTCTCTTTGCTTCCCCTCCTTGCATTCCAGATTTGCTTATGGCAAAGGACTTCAAAGCTTCAGTTCTTCATGTTTTTGAGCTTTCCATTGCATTGCCATGTATTCCAAAGAACTCTCCTCAATCTTTGATTGCTTTGGTGATCAAATTACTAACAAAAACACCAAAATTTACACACTTTGATTAGAAATGATTGCAAAGGTCCTTAATATGTTAATTGGGTTAAAAAGTAATAACTACTACTCAAAAGTGTTTAAAAGAGTTATTTACAAGCTATAAAATAGCACTTTTTGAGTAGTAATCATAAGCATCTATACAACACCGGTTAGAGAATTAACTATATGTTAATTCTCTAATGCGAGGAAAAGATTCAAGTGACCGAAGCTTTGTTTTTGCATGAGGAGCCTCCCCTATGATCCTAAAACTCCAAGGAATGCTTTTCTTCATAAGTAATTTGCATTGCTTTCTTTTTAGTTAGCTTAAAAAAAATCCTTTTTCAACCAAAGTTTATGTTTTCTTCTTAAGCTAACCTTGAAATGAAAAAACACCAATTTAACTTTGAATTGGTATCAGTTGTAAGTTGAAAACCCTTCCCAGTGAACGATCCTAGAGCCACTATGCTATATTAGCTAAAGCTATCCTTAGGCATGGTGATATAGGTTATAAATTTTGTTGATTACTCCCGTTTGAGGACCAAACTCATGATACACCAATTGGGAACACGAATCAGTTGTGGTTGACATGAACAAATCTGGATCATGAGCTTAAAGCTCTATATGCTCTGAATAGCTCTAGGCTATGGATGACATGAGTTATTATAGGCTGTGAGACCAAAACCCTAGATGCTATAAAGAGCTTAGAGTTGTTGATGATATGAACATCTTAGGATCCCATGAGCTTAAGCCTCTAGACGTAATGAACTGCTCAGGGCTGTGGATGATACGAATGATTCTGCATCATGAGTTAAAGCCTCTAGATGATAAGAACTGTTAAGGGCTATGGATGACATGAACGACTCCAGGTTATGAGTTAAGGGCTCTAGATACTATGAACAACTCGGGGTGGTGGTTCACATGAAAGACTCTAGGTGTTGAGCTTAGGGCTCTAGAAGCTATGAACAACTCATAGTTATGGATGATATGAACGACTTAGGATCCTGTGATCTTAGGCCTATAGACGTTATGAATCGCTCTAGGTTATGGATGATATGAATGATTTTGTGTCATGAGCTCAAGCCTCTAGATGCTATGAACTGCTCTAGGCAATGGAAGACATGAACGACTCCAGGTTATGAACTCAAGGCTCTTGATGCTACTAAAACACCAGGGTTGTGGATGACATGAATGATTATGGGTCATAAGACCAGATCTCTAGATGCTATGAATAGCTTAGGGCTTTGGTTGACATGAATGACTCTGGGTCATGAGCTTAAGGATCTAGATGCTATAAACAACTATCGACTATGGATGACATGAGTTACTCATGGTTGTGAGCCTAGGGCTCTAGATGCTATGAAGAGCTCAAAGTTATGGATGGTATGAATGGCCTGGGATCCTGTGAGCTTAGGCCTCTAAATCTTATGAATTGCTCAGAGTTGTGGATGATGTGAATGATTATCCATGATGAGCTCAAGCCTTTAGATGCTTTGAATTGGTAGGCTATGGATGACATGAACGACTCCTGGTCGTGAGCTTAGGGATGTAGATGATATCAACAACTCAGGGTTGTGAATAACATGAATGACTCTAGTTTATGACATCAGGCCTCTAGATTCTATGAATAGCTTAGGTTGTGGTTGATAAGAAAGACTCTGAGTTGTGATCTTAGGGCTCTAGATGTTATGCATAGCTTAAGGCTATCGATGACAAGAAAGACTCCAAGTCATGCGTTCAGGGCTTTAGATGCTATGAGCATCTCAAGGTTATGGTTGACATGAAGGACTTCGGGTGATGAGCTTAAGGCTCTTGATGCTATTAACAACTGAGGGTTGTGTTTGACATGAATGACTATGTGTCTTGAGCTCAGGGCTTTAGATGCTATAAACTACTCAAGGTTGTGGTTAACATGAACAACTCTAGGTCATGAACTCAAGGCTCTAGATGCTATGAACAATGTAGGTTTGTGGTTGACATAAAGACTTCGGGTTGTGAGCTTATGGCTCTAGATGCTCTTAATAACTCAATGTTGTGGATGACATAAATGACATCGGTCTTGAGCTGAGACCTTCAGATTCTATGGGCAACTCAGGGTTGTGGTTAACATGAAAAGTCCAGGTCATGAGCTAAGGGTTGTAGATGCCATAGACAGGTCTAGGTTGTCAATCACAATAAAGACATTGGGTCATGAGGTGAGGGCTTTAGATGCTATAAACAGCTAAGGGTTGTGGATGACATGAACGACTTTGGGTCGTGAGCTCTAAGCTCTATATACTATAAACAACTCAGGGTTGTGGTTGACATGAACGACTTCGAGTCATGAACTTAGGGCTCTAGATGCCATGAAGAGCTTAGAGCTCTAAACTACTCAAGGTTGTGGATGAACGACTTTGGGTCATGATCACAAGGCTCTAGATGTTAGAAACTGCTCATGGTGCTAGTTGACATGAGCAACTCTGAGTCATGAGCTTAAGGCTCTAGATGCAATGTACACCTCTAGGTTGTAGGTTACATGAATGACTTTGGGTCGTGAGCCCAATCCTCTAGATATTATGAACAACTCATGGTTGGGCTTGACATGAACGATTCCGGGTCATGAGCTTAGGGGTCTAGGTTCTATTGACTACCTAAGGTTGTTGATGACATGAATTGCTCTAGGTCGTGAGCTCAGGGATCTAGATGCTATGAACAACTCGGGGCTATGGTGGATAAGAACTACTCTGAGTCATGATCTTAAGCCTCTAGATGTTATGAACAACTCAGGGTTACGGTTGACATGAACATGAACCACTTCGGGTCATAGCCTCAAGATTCTATGAATAGCTCAGGGTTGTGGTTGATATGAAAGGCTTTGGGTCTTGAGCTAAGGGTTCTAGAAGTTATGAACAACTTAAAGTTTTGGATTATATAAATGACTTGCGATCCTGTGAACTCAGTCCTCTAGATTTTATGAACTAATCAGGGCTGGGAAAAATATGAATGATTTTTTGTTATGAGCTCAAGCCTTTAGATGCTATGAACTAATCAATGTTGTGGATGACATGAATGACTCCGAGTCATGAGCTTAGGGCTTGAGATGCTATCAACAACTCAAGGTTATGGTTGACTTGAACAACATTGGGTCATGTGCTAAGGGGTCCAAATGCTATGAATAGCTAATATTGTCTATGATATGAATGACTTGGTCTCCCATGACCCGAGGCCTCTAGATGTTATGAACCGCTTAGGGTTTTGAATGTTAATAACGATTCTACATGATTCGCTACAGCCTTTATATGTTATGAACAACTCAAGGTTGTGGATGCTATGAACAACCTTGGATCATGAGCTCAAGGCTTTAGATGCTATGAACTACTCATGGTTATGGTTGATAAGAAGAAGTTTGGGTCGTGAGCTCAAGGCTCTAGATTCTACGAATAGCTAAGGATTATGGATGACACAAGCTACTTTGGTTCACAAGTTACAACTTTGAATGCTATGAATAACTCAGGGTATCGGATGATATGAACGACTTGGGATTTCATGAGCTTAGTCCTCTAGATGCTATGAATAACTCAGGGTATTGGATGATATGAACGATTCTTGGCCATGATCCCATGGTTCTAAATGATATGAATAACTTAAGGCTATGGATGACATGAACGGCCCCAGGTAGTGAGCTTAGGGCTCTTGATGTTATGAACAATGTAGGGTTATGGTTGACAAGAACAACTTTGGGTCATGAACTAAATGCTCTAAATGCTAGAAATAGCTCAAGGCGATGAATGACATGAATGACTCTGGGTCATGAACTTAGGGTTCTAGATATTATGAATAGCTTAAGGTTTTGGTTGATACGAATGACTTTGGGTTATGAGCTCATGACTCTAAATGCTATGAATAACTCAAGGCTGTGAATGATATAAACTACTTTGGGTCATGAGCTAAGGGTTATGGATGCTATGAACAACTAAGCATTATAGATGATATGAATGACTCAGGATCCCATGAGGTCAAGCCTCTAGATGTTAAGTACAGCTCAAATCTGTGGATGATATGAATTTATATGCTTCATGAGCTCAGGGTTGTGGATGACATGAACGACTCTGAGTGGTTAGTTCAGAGTATGAACGACTTAGGATCCTGTGAGCCCAACTTCTAGATGCTATGAACAACTCAGGGTTAAGGATAATATGAATGATTCTTGGTCGTGAGCCAATGGCTTTAAATGATATGAACAACTCAAAGTTGTGCATCACATGAAAGACTCCAAGTCATGAGGTTAGGGCTATATATGATTAGAAAAAATCAGGGTTGTGGTTGACAGGAATGAGTTTAGGTCATGAGCTCAGGGCTCTAAATGCTATAAACAACTCATGGTTGTTAATGATATAAGCTACTCCAAGTAATGAGCTCACGACTTTAGATGCTATGAACAACTCAAGGTTGTGGATGATATCAACGACTCATCATCCTATGACCTCAGCCCTCTAGATGCTACGAGTAGCTCAAGGTTGTTTATCACATGAATAGTTCTCGGTCATAAGCTCATGGCTCTAAATGCTATGATAAGTTGAGGCCTATGGTTAACATGAATGACTCCGAGTAATGAGCTCAAGGCTCTATTTAACATCAACAACTCTAGGTCATGAGCGCAATCCTTTAGATGCTATGAACAACTCAAGGTTATAGTTGGCATGAATGACTCTGGGTTGTGAGTTGAGGGTTATAGATGCTATGAGTAACTCAAGGTTGTGGATAACATGAACTACTCTAGGTCATGAGCTTAGGGTTGTACATATTATGAAGAGCATGGGCCTGTGGTTAACTGATTCGTGCCCACCTGGTGTACCTTCTGATTTCGGTCCTCAGATAGGAGTAATCAACAAAATTTATAAGCTATATCACCATGTACTAGGATAGCCTCAGCTAGCATAGCATAGTGGCTCTAGGATTGTTCACTGGAATGGGTTTTCACTTCACAATTGATATTAATTCAAAGCTGAATTGGTGCCTTTTCATTTCAAGGTGAGCTTTAAAAGAAAACATAAAGATGTTTGAAAAGGTTGGTTTTAAGCTAACCAAAAATAGTAACTGATTTTAATTACAAAGAAAAGTGTTTCTTGGAGTTTCATATCACTAGGCTCAAGTTCCTTATACAAAAAGGGAGTTCTAGTCACTTGAATCTTTTCCTCGCATTGGGGATTTAACATATAGTTATTTCCCGAACCGGTGTGGTACAGATGCTTCCCCTTAATGGGTTTAAACACTAAATCCTTCTCATTAATGCATCTTGTAATGGTTCATACCTCTCACCTAGTATTGGCCATTCAAGGTGATCCTTAACCTTGGATTACCCGTCAAAATCTCGCAAGAGATAACTAATGGATGTCTCCTTGGAGTCCAAAAGCTTACCAAGTGTTGGCTATTCTAGAAAATCCTACCTTTAAACCACCTCCCAAAGGCTTGCAAGAGATAAACTAGTGTATCTCAATGGACGGAGACCACTTGTCTTACCAAGTGTTGGCCCAGGTGATTTTAAGGCATTTTAAGTTAACTAAAAAGATAAAAACCATTAACGGGTCACACTTTCTCTTCAGTAAAAACTGAAACAACAAAACTTCCAATTTTGCATTCAGAAACTTACCCGACTTTCTTCACTCTAAGAGACAAAGAGCCTAGCCACTCATCCTCTAAGAAAACATCCTCATAGTTTGATTTTCTAGAAATAAAAATAACGAGAAAACAAAAATATGAAGGAAAAGCAGAGCAAGTGCTCTGTAAAATATATTTCTTACTATGATCCTCCTCTCGTTGGACTACATATATTGATTACCTCTTTTCTTTACATTGGTTCAGAGATATATATAGAGAAGATATTTTCTAAGAAATATCCCAATAATATCTTTAACTGATTACAAGGAGAAAATAGAAATTTACACAAAATATCTTGAGAAAAAATCTAACTTAGTCGGTGGCAAATATCTGAGATTACACAGGTGGATTTCACAGCTCATTTCGCAGCTTATTTCACAGCTACGAAATGGGCTTTGTGCTGCAAAATTTTTGCAACTCATTTTGCAACTGCGAAATTTTGGCTCAGTTTTGCGCGGTTGTCTTCCAATGGCCATAACTTCTTCGTTTCACACCATTTGAAGTGTTGGACTCCTGACTTCCTGAGCTTCGAAACGACATATAGTATATATAAAATAAACTCCAGGAAGTACTCGAAATGTGTCCAAAAGTTGCTATCCTCTTGAATTCTTCATGTTAGATTTCTCTCTTTGCTTTTCCTCATTGCATTCATGACTTGCTTTTGGCAAAGGACTAAAAAGCTCCAAAGCTTGGATTCTTATTGTAAATGAGCTTCCATTTTCTTTGCCATGGATTATATAGAACTCTCCCTCATCTTAGATTGCTTTGGTAATCAAAAAGTTATCAAAAACACCAAAACTTAACACAATTTGATTAGAAACACTTGCAAAGGTCCTTAACATGCCAATTGAGTTAAAAGGTAATAACAAGTACTCAAAAGTGTTTAAAAGAGTTAATTACAAGCTATAAAATAGCACTTTTTGAGTAGTAATCATTAACATGAACAAGTCTAGGATGTGAGTCAAGGCTCTATATGCTATGAACAACTTATGCCTGTTAATAGCATGAACTACTCTAGGTCATGAGCTCATGTCTCTAGATGCTATGAACAACTCCATGTAATGGATGATAGACATGATTCCTGGTCATGAGCTCAAGAATCTAGATGTTATGAACAATTCAGGGTTGTGGATGATATGAATGATTTTGGTTCATGAACTCAAGCCTCTAGACACAATGAAAAACTTAGGGTTATGGATGAATAAACGACTTAGGGTCATGAGCTCAAGACCCTGGATGTTATGAACACCTCATTATTGTGGATGATATCAGGATATTGAAAGATATGAACGAATCAGGATCCCGTGAGCTCAGACCTTTATATGTTATGAACAACTCAGGGCTGTAGGTAATATGAACGATTCTTGGTTGTGATCCATGGCTCTAAATTCTATGAACAACATAGGACTATGGATGACATGAACAACTTTGGGTAATGAACTTAAGGCTCTAGATGCTATGAATAACTCAGAGTTATGGTTGACATAAACAACTCTAAGTCATGAGCTCAACATTCTAAATGCTATATATGGCTCAAAGGTGTGGATGACATGAATGACTCTAGGTTGTGAGCTCAGGGCTCTAGATACTATGAACAGCTTAGGGTTGTGATTGACATGAATGACTCTGGGTCATGAGCTCATGACTTTAGATGTTATAAATAGCACAAGGTTGTGGATTACATGATTGCGTGCCTAGCTGGTGCACCTTGAGTTTGGCCCTCAGACAAGAGTAATCAACAAAATTTATAACCTATCACCATGTGCTAGGATAGCCTCGGCTAATATAGCATTGTGGCTCTAGGATCGTTCACTGGGAAGGGTTTTCAACTTACAAACGATACTAATTCAAAGTTGAATTGATGGTTTTTCATTTCAAGGTTAGCTTGAAAAGAAAACATAAACTTTGGTTTAAAAAGGATTGGTTTTAAGCTAACTAAAATAAAGTAATGGGAATTACTTATAAAGAAAAGTGTTTCTTGGAGTTTTAGGATCACTGTGGTCAGGCTCCTCATGCAAAAACAGAGTTCCGATCATTTGAATCTTTTCCTCGCATTAGAGAATTAACATCTAGTTAATTCTCTAACCGGTGTTGTACAGATGCTTCCCTTTTATGGATTAAAACACTAAATCCCTCTCACTGATTTATCTTGCAATGGCTCGTGCCTCTCACCTAGCATTTGCCATTCAAGGTGATCATTAACCTTGGACTTCCCTTCTCAAGATCGCAAGAGATAACTAATGGATGTTTCCTTAGAGTCCAAAAGCTTACCAAGTGTTGGCAATTCTAGAAAATCCTACCTTCAAGTCACCTCCCAAAGGCTCGCAAGAGGTAAACTAGTGCATCTCAATGGACGGAGATCACTTACTTTACCAAGTGTTGGCCCAGGTGAATTAAAGGTGTTTTAAGTTAACTAAAAACATAGAAACCATTAACGGGTCACATTTTCTCTTCATTAATAGCTGAAACAATAAAACTACCAATTCTTGCACTTGGCACCTTACCCAGCTACCTTAGCTCCAAGAGACAAAAAACCGAGCCACTCATTCTCTGAGGAAACATCCTTAGAGCTTATTTGGCTAGTAAGAAAAATACAATCAAAGTGAGTAGGTAAGGCAGAGCAAAGCTCTGTATTTTACTTCCTTCAAAACTATACAAAAGTTTTCTTTGAGAACAAGCTCCCGAGAGATGTGTGTTACGAAAATTACAAACAATATATACGAGGTTATTCACCCTTTGTTCTTACTTAATAACTAAGGAATCATATGATTGGTTGATTACAAGGAGAAAATGGGGATTTAAACATCAAATATCTGAAGAAAAAAATCTAAAAGTGTCGATCATAAATATCTGGAAGCACTCAGGAGGATTTCGCAGGCATGCAAGATGGCTACGAAATTTCGCAAGCTGAAGGTCTCCATTTCGCAGCCAAAGGCTGATTTCGCAACCATCACCTTGTGATTTCGCAGCCAAAGGGGATTTTTCGAAATGGGGCTATGGCTGCGAAATTGGAATTTTTAAGGCATTAGGGATTTCGCAGAGCATTTCACTGCTACAAAATGAGGATAGAGGCTACGAAATGGCACTTGTGTGCCAAGGAGGTGTTTGTAGTTGCGAAAATTTTCGCAGAGGGGATGCATGGGGTTACGAAATGATTTCGCAGTGAAGGGCCCTTTTCGCAGCCAAGCCTTGATTTCACAACAAGCTTCTTGGGGCTACAAAATTATTTCGCAGCCAATGGTCATTTTCGCAAGGGCCTCTTTTGGGCTACGAAATCTCGTAGACCATGAATTTTCTCTTGCTACTGAGCTTCTTTTGACTCCCAAAGACCTTCATTTTCTTTCTTTGCAATTCCTCTAAATTAGATCATTCAAAAAACTAAGTTACATATAAATAACACAACTTAAGACCAAAATTAATATCAAAACAATTACAAAAGCTTTTAAATTAACAAAATTGAACAAAAATTGTGGACTTTGGTGAGACCAAGTCCATCTAACCCTTTTTTTATTAGGCTTTCTATGGATCAAGGAGGTTGATTTCCTCATTTTCTTACTTAAATGGCTCAATGAATGGCTTGAGACGATGACCATTGACTTTAAAAGTGTCAGTGCTGTTGGAATTCAGTAATTCCACCACTCCATTGAGATGCACTTGGTGAATAATGAAAGGGCCTATCCACCTTGACTTCAGCTTCCTAGGAAAGATATGGAGCCTTGAGTCATAGAGTAAGACTCTTTGTCCTTTCCAAAATTCTTTGTTGGAGATTAATATATCATGCCACCTCTTCATCCTCTGTTTTGCAACTTTGGAATTGATGTAAGCATCATTTCTTAATTCCTCCATCTCATTAAGGTCTAAGCACCTCTTTGCCCCGACTCTGATCAAGTCCATATTTAACTTCTTGATTGCCTACCAAGCCTTATATTCAACTTCCACAGGGAGATGGCATGCTTTGCCATAGACTAAGCGATAGGGAGACATGCCAAGAATAGTCTTGTAAGTTGTTCTATATGCCCATAGTGAATCATGGAGCTTGATAGACTAATCTCTTCTGCTCGTGTTCACCACCTTCATCAATATGTTCTTGATTTCCCTGTTTGCTAGCTCAACTTGCCCGAAAGTCTGAGGGTGACAAGGTGTAGCTACCTTATGCTTCACTCCATACTTGGCTAATAGGGTTTCAAAAGGTTTGTTGCAAAAATGAGTACCTCCATCACTGATTATGGCCTTGGGCACCCTAAATCTTGAGAAGATGTTCTCTTTAAGAAACTTGAGAACCACCCTGTGGTCATTGTGTTTACAGGGGATTGCCTCAACCCATTTAGAAACATAGTCCACCCCCACCAAGATATAAGAGTTACCAAAAGACATTGGGAAAGGTCCCATGAAGTCAATGCCCTAAACATTAAAGAGATCAACTATTAGAATGGGGTTCATGGGCATTTGATTTCTTCTTGTTAGCTTCCTGAGCCTTTGGCATCTATCACAGCTCCTACACATGATGTGGGCATCTTGGAAAAGTGATGGCCAACTAAACCTTGATTGCAACACTTTCATGGATGTTTTCTAAGAGGCAAAGTGGCCTCCACATGCACTCTCATGGCAATGGCCGAGGATTCCTTATTGCTCTTCTTCAGGGACACACTTCCTTATTATTTGATCTGCACAATACTTGAAAAGGAAAGGCTCTTCCAAAAAATAAGCATGGATCTTTGCAAAGAAGTGCTTCCTGTCTTGTGCTTTCCACTCACTTGGAACTTCACCAGTAACTAGATAGTTAGCAATATGAGCATACCAAGGAGTTTTTGCTAGCAACATAAGTGATTCCTCAGGAAAGTCATCATTAATAGGTAATACATGGGAATTGTGTGCTATAGCCAACCTTGAAAGGTGGTTAGCTACCACATTCTTCACTCCTTTCTTATCTCTGATTTGGAGATCGAACTCTTGTAGTAAAAGAATTCATCTAATCAACCTTGCTTTTGCATCTTGCTTTGTCAATAAATAGTTCAAGGCTGAATGGTCAGTGAAAACAATGATGAAAGACCCTACTAGATAAGCACGAAACTTGTCTAAGGCAAACACCACAACTAACAATTCTTTCTCTGTAGTTGTGTAGTTCCTTTGAGCTTCGTTCAATGTCTTGCTTGCATAATAGATCACATAGGGCTTTCCATCTTCTCTTTGGCCAAGCACAACTCCCATAGCAAAGTCACTGGCATCACACATCACTTCAAAGGGTAGTTGCCAATTAGGAGCCCTCACTATTAGAGCAACTGTCAAAAATTACTTCAATTGATCAAAACTCTTTTGACATCTTTCATCCCATATAAACTTAGCATCCTTAGCCAAGAGTTCACAAAGAGGCTTTGAAAGCTTGGAAAAGTCTTTTATAAATCTCTTATAGAACCTTGCATGGCCAAGGAATTGCCTTACTCTTTTTACAGTTGTTGAGGATGGCAATTTGACAATAAGTTCCACCTCTTCTTTATGAACTTCAATGCCTTTCTCGGAGATGATATGGCCAAGGACAATTCCTTGATGTACCATGAAATGACATTTCTCCCAGTTGAGCACCAAGTCCTTTTCAATGCATCTGTTCAAGACCGCTTCCAAATTGACTAAGAATTCTTCAAATGTGCCTCCATATATGGTGATGTCATCCATGAAAACTTCCATAATTCGCTCCACCATATCACTGAAGATACTTAGCATACATCGTTGGAATGTTGCAGGTGCATTGCATAAACCGAAAGGCGTTCTTCTGTAGGCATATGTTCCAAATGGACATGTGAAAGTGGTATTCTCCTGATCTTCAACATCAATTTCAATTTGAAAATACCCGGTGTACCCATCCAAGAAATAGTAGAAAGGATGGCCAAAGACTCTCTCCAACACTAGATCAATAAATGGCAATGGAAAATGATCCTTCCTTGTCATAGCATTCAATTTTCTATAATCAATACACACCCTCCAACCTGAAGTGAGGCGTGTAGCAATTCTTTCTCCTTTTTCATTTTGAACCACAGTAATCCCTGACTTCTTTCGTACCACTTGAGTAGGACTCACCCAAGGGCTGTCAGATATGGGGTAAATAATACCTGCTTGAAGTAGCTTCATCACCTCAGTTTGCACCACCTCTTGCAAATGAGGATTCAATCTTCTTTGAGGTTGGCGAATTGGTTTAGCTTCTTCCTCCATGTATATATAATGTGTACAGACCAAAGGACTGATGCCTTTCAAGTCAGATATTTTCCATCTTATTGCTTTCTTACACCTCTTGAGAACTTCAAGTAGACACTTCTCCTGAGGAGTAGTAAGAGATGAAGATATAACAACAGGGCATTGTTTATTCTCTTCTAGGTATGTGTATTTCAACTCAGTGGGTAGAGGCTTCAAATTGAGCTTTGGGGTCTCTTCTTTAGCAGCTTCTTGTGCCTCCTCTTTATTGAACAAAAGTAGAATTTCTTCTCTCCTTTTCCAACCTTGTAGAGTAGCAAGCACATCAGAGGGTTTAGGCAACCCTTATTCAAGATCCCTAAGACTTTCATTCAATTTGTCTTGCATATTCTAATTATAGTGCTCCTCCACTAGAGTGTCAGTAATACACACCTCTTCTGGACCTTCTTCTTCTTCCGGAGTGATTAGCTTTTTGGACATATAAAAGATATTGAGTTCCAATGTAATGTTGCCAAATGTGAGTTGCATGAGTTCATTCCTACAATTTATGATTGCATTTGATGTTGCAAGGAATGACCTTCCAAGGATGATAAGAACATAATTTGTTTCCTTGACAATGAGGTTCGTATCAAGAATAACAAAGTCTACTGGATAGTAGAAATTATCAACTTGAACTAAGACATCTTCAATTATTCCCCTTAGAATTTTCACTAATCTATCTGCTAGAGATAGAGTGATTGTTGTTGGCTTCAATTCACCTAGTCCCAATTGCTTGTAGACAGAGTATGGTAGCAAATTCACATTTGCTCCCAAGTCTAACAAAGCTTTCTCCACCACCTTTCCTGCAATCATGATTGAAATGGTAGGACATCCCGGATCTTTGTACTTCAAAGAAGACTTGCATTGTATGATAGCACTTACTTGCTCAGTCAAGAAGGCTTTCTTATTCACATTCAACCCTCTTTTGATAGTACACAAGTCCTTTAGGAATTTTGCATATGTTGGAACTTGTTTAATCATATCTAGCAATGGTATATTGACTTTCACTTGTCTCAATACTTCAAGAATTTCTAATGCATTTTGATTCGTGCTCGGTTAGGTATTTTAATCAAAAAATATTTATAAATCCTATGATCTCATACTAGCATATCAAAGCTACTATAGTATAGTAGCTCTAGGGTCGAACTCTGGGATGGGTTTTCACTCTACCAGTGATATACTCAAGATTAGAAATTGAATCTGATGATTTCCTTTGTCAAAAACTTAAAGTTTAAAAGAAAATAAAATTTGTTTTGAAGGTGGTGTTTGGAACTAAACTAACATAGAACTAAGTAAAAATGGAAGAAAGAAAGTCTCCCGGAGCTAAAGGTTGCTAGGATCAAGTTCAGAATGCAAAGCGGGAAATTCCAAATTTTTCTTCTTGTATTGGGGACAACAACATAAAGGATGGTTGTTTCCCGAACCGGTATAGGTTTAACAATGAAGATTTAATCCATAAAAAGTCAATAGAAATGGTAGTCAAGTTCCATTAATGGCTTTAGACACTATGGGTCTTCACCTTGAGCCACTTTCCAATGGCTCGTACATGATAACTAATGGTCTGATGTGGATCTAGCAATAAGTATCCACAGAGACCTAAAAGCTTACCATGTATTGGCCATTCAAAGTGATTCTAAGGGATTTAAAGCAAAACTTTAGATTTAAAAGCCATTTATGAACTCCAACTACCTGTATTTAATGCATGAGAGTTTTCCACTTTAGCATCTGGACTTTTCACCTAGCTTCCTTCACTCCAAGAAACCAAAGGTTTAGCCTCTCATCCTCTGAGAAAACATCTCAGAGAATGTTTGGCTAGCAAGAAAATGAAAATGAAAGAGAAGGAAAAATAGAGCAAGGCTCTATATATTCTATATATTGATCGATTCTACATACTTATATATATTTATTACAATGGATGCAAGGGAATATATATAGAGAAGTTTTTCCAACCTTCCTAGCTAAGAAATCTTATGGTTGGTGGATTACAAAGAGAAGAATGGAAATTTATACAAAAATATCTAAAGAAAAGATCTAAAAGAGTTGGTGCACAAATATCCCAGTTCGCATGAACAATACAAGGTGCGAAATTCGCACTTGCAAGGGCTGTGGCGAAATTCGCACTTGGAGTTCCAAATTCGCAAGATGCGAATTTGTCCTTCAGCTGGATGCAGTTGTCTTGCAAAGGCCATATCTTCCTCATTTTAGCTCCAATTCGTACATTGTTTGAAACGTTGGATTCTTGACTTCCTGAGCTTTGAAATGGTATATAGAATGTAGAAAATGGACTTCGGGAAGTGGTCCAAAAGTGTGAAAGAAGACTGTAGCTGCTGTCCTCTACTTTCTTCACTCTGTTTTTCCTCTCTCCGTTGTTCTTTCCTTGCATACTTTGAACGACTTTAGCAAAGGGCTATGGAGCTCCAAAGCTTGGTTCTTCATGAATTTGAGCTTCCAAAAGCTTTGCCATGAACTATATACAGCTCTCCCTCATTCTTGGATTGCTTTGGTGTAGCTAAAAGCTATCAAAAACACCAAAACTTAACACAATTTGATTAGAAATGATTGCAAGGGTCCTTAACATGTCAATTGAGTTAA
This sequence comes from Vitis riparia x Vitis rupestris, assembly GCA_946000675.1. NCBI lineage: Eukaryota > Viridiplantae > Streptophyta > Magnoliopsida > Vitales > Vitaceae > Vitis > Vitis riparia x Vitis rupestris. The sequence continues at coordinate 13,012,857 of OX253986.1, forward strand.
AAGGTAATAATTAATACTCAAGAGTGTTTAAAAGAGTTAATTACAAGCTACAAAATAGCACTTTTTGAGTAGTAATCACTCCCCCCAACCGACATATTGCTAGTCCCTTAGCAATGAAGGAGAGTAAAATAAAAATAAAAGTAATAAATTTAAAAAATCATGCTGATCACTCCAAAAAATGTTTAAGTGGCATGACTGATCAAACTCTCACATGGAACATGAAAGAAATAAAACTCAAACTTCAATAGGAGCTATCAAATAATTTGCCTAGTCACAATTCATAAAGAGTAGGCATTATGCAAATTTAAGCTTCAAAATAATTTCCACTCCTAAAGGTCCAATCCTTACTCTTCCACAAAAATCTATGTGTGATTTATTAGTTTCTGGATATAGTATGTCAAACTAATCTCTCCCCTCAACCTAGTTCTTTTCAAAGCTTAGCAAACTAATCAACCTCCAATAGGCTAAGAACGCACCTCTTTTCTTTCACAATTTTTCTTGTAGAAGTGCAAAGCTTAAAGGCATTCTTTTCTAAATTGTCCATGTAACGGGGGTCCATCGATGACTCCCAACCAATCAAGGTTTAAGGCATCAAGCTTTAAGGATTTTTCAACCACTAACTCTTCAGATTTCACCCCGGACTTTTGAGAATGAATTTTTAAATACCCAAGCACCTACAGTATGCTAAACTCCACCTATTCACCCATGTAACGAGCATTGAGGTCGGTGACTCCCAACCAATGAAGGCTTAGGGCACCAGGTTTTAAAGATTTTCACCATATACCCCTCAGACCTTGCTCGGGTTTCAAGGCAAGTAAAACATTTTTCTTTTTCTTTCTTTTTCCAAAGGCTCATTAGCCTTTTATAAGGTGTCTCAACACTATTAAAATGAGGTCAAAGGTACCAAGTCTAAATTTTCCTAAGTCGAGGGGGAAAATAGTTTTTCATCTTATAAATAGAACCTAGTGTGCACGGTGTGTGATAAGCTTAAAGTGGAAGAAATAAGGTTGAAATCAATAGGAGTTCAATAATTCATCAACTTTAATAAACATAATACAAACTCTAAGTCAAGTAAAAAGAACAAAAAATTCAATTTCTCCCATTTCATTTTGAAAATTTTTCCTTAATAGCCATGGAGAGTAGAATAAAAGCTTTAAAAAATTTTAAAAATTAAGCAAAAAGCAACTAAATTACCAAAATAACTTAGCATTAATAAGAAAACTTCCTTCCTCAACTCTCCCCCCAACCAAGCTGAACACTATCCTCAATGTTTTAAGAGCGATTAAAAAAAATAAAGTGAGGAAGTGGTACCTCCTGAGTGGCATGGAGTTTGAGTCGTATAGGAGAAACCACATGTTTAAAAAAAACAAAAGATTCAGTGAGTAGAGGAAATAGAAAAATGCCAAGTTTAAACAAAAATGATGTCTATATATTAATATGAGAAAATAGAATATAATATATGATCATGCAATACATCCAATCCCAGAATATAAAACATCAAAACATGGAATTATCTATACTAATATAATAAGTAAATACAAAAATTAAAGAGATGATCAAGTAGTGGTAGGATCCTGTGGAGATAATGGCTCTGTGTTATCTCTTTTCTTCCTTTTCTTTCATCATTTTTTTTTGACAGTACACCCAACTGTTTTGCAGTCCCTCCTGCAATGATCATCCAAAAACTTATGTTAAATCAAAACTAATTTAATTTAAAAACTTATGTTAAATCAAAACTAATTAAAATTAAAGTATTGAAATCAAAATTAAAACAAGTAATAAAGCAAAAAGATATGGACTAGCTAGTCTTTAGAAAGACTAAGTCCATCAAAAAAATGTTGTCCTGTTTCAGCTTGCCCGGATCCCATATGAAGTTAGCATCCCTCACTTGAGACTTGGTTTGTATGATTTTTCCATACAAAGCTTGGGGGAAAGGTGGATGCATCTGTTTCTTCATCAATTCTTCCTTGATGACTATCCTCTGTGGTTTTCCTTGTATATTAACATCATAACCATCTTTCTCTATCCTTTTCCCCTTTTTCTTTCCTTTGATTTCCTCCCTCTTTTCTTTCTCTGTTTCACTGTCTACCTCATGCTCTAGCTTGGATGTGGGCATGTCAACCTCTTTACCACTCCTCAAAGTGATAACCGTTTTAACTTCTTTCACCATTGAAGATTCTTCCTTTTGAGCTTCCACTTCATGGATACCCTTGGAATTTTCATAAGGTTGAGAAGGAGAGTTTCCTTTTTCTTGCACTTTGTTGAGGTTGGCAAAGCTTGAGATTGAATAATGGAGATTATCTATCTTCTGAGATAGATCACTTTGCATTCCATCCATCCTATTCTCTACTCTGTCAATTCTTTGACTGAGTTGAGAGTTGATGGATTTTTGTTTTCCAATAAAATCTCCCACGACCTTGCTGAGATTCACTATTGCTTGTTCAAGACTTAAGGCTTGCTGAGGTGCTTGAGCAGGTTGCTGGTACTGAGGTGGCTATGGTTTCCAAGAGAATTTTGGATGGTCCCTCCAGTTGGAATTGTAGGTGTTGCAATCACCAAACATTTCTCTCACCGTTGGAATGGTAGGACACTCTTCTACCAAGTGCTCATAAGATAGACAAATGGCACAAGGCATAGCTTGTAATGGTGTGATGCGACTCATGGTAGCTTAGCTTTAAAGGTGTATCAACAAAATTTATACCTTAAATACTATTACTAAAGTAGCCAAGCTACTATAGCATAGTGGTTCTAGGATCGTTCACTGGGAAGGGTTTTCGCAAACACAAGTGATATTCAAATTAGGAAAATAGGTGATTTTCTTATGGATGTTAGCTTTAAAAGAAGATGAAAATGTTTTAGAGAGATTTAAACTAATTTAAGCTAACATTAAGACTAAAGTGAAAGGGTGTAAAAACAAGTTTCTCAAAGATAGGATAGCTATGCTCTGGCTCTTATGCAAATTGGAAATCTCAGGATAGGCTCCTCACGTTGGGGTTGCAACTATGGTGATGCTTGCTTCCCGAACCGGTATGGATTTAGCAAATCAAGTTTTAATCCTTTAAAATGACAAAACAGATGGTAGTGAATTTCATCAATGGTTATTCACCTTAGACTTCCTTTGAATGGCTCGTAAGAGATAACTAATGGTCTAAAGCCAAAAGCTTACCAAATATTGGCAACTCAAAGTCATTCCAGGTGATAAACTCACCTTTCAATGGCCATTGAAATTGGTTCTAACGGATTAATGCAAAACTTGGAATTGAAAACCTCACCTTCCAATAGCTCATAGGAGATAACTAATGGATAGAAATCCAAAAGCTTATCAAGTGTTGGCCGTTGGAAGTTGTCCAAATGAAATAAAAACCAAACTTTGCATTAATGAACCATTAATGAAAAATGACTACCTTACCTTCCAGGTGCGAGAAATTTCCATGGGATTGCATCCAAGCCATCACATAACATCCATACTTTGAGAAACTTAAAAGTTTTAGCCAATCATCCTCTGAGGAAAAGTCCTCAGAGGCTGTTTGGCTACTAAGAAAATAGAAATGGGGAAGAACCGGAGAAGAGAGAAAAAAAGAGCTTTATATTTCTAAGTTAATGTACAGAGGATCGATCTCCCCAATCCCATCTATTCCAACCCCGGAGGTGTTGTGCACCTCTATATATAGCAAAATTACAAGATAAAGCCTTATGACGACTGAATACAAGGTTACGAAAGGAATTTACATGAGAAAATATCAAGCTAAAAATATCTGGGAAGTCGGTGGTGCGTGCGTGGAGAAATAGAGGAAATTTGGCATTTTCGCAAGGTGAATTTCTCCTTTCAAAATTTCGCAATGTTGCGAAATGGCAAAATTTCGCACCATGAGGAAAATCCCCTTGCGAAATTTCGCAAGGAGAAATTCACCTTGCGAAATTTTCGCAAGGTTTGATGCAGTTGTCTTCCAAAGGCCATATCTTCCTCATTTCAGCTCCAAATTGTACACAGTTTCAAGCGTTGGATTCTTGACTTCCTGAGCTTTGAAATGGTATATAGTATGTAGAAAATGGACTTCGGGAAGTTCCCCAAAAGTGTGAAAGAAGACTGCAGCTGTTGTCCTCTGTTTTCCTCTTCTCCATTGTTCTTGTTTGTGCTCGTGTTTCCACTTGAAATTCAAGCCTGTAAACTTCCAAAATCCTTGCTTTAACTTGTCCAAGTAGCTCCTCCATCATTTGGCATGATTGAATTGATTCATAAGCTGATAAAAACATGTAAACTTGCCACAAAATGGTTAAAACCAATTACTAAGGACCTTAATGAATTAATTGGGTTAAATGAATATGATTACTACACAAAGGTGCTTAAAACCATTATAATTAGGTCTACAAAATAGCACTTTTTGGTAGTAATCATGGTGTCTAAGAGATGGCTTGCACTTCTTGCATCTTCTTCATTTCTAGTTCTTCCAATCTCCTTGCCATAGCTGCAATCTTTGCCTTCATGTCTATTTCTTCCTTCAAAATATACATCTCATCCTTAACATTAGGTTGAGATGTCATTCTTCCCATATCTCTAGCATTTGGTTCATCCCATCCTCTTGAAAGTCCAGCCACATAACTCAAGAAGTTCATGGCTTCCTCTGCTATCTCGTATTCAATATGACATGCACAACTAGCAATTTGTGAATTAAAAACAGAGAAAACAAAAGAAAAACAATTCTAAAAAAATTAAGACTAACTAAAACTAGCTGAAAGGTAAACTAAAACATAAATAAAGAAAAAGAACAATTAAAAAGAGTTAGTAAAAGAAAAGAAAAATCACCAAACTTGTGATGAAGATCACAAGTGTTCTCAAAAGATCATATCACTTCAAAGTGGCACCATCCCCGGCAACGGCGCCATTTTGATTCGTGCTCAGTCGGGTATTTTAATCAAAAAATATTTATAAATCCTATGACCTCATACTAGCGTAGCAAAGCTACTATAGTATAGCAGTTTTAGGGTTGAACTCTGGGATGGGTTTTCACTCTACCAATGATATACTCAAGATTAGAAATTGAATCTGATGATTTCCTTTGTCAAAAACTTAAAGTTTAAAAGAAAATAAAATTTGTTTTGAAAGTGGTGTTTGGAACTAAACTAACATAGAACTAGGTAAAAATGGAAGAAAGAAAGTCTCCCGCAGCTAAAGGTTGCTAGGATCAAGTTCAGAATGCACAGCAGGAAATTCTGGATTTTTCTTCTCGTATTGGGGACAACAACATAAAGGATGGTTGTTTCCCGAACCGGTATAGGTTTAACAATGAAGATTTAATCCATTAAAAGTCAATAGAAATGGTAGTCAAGTTCCATTAATGGCTTTAGACACTATGGGTCTTCACCTTGAGCCACTTTCCAATGGCTCGTACATGATAACTAATGGTCTGATGTGGATCTAGCAATAAGTATCCACAAAGACCTAAAAGCTTACCATGTATTGGCCATTCAAAGTGATTCTAAGGGATTTAAAGCAAAACTTTAGATTTAAAAGCCATTTATGAACTCCAACTACCTGTATTTAATGCACGAGAGTTTTCCACTTTAGCATCTGGACTTTTCACCTAGCTTCCTTCACTCCAAGAAACCAAAGGTTTAGCCTCTCATCCTCTGAGAAAACATCTCAGAGAATGTTTGGCTAGCAAGAAAATGAAAATGAAAGAGAAGGAAAAACAGAGCAAGGCTCTGTATATTCTATATATTGATCGATTCTACATACTTATATATATTTATTACAATGGATGCAAAGGAATATATATAGAGAAGTTTTTCGAACCTTTCTAGCTAAGAAATCTTATGGTTGGTGGATTACAAGGAGAAGAATGGAAATTTATACAAAAATATCTGATGAAAAGATCTAAAAGAGTCAGTGCACAAATATCCCAGTTCGCATGAACAATGCAAGGTGCGAAATTTTCACTTGCAAGGGTTGGTGCAAAATTCGCACTTGGAGTTCCAAATTCGCAAGATGCGAATTTGTCCTTCAATTGGATGCAGTTATCTTGCGAAGGCCATATCTTCCTCATTTCAGCTCCAATTCATACACCATTTAAAGCGTTGGATTCTTGACTTCCTGAGATTTGAAATGGTATATAGAATGTAGAAAATGGACTTCAGGAAGTAGTCCAAAAGTGCGAAAGAAGATTGCAGATGCTGTCCTCTATTTTCTTCACTCTGTTTTTCCTCTCTCCGTTGTTCTTTCCTTGCATACTTTGAACGACTTTGGAAAAGGGCTATGGAGCTCCAAAGCTTGGTTATTCATGAATTTGAGCTTCCAAAAGCTTTACCATGAACTATATACAGCTCTCCCTCATTCTTGGATTGCTTTGGTGTAGCTAAAAAGTATCAAAAACACCAAAACTTAACACAATTTGAGTAGAAACGATTGCAAGGGTCCTTAACATGTCAATTGAGTTAAAAGGTAATAATTTCTACTCAAGAGTGTTTAAAAGAGTTAATTACAAGCTACAAAATAGCACTTTTTGAGTAGTAATCACATTTTTAATCCCCTTTTCCCATGCAAAGCTTAAGGAAAAGGTGGAGGTGTGTGTTTCTTCAGCATTTCTTCCTTAATAAGTACTTTCTCCGGATTTGCACTGCAGCTGTTGTCCTCTGTTTTCTTCACTCTGTTTTTCCTCTCTTCTTGCTTCTCTCATTTGCTTGGCTTGTCTTAATGATCCAAAAAGCTGTCAAAACACTAAAACTAGCCACAAATATGATTAGAAGTCATTGCTAGGTCCTTAACATGCCAATTGGAATAAAAATGGAGAACTATTACACAAAAGTGCTTAAAACATAATGAATTAAAGGCACAAAATAATACTTTTTGGGAAGTAATCACTCCCCCTATTTAACACATTGCTAGTCCCTGAGCAATGAAGGAAAGAAAAATAAAAACAAATAGATAATATAATAATTTACAAAATCATGCTGATCACTCCAAAAAATAATCAAGTGGCATGACTGATCAAACTCTCACATGGAACATGAAAGAAATAAAAATCAAACTTCAATAGGAGCTATCAAATAATTTGCCTAGTCACAATTCATAAAGAGTAGGCATTATGCAAATTTAAGCTTCAAAATAATTTCCACTCCCAAAGGTCCAACCCTTACTCTTCCACAAAAATCTATGTGTTATTTATTAGTTTCAGGATATAGTATGTCAAACTAATCTCTTCCTTCAACCTAGTTCTTTTCAAAGCTTAGCAAACTAATCAACCTCCAATAGGCTAAGAACGCACCTCTTTTCTTTCACAATTTTTTTCCTGTAGGAGTGCAAAGCTTAAAGGCATTCTTTTCTAAATTGTCCATGTAACGGGGGTCCATCGATGACTCCCAACCAATCAAGGTTTAGGGCATCAAGCTTTAAGGATTTTTCAACCACTAACTCCTCGGATTTCACCCCAGACTTTTGAGAATGATTTTTAATACCCAAGCACCTACAGTATGTTAAACTCCACCTATCCACCCTTGTAATGAGCATTGAGGTCGGTGACTCCCAACCAATTAAGGCTTAGGGCACCAGGTATTAAAGATTTTCACCATATACCCCTCAGACCTTGCTCGGGTTTCAAGGCAAGCAAACATTTTTTCTTTCTCTCTTTTTTTTCAAAGACTCATTGGCCTTTTATAAGGTGTCCCAACACTATTAAATGAGGTCAAAGGTACCAAGTCTAAATTTTCCTAAGTTAAGGGGGAAATAGTTTTTCATCTTATACTCGGAACCTATTGTGCACAGTGTGTGGATAGCTTAAAGTGGAAGAACTAAGGTTGAATTCAATAGAAGTTTCAACAATTCATCAACTTTAGTAAGCATAATACAAACTCTAAGTCAATTAAAAAGACAAAAATTCAATTTCTCCCTTTTCATTTTGAAAATTTTTCCTTAATAACCATGGAGAGTAAAATGAAAACTAATTTTTTTTAAAAAAATTAAGCAAAAAAACAACTAAATTACCAAAATAACTTAGCATTATTAACAATAATTACTTCCTCAACTCTCCCCCCAACCAAGCTGAACATTGTCCTCAATGTGACAAAAGCGATTAAAAAATAGGGAGGAAGTGGTACCTCCTGAGTGACATGGAGTCTGAGTCGTATAAGAGAAACCACATGTTTCAAAGAAAACATAAGAGTTAGTGAGTAGAGGAAATAGAAAAATGCCAAGTTTAAACAAAAAAATGATGTCTATATATGATTTTGAGAAAGTAGAATATAAGATATGATCAATGGATACCTCCAATCCCAGAATATAAAACATCATAACATGGAGCTATGTATAATATATAAAGACAAAAAGTAAAGAGATGATCAAGTAATGGTAAGGTCCTGTGGAGCTGATGCATTTGTGGTGGCCTTTTGAGTGGGTTGGATCAAGACTTTGACCTCTGCTGTGGTAGTCTCCTTAGGTGGCATAGTCTCCTCAACTGGAGCTATGGGCTTTGATGGTTTAAGGAGGTCAGAAATGGAAGGAAAGGCTTCATGTGTGTGATCTCAGGGTGCGTGGGGCTCTCCTTTTCATATGCATGGTCGTGGGGCTTTGTTGGCATTTTAGCAACTTCCCTTGGCTTTGCAAGGTGTTTTTGCAAACCTCCCTCCATTTTGCAAGTCAATTTCGCAATTTGAAGGCTATTTCGAAGCTTGGAGGTGATTTCGCAGCCATTTCAAAGCTTGGAGATCATTTCGCAGCGAAGAAATATTTTCGCAGCCAATGGCAATTTTGCAGCCCATTTCATAGCTTCGAAATGAGGGGAACTGTGCTGCAAAATGGCACTCGTGTGCCAAAAAGTGGTTTCGCAGCTGCGAAACACCTTTCTAAATGGCGTATCGACTGCTAAATTCCTGCTCAGCTTTGTGTGCTCGTCTTCAAACGACCATAACTTCTTCATTTCACCTTCGAATCACATACCATTTAAAGCACTGGACTCCTGACTTCCTAAGCTTTGAAACGAGATATGGTATGCATAATTTGAGCTCCAAGAAATGCTTCAAAAATGTGTCCAACAGTAGCGAAGTGGAGGTGCGACATTTCCGCTCATGGTTTGCACAGTCATCTTCAAACAGCCATAACTTTTCCGTTTCGAATCCAAATCAAGCACCGTTTGAAGCTATGGACTCCTAACTTCCCAAGCTTTCAAAAAATATATGGTATGCATGAAATGAACTTCTTAAAGTGATCGAAATGTGTCCAATAGTTTCCAAAATGGGGGTATAGCTGTGACATGTCTGTTCATGGTGTGCGCGCTGAAGGATTTTAAGGTGTGGAGGTTTTGCAGCCATTTTGCAGCTGTGAAATGAGTGTACGGGGCTTCCAAATGGCACTCGTGTGCCAAAAAGTGGTTTCGCAGTCGCGAAATACCCTACGAAATGGAGCTTTGGCTGCGAAATTGGGAGTTTTTACGCTTTGTGATTTCGCAGCCATTTCGCAACTGCGAAATAAGGGTCACTGTGCTGCGAAATGGCACTCGTGTGCCAAAAGTTGGCTTCGCATCTTCAAAATACCCTGCGAAATGGAGCTTTGGTTGCGAAATTGGGAATTTTCATGCTTTGGAGCTTCGCAGCCGTTTCGCAGCTGCGAAATGGGAATTCCTGTGCTGCGAAATGGTTTTGCAGCAAAGTGCCGATTTCGCAGAGGCTGCGAAATCTTGCAGACCCCTGTTTTTACCCTGTTTTTGCACTTTTCTTGCTCCAAACGATTTTCCTTCAATTTCTTTGCAATTCTTATTGATTTTGATCATCCAAAAACCTATATTACATCAAAACAAATTAGAATTAAAGCATTGAAATCAAAATTAAAGCATTTAAATCAAAATTAAAACAAGTAAAAAATAAAACAAAAAGCTATGGACTAGTTAGTCTTTAAAAAGACTAAGTCCATCAAAAAAATTTATCCTGATTTAGCTTGCCCGGATCCCATATGAATTTTGCATCCTTCATTAGAGATTTGCATTGTATGATGGCAATGGAAACAATTCCCTTTCTCTTTCCTTTAATTTCCTCCCTCTTTTTTTTCTCTATTTCATTTTCTGTTTCATGCTCTAGCTTGCATGTGGGCAGATCAACCTCTTTACCACTCCTCAAAGTGATCACTTCTTTGACTTCCCTCTTTTGTGAAGATTCTCCCTCCTTAGCCTCCATTTCATGGATACTCATGGAATTTTGATAAGGTTGAGAATGAGAGTTTTCTTTCTCTTGCACTGTGTTGAGGTTGGCAAACCTTGAGATTGAATCTTGGAGATTATCTATCTTTTGAGATAGATCATTTTGCACTTCATCCATCTTTTTGTTCAATGAACTCTCTACACTGTCAATTCTTTGACTGAGCTGAGCATTGATGGATTTTTTAGCTTCAACAAAGTCTTCCATGACCTTGTTAAGATTCATCATAGCTTGTTCAAGGTTTGAGGCTTGCTGTGGTGCTTGAGCAGGTTGCTTGTATGGAGGCGGTTGTGGTTTCCAAGAGAACTTTGGATGTTTCCTCCAATTGGAATTGTAGGTGTTGCAATCACCAAACATTTCCCTCTCGGCTGGAATGGTAGGACACTCATCCACCAAGTGCTCATATGATCGACAAATGGAACAAGGCATAGGTAGCAATGGTGTTTGAGAGATGGCTTGCACTTCTTGCATATTCTTCACTTCTGTTTTTCCTCTCTCCTTGCTTCTCTCCTTTGCTTTGAAATGGTATATAGCATGTAGAGCTCCAAAAGTGTGAAAGAAGACTGCAGCTGTTGTCCTCTGTTTTCTTCACTCTGTTTTTCCTCTCTCCTTGCTTCTCTCCTTTGCTTGGCTTGTCTTAAGGATCCAAAAAGCTGTCATAACACTAAAACTAGCCACAAATATGATTAGAAGTCATTGCTAGGTCCTTAACATGCCAATTGGAATAAAAATGGAGAACTACTACACAAAAGTGCTTAAAACATAATGAATTAAAGGCACAAAATAACACTTTTTGGGTAGTAATCACATTCACTGTTGAATCATGGTCCTCTTTCCCTTCATTGATATCTTTCTTCTTTCCTTTGATTTCCTCCCTCTTCTCTGTTTCTTCTTCTTCCTCCTCCTCTTCAACATGTGGCTTGGGTGTTGGCAACTCAACCTTTTTACCACTCCTTAGAGTGATCAAGGATTTAACATCTCTCACTTGTGAGGAATCTCCCTCATGAGTTTCCACTTCATAGATACCCTTGGGGTTTTGGTGAGGTTGAGAAGGAAATCTACCCTTCTCTTGCACTGCATTCAAGTTAGTGAGCCTTGAGATTGAGTATTGGAGATTATCTATCTTCTGAGATAAGTCATTTTACATCTCATCCATCCTTTTATTCAATGTATTCTCTACACTGTCAATTCTTTGACTGAGTTGAGCATTGATGGATTTTTGGTCTCCAACAAAATCTCCCACAACCTTGCTTAGATTCACTATTGCTTGTTCAAGATTTGAAGCTTGTCGAGATGGTTGAGCTAGTTGTGCATACTGAGGTGCTCTTGGCTTCCAAGAAAAATTTGGATGGTTCCTCCAACTTGAGTTGTATGTATTTCCATATGAAGCATTGTTGTTGGGCTTAAATTGTCCAATGACATTTGCTTGTTCTCCAAACATTTCCCCGGCAGCTGGAATTGTAGGGCACTCCTCCACCAAGTGTTCATAAGATTGACAAATAAGACATGGCTTGACTTGCACTGGTGTTTCAGCAACAGCTTGCACTTCATGTATCTTTTTCAGTTCTAGCTCCTTCAATCTTCTTGTCATAGCTGCAAACTTTGCTTTCATATCAACATCTTCATTCAAGGTGTACATCCCAGCCTTAGCATTGAAAGCATTCGGTTAAGACTTCATTTTCCCCACTTCTCCTTTGTTCGGTTCATCTCATCCTCTTCAAACTTCAGCCACATAACTCAAGAAATCCATAGCTTCCTCCGGATTCTTACTCATGAAATCTCCTCCACACATTGTCTTGAGGAGTTGCTTCATTGAGGAAGACATCCCATCATAGAAATAACTCACTAATAGCCATGTATCAAAACCATGGTGAGAACAAGCATTGATGGCTTCCATGTATCTTTCCCAACACTCATAGAATTTCTCATTCTCTTTAGCCGAGAAGTTTGAAATTTACCTTTTCAAGCCATTTGTTATGTGAGTAGGGAAAAACTTCTTGAGGAATTCAACTTGTAAATCAGTCCAAGTACGAATACTCCTTGGCCTTAAAGAATTAAGCCAAATCTTGGCCTTATCCTTTAAAGTAAAAGGAAATAGCTTAAGCCTCATCAAGTGATTACTACCAAAAAGTGCTATTTTGTAGACCTAATTATAATGGTTTTAAGCACCTTTGAGTAGTAATCATATTCATTTAACCCAATTAATTCATTAAGGTCCTTAGTAATTGGTTTTAACCATTTTGTGGCAAGTTTACATGTTTATATCAGCTTATGAATCAATTCAAGCATGCCAAATGATGGAGGAGCTACTTAGACAAGCCAACCAAAGAAGAAAAGCAAAGAAAAGCAAAGAAAAGCAAAGAGAAGCAAAGAAAAGCAAAAGAAAAGCAAAGAGAAGCAAGGAGGAAATCTGAGGTCAGCAGCTGCAGTGTTCTTTGGCACTTTTGGAGCACTTCCCGAAGTCCATTTTTTACATGCTATATATCATTTTAAAGCTCAAGAAGTCAAGAATCCAACGCTTCAAACCGTGTACGATTTGGAGCTGAAACGAGGAAGTTATGACCTTCGGAAGAAAACTGCTCCAGGTGTGCGAAAATTTCGCACACCTTCTGAATGGTGTGCGAATTTCGCACACCTGTGCGAAATCTCCTCTGAATGGTGTGCGAATTTCGCACACCCCTGTGCGAATTTCGCACCCCTGTGCGAAACCTCCCCTGTTTTGCCGACTCCACACGAGATCTTTTCTTTTTAGATATTTTTGTATAAATTTCCATTTTTCTCCTTGTAATCCACCAATCATAAGATTTCTTAGCTAGGAAGGATGGAAAAGCTTCTCTATATATACTCCTTTGCATCCGTTGAAACAAAGAGGAGAAATTTATGTAATATACCCATATATATTGAAATATACCACAGAGCCTTGCTCTGTTTCTCCTTCTCTTCTCTTTCTTATTTTCTTAGTAGCCAAACATCCTTGGTGGATGAAATCCTCAAGGATGAGAGGCTAACCTTTTAAGTTTCTCAAAGTATGGATGTTATGTGATGGTTTGGATGCATTTTCCATGGAAATTTCTCACACCCGGAAGGTAAGGTAGTCGTTTTTCATTAATAGTTCATTAATGCAAAGTTTAGTTTTTATTTCCATTAGACAACTTCCAATGGCCAATACTTGATAAGCTTTTGGATTTCTATCCATTAGTTATCTCCTACGAGCTATTGGAAGGTGAGGTTTTCAATTCCAAGTTTTGCATTAATCATTAGAACCAATTTCAATGGCCATTGAAAGGTGAGTTTATCTCCCGGAATGACTTTGAGTTGCCAATATTTGGTAAGCTTTTGGCTTTAGACCATTAGTTATCTCTTACGAGCCATTCAAAGGAAGTCTAAGGTGAATAACCATTGATGAAATTCACTACCATCTGTTTTGCCATTTTAAAGGATTAAAACTTGATTTGCTAAATCCATACCGGTTCGGGAAGCAAGCATCACCATAGTTGCAACCCCAACGCGAGGAGCCTATCCTGAGATTTCCAATTTGCATAAGAGCCAGAGCATAGCTATCCTATCTTTGAGAAACTTGTTTTTACACCCTTTCATTTTAAAATGATATATAGCATGTAAAAAATGGACTTCGGGAAGTGCTCCAAAAGTGCCAAAGAACACTGCAGCTGCTGACCTCAGATTTCCTCCTTGCTTCTCTTTGCTTTTCTTTTGCTTTTCTTTGCTTCTCTTTGCTTTTCTTTGCTTTTCTTTGCTTTTCTTCTTTGGTTGGCTTGTCTAAGTAGCTCCTCCATCATTTGGCATGCTTTAATTGATTCATAAGCTGATATAAACATGTAAACTTGCCACAAAATGGTTAAAACCAATTACTAAGGACCTTAATGAATTAATTGGGTTAAATGAATATGATTACTACTCAAAGGTGCTTAAAACCATTATAATTAGGTCTACAAAATAGCACTTTTTGGTAGTAATCACACCCCCCAACCGACTCATTGCTAGTCCCTTAGCAATGGAGGAGATAAAAACTAAGTAAACTATAATATACATAAAAGGATCATGCAAATCACTCCAAAAAATGATATGAGTGGCATGATGGACATCCATGGATCAATAAAGATGTGAAACTCAACCTATAATAAGAGTTGTCAAAGCATTCACTTGATCATAGAGTACAAAGAATGGATATTATGCAAGTTTAAGCATCAAAAGAATTTCCACTCTCAAAAGATCCAAAACAAATTCTTCCACTAAAAGCTAAGTGTTAATGTGATTAGCTTCCGAGTATAGTATGGATAACTATCATCTCCCCCCAACCTAAGTCTTTCTTTAAGCTTAGCAAAATTAACCATCTCTTGATAGGCTAGGAACGCACCTCTTATTCACAATTCTTTTCACTTACTAAACTTAACCAATTCACCCATGTAACAAGCAGAGGATCGGTGACTCCCAACCAATAAAGGCTTAGGGCACCAGGCTTTAAAGGCTTTCGCCACCCCTTCGGACCATGCTCAGGTTTCAAGGCAAGCAAAGAAGTTTATTCTATATTTTTTTTCTTTTTCTTTTTCTTTTTCTTTTTTTTTTTCTATTTTTTTCAAAGACTCATTGGTCTTTATGAGGTGTCCCAACACTATTAAAGAGAGGTTAAAGGTGTCAAATTATGATTTCTCAAGCTTAGAGGGTGAGATAGTTTCACATCTTATAATCGGAATCTAATGTATGTGTGTGCGAATAGCTTAAGGTGGAAGAGATAATTTTGCATGCAATGGGAGTTTCAATAATTCATCAACTTTTAGAAGAGCATAATACAAACTCTAAGACTCATGTAATCAAGTTGAAACTCGACTTCTCTCATTTAATTTTGAGAGTTAATCCTTAATATCCATGGAGAGTAGAATAAAAACTTAAAAAATTTTAAAATTAAGCAAAAAACAACTAAATTACCAAAATAACTTAGCATTAGTAACAATACTTCCTTCCTCAACTCTCCCCCCAACCAAGCTGAACATTGTCCTCAATGTGACAAAGCGATTAAAAAATAGGGAGGAAGTGGTACCTCCTAAGTGACATGGAGTTTGAGTGATATTGGAGAAACCACATGTTTCAAAGAAAACATAAGAGTTAGTGAGTAGAGGAAATAGAAAAATGCCAAGTTTAAACAAAAAATGATGTCTATATATGATGTATCATCAGTAATACATCCAATATAAAACATCAAAACATGGAATTATGTATACTAATATAATATGTAAAGAAAAAAGTAAAAAGATGATCAAATAATGGAAGGGTCCTGTGGAGCTGATGCATCTGTGGTGGCCTTCTGAGTAGGTTGGATCAGGACTTTGGCCTCTATTCTGGTATTCTCCTTGGATGGCATAGTCTCCTCAACTGGAGCTCTCAGTTGGAGCTATGGGCTTTGATGGTTTAAGGAGGTTAGAAATGGAGTGAGAGGCTTCATGTGTGTGATCACAGGGTGCAAAAAAAAAAAAAAAAAAAAAAAAACTCTTTGACTGCTCTGGGGAGCTGTGGCATAGCCTCCTCGGGTCTTAAGCATAATGGAGTAAAGAAATGAGGCTTAGAGGCTTAGGTTTGGGGAGGGTAGGGATGAAGAAGTTGAAATTTTCGCACAAGGGGGGGGTCGCACACCTCAAAAAGGGGTGTGCGAAATTTTCGCACAGGGCACTATTCACCCGCGCAAATGCAAAAGTGTGGCTCCTTCAAATGGCCATAACTTCTTCATTTCAAATCCAAATCGCACACCGTTTGAACCACTGGACTCCTGACTTCCTAAGATTCAAAATGACATATGGTATGCATAATTTGAGCTCCATAAAGTGCTCCAAAAACGTGTCCAACAGTAGCAAAAATGGGTGCGGCTGCAACATTTCCGTTAAGCTTTGCACAGTCATCTTCAAACGGCCATAACTTCTTCGTTTCAACTCCAAATCGAGCACCGTTTGAAGCTATGAACTCCTGACTTCCCAAGCTTTGAAACGAGATATAGTACACATGAAATGGACTTCAGGAAGTTTTTCGCACAGGGGAGGGGGGGGTGTGCGAATTTCGCACACCTGTGGTTCTCCAAGACAGAGAGCATGGTTTTGAAAATTGGCGCAAAAACAAATTCGCACCGGGTTCGCACCAAGTTCGCATACCTGTGAAATTCGCACAGGGGGACAGAGAGTATGCAATTTTGAAAAGTGGAGCAAAAATGAATTCGCACCGGGTAGGGGAGGTGTGCGAAATTCGCACACCTCAAAAAGGGGTGTGCGAAATTTGCTGAAACTTGATTTTTCCTCCCCTGTTTTCCCTTGTTTTCACCAAGACTTCATTCTTCAAGCCTTCCTACCTACATGAACACTTCAAAACTCATCTCAAAAACATATTAAAACTAAATTAAAGCTAAGAATTCAAACTAAAACATGCATAAATTTAAAGAAAGCATAGAATTTAAATGAAGCTAATAGCATGTACCCCAAAAAGAAGATGAACTATTTAGCTCATCCTCACTCACACACCCACTTCATGCTGAATTCCCCCTGGATCCCAAACAAAATTGGCATCCTTCCCAATTGGTCCAAGGGAATTCGTTTCTCTTCTCTTCCCTAGAGAAGTGGATGCTTTAAAGGATTTAGGTAACCCTTTATCATCTTGAACCTTATGATTTTCAATGGAAGGTTGGTCCATAGAGTTGTCATAGCAATCCCCCACCAAAGTGTCGATCTTCAACACTTTCCTTAATCTTTTTGTATTGGTTCCTTGAAGGTTATGGTGGGGTTGAGGAGAAAGCGTCCTTTTCTCCCTTACTATGTCGAGATTGGTGAGCTTGTCAATGGAGTCTTGAACTTTTTCTATCCTTAGTGATAGATCATTATAAACCTCCTCCATTTTTACATTTATTGAACTCTCCAAATTATCAATCTTTTCATTAAGATGAGAGTTGATCTTTTGTTGCTCACCTACAAAGTCCTCCATGACTTTGCTTATCTTCAAAATGGCTTGCTCCAATGAAGATGTACTCATTGATGGTTGAATTTGAGGTTGGGTTGTAAGGTTGGGATGCTTATTCCAACTTGAGGTGTAGGAGCTTTGGTAACCGCGCATTTCTCTCATAGTTGGAATGGTAGGGCACTCCCCTACCGTATGCTCATATGAATCATCTCTATTCAAAGCATACTTACTACCCCATTGGCTTTGTTGACTTTGCATTTTCTCTAATTCAATCCGATCCCTCATGGATAGGTATGCGAATTTGTCCTTCGGTTGATGTTGAGAGCTTTGATCACTACCCCATGGGCTTTGTTGAACTTGCCTTTTCCCTAATTCAATCCGATCCCTCATGGATAAGTATGCAAATTTGTCCTTCTCATGATCATAATGAGAGCTTTGATCTTCATGTGGAATTTCCATTTCTAAAAAAAATGATATTCAACTAAGGCTCTTTTCTTCAACTTGTACCAGGGTTCCCTCTTGGTCTCGAATCCAACAAGGAATGCACAAATTGAAATTAAAACAAAAATAAAAGAAAAGAGAATAAAAAATTTAACTAAATAAAAACTAAATAAAAAAATAATAATAAATTATAAGAAAAACTCACCAAACTTGTGATGAAGATCACAAGTTACCCTTAATGGTTGCTTCACTGTGCTTGTGGCACCTTCCCCGGCAACGACGCCATTTGATTCGACTCATGGTAGCTTAGCTTTAAAGGCGTATCAACAAAATTTATACCTAAGATACTATTACTAAAGTAGCCAAGCTACTATAGCATAGTGGTTCTAGGATCGTTCACTGGGAAGGGTTTTCGCAAACACAAGTGATATTCAAATTAGGAAAATAGGTGATTTTCTTATGGATGTTAGCTTTAAAAGAAGATGTAAATGTTTTAGAGAGATTTAAACTAATTTAAGCTAACATCAAGTCGATTGAAGCTCCTCCCTCTTGGAATGTATTACAAACATCTTCAAATTCCTTGATATGTGCATAGGGATTCTCACTTTCTATCCCATGGAAAGTTGGTAGAAGTGGAACAATATGCAGTTCGATCACTAGCTGCTCTATAGGGGGCACTATACATGATGGTGCACTCATACGAGGTGGATGCATGCGGTCCCTCATTGATCTAAAAGCATTGGGATTGTCCTGATGACCATGGTGACTATGCTGATCTTCAGGTGTAGCTTCCATGATATTCAAGCTCAATTCCAATTCCTTGTTATGAGGTGTTTCACGTTTAACAAGCCTTCCTCCACTGTCTTGTATCCAAATTGGCATACACAACTAGTATCAACTATAACAAAAACAAAAACAAGAGAAACCAAAAGAAAACAAGACTACAAAAAGACTAAAATTAACTAAAATTGAATTAAAAGATATGTTAGAAATGAACAAGTAAAAGAGTTAATAAAATGAAAGAAAAATCACCAAACTTGTGATGAAAATCACAAGTACTCTGAAATAATATCATTGTGAAGTTCTTCCCCGGCAACGGTGCCATTTGATTGCATGCCTAGATGGTGTACCTTGAGTTTGGCCCTCAGACAGGAGTAATCAACAAAATTTATAACCTATATCACCATGTGCTAGGATAGCCTCGGCTAATATAGCATAGTGGCTCTAGGATCGTTCACTGGGAAGGGTTTTCAACTTACAACAGATACTAATTCAAAGTTGAATTGATGGATTTTCATTTCAAGGTTACCTTCAAAAGAAAACATAAACCTTGGTTTAAAAAGGATTGGTTTTAAGCTAACTAAAATAAAGTAATGGGAATTACTTATAAAGAAAAGCATTTCTTTGAGTTTTAGGATCACTGGGGTCAGGCTCCTCATGCAAAAACAGAGTTCCGGTCACTTTAATCTTTTCCTCGCATTAGAGAATTAACATCTAGTTAATTCTCTAACCGGTGTTGTACAGATGCTTCCCTTTTATGGATTAAAACACTAAATCCCTCTCATTGATTCATCTTGCAATGGCTCGTGCCTTTCACCTAGCATTTGCCATTCAAGGTGATCATTAACCTTGGACTTCCCTTCTCAAGCTCGCAAGAGATAACTAATGGATGTCTCCTTGGAGTCCAAAATCTTACCAAGTGTTGGCAATTCTAGAAAATCCTACCTTCAAGTCACCTCCCAAAAGCTTGCAAGAGATAAACTAGTGCATCTCCATGGAAGGAGATCACTTGCCTTACCAAGGGTTGGCTCAGGTGAATTGAAGGTGTTTTAAGTTAACTAAAAACATAGAAACCATTTCGCAGCCAAAGGCTGATTTCGCAGCCATCACTTTGTGATTTCGCAACCAAAGGCTGATTTTGCAGCTAGCACCTTGTGATTTCGCAGCTGCGAAATTGGCCTTCAGCTTGGTGTGATTGGCTTCCAATGGCTATAGCTTCTTCATTTCAACTCTAACTTGTGCACCGTTTGAAGTGTAAGATTGATGACTTCCCGAGCTTCGAAAGGGCATATAGTATGCATGAAAGGAGCTCTAGGAAGTGTTCTAAAGGTTGTTGTCCTCTTGAATTCTTCATGTTAGATTTCTCTCTTTGCTTTCCCTCCTTGCATTCATGATTTGCTTATGGCAAAGGACTATAAAGCTTTAAATCTTAGGTTCTTCATGTTAATGAGCTTCCAATTGCTTTGCCATGGATTCCATAGAACTCTCCTCAATCTTGGATTGCTTTGGTGATCAAAATACTATCAAAAACACCAAAACTTACACAATTTGATTATAAACGATTGCAAAGGTACTTAATATGCTAATTGAGTTAAAAGGTAATAACTACTACTCAAAAGTGTTTAAAAGAGTTAATTACAAGCTACAAAATAACACTTTTTGAGTAGTAATCATTACATGAGCTACTTTAGGTTGTGAACTCAAGGCTCTAGATCTTATGAACTGCTCAAGGCCGTGGATGACATGAACAACTTCGGGTCATGAGCTTAGGGCTCTAAATGCTATGAACAACACAAGGTTCTAGATGATATGCACGAGTCTAAGTCATTAGCTCAAGGATCTAGAAGCTATGAAGAGCTTAGGGTTGTGGATGATATGAACGATTCTAGGTTGTGAATAAAAGGCTCTAAATGCTATGAATGACATAAGGCTATGGATAAAATGAACGATTTCAGGTCATGAGCTCAGAGTTCTAAATGTTATGAATAACTTAAAGTTGTGGATGATATGAATGACTTGGGATCTTGTGAGCTTAGTGTCACAAGCTTATTCAAATGAGCCTCCCCATGGCCTTATATAAGAGCCAGGAAGCTTCTGGAGACTCCTAGAGGGGGAAGAGTGTGGAAGGTTCTAGAGAAGCCTGGAGGAATCCACACAATTCTACACCATGGTAGAAGGGATGAGAGGAGTCCGGAGCTTTCTAGAGAAATCTAGAAGACTCTTGTACATACTTGTATATAGGCTTGTACCTAGAATGATGTAGGACATTCTAGAATAGTCTTGAGTTGTAAGGAACCCTCCAAGGTTCCAGAGAGTTCCATTGGTGCCTATAAATAGGTGAGGGCCTCATTTGGCCAAGACACCAAGCAAGTGAGCATCCAAGCACTTGTAAAGGCTTCTTTGAGCAATAAAGAGCTTCCATTCTTTAAGGAGTTGCCTACTAAGCTTTTTAAGCTTCCGAGTCGCGAGTATCTTAGCCGAGCAAGCTAAGCATCGGGGATCAAGGCTGACTTAGCAAGATCAAGCGTCTTAACTTGCCTAAGTGCCGTACGAGCTTAGTGAACGACTAAGTCCGTGACATTAGGCCTCTAAAAGCTATGAACAACTCCGATTGAGGGTGATATGAACGATTCTTGGTCATGAGCCCATGTCTCTAGATGCTTTGAAAAACTTAGCATTGTGGATCAAGTGAACTACTTTACGTTATGAGCACTGGTCTCGAGATGCTATGAACAGCTAAGGGTTGTGGATGATATGCATGATTCTATGTCATGAGATCAAAGCTCTAGATGTTTTGAACAACTTAGGGTTGTGGATGATATGAACTATTCTAGGTTGTGAACTCAAGGCTTTAGATGCTATGAGTAGCTCATGGTTGTGGATGACATAAATGATTTCTGGTGGTCAGCTCAAACTTGTAGATGCTATAAATAGCTTAGAGCATTGGATTATATGAACAATTCTACATCATATGCTCAAGCCTCCAGATGAATAACTTAGGGTTGTGGATAACCTGAATGACTTTGAGTCATGAGTAAAGGGCTCCAGATACTCTAAATAGCTTAGGTCTATGGTTGACATTAACAAATATGGGTCATGAGCTCAGAGCTCTAGATGTTATGAACACTTCAGGCCATTGGATAACATGAACTACTTAGGGTCATTAGCGCATGGTTTTAGATGTTATGAACAACTTAGGGTTATGGATGATATGAATGAATCAAGATCCTATGAGTTTAGGCCTCTAGATCATATGAACAACTCAAGGCTATGAATCATATGAACTATTCTTGGTCCTGAGCCCAAAACCCGAAATGTTATCAATAGCTCAGGCTGTAGCTAACATGAACGACTCAATTTCCTGAGCTTAAGACTTTAGATGCTATGAACAGCTCAAAGTTGTGGTTGACATTAATGCCTATGGGTCGTGGGTTTAGAGATTTAGATGTTATGAACAAGTGAGGGTTGTGGATGATATGAACGACTTCGATTCATGAGCATAGGGCTCCAAGTACTATGAATAGCTTAGGGTTGTGGTTCACATGAACATCTCTAAGTCATGAGCTCAGGGCTATAGATGCTATGGATAACTTAGGGTTGTTGATGACATGAACTTAGCTAGGTCATGAGCTTAGGTCTTGATTACTACCAAAAAGTGTTATTTTCTAGACCTAATTATAATGGTTTTAAGCACCTTTGAGTAGTAATCATATTCATTTAACCCAATTAATTCATTAAGGTCCTTAGTAATTGGTTTTAACCATTTTGTGGCAAGTTTACATGTTTTTATCAGCTTATGAATCAATTCAAGCATGCCAAATGATGGAGGAGCTACTTGGACAAGTTAAAGCAAGGATTTTGGAAGTTTACAGGCTTGAATTTCAAGTGGAAACACGAGCACAAACAAAGGGATAGCCATTTCGCAAGGTAAGGCAAAGTACCTTGCCAAAATGCAATTTTCGCAAGGTGAAAATGCACCTTGCCAAATTTGGTACTTCGCATCATGAGTAATTCACCTTGTGAAAATTTCGCAAGGTAACCTTTTACCTTGCCAAAATTTCGCAAGTAACCTTTTACCTTGCCAAATTTCCTCCGTTTCTCCACGCACGCACCACCGACTTCCCAGATATTTTTAGCTTGATATTTTCTCATGTAAATTCCTTTTATAACCTTATATTCAGCCGACATAAGGCTTTATCTTGTAATTTTGCTATATATAGAGGTGCACAACACCTCCAAAAGAAAAATTATTAGGGGATCGATCCTCTGTACATTAATTTAGAAATATATAAAGCTCTATTTTTCTCTCTTCTCCGGTTCTTCCCCATTTCTATTTTCTTAGTAGCCAAACAGCCTCTGAGGACTTTTCCTCAGAGGATGATTGGCTAAAACTTTTAAGTTTCTCAAAGTATGGATGTTATGTGATGGCTTGGATGCAATCCCATGAAAATTTCTCGCACTTGGAAGGTAAGGTAGTCGTTTTTCATTAATGGTTCATTAATGCAAAGTTTGGTTTTTATTTCCTTTGGACAACTTCCAACGGCCAATACTTGATAAGCTTTTGGATTTCTATCCATTAGTTATCTCCTACGAGCTATTGGAAGGTGAGGTTTTCAATTCCAAGTTTTGCATTAATCCGTTAGAACCAATTTCAATGGCCATTGAAAGGTGAGTTTATCACCTGGAATGACTTTAAGTTGCCAATATTTGGTAAGCTTTTAGCTTTAGACCATTAGTTATCTCTTACGAGCCATTCAAAGGAAGTCTAAGGTGAATAACCATTGATGAAATTCACTACCATCTGTTTTGCCATTTTAAAGGATTAAAACTTGATTTGCTAAATCCATACCGGTTCAGGAAGCAAGCACCACCATAGTTGTAACCCCAACGCGAGGAACCTATCTTGAGATTTCCAATTTGCATAAGAGCCAGAGCATGGCTATCCTATCTTTGAGAAACTTGTTTTTACACCCTTTCATTTTAGTCTTTAATGTTAGCTTAAATTAGTTTAAATCTCTCTAAAACATTTACATCTTCTTTTAAAGCTAACATCCATAAGAAAATCACCTATTTTCCTAATTTGAATATCACTAGTGTTTGCGAAAACCCTTCCCAGTGAACGATCCTAGAACCACTATGCTATAGTAGCTTGGCTACTTTAGTAATAGTATTTAAGGTATAAACATCTGGAGCCTTGAACTCATGACCTAGAGTCTTTCATGTCATCAAAAGCTTGAAGTTATGCATAGTATTTAAAGGTTATGGCTGACATGAATATCTCTGGGTTATGAGATCAAGGCTTTAAATACTATGCATAACTTCAAGCTTTCGATGACATGAAAGACTCTAGGTCATGAGTTCAAGGCTCCAGATGTTATGAACGTCTCAAGGTTGTGGTTGACACGAATGACTCCAGGTCGTCAGCTCAAGGCTCTAGATGTTATGAATAGCTCAGGGTTGTGGTTGTCGTGAATGACTACGAGTCATGAGCTCTAGATACTATGAACAACTCAATGTTGTAATTGTCATGAACAACTCTGGATCATAATCTTAAGGTTCTAGATGCTATTAACAACTCATGGGTTGTGGATGACATGAATGACTCCGGGTCATGAGTTCAAGGCTCTAAATCTTATGCACAACTTAAGTTTGTCGATGACATTAAAGACTCTGAGCCATGAGCTTAAGGCTTTACATGCTATACACATGTTTGGGTTGTTGATGACATGAAAGAGTATAGGTCGTAAGCTCAGCGCTCTTGATACTATAAACAACTCAAGGTTGTGGATGACATGAATGACTCTAGGTCATGAGCTCGAGGCTCTAGATTCTATGAACAACTCAGAGTTATGGATGACAAGTTCCACTATAGGTCATGATCTTAGGGCTTTGGATACTATGAACAACTCAGAGTTGTTGATTATATGTATGATTGTGGATCTCGTGAGTTTAGACCTCTTGATGCTATGAACCGCATAGGGTCACCGATGATATGAAGGATTTTACGTCATGAGCTCAAGCCTCTAGATGCTATGAACTGCTAAGGGCTATGGAAGATATGAATGACTCCGGGTTTTAATCTCAAGGTTTTTTATGCTATGAACAACTTAGGGCTAAGGTTGACATGAACGAATCTAGGTTGTGAGCTTAATACATTAAGTGCTATGAAAAAATTACAGTTGTGGATGACATGAATGACTCCAGGTTACAATTTTAGGGCTCTAGATACTATGAACAACTTAGGGTGGTGGTTGAAATGAAAGATTCTAGGTACTGAGCTTAGGTCTCTAGAAGCTATGAACAACTCATAGTTATGGATGACATGGATGATTGGGGATCCCACCAGCTTAGGCCTGTAGATATTATGAACCACTCTAAGTTCTGTTTGATATGATAATTCTATGTCATAAGCTCAAACCCCTAGATGCTATGAACTGCTCTAGGCAATGGAATACATGAACGTCTCTAGGTCATGACTTAGGGCTCCAGATGCTACTAAAAAACCAAGGTTGTGGATGATATGAACAATTTCGGGTTATGGGACCAGGCCTCTAGATTTTATGTAAAGCTCAAGGTTATGGTTGACATTAAATACTCCTATTTATGAGCTTAGAGCTCTCAATATTATAAACAACTTAAGGTTGTTAATGACATGAAAGACTTCGAGTCATGAACTGAGGGCTCTATATGCTATACATAGGTCAAGGTTGTTGATGACATGAAAGACTCCGGGTTGAGAGATGAGGGCTTTAGATGCTATGACCAACTCAGGGTTGTGGTTGTCATGAATGACTCTAGGTCATGAGCTTAAGGCTCTAGATGTTATGAATAACTCTAGACTATGGATGACATGTGCTACTCCTGGTTGTAAGCCTAAGGCTCTAGTTGCTATGAATAGCTCAAAGTTGTAGATGATATGAATGGCCCGAGATCTTGTGTGCTTAAGCCTCTAGATCTTATGAATTGCATAGAATTGTGGATGATGTGAATGATTCTCCATCATGAGGTCAAGCCTCTAAATGTTATAAACTACTCAAGCTATGAATGACATGAACGACTGCGGGTTGTGAGCTTAGGATTATAGATACTATCAACAACTTAAGGTTGTGAATGATCAGGCCTCTAAATTCTATGAATAACTAAGGGTTGTGGTTGGAAAGAAAGACTCCAAGTTGTGATCTTAGGCCTCTAGATGCTATGCACAACTTAAGGGTATTGATGACAAGAAAGACTCTAGTTCATGAGTTCAGGGAATTAGATTCTATGAACATCTCAGGGCTATGGTTGACATGAACGACTTTGGGTCATGAGCTCAAGGCTCTCGATGCTATGAACAACTGAGGGTTGTGTTTCACATGAGTGACTCTATGTCCTGAGCTTAGAGCTCTAGATGCTATGAACTACTCAGGGTTGTGGTTAACATAAGGGACTCCAGGTTATGAGCTGAAGGTTTTAAATGCTATGAACAACATAGGTTTATGGTTGATATGAAGACTCCAGGTCATGAGCTTAGGGCTTTAGATGTTCTTAACAACTCAATGTTGTGGATGACATAAAGAACACCGATCATAACCTGAGGCCTCCAGATTCTATGAACAACTCAGGGTTGTGGTTGGCATGAAAGAGTCCAGGTCATGAGCCATTGTAGATGCCATGCATACGTCTAGGCTATCGATCATAAGAAAGACTCTGGGTCGTGAGATCCAAGCTATATATACTATACACAACTCGGGGTTGTGGTTGACATGAACAACTTCATCTCATGGACTCAGGGCTTTAGATGCTTTGAATAGCTTAGAGCTATGAACTACTCAAGGTTGTGGATGACATGAACAATTCTAGGCCATGATCATCGGGCTCTAGATGTTATAAATTGCTCATGGTGTGAGTTGACATGAGCGACTCTAGGTCATGATCTCAAGGCTCTAGATGCAACGTACACCTCTAGGTTATGGTTGACATGAATGAATTTGGGTTATGAGCTCATGACTTTAGATGCTATGAACAACTCAGGGCTATGGATGAGATGAATGACTATGGGTCTTGAACTCAATCCTCTAAATCCTATGAAGAACTCAGGGTTGTGGTTGACATGAATGATTTTTAGTCATGAACACTCGGGTCTAGTTTCTATGAACTACCTAAGGTTGTTGATGACATGAACTACTCCTGGTCGTGAGCTCGAGGCTTTAGATGCTATGAAAAGCTTGGGGTCATGGTGGATAAGAACCACTTCGAGTCATGATCTTAGGCCTCTAGAGGCTATGAAGAACTCAGGGTTATGGTTGATATGAACGACTCTAGGTCATGAGCTTAGGGCTTTAGATGCTTTTAACAACTCAGGGTTTTGGATGACATGAATGACTCTAGGTCATGACCACAAGATTTTATGAACAACTCAGGGTTTTGGTTGACATGAAAGGCTTTGGGTCCTGAGCTCAAGGTTCTAGAAGTTATGAACAACTCAAAGTTGTGGATTATATGAACAACTTGGGATCCCATGAGCTCAGTCCTCTAGATTTTATGACCTGATCAGGGCTGGGAATAATAGGAATGATTTTGGGTCATGAGCTTAAGCCTTTAGATGCTATGAACTACTTAATGTTGTGGATGACATGAAAGACTTAGGGTTATGAGCTTAGGGCTCAAGATGCTATCAACAACTCAAGGTTGTGGTTGACCTGAACAACTTCGGGTCGTGAGCTCAGGGGTCTAAATGCTATGAACAACTCATAGTTGTGAATGATATGAATGACTCGGTCTCTTATGACCTAAGGCCTCTAGATGCTATGAACCGCTTAGAGCTATGGATGTTAGTAACAATTCTACATCATGTGCTCAAGCATCTATATGCTATGAACAACTCAAGGATGTGGATGCTATGAAAAACCCTAGGTCGTGAGCTCAAGGCTTTAGATGCTATGAACTACTATGGTTATGATTGATAAGAAGAAGTTTGGGTCGTGAGCTCAGGGCTCTAGATTCTATTAACAACTAAGGATTATGGATAACACAAGCTACTTCGGGTCATGAGCTTACAACTTTGGATGCTATGAGGAACTTAGGGTATTGGATGATAAGAACGACTCTAGATTTCATGAGCTTAGTCCTCTAGATGTTGTGAATAGCTCAGGCTTGAGGATGATATGAACGATTCTTGGTCGTGAGCCTATGACTCTAAATAATATGAATAGCTTAAGGCTATGGATGACATGAACGACCTAAGGTAGTGAGCTCAGGGCTCTAGATGATATGAACAACTTAGGGCTATGGTTGACAAGAATAAGTCCAGGTCGTGAGCTCAACACTCTAAATGCTATAAATAGCTCAAGGCTATGGATGACATTAATGAGTCCGATTCGTGAGCTCAAGGCTCTAGATACTATGAACAGCTTAGGGTTATGGTTGACATGAATGACTCTAGGTTGTGAGCTCATGACTCTAAATGCTACGAATAGCTCAAGGTTGTGAATGATATAAACTACTTCAGGTCATGAGTTGAGGGTTATGGATGCTATGAACAACTAAGCATTATGGATGATATTAACGACTCAGGATCCCATGAGGTCAAGCCTCTAGATGCTAAGTACAACTCAAAGCTATGGATAATATGAATTTATCTGCTTCATGAGCTCAAGGTTGTGGATGACATGATCAACTCTAGGTTATGAGTTTAGAGTTATAGATGATATGAATGACTTAGGATCCCATGAGCCCAAGCTTATAGATGCTATGAATAGCTCAGGGTTGAGGATAATGTGAACAATTCTTGGTCGTGAGCCAATGGCTTTAAATGCTATGAACAAGTCAAAGTTGTACTTCACATGAAAAACTCTGAGTCGTGATCTTAGGGCTCTATATCTTATGAAAACTTAGGGTTGTGGTTTCCAAGAATGAGTTTAGGTCACGAGCTTAGGGGCCTAGATGCTATAAACAACTAATAGTTGTTAACAACATGAGGTACTCCAAGTCATAAGCTCACGACTTTGGATGCTATGAACAACTCAGGGTTGTGGATGATATCAACGACTCCTGATCTTGTGACCTTAGTCCTCTAGATGCTATGAGCAGATCAAGGTTGTGGATCATATGAATAGTTCTTGGTCGTGAGCTTATGGCTCTAAATGCTATGAGCAGCTAAGGGCTGTAGATGACATGAATGACTCTAGGTAGTGAGCCCAAGGCTCTAGATGCTATGAACAACTTAAGACTATGTTTGACATCAATAACTTTGGATCATGAGCTCAACACTTTAGATGCTATGAACAACTCTAGGTTATAGTTGACATGAACGACTCGGGATTGTGTGACCTTAAGCCTTTAGATGCTATGAAAAACTTAATGTTGAGGATGATATGAATGATTCTTGGTCATGAGCCTATGGATTTAGATATTACAAAAATCTAAGGGTAGTGGATGATGTGGAAGACTCCTGGTTGTGAGCTTAGGGTTTTATATGCCATGAATAGCTTAGGGTTGTGGTTGACAAGAATGAGTCCCAGTCATGAACTCAAGGATTTAGATACATGAACAACTTAAGGTTGTGGGTGACATGAACTATTCCGGGTCATGAGCTTATGACTCAGGATGTTATGAAAAACTTAGGGTATTGGAAGATATGAATGATTTGGGATCCTGTGGGCTCAAACCTCTATATGCTATGAACAACTTAGGATTGTAGATGATATGAACTTCCTGGTCATGAGCCATTACTCTAAATTCTATTAACAACATAGGGCTATGGATGACATGAACAACTCCAGGTAGTGAGCTCAAGGCTCTAGATGCTACGAATAACTCAAGGTTGTGGTTGACATGAACAACTCCAAGTCGTGAGCTAAGCATTCTAGATGTTATGAATAGCTCAAGGGTGTGGATAACATGAATGAATTTAGGTTGTGAGCTTAGGGCTCTACATACTATGAACAGATTAGGGTTATGGTTGAGATGAATGACTCTAGGTCGTGAGCTCATGAATTTATATGCTATGAATAACTCAAGGCTATGGATTATATGAGCTACTTGATTCCATGTAAATCCAGTCGGGTCATTTAATAAAAAACATTTATAAAACCTATGACCTCATACTAGCGTAGCAAAGCTACTATAGTATAGTGGCTCTAGGGTCGAACTCTAGGATGGGTTTTCATTCTACCAGTGATATACTCAAGATTAGAAATTGAATTTAATGATTTCCTTTATCAAAAACTTAAAGTTTAAAAGAAAATAAAATTTGTTTTGAAAGTGTTTGAAACTAAATTAACATAAACTAATTAAAAATGGAAGAAATAAAGTCTCCCGGAGCTAAGGATTGCTAGGATCAAGTTCAGAATGCAAAGTGGAAAATTCTGGATTTTTCTCCTCGCATTGGGGATTTAACCTATAGTTATTTCCCGAACCGGTATAAGTTTAACAATGAAGATTTAATCCATAAAAAGTCAATAGAAATGGTAGTCAAGGTCCATTAATGGCTTTAGACACTATGGGTCTTCACCTTGAACCACTTTCCAATGGCTCGTACATGATAACTAATGGACTGATATGAATCTAGCAATAAGCATCCACAGAGACCTGAAGCTTACCATGTATTGGCCATTCAAAGTGATTCTAAGGAATTTAAAGCAAAACTTTGGATTTAAAAGCCATTTATGAACTCCAACTACCTGTATTTAATGCACGAGAGTTTTCCAACTTTGCATCTAGACTTTTCACCTAGCTTCCTTCACTCCAAGAAACCAAAAGTTTAGCTTCTCATCCTATGGGAAAGCATCCTCAGAGGTTGTTTGGCTTCCAAGAAAAAGAAAATAGTAAAGAGAAAAGGAAAATGAGAGAGCTCTGTATTTCACTAAGTGTAAAACATAACATATATGATAGATGTCTTCGAGAGGTGATTTCCACCCCTTATATAGTCTTTACAAAAGCAAAGCTTGTGATTGGCTTGTTACAAGGATAAGAAAGGAAATTACATCAAAAAATACATAAGAAAATATCTAAAGTGGAGTCAGCAAAAACAGAGGAAAATTTGCACCACGCATGGGCTGTGCGAATTTGGAAGGTGTTGTGCGAATTTCGCACAATGTTCGCACAAGCTGAAGGTGTTGTGCGAATTTCAAGGTGTTATGCGAATTTCGCACAAGCCTGGAGCAGTTGTCTTCCGAAGGCCATATCTTCCTCATTTCAGCTCCAAATCGTACACGGTTTGAAGCATTGGATTCTTGACTTCCTGAGCTTTGAAATGGTATATACCATGTAAAAAATGGACTTCGGGAAGTGCTCCAAAAGTGCAAAAGAAGACTGCAGCTGCTGTCCTCTATTTTCCTCTTTGCTTCTCTTTTCTTCTCTTTGCTTCTCTCCTTTGCTTGGCTTGTCTTAATGATCCAAAAAGCTGTCAAAACACTAAAACTAGCCACAAATATGATTAGAAGTCATTGCTAGGTCCTTAACATGCCAATTGGAATAAAGATGGAGAATTACTACACAAAAGTGCTTAAAACATAATGACTTAAAGGTGT
This sequence comes from Vitis riparia x Vitis rupestris, assembly GCA_946000675.1. Taxonomy (NCBI): domain Eukaryota; kingdom Viridiplantae; phylum Streptophyta; class Magnoliopsida; order Vitales; family Vitaceae; genus Vitis; species Vitis riparia x Vitis rupestris. The sequence continues at coordinate 13,043,720 of OX253986.1, forward strand.
AAAATAGCACTTTTTGGGTAGTAATCACTCCCCCCAACTGACACATTGCTAGTCCCTGAGCAATGAAGGAGAGAAAAAGAAAGAAAAATAGATAATATAATATTTTACAAAATCATGCTGATCACTCCAAAAAATAATCAAGTGGCATGATTGGATCAAACTCTCACATGGCAAGTCAAGGATATAAAACTCAATCATCAACAAGAGTCATCAAATAACTTACCTATCACAACATGCAAAGAGCGGCCATTATGCAAATTTGAGTATCAAAATAATTTCCACTCCCAAAGGACCAACTCTTAATCTTCCACAAAAATCTAAGTGTTAAGGTGCTTAGTTTCCAGTTATAGTATGTCAAACTATATTCTCCCCCCAACTAAGGTTTTTCTCTAACTTTAGCAACACTAACTCATATATAAAAGGCTAAGAACACACCTCTTTTTTTTTTATATATATGTATATATAAATACTCCACCCATCCACCTATGTAACGAGCAGTGAGGTCGGTGACTCCCAACCAGTAAAGGCTTAGGGCCCCAAGCTTTAAAGATTTTCACCATATACCCCTCGGACCTTGCTCGGGTTTCAAAGCAAGTGAAGCAAAAATTATTTTCATAAGACACATTGGCCTTTTATAAGGTGTCCCAACACTAATAGAATGAGGTCAATGGCACCAAGTTGAAAATTTCCTAAGTTTAGGGGGTGAGAAACTTTTCCATCTTATAACTGGAATCTAATGTGTTCAGTGTGTGAAAAGATTAGAGTGGAAGACTTAAGATTGAAATCAAAAGGAGCTTCAACAATTTATCAACTTTAATAAGCATAATACAAACTCTGAGACTATGACAATAAGATAAGAATTTAATTTCTCCCATTTACTTTTGAGAATTTATCTTTGAGAAAACAAAGAGAGTTTGCAAAAAATTTGTTAGCAAAATAACTTAACCAAAAATTCAACAAATTACTTCCTCAACTCTTCCCCCAACTAGGATGAACATTGTCCCCAATGTTCCAAAAGCAAGAGATAATAAAAGGGAGGAAGTGATACCTCCGGATAGTAAGGGACTTTGAATGAACAGGAGAAACCACATGTTGCATAAGAAAAGAAAAATCATAAGAGTGATGAATAGAGGAAATAAAAAGGAATAGCTAAAATACACAAAAAGGAAGATGTCTATATAAACTGAGAGAGTACAATATACAAGATAAACATGGAATACATCCAATCCCAGTATAAAAGTGGTCTAAAATATATAAGACATCCAAAAACATAGAATATAGATACAAAAAAAGAGAGGAGTGATCGTATGATCAAGTAGTAGGCTCCTCTGGTGGATAGGAGGGGTTCTCTGCTACAACTGTGGAAGGAATCGCTACAGGTGGAGCTGGTGGCAAAAGACTGAGGTGCTGCTGAATCTCACGGAGAATGAGAGTCTGCTGGTCCTGCTGAAGCTGGAAGTGGTCTATCCGCTCCATAATGGCCATCTGAGTAGTGGTTAGAGTCTAGAAAGAAGCGAGCAAGGCATGATACTCTGCACCAGGGATAGTAATGGCCGACTCTGAGGTAGGAGGAACAGCAGGTGGGGCATCAGATGATGCTGCCTCTGGTACTGGCTGTGGAGGAGCTGAAGTGGACAGAGCAGGAGGCACTTCCCTTGGCTCGGGAAGTTCTGGGGTATGCTGATGGAGCCATACCCGATTCCAGTGGTCAAGAGAGAAGCTCTCTCGACAATGGCAGCGGGGCTTAGAATGAGGGTCTGCAGGAAAACCCATATGCGCCAAAACATGGCATAGCAGCCGAGGGAAAAGTAAAGGAATGGAGTCTGCCCTCGCAAGACGCCGCATATGCACCTTCTCCTCAAAATGGAGGAGAGCGGCCATAATCAAATGATGGGGGCCAAAGTAGTAGCCCTCAGAGATACGGAATAATGCCTCCATAATGGCCCCTCGCCTCTACACTCTATGCTGAAGAGGAAAAAGATTGGCGCGAAGCACCACATCAACTAGGAGCATCCCTGAGGGAAGCTCCCTCCTCAAAATGGTCCTCTGGGAAGATGTCCCTCGAGATAGGATACGAACCATGTCCCACTCAGAAAGTGGGGCCCAGCGTCTAAATGCAGCGGGATCTGCTGGTGCAAAAGGGATATGGAAAGCATCGGCAATTTGTCTAGCCCCCAAAATACCCTGGCGTCCGTCAATGGTAAAAAGGATGGAAGCTGGTACCGGGACGCCACGAGTAGTCATAGACTGGTAAAAGTCTAAAGCTACTCGAGGATAAAAGAACTGGGGCGGAGTCATAAAGGGTACAAGATGGTACCTCTCAAGTAGGCGGTATGAATCCCGCAACTCAGGTTGCTGTCGGAAAATAGAGTGATCAAAATATGCCTCGACATGAAATGCTCTCGATCGGAAATCGGAGTTACATTCAATGGGCGAGCTGGGTCTAGTGCGCCTGATGGAAGGAGGCTGAGGCTGTGAATCCCAAGGTGCTCTGGAGGACTCTCCAGGCTCTGAAGTCTTGGCTTTCTTTGTAGGAGGACTCCGAGGTGGAATTTGTGTAGGGGCTACAGGCGTGGCAGATGCTCTCCTCGTATGGTATCTGCTCTGAGGGGCAGAATCGGGTAAATGTGAGGGTGCATCTAGTGGGGCCCGCACAGGGGCGGCTCTTTGATTGCTCTGGGGAGCTGAGGTATATCCTCCTCGGGTCTTAGGCATGATGAAGCGATGAAATGAGGCTCAAAGGCTTGGGATTAGGGAGGGTAGGGATGGAGAAGCTGGAAAATTCGCACAGGGGGAGGGGGGGTTGTGCAAAAATTTCACACAAGGGAGGGTGGTGTGCGAATTTCAAGGCACTATTCACCCGCGCATTTGAAAAATTGAGGCTCGTTCAAATGGTGAAAATTTTTGGCCTTTGAGGGTGGGAAATGCTGGCTTAGGTAGGAAAAAGATTTTTCATGGTGGCTAGGCTTGGAAATTGGAGCTTTTCAAGAGGAGAATTGAGAATTTGAAGCTCCCATGGCCGGCGGCAATGGGTTTCTTAAGAAGAAACCGTGGCTTGAATCCTTAGCTTGAGGCTTTGGTTTGGTAAAAGCAAGGTTGGGATTGGTTTAGGGATGGATTTAGAGTGTTAAGTGAAGAAATGAAGGGTTTTTTATGGTGGAAGGAGGAGATAGAGCTGAAAATTGAAGGAGTGGACTGTTGTGAATAGTGATGGTCGCGGCTATGGAGTGGAGCTATGGAGATGGGCTGCCATGGTGGTGTTGATGATGGAGATGATGAAGGAGAGGAGCTTAAAGATGGAAATGGGTGATCGGAAGAGAGGTGTGGAGAGAAATGAAGAAGAAGCTTAGAATTTTAAGAGAAGAACATGGCTTTTAAAGAGGAAATATGAATTTCGTACAAGGGGTGTGTTGTGCGAAAATTTCGCATTCCTGTGGTTCTCCAAGACAGAGAGCATGGTTTTGAAAATTTGTCACAAAAACGAATTCGCACAAGGTTTGCACAAGGTTCGCATTCCTGTGAAATTCGCATTGAGATTTTTGGGAAGGGACCGAGAGCATGCATTTTTGAAAATTGGTGCAAAAGCGAATTCGCACAAGGGATGTGCTGTGCGAAAATTTCGCACAAGGGGTAGTGTTGTGCGAAAATTGCTGAGTCTTGGCTTTTCTCACCTGTTTCCCTTGTTTTCACCATGACTTCATTCTTCAAGCTTTCCTACCTACATGTTAACACAAAAAAAAACCAATTCAAACCACATTAGAATGAAATTAAAGTCAAAAATAAAAATCAAAACATGCATAAACACAAGAAAAACACTAGATTAAACTAAAATCAACTTAAAAGAAAACAAAAAAAGGATGAACTTTTTAGTCTTTGAAGAGACTAAGTTCAATCATAAAATTTGATCCTGATTTAGCTTGCCCGGATCCCATATGAAGTTTGCATCCCTCTTTTGAGACTTGGTTTGTATGATTTTGCCATACAAAGCTTGGGGAAAAGGTGGAGGGATATGATTCTTCATCATTTCTTCCTTGATGACTATCCTCTGTGGTTCTTCATTTATGTAGTCATCTTTCTCTGTACTTTTCCCCTTTTTCTTTCCTTTGATTTCCTCCTTATTGAACAGTGGTAAGATCTCTTCCCGTCTCCTCTAAGGAGACATGATGGCTAACACATCAGAGGGTTCAGGTAACCCTTCTTCAAGCACTTCAAGGCTTTCATTCAAGCTCTCTTCTAAATTCTTGTCACAATGCTCTTCAACCAAGGTGTTGATCAAGCACACCTCCTCCAATCCTTCCTCCTCTTCTGGGTGAAGATGCCTCTTGCATAGGTGGAATATGTTTAATTCCAAGGTCATGTTTCCAAATGTGAGCTGCATCACCCCATTTCTACAATTGATGATGGCATTAGAGGTAGCTAGGAAAGGTCTCCCAAGGATGATTGGCACGTAATTGGCTTCCTTAACAGTGGGATCAGTATCAAGCACAACAAAATCCACGGGATAGTAGAATTTGTCCACTTGAACTAGAACATCCTCTATCACCCCCCTTAGGATTTTGACTGACCTATCAGCTAAGGAGAGAGTGATGGCTGTGGGCTTCAATCCTCCAAGTCCCAGTTGCTTGTACACAGAGTATGGGAGCAAATTCACACTTGCCCCCAAGTCTAGTAAAGCTTTCTCCACATGTGTCCCTCCAATGTTGGCTGAAATGGTGGGACATCCCGGATCTTTGTACTTAACTAGAGACTTACTCTGAATGATAGCACTTACTTGCTCAGTGAGGAATGCATTCTTTGTCACATGTAACCCTCTCTTGACCATGCACAAGTCCTTTAGAAACTTTGCATATGTGGGGACTTGCTTGATCATATCAAGTAAGGGTATATTCACCTTCACTTGTCTCAAAACTTCAAGAATTTCAAATGATTTCTTGATTTCCTTCTTTCCATGTAAAGCTTGGGGAAAAGGGGGAGGCATATGTTTCTTCATCATATCCTCTTTAATCACTATCCTTGGCTCTTCTTCAATGCTTGATTTGGATGCATTTTTCCCACTCTTCTCTTCTTGGTTATTGCTCTCTTTAACCAAGGTTTTCTTTGACAAGAGTTCTTCATCTTGCCTCACCTTAGGCAAGGGTTGATCAACCTCCTTTCCACTCCTCAAAGTGATCACAGCTTTGACCTCCCTCAACTTTGGAGACTCCCCCTCTTGGGTTTCAACTTCATGAACACCCTTTGGATTTTGGCTTGGTTGAGAGGGAAACTTTCCTTTCTCATTCACTGTGTTGAGGTTGGTAAGCCTAGAAATGGAGCATTGAATATTATCTATCTTCTGATATAGATCATTTTGCATCCCATCCATTCTCTTATTTAGAGAACTCTCAACATACTCAATCTTTTGGTGCAATTGGGAGTTGATTGCCCTTTGTTCACCCACAAAGTCATTCATGACTTTACTTAGGTTCGCAATGGCTTGCTCCACTGAAGAGGTTTGTTGAGGTGCTTGGGTTTGGGCTTGTGGTTGGTATGGAGGTGGTCTTGGTTTCCAAGAAAATTTTGGATGGTTTCTCCAGCTTGAATTATAGGTGTTTCCATAAGGTGAATTGTTGTTAGGCCTAAATTGCCTCACAACATTGGCTTGATCACCTAACATCTCCCTCACAGCTGGCATGGTTGGGCACTCATCTACCACATGATCACATGATTGGCAAATGGTGCATGGCATGACATGGGCTTGGGTCTCGGAAATGGCTTGGACTTCATGCATCTTTTTCAACTCAAGTTCTTGCAACCTCCTTGCTATTGTTGCCACCTTAGCTTTCATGTCCATGTCTTCACTTAACATGTACATTCCACCCTTTGCATTTTGGGTTGGTTGAGAGGGAAGCTTTCCTCTCTCTCTTGAGTTGGGCTCATCCCATTCTCTTGACACCTCAGACACATAACTTAAAAAGTCCATGGCTTCTTCTGTATTCTTACTCATAAAATCTCCCCCACACATGGTTTCAAGAATTTGCTTCATGGAGGAAGACATCCCATCATAAAAATAGCTCACCAAGAGCCATGTATCAAAGCCATGATGAGGACAAGCATTGATGGCCTCCATATACCTTTCCCAACATTCATGGAACTTCTCATTTTCTTTTGCAGAAAAGTTTGAGATTTGTCTCTTCAACCCATTGGTCCTATTTGGTAGGGAAAAATTTCTTCAAAAATTCTGCCTGAAGATCAACCCAATTCCTTATGCTCCTTGGCCTTAAAGAATTAAGCCATATTTTTGCCTTGTCCATCAAAGTAAAAGGGAATAACTTGAGTCTCATCAAGTCTATTGAAGCTCCTCCCTCTCTAAAGGTATTGCACACCTCCTCAAACTCCTTGATGTGGGCATATGGATTCTCACTCTCCATTCCATGGAAATTTGGTAGAAGGGGCACAATATGGGGCCTTATAATCAGCTGCTCAAGAGGAGGTACGATGCATGAGGGTGCACTCATCCTTGGTGGCTGCATTCTATCCCTCATGGATAGATATGCATTTGGATTACCCCCTTGACTGTGTTGAGAATTCTGATCCTCTTGTGGAGGGTCCATGATGTTTATACAAATATGCAACTCTGTGTCTTGAGGATTCTCAATCCTTACTAATCTTCCCTCTTGGTCCCGAATCCAATAGGGCATGCACAAGTTACCACTTACCTAAAAACAAAACAAAAAACAACAAAAACAAAAGAAAACTAGAAGAAAGTTAAGGTTAGAAAGAAAACAAAAGAAATTCTACAATTAAAAGAAAGGAAATGAAGTTAGTGAAAAAGGAATTCACCCAACTTGTGATGAAAATCACAAGTAGCCTCTAAAAGGTTGTATCACTGTATTGTGACACCATCCCCGGCAACGGCGCCATTTTTGATTCCGTGTAAATCCAGTCGGGTCATTTAATAAAAAACATTTATAAAACCTATGACCTCATACTAGCATAGCAAAACTACTATAGTATAGTGGCTCTAGGGTCGAACTCTAGGATGGGTTTTCATTCTACCAGTGATATACTCAAGATTAGAAATTGAATTTAATGATTTCCTTTATCAAAAACTTAAAGTTTAAAAGAAAATAAAATTTGTTTTGAAAGTGTTTGAAACTAAATTAACATAAACTAATTAAAAATGGAAGAAAGAAAGTCTCTCGGAGCTAAGGATTGCTAGGATCAAGTTCAGAATGCAAAGTGGAAAATTCCGGATTTTTCTCCTCGCATTGGGGATTTAACCTATAGTTATTTCCTGAACCGGTATAAGTTTAACAATGAAGATTTAATCCATAAAAAGTCAATAGAAATGGTAGTCAAGGTCCATTAATGGCTTTAGACACTATGGGTCTTCACCTTGAACCACTTTCCAATGGCTCGTACATGATAACTAATGGACTGATATGGATCTAGCAATAAGCATCCACAGAGACCTGAAGCTTACCATGTATTGGCCATTCAAAGTGATTCTAAGGGATTTAAAGCAAAACTTTGGATTTAAAAGCCATTTATGTACTCCAACTACCTATATTTAATGCACAAGAGTTTTCCAACTTTGCATATAGATTTTTCACCTAGCTTTCTTCACTCCAAGAAACCAAAAGTTTAGCCTCTCATCCTCTGGGAAAACATCCTCAGAGGTTGTTTGGCTTCCAAGAAAAAGAAAATAGTAAAGAGAAAAGGAAAACGAGAGAGCTCTATATTTCACTAAGTGTAAAACATAACATATATGATAGATGTCTTCGAGAGGTGATTTCCACCCCTTATATAGTCTTTACAAAAGCAAAGCTTGTGATTGGCTTGTTACAAGGATAAGAAAGGAAATTACATCAAAAAATACATAAGAAAATATCTAAAGTGGAGTCGGCAAAAACAGAGGAAAATTCACACCACGCATGGGCTGTGCGAATTTGGAAGGTGTTGTGTGAATTTCGCACAATGTTCGCACAAGTTGAAGGTGTTGTGCGAATTTCAAGGTGTTGTGCGAATTTCGCACAAGCCTGGAGCAGTTGTCTTCCGAAGGCCATATCTTCCTCATTTCAGCTCCAAATCATACACAGTTTGAAGCGTTGGATTCTTGACTTCCTGAGCTTTGAAATGGTATATAGCATGTAAAAAATTTACTTCAGGAAGTGCTCCAAAAGTGCGAAAGAAGACTGAAGCTGCTGTCCTCTGTTTTCCTCTTTGCTTCTCTTTTCTTCTCTTTGCTTCTCTCCTTTGCTTGGCTTGTCTTAATGATCCAAAAAGCTGTCAAAACACTAAAACTAGCCACAAATATGATTAGAAGTCATTGCTAGGTCCTTAACATGCCAATTGGAATAAAGATGGAGAATTACTACACAAAAGTGCTTAAAACATAATGACTTAAAGGTGTAAAATAGCACTTTTTGGGTAGTAATCACTACTCTAGGTTGTGAAATCAAGGCTCTAGATGCTATGAACTGCTCAGGGGTTATGGATGACATGAAGGACTCTGGGTCATGAGATCACAACTCTAGATGCTATGAACAGCTCAAGGTTGTGGATGGTATGAGTTACTCCTGGTCATGAACTCAAGGCTTTAGATGCTATGAACTGCTCAAGGTTATGAATGACATGAATAACTTTGGGTCATGAGGTTAGGGATCTAAATGATATGAACAATAGAGGGTTGTGGATTATATGCATGAGTCTAGGTCGTGAACTCAACGATCTAGATGGTATGAAGAGCTTAGGGTTGTGGATGATATGAATGATTTTGGGTCGTGAATAAAAGGCTCTAGATGATATGAATAGCACAAGGCTATGGATAAAATGAATGACTTTAGGTCATGAGATCAGAGCTCTAAATGTTATGAATAACTTAAAGTTGTGGATGATATGAATGACTTGGGATCTCGTGAGCTCAGGCCTTTAGAAGCTATGAACAACTCCGGTTAAGGGTGATATGAATGATTCTTAGTCATGAGCCCATGGCTCTAGATGCTATGAAAAACTTAGCATTGTAGATAAGATGAACTACTTTACCTTATGAGCATTGGTCTTAAGATGCTATGAACAACTAAGGGTTGTAGATGATATGCATGATTCTATGTCATAAGCTTAAAGTTGTAGATGTTTTGAACAACTTAGGGCTATGGATGATATGAACTATTCTAGGTTGTGAACTCAAGGCTTTAGATGCTATGAGTAGCTCATGGTTGTGGATGACATAAATGGTTTTTGGTGGTGAGCTCAAACCTATAGATGCTATAAATATCTTAGGGCATTGGATTATATGAACAATTCTACATCATATGCTCAAGCCTCCAGATTCTATGCATAACTTAGGGTTGTGGATAACATGAATGACTTTGAGTCATGATTAGAGGGTTGTAAATTCTCTAAAGAGCTTAGGTTTGTGGTTGACATTAATGACTATGGGTCATGAGCTTAGGGCTCTAGATGCTATGAACAACTCAGGCCATTGGATGACATGAGTTACTCCAGGTCATTAGCTCATGGCTTTAGATGTTATGAATAGTTCAGGATTATGGATGATATGAAGGAATCAAGATCCTATGAGTTTAGGCCTCTAGATCATACGAATAGCTCAAGGCTATGAATCATATCAACGATTCTTGGTCCTAAGCCTAAAGCTCGAAATATTATGAACAACTCAGGGCTATAGTGGACATGAATGACACAATGTCGTGAGTTCAAGGCTCTAGATGTGATAAATAGCTTATGGTTGTGGTTGACATTAACGACTATGGGTCGTGCATTTAGGGCTCTAGATGTTCTGAACAACTAAGGGTTGTGGATGATGTGAAGGACTTCGGGTCATGAACACAGGGCTCTAAATTCTATGAATAGCTTAGGGTTGTCAATGACATGAACTTCACTAGGTCATGAGCTCAGGTCTCTAGATACTATGTACAACTAACGATGTTGGATTATATGCATGATTCTAGGTTGTGAACTCAAGGATATAAATAATATGAATAACTCATGTTATGGATGATATGAACAATTTTGGGTCATGAACTCAAGACTCTAGATGTTATGAACAGTTCAGGGCTATGGATGAAATGAATAACTACGGGTTATGAGCTAAGGGCTTGAGATGGTATGAATAACTAAGGGTTATGAATAACACGATCGACTCCAGGTCCAGAGCTTAGGGCCATAGGTCTTATGAAAAGGTCAGGGCTATGGATGACAAGAATGACATCGGGTATGAGCTAAGGGATTGAGTTGCTATCAATAGCTTAAGGCTATGGTTGACATGAACGACTATGGGTCGTGAGTTGAGGGGTCTAGATACTATAAGCAACTTAGGGCCATGGATGACATGAATGACTCCGAGTTGTGAGCTCAGGGCTTTAGATACTATGAATAGCTTAAGGTTATGGATTACATGAGCTACTTTGTGTCATGAGCTTATGGCTTTAGATTCTATGATCAACTTAGGGTTGTCGATGATATGAAAGACTCGGGATCCAGTGAGCTCATGCCTTTACATGCTATGACCAGCTCAGGGTTGGGGATGATATGAATGATTCTTGGTCATGAGCCCATGGCCCTAAATGCTATGAAAATCTCATGGTTGTGGATGACATGAATGACTTTGGGTTGTTGCTCAAAACTCTAGATGTTATGAATAACTCAGGGTTGTAGTTAACATGAATGACTTCGGGTCCTCAGCTCAAGGCTCTAGATGTTATGAACAACTTAGGGTTGTGGATGACATGAATGACCCTGGGTTGTCCGCTCAAGGTTCTAGATGCTTTGAACAACATAAGGTTGTGGTTGATAAGAACAACTCAAGATCCCGTGAGCTCAGGCCTCTAGATTCTATGAACAACTTAAGGTTATGGATGATATGAATGATTCTAAGTCATGAACTCGAGGCTCTAGATGCTATGAATAGTTAAAGGTTGTGGATGAAATGAACAACTTTAGGTCATGAGCTTAGGGCTCGAGATGGTATGAATAGCTCAGGGTTGTGGATATTAAGAATGAACATGCAATGAACAATTTAGGGTTCTACTTTACATCAACGACTCTAGGTTATGAGCTCAAGGCTTTAGATGCTAGGAATGGCTCAGGGCTGCGGATGACATGAACGACTTCAGGTCGTGAGTTGAGGACTCATGAAGCTATGAATAGCTCATGGTTTGGTTGACATGAACCATATCGGGTCGTGAGATTAGGGTGCAAGATGCTATGAACAGCTCAAGGCTGTGTATGATATGATCAACTTTGGGTCATGAGCTCAGGGCTTTAGATGCTATGAACAACTCAAGGTTATGGTTGACATGAAAGACTTGGGGCCATGATCTTAGAGCTCTAGGTGCTATGAATAGCTTAAGGTTGTGGTTGAGAGGAACCTTTCTGGGTTGTGAGCTTAGGGCTCTATATGCTATGAATAGCCCATGACTCTAGATGACATGAGCTACTCTCATCATTAGCATAAGGCTCTAGATGCTATGAAAAGCTTAGGTTTTTCGATGATTAAAACAACTTGGGATCTCATCGGCTTAGGCCTTTAGATGCTATGAATAGCGGGGGTGTGAATGATAAGAACGATTCATAGTCGTGAGCCCGTGGCTCTAAATGCTATGAACAGTTGATGGTCGTGGATGACATGAACAACTGTAGATCGTGAGCTTAGGGCTTTAGATGTTATGAACAACTCAGGGCAGTGGTTGACATTATCGACTCTGGGTCATGAGCTCAAGGGTCTATATGCTATGAATGACACAGAGCTATGGATGACATGAATGACTTCAACTGATGAGCTTGGGACTTTAGATGCTATGAACAATTGAGGGTCGTGGATGACATGAATGACTCTAAGTCTTGTGTTGAGGGCTCTAGATCTTATGAACAACTCAAGGCTATGGTAGACATAAACAATTCCATGTTGTGAGCTCGAGACACTAAATTCTATGAAAAGCTCATGGCAATGGATGACATGAAGTACTTTGGGTCGTGAGCTCAGAATTATGGCTAACATGAACAACTTCGGGTCTTGAGCTCAAGGCTCTAGCTGCTATGAAAAGCTTAGAGTTATGAATGATATCAATGACTTAGTACCCCATGATCTTAGGCCTCCAGATGTTATGAATAGTGAAGGGCGGAGGATCGTATCAATGATTCTTGGTCATGAGCCTATGAGTCCAAATGTTATGACAAACTCATGGTTGTGGATGAAATTAAAGACTCCGAGTCATGAGGTCAAGGCTTTAGATGCTATGAACAACTCAAAGTTGTGGTTTACATGAATGGCTCTAAGTCATGAGCTCAAGGCTCTCGATGCTATTAATAGCATAGGGTTATGGCATATATGTGCCACTTTGGCTCGTCAATTTAGAGCTATGGATTTTATTAAGAACTCAAAATTATGGATGATAAGAACAACTTGAGATCCCTTGAGCTGAACCCTCTAGATGTTATGCATAGCTCAAGGTTATGGATTATATGAACGATTCTGTATCATGAGCTAAGGGCTATGGATGACATGAACGCCTCTGGGTCGAGGACTCAAAGCTCTAGATGCTATGAACAACACAGGGTTGTGGTTGACATGAACGAATCTGGGTCATGAGTTCAAGGCTCTAGATGGAATGAAAAGCTTCAGGCCATGAAGAACATAAATGACTCTGAGTCGTGAGCTAAGGCTCTAAATATTATGAATAGCTTAAAGCTATGGTTAACATGAATGACTCAAGGTCGTATGGTTAGGGCTCCAAATACTATGCACAACTTAGGACTGTGGTTGACTAGAACGAATTTGGGTTGTGAGCTTAACGCTTTAGATGCTATGAACAACTTAGAGTTATGGATCATATAAACGACTAGAGATCCCGTGAGCTCAAGCCTCTATATGCTATGAGCAGCTCAAGACTGAGGATTATATGAGCCTATGAATCTAAATGTTATGAACAACTCAAGGCTATGGATGACATGAATAACCTTAACTCGTTAAATAAGGTAACTATATGCTATGCATAGCTCAGGGCTGTTGATTCGTCCCCAATTGGTGTACATTTGACTCAGTCCTCGGACGGGAGTTATCAACAAAATTTATAAACCTAATTCACCATACACTAGGGTAGCATAGCTAGCATAGTATAGTGGTTTCAGGATCGTCCACATGGATGGGTTTTCATATTACAAGTGATATTAGTTAAAGTACTGAAATGATGTTTTTTCTTTTATGAGTTAACTTTAAAAGAAAACATAATTTTGGTTGAAAAGGGTTGGTTTTAAGTTAACCAAAAATAGTAACTGAGATTAATTACAAAGAAAAGGTTTCTTAGAGTTTTAGGTCACTAGGTTCAGGTTCCTTAGACAAAACGGGGGAGATTCCAGATCTTTTCCTCGCGTTCGGGATAGTAACATAAAGAATGGTTATCTCCCGAATCGGTGTGTATTTAGCAACCAAGTTTTGATCCCACTGGTCCATGAAAACTTGTAGTTTCTTCCCATTAATGGTTTCAAACACTAAAGACCTCTCACTGTGAATCATCTTTCAATGGTTCATAAATGATAACTAATAGACATCCATGGATTCCATGGAGCCCGAAAAGCTTACCAAGTATTGGCCATTCTAGGTAATCCTACCTTTAACCACCTCCCAGAGGCTCATAAGAGATAACATGTGGATCTTCAGAGACTCCGAAAACCTTACTAAGTATTGGCCCAGGTGATTTTAAGGGATTTTAAGTTAAAACATAAAATAAAAACCATTAACGAGTAACAACTCTCCTCATTTAAAGCAAGGAAAACTCCCACTTTTGTATCTGGATCCCCTACCTAGCTTTCTTCAGTCCAAGAAATGAAAAACCTAGCCACTCATCCTCTAAGAAAACATCCTCAGAGGTTGTTTGGTGATTGCGTGCCTAGCTGATGTACCTTGAGTTTGGTCCTCAAACAGGAGTAATCAATTAAATTTATAACCTATATCACCATGCACTAGGATAGCCTTAGCTAATATAGCATAATGGCTCTAGGATCGTTCACTGGGAAGGGTTTTCAACTTTCAACTGATACCAATTCAAAGTTGAGTTGGTGCTTTTTCATTTCAAGGTTAGCTTAAGAAGAAAACATAAACTTTGATTGAAAAAGGATTTGTTTTAAGCTAACTAAAAAGAAAGTAATGGGAATTACTTATGAAGAAAAGCATTCCTTGGAGTTTTAGGATCACTGGGGTCAGGCTCCTCATGTAAAAACAAAGCTCCGGCCACTTGAATCTTTTCCTCGCATTAGAGAATTAACATATAGTTAATTCTCTAACCGGTGTTGTACAGATGTTTCCCTTTAATGGATTTCAGCACTACTTCCCTCTCACTGATGCATCTTGTAATGACTTGTGCCTCTTACCTAGCATTTGCCATTCAAGGTGATCATTAACCTTGAACTTCCCTTCTCAAGCTCGCAAGAGATAACTAATGGATGTCTCCTTAGAGTCTAAAAGCTTACCAAGTGTTGGCAATTCTAGAAAATCCTACCTTCAAGTCACCTCCCAAAGGCTCGCAAGAGATAAACTAGTGCATCTCCATGGACAGAGATTACTTGCCTTACCAAGTGTTGGCCTAGGTGAATTAAAGGTGTTTTAAGTTAACTAAAAACATAGAAATCATTAACGGGTCACACTTTCTCTTCATTAACAGCTGAAACAACAAAACTACCAATTCTTGCATTCGGAGCCTTACCCGGCTACCTTAGCTCCAAGGAACTAAAAGCCTTTGGCATCTGTCACAACTCCTACACATGGTGTGGGCATCTTTAAAGAGTGATGGCTAACTAAACCTTGATTGGAACACCTTCATGGCTGTTTTCTGGGAGGCAAAGTGGCCTCCATATGCACTCTCATGGCAATGACTGAGGATTCCTTGTTGCTCTTCTTCAGGGACACACTTCCTTATTATTTGATTTGCACAATACTTGAAAAGGAAAGGTTCTTCCCAATAATAAGCATGAATCTTTGCAAATATGTGCTTCTTGTCTTGTGCTTTCCATTCACTTGGAACTTCACTAGTAACTAGATAGTTAGCAATATGAGCATATCAAGGAGTTTTTTCTAGCAACATAAGTGATTCCTCTGGAAAGTCATCATTAATAGGTAAGACATGGGAATTGTGTGCTATAGCCAACCTTGAAAAGTGGTCAGCTACTGCATTCTCCACTCCTTTCTTATCTCTGATTTGGAGATCGAACTCTTATAGTAAGAGAATCCATCTAATCAACCTTGCTTTTGCATCTTGCTTTGTCAATAAATACTTCCAGGTTGAATGGTCAGTGAAAACAATGATGAAAGACCCTACTAGATAAGCACGAAACTTGTCTAAGGCAAACACTACAACTAACAATTCTTTCTCTGTAGTTTTGTAGTTTCTTTGAGCTTCGTTCAATGTCTTGCTTGCATAGTAGATCACATAGGGCTTTCCATCTTCTCTTTGTCCAAGCACAGCTCCTATAGCAAAGTCACTGGCATCACACATCACTTCAAAGGGTAGTTTCCAGTTAGGAGCCCTCACTATTGGAGCAGTTGTCAAGAATTGCTTCAGTTGATCGAAACTCCTTTGACATCTTTTTTCCCATACAAATTTAGCATCCTTAGCCAAAAGTTCACAAAGAGGCTTTGAAAGCTTAGAGAAATCTTTTATAAACCTCCTGTAGAACCCTACATGGCCAAGGAATTGCCTTACTCCTTTTACAATTGTTGGGGATGGCAATTTGACAATAAGTTCCACCTTTGCTTTATCAACTTCAATGCCTCTCTCGAAGATGATATGGCTAAGGACAATTCCTTGCTGTACCATAAAATGGCATTTATCCCAGTTAAGCACCAAGTCCTTTTCAATGCATCTGTTAAGAACCGTTTCCAAGTTGACTAAGCATTCTTCAAAAGTTCTTCCATATATGGTGATGTCATCCATGAAAACCTCCATAATTTGCTCCACCATATCACTGAAGATACTTAGCATACATCGTTGGAATGTTGCAGATGCATTACATAAACCAAAAGGCATTCTTTTATAGGTATATGTTCCAAATGGACATGTGAAAGTGGTCTTCTCCTGTTCTTCAACATCAATTTCAATTTGAAAATACCCGGAGTAACCGTCCGAGAAATAATAGAAAGGTTGGTTAGAGACTCTCAAAATACATTTGATCAATAAATGGCAATGGAAAATGATCCTTCCTTGTCACAGCATTCAATATTCTATAATCAATACACACCCTCCAACCTGAAGTGAGGCGTGTAGCAACTTCTTCTCCCTTTTCATTTTGGATCACCGTAATCCCTGACTTCTTTGGTACCACTTGATTAGGACTCACCCAAGGGCTATTGGATATGGGGTAGATAATACCTGCTTGAAGTAGCTTCAGAACCTCAGCTCACACCACCTCTTGCAAATGAGGATTTAATCTTCTTTGAGGTTCATGAATTGGTTTATCTTCTTCTTCCATGTATATATGATGTGTGATTTGTGCCTAATTGGTGTCTCAGCTGATTCATGTCCAGCTGGTGCTCCTTGATTGAGGAAGTAATCAACAAAATTTATAACCTATTACACCATATACCAGGGTAGCAAAGACAAAGCTACTATAGCATAGTGGCTCTAGGATCGTTCACTGGGATGTGTTTTCACTTCATAAATGATATTAATTCAAAGCTGAATTGGTGCCTTTTCATTTCAAGGTTAGCTTTAAAAGAAAACATAAAGATGTTTGAACAAAGATTGGTTTTAAGCTAACCAAAAATAGTAACTGATTTTACTTAGAAAAGAAAAGTGTTTCTTGGAGTTTCAGATCACTAGGCTCAGATTCCTCATACAAAAAGGGAGTTCCGGTCACTTGTTTCTTTTCCTCGCATTAGAGAATTAACATATAGTTCCTTCTCCAACCGGTGTTATACAGATGCTTCCCATTAATGGGTTCAAACACTAAATCCCTATCACTGATGCACCTTGCAATGGCTCATACCTCTCACCTAGCACTTGCCATTCAAGGTGATCTTTAACCTTGGATTACCCGTCAAAAGCTCGCAAGAGATAACTAATGGATGTCTCCTTGGAGTCCAAAAGCTTACCAAGTGTTGGCAATTCTAGAAAATCCTACCTTCAAGTCACCTCCCAGAGGCTCGCAAGGGGTAAACTAGTGAATCTCCATGGACGAAGATCACTTGCCTTACCAAGTGTTGGCCTAGGTGATTTAAAGGCGTTTTAAGTTAACTAAAAAGATAAAAACCATTAACGGGTCACTCTTTCTCTTCATTAAAAACTAAAACAACAAAACTTCCAATTTATGCATGTGGAAACCTACCCGATTACCTTAGCTCAAGAGACGAAGAGCCTAGCCTCTCATTCTTTGAGGAAAAATCCTCAGAGTTTGATTGGCTAGAAAGAAAAAGAATGAGAAAACAAAAATATATATGAAAAGCAGAGCAAGTGCTCTGTATTTTACTTCCTTGCAAATTTGTACAAAGGATGCGTAACCACCCCTCAAGAACAAGCTCCCGAGAGATATATATAAAGAAAATTACAAAACAAAATATCTGAGGTTATTCACCCCTTTTCCAAACTTAATAACTGAGGAATCCTATAATTGGTGGGTTACAAGGAGAGTTTGGGGATTTAAACAACAAAAATCTAATGAAAAATATCTCACAGTGTCGGTTACAAATATCGGGAAGCGCTAAGGACCATTTCGCAGGTGAAAACGTGGTCTGCGAAATTTCGCAGATGCACAAAAAGGGCTGCGAAATTACTTCGCAGCAAACGGCTGATTTCGCACCGTTGCGAAGTGGTCTTTCAGCTTGCGGAGTTCGACTTCCAACGTGTCGTGAAACTTTAGGGGGAATTCCACAACACTGTGCAAAAAGGCTGCGAAATCATTTCACAACAAAATGGTGATTTCGCAACGCTGTGCAAAATTGTTCCTTCAGCTTGGAGTGATTGGCTTCCAATGGCTGTAACTCCTTCATTTCAACTCCGAATTGCGTACTGTTTGAAGCATTGGATTGTTGCCTTCCTAAGCTTTAAAATCACATATAGCATGTAGAAAATGGACTTCGGGAAGTACTCCAAAAGTAGCTGACATGACTGTCATCAAGAATGCTTCATGACAGATTTATCTTTGCTTCCCCTCCTTGCATTTCAACTTTGCTTATGGCAAAAGGGCTTCAAAGCTCTGATTCTTCATGCCTCTAAGCTTCCCATTGCTTTTCCATGGATTCCAAATAACTCCCCTCAATCTCATATTGCTTTGGTGATCAAAAAGCTATCAAAACACCAAAACTTAAGACAATTTGATTAGAATTGATTGCAAAGGGGCCTTAACATGTTAATTGGGTTAAAAGACAATAACTACTACTCAAAAGTGTTTAAAAGGATTAATTACAAGCTATCAAATAGCACTTTTTGAGTAGTAATCACTCCCCCCAACTGACATATTGCTAGTCCCTTAGCAATGAAGGAGATAAAAATAAAATAAAAGTACCATAATTTACAACATCATGCTGATCACTTCAAAACTGATCAAACTGTCACATGGAACATTAAAGAAATAAAACTCAAACTTCAACAAGAGTTATCAAATAACTTGTCTAATCACAATTCTTAAAGAGAAGGCATTATGCAAATTTAAGCTTTAAAATCATTTCCACTTCCAAAGGACCAAACCTTACTCTTCCACAAAAATCTAAGTGTTACTTATTAGCTTCCGAATATAGTATGTTGAACTAATCTCTCTCCTCAACCTAGTTTTTTTTCAAAGCTTAGCAAACTAATCAACCTCCAATAGGCTAAGAACGCACCTCTTTTTTTCACAATTTTTTTTTTCTTGTAGGAGTGCAAAGCTTAAAGGCATTCTTTTCTAAATTTTCCATGTAACGGGGGTCCATCGATGACTCCCAACCAATTAAGGTTTAGGGCATCAAGCTTTAAGGATCTTTCAACCACTAACTCCTCGGATTTCACCCCGGACTTTTGAGAATGATTTTTTAAATACCCAAGCACCTACAGTATGTTAAACTCCACCTATCCACCCTTGTAACGAGCATTGAGGTCTGTGACTCCCAACCAATTAAGGCTTAGGGCACCAGGTTTTAAAGATTTTCACCATATACCCCTCAGACCTTACTCGGGTTTCAAGGTAAGCAAACATTTTTCTTTCTTTCTTTCTTTCTCTTTTTTTTTCCAAAGGCTCATTGGCCTTTCATAAGGTGTCCCAACACTATTAAATGAGGTCAAAGGTACCAAGTCTAAAATTTTCCTAAGTCAAGAGGGAAATAGTTTTTCATCTTATACTCGAAACCTAGTGTGCACAGTGTGTGAATAGCTTAAAGTGGAAGAACTGAGGTTGAATTCAATAGATGTTTCAGCAATTCATCAACTTTAGTAAGCATAATACAAACTCTAAGTCAAGTAAAAAGACAAAAATTCAATTTCTCCCTTCTCATTTTGAAAATTTTTCCTTAATAGCCATGGAGAGTAGAATAAAAACTTAAAATTTTTTAAAAATTAAACAAAAAACAACTAAATTACCAAAATGACTTAGCATTAATAGCAATACTTACTTCCTCAACTCTCCCCCCAACCAAGCTGAACATTGTCCTCAATGTGACAAAAGCGATTAAAAAATAGGGAGGAAGTGGTACCTCCTGAGTGACATGGAGTCTGAAACCACATGTTTCAAAGAAAACATAAGAGTCAGTGAGTAGAGGAAAAAATGCCAAGTTTAAACAAGAATTGATGTCTATATATGATGTATCATCAGTAATACATCCAATCTCAGAATATAAGACATCAAAACATGAAATTATCTATACTAATATTATAAGTAAATACAAAAAATAAAAATATGATCAAGTAATGGAAGGGTCCTGTGGAGCTGATGCATCTGTGGTGGCCTCTTGAGTGGGTTGGATCAGCACTTTGACCTCTGTTCTGGTAGTCTCCTTAGATGGCATAGTCTCCTCAACTAGAGCTATGGGCTTTGATGGTTTTAAGGAGGTAAGAAATGGAATGAGAGGCTTTATGTGTGTGATCTCAGAGTGCGCGAGGCTCTGTTGGCATTTTAGCAACTTCCCTTAGCTTTGCAAGGTGTTTTTGCAAACTTCCCTCCATTTTGCAAGTCAATTTCACAATTTGAAGGCCATTTCTAAGTTTGGAGGTGATTTGGCAGCCATTTCGAAGCTTTGAGGTGATTTCGCAGCCATTTTGAAGCTTGGAGATGATTTCATAGCCATTTTGAAGCTCAAAAGTGATTTCGCAGCCCAAAAGTGCCCTGTGAAATGGAGCTTTGGCTGCAAAATTGGAAGTTTTTACGTTCGCAGCCATTTCGCAGCTGCAAAACACCCTGCGAAATGGGGCTTTGGCTGCGAAATTGGGAGTTTTTATGCTTCGCAGCCGTTTAGCAGCTTTGAAATACCCTGCGAAATTGGGCTTTGGCTGCGAAATTGGGAGTTTTTATGCTTCGTAGCCATTTCGCAGCTTTGAAATACCCTGCGAAATTGGGCTTTGATTGCAAATTTGGGAGTTTTTATGCTTCGCAGTTGCGAAATAAGGGTCATTGTGCTGCGGAATGGCACTCGTGTGCCAAAAGTTGGCTTTGCAGCTGCGAAACACCCTTCCAAATGGAGCTTTGGCTGCGAAATGGAGGATTTCTTGCTTTGGAGCTTCGCAGCCCACTTCGCAGCTGCGAAATGGGGGCTCCTATGCTGCGAAGTGGCACTCGTGTGCCATTCTTGGATTCGCAGCTACGAAAATTTTCGCAGATGAGTCAATTGAGTTGCGAAACGGTTTCGCAGCAAAGTGACAATTTCACAGAGGCTGCGAAATCTCGCAAACCTGTGTTTTTGCCCTGTTTTTGCACTTTTCTTGCTCCAAACGATTTCCTTTCAATTTCTTTGCAATTCCTCCTGATTTTGATCATCCAAAAACCTATATTACATCAAAACAAAGTAGAATTAAAGCATTAAAATCAAAATTAAAGCATTGAAATCAAAATTAAAACATTGAAATCAAAATTAAAACAAGTAATAAGTAAAACAAAAAGCTATGGACTAGTTAGTCTTAAGAAAGACTAAGTCCATCAAAAAATTTTGATCCTGACTTAGCTTGCCTGGATCCCATATGAAGCTTGCATCCCTCACTTGAGATTTGGTTTGTATGATTTTCCCATACAAAGCTTGGGGGAAAGGCAGATGCATGTATTTCTTCATCAATTCTTCCTTGATGACTATCCTCTATGGTTCTTCATCTAATTTAAGATCATAGCCATCTTTCTCTGTACTTTTCCCCTTTCTCTTTCCTTTGATTTCCTCCCTCTTTTCTTTCTCTGTTTCACTCTCTACCATATGCTCTAGCTTGCATGTGGGCAGATCAACCTCTTTACCACTCCTCATAGTGATCACTTCTTTGACTTCCCTCTTTTGTGAAGATTCTCCCTCCTTAGCCTCCATTTCATGGATACTCGTGGAATTTTGATAAGGTTGAGAAGGAGAGTTTTCTTTCTCTTGCACTGTGTTGAGGTTCGCAAACCTTGAGATTGAATCTTGGAGATTATCTATCTTCTGAGATAGATCATTTTGCACTTCATCCATCTTTTTGTTCAATGAACTCTCTACACTGTCAATTCTTTGACTGAGCTGAGCATTGATGGATTTTTGAGCTCCAACAAAGTCTTCCATGACCTTGTTAAGATTCATCATAGCTTGTTCAAGGTTTGAGGCTTGCGGAAGTGCTTGAACATGTTGTTTGTACTGAGGCGGCTGTGGTTTCCAAGAGAAATTTGGATGGTCCTTCCAATTGGAATTGTAGGTGTTGCAATCACCAAACATTTCCCTCTCCGTTGGAATGACAAGACACTCTTCCACCAAGTGCTCATAAGATAGACAAATGGCACAAGGCATAGCTTGCAATGATGTCTGAGAGATGGCTTGCACTGGTTGCATATTCGTCATTTCTAGCTCATCCAATCTCCTTTCCATAGCTGCAATCTTTGCCTTCATGTCCATGTCGTCATTCAAAATATACATCTCACCCTTAGCATTAGGTTGAGACATCATTCTTCCCATATCTCTAGCATTTGGTTCACCCCATTCTCTTGAAAATTCAGCCACATAACTGATGAAGTTCATGGCTTCATATTCAATATGGCATGCACAACTAGCAATTTGTGAATTAAAAACAGGGAAAACAAAAGAAAATAAAAGAAAATAAAATTCTAAAGATTAAGACTAACTAAAACTAGCTGAAAGGATAACTAAAACATAAATAAAGAAAAAGAACAATTAAAAAGAGTTAGTAAAAAGAAAAGAAAAGTGACCAAACTTGTGATGAAGATCACAAGTGTTCTCAAAAGATCATATCACTACAAAGTGGCACCATCCCCGGCAACGGCGCCATTTGATTCATGCCTAATTGGTGTCTCAGCTGATTCATGTCCAGTTGGTGCTCCTTGATTGAGGAAGTAATCAACAAAATTTATAACCTATTACACCATATACTAGGGTAGCAAAGACAAAGCTACTATAGCATAGTGGCTCTAGGATCGTTCACTGGGATGGGTTTTCACTTCACAAATGATATTAATTCAAAGCTGAATTGGTGCCTTTTCATTTCAAGGTTAGCTTTAAAAGAAAACATAAAGATGTTTGAACAAAGATTGGTTTTAAGCTAACCAAAAATAGTAATTGATTTTACTTAGAAAAGAAAAGTGTTTCTTGGAGTTTCAGATCACTAGGCTCAGATTCCTCATACAAAAAGGGAGTTCCGGTCACTTGTTTCTTTTCCTCGCATTAGAGAATTAACATATAGTTCCTTCTCCAACCGATGTTATACAGATGCTTCCCATTAATGGGTTCAAACACTAAATCCCTCTCACTGATGCACCTTGCAATGGCTCATACCTCTCACCTAGCACTTGCCATTCAAGGTGATCTTTAACCTTGGATTACCCGTCAAAAGCTCGCAAGAGATAACTAATGGATGTCACCTTGGAGTCCAAAAGCTTACCAAGTGTTGGCAATTCTAGAAAATCCTACCTTCAAGTCACCTCCCAGAGGCTCGCAAGGGGTAAACTAGTGAATCTCCATGGACGGAGATCACTTGCCTTACCAAGTGTTGGCCCAGGTGATTTAAAGGCGTTTTAAGTTAACTAAAAAGATAAAAACCATTAACGGGTCACTCTTTCTCTTCATTAAAAATAAAACAACAAAACTTCCAATTTATGCATGTGGAAACTTACCCGGTTACCTTAGCTCAAGAGACGAAGAGCTTAGCCTCTCATCCTTTGAGGAAAAATCCTCAGAGTTTGATTGGCTAGAAAAAAAAGAATGAGAAAACAAAAATATATATGAAAAGCAGAGCAAGTGCTCTGTATTTTACTTCCTTGCAAATTTGTACAAAGGATGCATAACCACCCCTCAAGAACAAGCTCCCGAGAGATATATATAAAGAAAATTACAAAACAAAATATCTGAGGTTATTCACCCCTTTTCCAAACTTAATAACTAAGGAATCCTGTAATTGGTGGGTTACAAGGAGAGTCTGGGGAATTAAACAACGAAAATCTAATGAAAAATATCTCACAGTGTCGGTTACAAATATCGGGAAGCTCTAAGGACCATTTCGCAGGTGAAAACGTGGTCTGCGAAATTTCGCAGATGTACAAAAAGGGCTGCGAAATTACTTCGCAGCAAACGGTTGATTTCGCACCGCTGTGAAGTGGTCTTTCAGCTTGCGGAGTTCGGCTTCCAACGTGTCGTGAAACTTTAGGGGGAATTCCACAACACTGTGCAAAAAGGCTGCGAAATCATTTCGCAACAAAATGGTGATTTCGCAATGCTATGCAAAATTGTTCCTTCAGCTTGGAGTGATTGGCTTCCAATGGCTGTAACTCCTTCATTTCAACTCCGAATTGCGTACCGTTTAAAGCATTGGATTATTGCCTTCCTAAGCTTTAAAATCACATATAGCATGTAGAAAATGGACTTCGGGAAGTACTCCAAAAGTAGCTGACATGACTGTCATCAAGAATGTTTCATGACAGATTTCTCTTTGCTTCCCCTCCTTGCATTTCAACTTTGCTTATGGAAAAAGGGCTTCAAAGCTCTGATTCTTCATGCCTCTAAGCTTCCATTACCTTTCCATGGATTCCAAATAACTCCCCTCAATCTCATATTGCTTTGGTGATCAAAAAGCTATCAAAACACCAAAACTTAAGACAATTTGATTAGAATTGATTGCAAAGGGGCCTTAACATGTTAATTGGGTTAAAAGACAATAACTACTACTCAAAAGTGTTTAAGAGGATTAATTACAAGCTATCAAATAACACTTTTTGAGTAGTAATCAATGTGTACAGACCAAAGGACTGATGCCTTTCAAGTCAAATATTTGACATCCTATTGCTTTCTTACACCTCTTGAGAACTTCAAGTAAACACATCTCCTGAGAAGTAGTAAGAGACGAAGATATCACAACAGGGCATTGTTTATTCTCTTCTAGGTATGTATATTTCAACTCTGTGGGCAGAGGCTTCAGATTGAGCTTTGGGGTCTCTTTTTTAGCAGCTTCTTGTGTCTCCCCTTTATTGAACAAAGGTAGAACCTCTTCTCTCCTCCTCCAACCTTGTAGAGTAGTAAGCACATTTGATGGTTCAGGCAACCCTCCTTCAAGATCCCCAAGACTTTCATTCAACTTGTCTTGCATCTTCTGATGAGTGTTGTGGTTGACATGACCGACTCTTGGTCGTGAGCTCAGGGCTCTAAATGTTATGAATAGCTCAAGGCTGTGGATGACAAGAGCTACTCCGAATGGTGAGCTTAAGGCTCTGGATGCTATAAACAACTTAGAGTTGTGGTTGATATGAATAACTTAGGATCCCATGAGCTTAGACCTCTAGGTTGCAAATTCTATGAAAGATTTTGCATCATGAGCTCAAGCCTATAATTGCTATGAATGGATCAGGACTATGGATGACATAAAAGACTTTGGGTTGTGAGCTCAAGGCTTTAGAAGCAATGAACAACTTAGAGTTATGGATAATATCAATGACTTAGGATCCTGTCAATTCGGGCCTCTAGATGCTATGAACCGCTTAAGGTTGTGGATGACATTGGCGACTCCGGGTTGTGAGCTTAGCGCTCTAGATACAATGAACACCTTAGGGTTATGGTTGACATGAACGACTCTGGTCATAAGCTCAAGGCTCTAAACGCTATGAAAAACTAAAGGGTATGGATAAGATAAATTACTCTAGTTCGTGAGCTCAAGGCCTGGATGCTATGAACAACTTAGGGTTGTGGATGACATGACCTACTATGGGTCGTGAGCTCAAGGCTTTGGATGTTATGAACAACTTAAAGTTTTGAATGTTATGAATGACTCAGGATCCTATGAGCATAGGTCTCTAAATGATATGAACTACTAAAGGCTTTGGTTGAGGTGAACAATTCCAGGTTGTGAGCTTAGGGATCTAAATGCCGTGAACAGGTCAGAGTTATGGATGATATGAACGACTCAGGATCTTGTTAGCTCAGACCTCTAGATGCTTTGAACCGTTTAGGACAATGGATGATATGAATGATTTTACGTCATTAGCTCAAGCCTCTAAATGCTATGAATGGATAAGGGTTGTGGATGAAATGAACGACTTTGGGTCGTGAGCTTAGGGCTCTAAATGCGATGAATAGATTCAAGGCTATGGTTAACATTAACAACTATGGGTCATGAGCTCTAGGCTCTAGACGATGTGAACAACTCAGGGTTGTGGATGACATTAATGACACCAGCTCATGAACTCAGGGCTCCAAATACTATGAAAAACACCGAGCTATGGTTGACCTGAAAAACCTTGGGTCGTCAGCTGAGGACTTTAAATGCTATGAACATGTAAGAGTTATAGATTATATGAACAACATAGGATCCCCTGAGCTCAGACCGCTAGATACTATGAACCGCTCAATGCTATGGAAGATATGAATGATTCTGCATTATGAACTCAAGTCTCTAGATGCTATGAATAGCTCAAGGTTGTAAAGGACATGGATGACTCTGGGTCATAAACTCAGAGCTCTAAATGCTATGAACAACTCAAGGGTGTGGATGAGATGAGCTACTCCAAGTCATGATCTCAGGGTTGTGGATGCTATGAACAACTTAGGGCTATAGATGACATGAGCTACTCAAGGTCATGAGCTCAGGACTTTGGATGCTAGGAAAAATATAGAGTTGTGAATAATATGAATGACTTGGGATCCTATGAGCAAACTCCTCTAGAAGCTATGAACTGCTCAGGTCTTTGGTTCACATGAATGACTCCAGGTTGCAAGCTCAGGGCTCTAGATGCTATGAACAACTCAGAGTTATGGATGAAATGAATGAGTGCAATCTCGTGTGGTTAGGCCTTTAGATTCTATGAACAACTCAGAGTTGTGATTGACATGAACGACTATAAGTCATGAGCTTAGGGCTCAAGATGCTATGTAAAATTCAGGGTTGTGAATGACATGAACAAGTCCGGGTCATGAGCTCAAAGCTCTAGATGCTATTAACAACGCAAGGTTGTGGATTGAGAAAACAAAGGCTATGCTTAATTAAGAAAAACACCCAAAAGGTGTGGGGGGGAGGGGTGAATTGGGTTTTTAAAATCTTTTCAATCACAACAAATTTAAACATAATATAAGAAAAATAAAGAGATAGAGTTAGAGAATTCAAACTCGGGTTTATTGTGGTTTGGCGCTTCCTTGCCTATGTCCACTCTCCTCAATCTCCTAACCGAGTGAGGGTTCCACTAACTTGAAGCTTCAACTAAACTTCCAATCTTCTTACACTTGGATTCTTACTCCAATGGGCTCTTACACAATCTCTTCAAGATTCAAACCTCTTGAAGGCTTTAACACTCAGATTTTTACAAGAAATAATCCCTTAACCTAGCTTAAGGATAGCTCAAATACAAGACAAAGTTAGGATGACACACAAGAGTGCATTAAAGGATATGCAAGTGATGATTTAATGCACTATGAAGGAAATGAGAACTTTTTGATCAAGAATATGTAGGTAGACTATTGAATGCAAGTGTTCTCTTGTCAATAAATGAAGTAGAGCTCTCAATTTATAGGTTTCTAAGCTCGGGAGTCAAAAATAGCAAAAGGTAACCTCGTCCGATCGAGTTAGGGGTCGACCAGACCTCGATTGGTCCTCGATCGGATCTCGACTGGGAAGAGAATCACCTCAACCTAGAAAAGAAGGCCACTAGGAGAGAGAGACAGTTTTTGGCATCCCTCGACCGGTCCTCGATCGGACGAACACAACCGGTCGACTGGTTCCTCAACCGATTGAGCCGATTGGCCCCGAAAACCTATTTTTTTTAATTTCTTTCTTTTCTAACACTTAGGCAAGGTCTTTAGGTGAATTATTAAGCCAATTATAAAACATTTTGCCTAAGGTACATTAGTTAAAAACTCGGGTTTTAATAAAATTGAAGTTTTAAAGAATAAATCGAGTTTTCTAAGTTGCATGAAACGTGTAAAACTCCTAAGTGCACTCATGCATTCATCTTACATTAGTTTCCTATGATCACAAGTCTTCTAAGCATCTCAATCTTGTATCCATTTGGTCCTTTGATGAATTTTTGAGTTTATGAGTAAGATTCTTAATCATTAAACCAATTAGTCACTTAAGCATGGTTTGTTATCATCAAAACTCGATTAGGAGAACACTTAGGCTAACGATCTCCCCCTTTTTATGATGACAAACCTTGGTTATCTAGGAGAGAAAAAAACTCCCCCTCAAACCAATCATGGATCAATCAAACAATTTTTAATAGGAAACAATGTAAAGCACGAAAATTTGAATAGGAAATAATGGATCATGAAAATATCATATGATATATATATGGTAACCTCACATGTATACGAAAACATATGCTAAACAAGATAGGTATGACAATGATATGCATGACGATCTCCTAGATCCTATATATTTCTCCTTCTTTGACAACATAAAAAAGAAACTGAGGCGAAACTCTAGCTAATCTCAAGGCTGAGGGGGTCGAAGAGGAAACACAGAGTGGAGGTAAGCCATCATCTCCTCATGCTGACTCACTTGGGGACTCTTAATGCGATCAATACTCTGCTGGAGATGCTCGAATGTAGTCTGCTGCTGATCCATACGCTCCTCTATGCACTCAAATCTCTCCTGGAAGTGCTCAAATCGAGAAGTGAAGCCAGCCTGATACTGATCTATGTGCTCCTCTATAAAGTAGAAATGAGTGTCATAGACTAAAGCAAGCTCCTCTATACAAGTCCCAAGGGAGCTGAGACATCCATCCAAGGTGCATGATCAGGATCATGAGGTGCTTGAGATGGTATCTGTGTGAGGAAGCTTAGTAAATGGTGGTCGAGATGATGGTCTTGTTGTGTAAGACGACTCAGTCATCATAGGCTCGGAGAAAGTGGCCCCAACATGAATACCCTCTGACTGAGGTGGAGGTGGAATGTCAAGCTCAGGTCCTCTCTACTCAAAATCCCTCTAAGGGTCTAACCCATCCTCCATCTCTCTGATCTTGGCCTCCTCTTCTACTCCGGGATGCATCTATCCCTATCCTCGAGCCTGTCACTCAACTTTCCTAATCCAGGAGCCATCGGGTGCCTTCTCGAACTTCATTCACCCCAAGGACTGCTCATCGTAAGTGTCATAGCTAGTAGGGACCTCAAAGTCCATCTCTTTGCTCAAGTCGACCCCGGCATCCTTGAATACTCGGGTAAGGAAACAGTCGTAGGGGAGTACTCAGGTCGTGCTCTCAACGCATGATATCATATGCATCATCATCAGATACCCCATGTGAATCTGTCTCCCTGTCAAAATCGAGTCCACAATGAAGGCCTCAAGGTAGGAGACCTCGTCTCGATGTCCACCTCATGGCAATAAGATGGAGTAGATCATATGATGAAGGAATCGGCTGGACACGGTCAAGCTGTGTGCCGATGGTTTGCCCATCCCCTAGGCATCTGGAAGTCCGCACAACCTCTGAACAACCTCTCTAGGCTTGAATCCTGGCACAATGGGCCATGTCCTACCCTCATAAACTAGGAGTCCAATTGAAAGAATGTCGAGAATGCGACAGATACTCTCCGGGCTCAATCTGATCTCAACTCCTTTAACCGTGGACATGACCAGTCCTCCAAGCCCATAGGTCACCCATGAATAAAATGCTTACACCAGAGTTAGGAAGATTGGCTCGGAAATTGTCACGACTGGCAGCCATCCCATCCTACTGAAGAGTCTCTCAAACCCGAAGTGCTGAAGTTGGGAGAAATTGATACTTCTCCTTTGAATGACTTTCCTCTAGGCGAATTTATGTTTGTATCGCTGATAATCTTTGACAGACCTAGAGAGGGCGGTATCATACCTCCGTCTACTCAGGCTGAAATGGCTCAACAGGGCACTTGCCCTGAGCCTTGGAGGTAGTTGTCTCTCTCCTAGGCGCCATCTAATGAACGAAATAGGGAGAAAGAGAAGTCTAGATGGAGAATGAAACCAAACAAGAAAGAGCAAACACCAACCTGAAGCCCTAGGCGCACGGAGATGAAGTTGAACCAAGCCTAAGGCACGCGGTACAAAGATAAAACGTTCCCAAAATTGAAAACCCTAGGTTTCAGATTGAAACCCTAGCCTCAAATGCATCCCAAAATCCACTCCAAAGCCTGCAAATGGTCCAAGATCTTGCCAAAACTGACTTCTGGAAGTAGGGATGTGAAGAGTCTTCAAGGAATGAATGAGAACATGTGAAAAATGAAGTGTAGGGGGCCTTTTAAAATTCCTAGCCCGACGAACCGGTCGACTGCTTGGTCAACGGTCAACGCTCCAATTTTTTGGCATTTTCTTTTGTCGTGATCCTCTTTCTGCCCTTTTTGGTTAAAATCCCAAATTTTTTTATGTCTAATGTCAAGGGATTTTTGATTTGTGGTCAAATTTGACCCTTTTCCTAAGATTATTTCTATATGATGCATATGATATGAAATTCATGCAATCATAAGGCATATTCAATCAAGATTTCATCAAGAAATCATTTGATCATAAAGAAATCACCCCTAGTTGTCTTCTAATATCAACAAATTGCTCTTCACTTAGAGGTTTTGTAAAAATATCGGCAAGTAGATCTTTTGTGCTTACAAATTCAAGTGTAATGTCACCCTTTTGTGCATGGTCTCTGAGAAAATGGTGTCTAATCTCTATATACTTAATCCTAAAGTGTTGCATCAGATTTTTTGAAATATTTATGGCACTAGTGTTATCACATTTAATAGGAACATGCTCAAAAATCAAATTGAAATCACTAAGTGTTTGTCTCATCCAAAGGATTTGTTCACAACATAAACCGACTGCTATGTATTCGGCTTCCTCCGTAGACAAAGCTACCGAATTTTGCTTCTTACTATGCCATGAAACAAGTGAGTGTCCTAGGAAATGACAAGTGCCACTAGTGCTTTTCCTTTCAACTTTCCAACCGGCAAAGTTGGCATCCGAGAATCAAATTAATTCAAAGTTATCACCCTTAGGATACCAGGCCTATGTCCATTGTCCCTTTTAAATATCTAAGAATTCGTTTTATAGCACTTAAATGAGATTGTTTAGGACAAGATTGAAATCTAGCACACAAGCAAACACTATACATGATGTTGGGTCTACTAGTGGTCAAATATAGCAAAAAACCTATCATGCCTCAATACATAGTTGAGTTGACAGACTTACCTTTTTCATCCTTGTCAAGCTTGATGGATGAACTCATTGGAGTCTTCATTGTTTTGGCTTCCTCCCTATTGAACCTTTTGAGGAGATCTCTTATATACTTTTCTTGATTGATGAAGGTTCCTTCCTTTAGTTTCTTGATTTGAAGTCCAAGGAAGAAGTTAAGTTCTCCCATCATGCTCATTTCGAACTCACTATGCATGCATTTAGAAATTTCTTCACAAAGAGAGACATTAGTAGCTCCAAAAATGATATCATCAACTTATATTTGCACTAAGAGCATGTCATTTTCTTTGGTTTTTATGAAAAGAGTTGTGTCAATTTTTCCCATTTTAAAACCCTCTTTCAAAAAAAATTTACTCAATCTTTCATACCATGCTCTAGGTGCTTGTTTTAAACCATAAAGTGTCTTTTTAAGTTTAAAAACATGATTAGGAAAGTTAAAACTTTGAAAACTGGGTGGTTGTTCAACATATACCTCTTCATTTATAAAGCTATTTAAGAAAGCACTTTTCACATCCATTTGATATAAAACAAAGTCTTTAAAACATGCAAAGGCAAGTAGCATCCTAATGGCTTCTAATCTAGCTACGGGAGCAAAGGTTTCTTCATAATCTATCCCTTTTTCTTGATTAAAATCTTGGGCTACCAATCTTGCTTTATTCCTTATAATTATCCCATTTTCATCCATTTTATTTCTAAAGACCCATCTAGTTCCAATAACACTTTGATTTTGAGGTCTTGACACTAATTCCCATACTTCACTTCTTTCAAATTGGTTTAACTCTTCTTGCATAGCAATCATCCAATTTTCATCAACTAGAGCATCTTTTATATTTTTAGGTTCAATTTGAGAGATAAAAATAAGATCATTGCAAATATTTCTAAGAGATGATCTAGTTCTTACCCCACTAGATGGATTACCTATAATTTGATCTTGTGGGTGGTTGATGACAAACTTCCAATCTTTAGGGAGGTCTTGGCTTGATTCACCTTGCACTTGTTGAGGAGGAGGTAGTGCCAAAGGTGATTCTTCTTTCTTGGGTTCCTCTACAATTTCTTCTTGTTTCCTTCTATCTTCAATTTGTAATTTTCCCATGGAGGTCTCCAAGCCTAAAGCATCATCAAAGCTCTCTCTTTCTTGGAGAGAATTGTTAGATTCATAAAAAATAACATGGATGGACTCCTCAACAACCATGGTTCTTTTGTTAAAAACTCTAAAGGCTTTACTTGAAGTTGAGTAACCAAGAAAAATTTCAACATCCGATTTTGCATCAAATTTTCCAAGATTGTCTTTGGTGTTTAATATAAAGCATTTGCACCCAAAGACTTTGAAATAGATAATGTTGGGTTTCTTGTTTTTCCAAAGCTCATAAGGAGTTTTCTTAAGAATAAGCCTCAATAAAATTCTATTTAAAACATAACAAGAAGTGTTAACCGCTTCGGCCCAAAAGTATTTTGGTAAATTGTTTTCATTTAGCATGGTTCTAGCCATTTCTTGAAGAGTTCTATTTTTCCTTTCAACTACCCCATTTTGCTTAGGAGTTCTGAGAGCCGAAAAATTGTGGTTAATACAATGCTCATTGCAATAGTCTTCAAAACCAATATTTTCAAATTCTCTCCCATGATCACTTCTTATACAAGTAATTGTAAAACCTTTTTCATTTTGAACCTTGTTACAAAACTTTGAAAACTCATAAAAGGCTTCATTCTTTTGACTTAAAAATAAGACCCAAGTGTATCTAGAGAAGTCATCCACAATAACAAAAGCATAAGATTTTCCTCAAAGGCTTGGTGTCCTAGAGGGACCAAATAAATCCATATGCAACAATTCAAGAGGCCTAGTTGTTGAAATGAAATTTTTGTTTTTAAAAGAGTTTTTGATTTGCTTTCCCATTTGACAAGCTTCACAAACTTTGTCTTTTTGAAAATTTATTTTGGGAAGGCCTCTAACAAGTTCATCTTTGTTGAGTTGGGAAATGAGGTCCATGTTAGCATGTCCCAACCTCCTATGCCACAACCAACTTTGATCATGCATGCTTGAAAAGCATCTATCATGGCCATCATATTTTGAAATATTTATTGCATAAACATTATCACTTCTATAGCCTATGAAGATGGTTTTATCATTTTGAATATCTTTGATGATGCAATGAGATGCTTCAAAAATCAATTTAAAACCTTTGTCACAAAGTTGACTTATGCTCAAGAGATTATGTTTTAAACCATCCACTAATAAAACACTTTCAATAAGAGAGGATGTGCCATTACCAATGTTGCCTTGACCAATGATCCTTCCTTTTGCATTGTCTCCAAAGGTAACGTATCCTCTTTTTCTCTTTGTAAGGAAAGCAAACTTGGATTCATCCCCGGTCATGTGTCTTGAGCATCCACTATCCAAGAACCACTTATCCTTCTTTGATCCCTCATCAGGATCATCTATTGCCATGAAGCACATGTTTGCCACTTCCTTCTCCCTTTCTTCTTCAAAGGATTCTTCACTTTCACTCCAAGTGGCCATCATTGCCTTCTTCATTATTCTCTTGGCTTCACTCTTATAGAGAGGACAATCATATTTAATGTGTCCCAGTTTTTTGCACTTGAAGCATATCAAATCTCTTTTCTCTTCCCATTTCTCCTTGTCACCATGGGATGAAGATTCCTTTTTAGAATAATCTCTTCTAGAGGTGAACTTCCTTCCTCTAAACCTTTCACCTCTCATGTATTTGTTGAGCTTTCTTGTGATGAGGGTTAAATCATCATCTTCATCACTTGGTTTTTCCTTTTCAACATCTTCTTCTTCCTTGGTTGTAGCTTTGAGGGCTATGCTTTTCTTCTTTTTTGTCTTCACCCTCTTGTAGCTTCTTTGTCAAATTGATCTCATATGTCATTAATGACCCTATGAGCTTTTCCATAGGTAGCTTAGTCAAGTCTTTTGCTTCTTGAATTGTGGTGACCTTGGTATGCCACTTTGATGGGAGAGACCTCAATATCTTCATCACCTTCTCGGATTCCTTGTAGGTTTTTCCTAAAGCTTCAACACCATTGACAATGTCGGTGAACCTAGTAATCATCTCAACAATAGTCTCATTTTCTTTCATTGAAAACAATTCATAGTTATGAACAAGTAAATTAATTTTTGACTCTTTTACTTGATTAGTTCCTTCATGAGTTATTTCAAGCAACCTTCAAATTTCTTTAGCCGATTTGCATTGACATATTCTACTGTATTCATTTCTATCCATAGCACATTGCAAGTTAAAAATGGCTTTATCATTTAATTGAAAGTTTCTTCTATCAAGCTCATTCCATTCTTGCTTGGGTTTTGGAACCAAAACTCCATCGACTAGTTTAGTGGGAAAAGTTGGGCCATCTTCAATGACATCCCATACATTTAAATTAGTAAATTGCAAATACCAAGTCATTCTAGTTTTCCAATAGGGATAGTCGGTTCTCGTAAAGAATGGAGCTCTATGTTTTGAAAAAATTTTAGCTTGGGATGAGCTTGATGGAATAACCATTTTCTCTTAGATGATTAAGTCTTTAAAAACCAAGAGGTCTAGCTCTGATACCAATTGAGAAAACAAAGGTTATGCTTAATTAAGAAAAACATCCAAAATGTGTGTGGGGGGGGGGGGGGGGTGAATTGGTTTTTAAAATCTTTTCAATCACAACAAATTCAAACACAATATAAGAAAAATAAAGAGATAGAGTTAGAGAATTCAAACTTGGGTTTATAGTGGTTTGGCACTTACTTGCCTACGTCCACTTTCCTCAATCTCCTAACCGAGTGAGGGTTCCACTAACTTGAAGCTTTAACCAAACTTCCAATCTTCTTACACTTGGATTCCGGATCTAATGGGCTCTTACACAATCTCTTCAAGATTCAAACCTCTTGAAGGCTTTAACACTCAAATTTTTATAAGAAGTAATCCCTCAACCTAGCTTAAGGATAGCTCAAATACAAGACAAAGCTAGGATGACACACAAGAGTGCACTAAAGGATATGTAAGTGATGATTTAATGCACTATGAAGGAAATGAGAGCTTTTTGATCAAGAACAGGTAGGTAGACTATTGAATGCAATTGTTATATTGTCAATAAATGAAGTGGAGCTCTCAATTTATAGGTTTCTAAGCTCAGGAGTCAAAAATAGCAAAAGGTATCCTCGTCCAGTCGAGCTAGGGGTCGACCGATTCACTAGCCGTTGGAGCATTTAATGTTTGACAGGTTACCGTTGCCTCGACCGAACCTCGACTGGTTGAGCCTTTTTGGCCCCAAAAACCTTTTTTTTTTTTTAATTCCTTTCTTTTCTAACACTTAGGCAAGGTCTTTAGGTGCATTATTAAGCCAATTATAAAACATTTTGCCTAAGGTACATTAGTTAAAAACTCGGGTTTTAATGAAATCGAAGTTTTAAAGAATAAACTGAGTTTTCTAAGTTGCATGAAATGTGTGAAACTTCTAAGTGCACTCATGCATTCATCTTACATTAGTTTCCTATGATCACAAGTCTTCCAAGTGTCTCGATCTTGTATCCATTTGGTCATTTAATGAATTTTCAAGTTTATGACTGAGATTCTTAATCATTAAACCAATTAGTCACTTAACCATGGTTTGTTATCATCAAAACCCAATTAGGAGAACCCTTGGGCTAACATGGATGACATGAACGACTTTGGATCATGAGCTTAGGCCTCTAGATTCTATTAACAACTAAGGAATGTGGTTGACATGAATGACTTTGATTTGTGACCTTAGGGCTCTAAATGCTATACATAACTTAAAGTTGTCAATGACATGAAAGACTTTTGGTCGTGAGCTTAGGG
This sequence comes from Vitis riparia x Vitis rupestris, assembly GCA_946000675.1. Lineage (NCBI taxonomy): Eukaryota > Viridiplantae > Streptophyta > Magnoliopsida > Vitales > Vitaceae > Vitis > Vitis riparia x Vitis rupestris. Next base: position 13,079,301 of record OX253986.1, read on the forward strand.
CTCTACATGCTAAACACAAGTTTGGGTTATCGATGACATGAAAGAGTCTAGGTTGTGAGCATAGGGCTCTTGATACTATGAACAACTCAGAGGTGGATGACATGAATGAATTTGGGTCGTGAGCTTAGGGCTTTAAATGCTATAAATAGCTCAGGACTATAGATGACATGCACTACTCTAAGTCGTGATCTTAGGGCTTTGGATGATATGAATAGCTTAGAGTTGTGGATTATATGAATGACTTGGTATCCTGTGAGCTTAGTCAACTAGATGCTATAAACCGCTCAGGTTATGGATTATATGAATGATTCTATGTCAAGAGCTCAAGCCTCTAGATGCTATGAACTGCTCAGGGCTATGGAAGACATAAACAACTTTCAGTCATGAGCTCAAGGTTATAGGTAATATGAACAACTCAGGGTTGTAATTGATATGAACGAATCTGGGTCATAAGCTTAGGCCTCTAGATTCTATGAACAACTGAGGATTCTAGTTGACATGAAAGACTTTGAGTTGTGAACTCAAGGCTTTAGATGTTATACACAGATTAAGGTTATGGATTACATGAAAGAATCCTAGTCATGAGTTGAGGGCTCTCAATTCTATACACGGGTATGGGCTTTCGATGACATGAAAGACTCTAGGTCGAAAGCTCAGGGCTCTAGATGCTATGAACAACTAAGGGTTATGGTTGACATGAACGACTCTGGGTTGTGAGCTCAAGGCTCTAGATTCTATGAACAACTGAGAGTTGTGGATGATATGATCAAGTCAGGATCCTGTGAGCTCAAGCCCTTAGATTCTATGAACTCCTAAGTTTTATGGATGACATGAACGACTACGGGTCTCGTGCTCAGGGCTTTAGATGCTATTAACAACTCAGGGTTATGGATAACATGAATGACTTCAGGTCATGAGCTCAAGCCTCTAGATTTTATGAACAACTCAGGGTTGTGGTTGACATGAATGACTCATAGTCGTGAGCACAGAGCTCTAGATGCTATGCACAACTTAAGGTTGTCATTGACATGAAAGACTATGCATCATGAGCTTAAAGCTCTAGATGTTATGAATAACTCAGGGTTGTGCATGACATGAACAACTCTAGGTCGCGAGCTCAAGGCTTTAGATACTATGAAAAACTTAGGATTGTGGTTGAAGTGAATGATTCCAAGTCGTGAGCTCAAGGCTCCAGATGCTATGAATAGCTCAGGGTTGTGGATGACATGATTTATTCCGAGCCATGAGCTTAGGGCTTTGGATGCTATGAACATCTTAGAGTTGTGAATTATATGAACGAGCTAGGATCTCATGAGCTCAATCCTCTAGATGTTATGAATCGATTAGGGTTGTGGATGATATGAATGATTTTACTTCTTGAGCTCAAGCCTCTAGATGCTATGAACTGCTCAATGCTATGGAAGACATGAACAACTCAGAGTCATGATCTCAAGGCTCCAAATGCTACAAAAATCTGAAGACTATGGCTATCATGAATGTCTTTAGGTTATGAGCTTAAGGCACTAGATGCTCTCAACAACTCAAGGCTATGGATGATATGACCAACTCCGGGTTATGAGCTTAGTGCTTTAGATATTATGAATAACTCAAGGTAGTGGTTGACATGAAAGACTTTGGGTCCTGAGTTCAGAGCTCTAGAAGGTATGAACAACTCAAGGTTGTGAATGATATGAATGACTTAGGAACCCATGACATTAGGCTTGTAGATGCTATGAACTGGTCTAAGCTGTGAATGATTGGAACGATTTTATGTCATGAGCTCAAGCCACTAGATGCTATGAACTACTCAAGGTTGTGGAAGATATGAATGACAGTGGGTCGTTAGCTCAAGGCTCTAAACACTATGAAAAACTCAAGACGGTAATTAAGATGAATGACTTTGGGTAGTGAGCTAAAGGCTCTAGATGTTACTAACAAGTTAGGTTTGTGGATGGCATGAATGACTTTGGGTCATGGAATCGGGCCTCTAGATTCTATGAACATCTCAAGCTTATGGTTGACATCAAAGAATCCTAATCGTGAGTTTAGGGCTCTAGAAGTTATGCATAACTTAAGGTTATCAGTGACAAGAAAGACTCTGGGTCATGAGCTGAGGGCTCTAGGTGCTATATACATGTTACGATTGTCGATGACATGAAAGACTCTAAGTCAAGAGCTTAGGGTTCTAGATACTATGAACAACTCAAGGTTGTGGTTGACATGAACGACTCTGAATCATGAGCTTAAGGCCCTAGATTATATGAATAGCTCTAAGCTATGGATGACATGAGTTACTCTAAGTCGTGAGACCAAAGCTCTAGATTATATAAAGAGCTCAGAGTTGTGGATGATATGAATGACTCAAGATCCCATGAGCTTAAGCCTCCATACACTATGAATTGCTCAAGGTTGTGGATGATATGAATGATTCTGTGTCATGAGTTGAAGCCTCTAGATGACATGAACTACTAAAATCCTTGGATGACATGAATGACTCCGGGTTATGAGCTAAAGGATGTAGATTCTATTAACAACTTAGGGTTGTGGATAAGATGAATGATTATGGTTCACCAGTTCAGGCCTCTAGATTTTATGAACAACATAGGGTTATGTTAATAAGAAAGACTCTAAGTCATGAGCTTAGGGCTCTAGATGCTATGCACAAATTATGGCTATCGACGACATGAAAGACTCCAGGTCATGAGTTCAAGGCTCTAGATGTTGTGAACATCTCAGGGCTATGGTTGACATGAATGATCCCAGGTCTTGAGCTCAAGGCTCTAGATGCTATGAACAACTCAGGGTTGTGGTTAACATAAATCATCTCTAGGTCGTGAGCTTAGGGTTCTAGATATTATAAACAACTCAAGGTTGTAATTATCATGAACGACTCTCGTTAGCTCAGGGCTCTATATACTATGCATAGGTTAAGACTGTGGTTAACATGAACGACTTTAGGTCATGAGCTTAAAGCCTAAAATGCTATGAAAAGTTCAAGGTTGGTGATGACTTGAGCAACATTGGGTTGTAAGCTCGAGGCTCTAGATGCTATGAACAACTCTTGGCTATGGTTGACTTGAACGACCTCGGGTCATGAGCTTAGGACTTTAGATGTTATGAACAACTCAGGGCTATTTATGACACAAAAGAATCCAGGTCAAGAGCTTAGGGCTTTAAATGATATGAACAACTTAAGGTTGTGGATAGGAAGAACGTCTCAAGGTTGTGGTTGACATGAACGAATTTGGTTTGTGATCTCGGGGCTTTAGATGCTATGAACAACTTAGGGTAGTTGAGTACATAAGCTACTCTGGATCATGAGCTCACGGCTTTAAATGTTATGAATAGGTTTTGGCAATGGTTGACATGAACAACTTTAGGTCATGTGCTCAGGGATTAAGATGCTATGAAGAGCTCCAAGTTGTGGTTGACATCCGCTACTCTGAGTTGTGAGCTTAAGACTCTAGATGTTATGAACAACTGTGGGTTGTGGATGACATGAGCTACTCTAGGTCGGGATCTCAAAGTTGTAGATGCTATGAACAACTCTGAGTTGTGGTGGAAATGAATGACTTCGGGTCGTGAGCTTAGGTCACTAGATGCTATGAACAGATCCGAGCTATGGATAACATGGGCCACTATTGGTTGTAAGCTCAAGAGTCTAGTTGCTATGAACAGCTGTAGGCGGTGGCTTACATGAACAACTCTAGGTTGGGAACTCAAGGCTCTAGATGCTATTAATAGCTCACAGTTGTGGATGACATGAGCTACTATGGGTTGTGAGCTCAGGGCTCTAGATGCTGTGAACAACTCTAGACTTTGGTAGAAATGAACGACTCACGGTTGTGAGCTTTAACCTTTTAATGCTATGAACAATTTAGGGTTGTCAATGACATGACATACTACAAGTCATAGCTCGGGGGTCTTGATGTTATGAACAACTCAAGGCTATGGATGGCATGATCTACTCTGGGTTGTGAGCTCAAGGCTCTAGATGCTATGAACAGCTCAGGCTTGTGGATCACATTATCTACAATAGATTGTGACCTCAAGGCTCTCAATGTTATGACTAGCTCTAGGTTGAAGTTGACTTGAACGACTCTAGGTCATGAGCTTAGGTCTCTAAATGATATGAATCTCTCTGGGTTGTGGACAATATGGGCTACTCTAGGTCATGAGCTCAAGGCTCTAGCTGCTATGAACAATTATGGGTTGTGGCCGACACAATCAACTTCGGGCCGGGAGCTTAAGGCTCTGGATTCTATTAGCAACTCACAATTATGGATGACATGAGCTATTATGGGTCGTGACCTCAAGGCTTTAAATGCTATGAATAACTCTAGGCTTTCGTAGATATATTCACTCCTGATTGTGAGCTTAGGCCTCTAAATGCTATGAACAACTTAGGGTTGTCAATGACATGAAAGACTACAGTTTGTGAGCTCAAGGCTCTTGATGTTATGAACAACTCAAAGTCGTGGATGACATGATTTACTCTAGGCCATGAGCTTAGGACTCTAGATGTTATGAATAACATAGGGTTGTGGATCACATTAGCTACTTTGGGTCATGAGCTATGGGCTCTAGATGCTATGAATAGCTCTAAGCTGTGGTTGACTTGAACGACTCAAGGTTGTGAGCTTCGAGATTTAGATGTTATGACAACTTAGGGTTGTTGATGACATGAAAGACTCTAGATCATGAGCTTAGGGTTTTAGATGTTATGAACAACTTAAGGTTCTGGATTACATGAATGACTCGGGGTCATGAACAAAGGACTATAGATAATATGAACATCTCAGAGTTGTGGTTGATAGGAATGACACTAGGTCGTGAGCTCAGGGCTTTAGATGCTATGAATAGTTCAGGGTTGTCAATGATATGAGCTAATCTGAGTCGTGACCTTCAGGCTCTAGATGTTATGAACAACTCAAGACGGCCGAAGACATGAAAGACTCTAGGTCATGAGTTCAAGCCACTACATTATATGATTATCTCAAGGTTGTTGCAAACATGAACAACCCTAGGTCTTGAGCTCAAGGCTCTAAATGCTATGAACAACTCTAAGCTGTGGTTGACATGAATGACACAAGGTAGTGAGCTCAAGGGTTTAGATTCTATGAACAACTTAGGGCTTTTGATGACATGAACCACTCTAAGTCTTGAGACAAGGGCTTTAAATGTTATGAACAACTCTGGGTTGTCGATGATGTGAAAGACTCTAGATCATGAGCTCAAGGCCATGATTCTTTGCAGAGCTGAAGACTTTGGATGACATGAATGACTTTGCGTCATTAGCTCAGAGCTCTAGATGCTATGAATAGCTCTATGTTATGGTTGACATGAATAACTCTCAGTCAGGAAATCAGAACTTTAAATGCTATTAACAACTCAGGGTTGTCGATGACATAAAAGACTATGGGTTGTAAGCCTAGGGCCCTTGATGCTATGAATAGCTCAAGACTGTGGATGACATTAACTACTCTAAGTCACGAGCTTCGGGTTGTGGATGACATTAGCTACTCTAGGTCGTGATAATAGGTCTTTAGATGCTATGAACAAGTCTGAGCTAGGGTTGACATGAATAACTCTAGGTCATGAACTCAAAGCACTAGATGCTATGAACCACTATGGGTTGTGGATAACATAGGCTACTCTGGGTCATGAGCTAAGGGCTCTTGATGCTATGAACAATTCTAGACTGTGACTAACATGAACAACTTTGGGTCGTGAGCTCAAGGCTCTAGATGCTATTAATAGCTTACTGTTGTGGATGACATGAGCTACTCTGGGTTGTGAGTTCAGGGCTCTAGATGCCATGAGCACCTGTCAGCTTCAGTTGACGTGAACAACTCTCAATCGTGAACTCAAGCCTCTTCATGCTATAAACAACTCAAGGTTGTTGATAACATGAAAGACTACAGGTCGTGAGATTATGGCTCTTGATGTTATGAACAACTCAGGGCTATGGATTACATGATCTACTCTGGATTTTGAGCTTAAGGCTCTAGATGCTACGAATAACTCTAGGTTGTCGTTGACCTGAACGACTCCGGGTCATGAGATTTGGGCTTTAAATGCTATGAACAACTTAGGGTTGTTGATGACACAAAAGACTCCGGGTCGTGAGCTTAAGGCTCTAAATGTTATGAACTCGTCAAGGTGATGCATGACATGAATGACTCAGGGTTATGAGCTAAGGGTTATAGATACTATGAGCTTCTCAGCACTGTGGTTAAAATGAATGACTTGGGGGTCATGAGCTTAGGGTTATAGATACTATGAACATCTTAGGGTTGTCGTTGACATGATCGACTTTAGGTCATGAGCTCAGTGATTTAGATGCTATAAAGATCTCAGGGTTGTCAATGGCATGAGCCACTCTAGGTCATGAGCTTAGGGCTTTAGATGGTATGGATAGCTTTGGGTTGTGGTTTACATGAATGACTCTGAGTTGTGAGCTTAAGCCTCTAGATCTTACGAACATCTCAGGGACATGGATGACAAGAACGACTCTGGGTCTTGAGCTCAAGGCTCTAGATGTTATGAACAACGTTAGGCTTTGGTTGAGATGAATGAAACCAGGTCATGAGCTCAAGGCTTTAAATGTTATGAATAGATTAGGGATTTTGATGACATGAGCTACTCTAAGTTGTAAGATCAGGGCTTTAAATGCTTTGAATAGCTCTAGGTTGTCGATGATATGAATGAATCTGGGTCGTGAGTTCAAGGCTAATGATTCTATGAATAGCTGCTAAAGGCTATGGATGACATGAACGACTCTAGATTAAGAGCTCGAGGCCTTACTTAGGGCTTTAGATGTTATGAACAACTCAGGGTTGTCAATGACATGAGCCACTCTAGGTCTTATGCTCAAGCCTTTAGAGGCTATGAACACTCAAGGTTGTGGTTAACATGAACGACTCTGGGTCGTGAGCTCAAGTCTCTAGATACTATGAATAGCTCAGAGCTATTGATGACATGAAAGACTCTAGGTCATGAGCTCAGCACACTAGATTCTATGAATAGGTCAAGGTTGTACATGACATGAATGACTCTAGTTCATGAGTTCAAGGCCCTGGATGTAATGTACAACATTGGGTTGTGGTTGACATGAAAGATTCTGGGTCATGAGCTTAAGGCTCTAGATGTTATGAACAACTTAAGGATGTGGAATACATAAGCCACTCTAGGTCTTGAGCTAAGGGTTGTAGATGCTATGAATAGCTTAGGCCTATGGTTAACATGAATGACTTCGGGTTCTTAGCTCATGGATTTAGATGCTATCAACAACTCAGGGCCATCGATGACATGAGCCATTCTTAGGTACGAGCTCAAGGCTTTAGATGTTACGATCAGCTCTAGGTTGTGGTTGAGATGAACGATTTCTAGTCATGAGCTTAAGGCTCTAGATGCTATGAACAACTCAGGGCTATCAATGATGAAATACTTTGGGTCATGAACTAAAGGCTATAGATGCTATGAACAACTTAGGGTAGTGAATGGCATGAATGCCTCTAGGTGATGAACTTAGGGCCTTAGATTGAATGAACAACTATAGGTTGTTGTTGACATAAAGGACCTCGAGTCATCAACTAAAGGCTTGAAATGCTACAAACAACTCAAGGATGTGGATGAGATGAGCCACTGTAGGTCTTCAACTCAATGCTCTAGATGCTATGAATAACTCTAGGTTTTGGTTGACATGAACGACTCTGGGTCATGAGTTATGGGCTCTAGATGTTGTTAACAGCTTAGGGTACTAAATGACATGAGCTACTTTATTTTGTGAACTTAGGGCACTAGATGCTATGAACAACTTTGGGTTGTGGTAGACATGAACAACTCTAGGTCATAAGCTCAAGGCTCTCGATGCTATGAACAACTCAAGGTTGTTAATGACATGAAAGATGTTGGGTCATAAGCTCAAGGCTCTTAATGCTATGAATAGTTGAAGGTTGTGCATGAAATGAACTACTCTGGGTGGAGATCTTAAGGTTTTAAATGTTATGAACAGATCAAGGCTATGGATGACATGAGCTCCTCTTGATCATGAGCTCACGACTCTAGATGCTATGAACAACTTTGGGATGTGGTTGACATGAACGACTTTAGGTCATGAGCTCAAGTGTTTAGATGTTATGAACATCTGAAGGGTATGAATGACATGAACGACCCTGGGTCATCAACTCAAGGCCCTAAATGCAATGAAAAGTTCTTGGTTGTGGTTGACATATAAGATTCCTAGTCATTAGCTAAGGGCTTTAGATGATATGAATAGCTTTGGGTTGTGGTTAGCATGAATGGCTTCAGGTCATGAGCATAGTGCTTGAGATGCTAAGAATAGCTTAGAGCTATCAATGACATGAGTGACTCGTGGTCGCAAGCTTAGGGCTTGAGATGTTCTTAACAACTCTGGGTTGTGGTTGACATGAATGAGTTTGGGTCGTGAGCTGAAGGCTCTAAATTCAATGAACAACTCAAGGCTAATGATGATATGAAAGACTCTAGGTCGTGAACTCAAGGCTCTAAATTCTATGAACAACTTATTATTGTGGATGATATCATTGACTGATTTATGAGCATAGGGCCTTAGATGCAATGAACAACTCCAGGTTACACTTGACATGAACAACACTGGGTTATTAGCTCAAAGCTCTAAAGGCTACGAAAAGCTCAAGGTTATGGGTGACATGAGTCACTTTGGGTCTTGAGCTCAAGGCTCTAGATTCTATGAATAGCTCTGTGTTATAGTTGACATGAACAAACATGGGTCAGGAGTTGAGGGCTTCAAATGTTATGAATAGCTCAGAGCTATCGATGACATGAGCCTCTCTGGGTCGTGAGCTGAGGGCTTTAGATGCTATGAACACCTCTAGGCTGTGGTTGACATGAACAACTCTAGGTCGCGAGCTTAGGGCTTTAGATGCTATGAACAACTCAAGGCTATCAATAACATGAAAGACTCTAAGTCGTGAGCTCAAGGCTCTAGATTTTATGAACAACTCAAGTTTGTCGATGACATGAAAGACTTTGGGTCATGAGATTAGGGGTCTAAATTCTATGAATAGCTTAGTGTTGTGGATGATATGGATGACACTAGGTCATGAGCTGAGGGCCCTAGATGTAATGAAAAATGTTTAGTTGTTGTTAACATGAAAGACTCTAGGTCTTAAGCTGACGACTCTAGATGCTATGAACAAGTCTAGGTTATGGTTGACATGAATGACTCTGAGTCATGAGCTTAGGGATTTAGATGCTATGAACAACTCAAGGTTGTCAATGACATGAAAGAATTCAGGTCATGAGCTTAGGACTCTAGATTCTATGAGCAACACAGAGTTGTGGATAACGTGAACAACTTTGAGTCAGGAGCTCAGGTACCTAGATGCAATGAATGGCTTTAGGCAGTGGTTGATATGAAAGACTCTCGGTCATGAGCTCTGGGCTTTAAATGTTATGAACAACTTAGTGTTGTGGACAACATGAGCCGCTCTATGTCTTGAGCTTAAAACTCTATGTCTTGAGGTCAAAGCTCTAGATGGCTATGAGCAGCTCTAAGTTGTGGTTAACATGATCAACTCTGGGTCGTCAGCTCAAGCCTCTAGATGCTACTAACAACTAAGATTGTTGATGACATGAGCTACACTATGCAGTGACCTAAGAGCTCTAGGTTATGGTTGACATGAACGACTCCGGGTCGTGATCTCAAGACTCTAGATGCTATGAATAGCTTAGGGTTGTCGATAACACAAAATACTCTGGGACATGAGCTAAAGGCTTTGATTACTACTCAAAAAGTGTTATTTGATAGCTTGTAATTAACTCTTTTAAACACTTTTGAGTAGTAGTTATCACCTTTTAACCCAATTAACATATTAAGGACCTTTCCAATAATTTCTAATCAAATTGTGTAAGTTTTGGTGCTTTTTATAGTATTGTGTTCACCAAAGCAATCCAAGATTGAGGAGAGTTCCATGGAATCCATGGCAAAGCAACTGGAAGCTTATTAACATGAAGAACCAAAGCTTTGAAGCTTTATAGTCCTCTGCCATAAGCAAATCATGAATGCAAGGAGGGAAAACAAAGAGAGAAATCCAACATGAAGAATTCAAGAGGACAGCCACTATTGGACACTTTTGGAGCACTTCCTGGAGCTCAAGTTATGCACACTATGTGTCATTTCGAAGCTCGGGAAGTCATCAATCCAACGCTTCGAACGGTGTGCGATACAGAGCTAAAATGAAGAAGTTAGAGCCATTGGAAGTCGATCACACCAAGCTGAAGGCCAATTTCACAAGCTGCGAAATCAGCCTTTAGATGCAAAACGGTGTCCTTCAGGTTGCGAAATTTTGCAGCCATCTTGCACGCCTGCGAAATTCTCCTGAGTGCTTCCAGATATTTGCGACCGACATTTTTAGATTTTTTGCTTCAGATATTTGATGTCTAAATCCCTATTTTCTCCTTGTAATCCACCTATCATAGGATTCCTTAGTCTTTAAGTAAGAACAAAGGGTAAATAGCCTCATATATATTGTTTTGTAATTTCCATTACATATATATCTCGAGAGCTTGTTCTCAGAGACAACTTTTGTATATTTTTTAAGGAAGAAAAATATAGAGCTTTGCTCTGCCTTACCTACACAATTTGATTATATTTTATTTATTTTTTCTTACTAGAAAAACAAGCTCTGAGGATGTTTCCTCAAAGAATGAGTGGCTAGGCTTTTAGTTCCTTGGAGCTAAGGTAGCCAGGTAAGGCCCCAAATGCAAGAATTGGTAGTTTTGTTGTTTCAGCTGTTAATGAAGAGAAAGTGTGACTCGTTAATGATTTCTATGTTTTTAGTTAATTTAAAACGCCTTCAATTCACCTAGGCCAACACTTGGTAAGGCAAGTGATCTCCGTCCATGGAGATGCACTGGTTTACCTCTTGTGAGCCTTTGGGAGGTGACTTGAAGGTAGGATTTTCTAGAATTGCCAACACTTGGTAAGCTTTTGGACTCTAAGGAGACATCCATTAGTTATCTCTTGCGAGCTTGAGAAGGGAAGTCCAAGGTTAATGATCACCTTGAATGGCAAATGCTAGGTGAGAGGCACAAGCCATTGCAAGTTGCATCAGTGAGAGAAAATTAGTGCTCAAAACCATTAAAGGGAAACATCTGTACAACACCGATTAGAGAATTAACTATATGTTAATTCTCTAATGCGAGGAAAAGATTCAAGTGATCGGAGCTTTGTTTTTGCATGAGAAGCCTGACCCTAGTGGACCTAAAACTCCAAGGAATGCTTTTCTTCATAAGTAATTCCCATTACTTTCTTTTTAGTTAGCTTAAAACAAATCCATTTTTGAACCAAAGTTTATGTTTTCTTCTTAAGCTAACCTTGAAATGAAAAAACATCAATTCAAATTTGAATTGGTATCAGTTGTAAGTTGAAAACTCTTCCCAGTGAACGATCCTATAGCCACTATGCTATATTAGCTAAGGCTATCTTAGTGCATGGTGATATAGGTTATAAATTTTGTTGATTACTCCTGTCTAAGGACCAAACTCAAGGTACACCAGCTAGGCATGCAATCAGGCTTTAGATTATATGAACATTTCAGGGCTATGGATGATATGAATGACTCTTGGTCGTGAGCTCAAGGCCCTAGATGCCATGAACAACTCTAGTTTATGCTTGACATGAAATACTCTGGGTCATGAGCTTAGAGCTCTAGATGCTATGAAGAGCTCAAGGTTGTGGATGACATGAGCCACTCTAGGTCTTGAGCTCAGGGCTCTAGATGCTATTGACAGCTATAGGTTATGGTTGACATGAACGACTCTAAGTCATTAGCTCAAGCCTTTAGATGCTATGAACAACTCAAGGTCGTTGATGACATGAGCGACTATCGGCCATGAGTTTAGGTCTTTAGATGTTATGCACAACTCTGGGTTATGATTGATAAGAACAACTCTGGGTCGTGAGCTAAGAGCTTTAGATGCTATAAAATTCTTAGGGTTGTGGATAACATAAATGACTTTGAGTCATAAGCTTAGGGCCCTAGATGCAATGAACAACTCTAGGCTGGGGTTGACACAAAAGACTTCGAGTCATGACCTCATGGCTCTAGATGCTATGAACAACTTAGGATTGTGGATGACATCAGCCACTCTGGGTCTTGAGCTCAAGGCTGTAGATGCTATGAACAACTCTAGCCTAAGATTGACATGAATGACTTCGGTTTGTGAGCTCAGATCTCTAGATGCTATTAATAGCTTAGGGTTGTGGATGGCATGAGCTACTCTAGGTCGTGAGCTTAAGGCTTTAGATGCTTTGAACAACTCTAGGTTATGGTTGACATGAACAACTTCGGGTTATGGGCTTAAGACTCTTGATGCTATGAACAACTCAGGGTTATCGATGACAAGAAAGACAATGGGTCATGAGTTAAGGGCTCTTAATACTATGAACAAATCAGAGTTGTGGTTGACATGAATGACTCATGATCGTGAGCTCAGGGCAGTAGTTGTTATGAATAATTGAGGGTTGTGGATAACATGGGCTACTATGGGTCGTGAGCTCGAGGCTCTAAATTTTATGAACAACATTGGGTAGTGGTTGACATGAACAACTTTAGCTTGTGAGCTCAGGGCTTTAGATGTTATGAGCAACTTTATGTTATGGTTGACATGAACGACTTCGGGTCGTGAGCTTAGGACTCAAGGTTCTATGAACAGTAAGTTGTGGATGATATTAACAACTCTATGTCGTGAGCTCAGAGCACTAGATGCAATGAATAGCTCTAGGCCATGGTTGGCATGAAAGACTCCGAGTTGTGAGCTTATGGCTCTAGATGCTATGAACAACTCAGGGCTATGGATGACATTAACCACTTTAGGTCTTGAGCTCAAGGCTCTAAATGTTATGAACAATTCTAGGTTGTGGTTGACATGAATGACTCCGAGTCTTGAGCTCCAGGCTCTAGATGCTATTAATAGCTCAGGGTTGTGGAAGACATGAGGTACTCTAGGTTATGATCTTAGGGCTCTAGATGCTATGAACAACTTTGGGCTATGGTTGAGATGAACAACTCCTGGTCATCGGCTCAAGGCTCTTGATGCTATGAACAACTTAGAGCTGTCAATGACATGAAAGACTATGGGTTATAAGCTCAGCGCTATAGATACTATGAACAACTAAGGGTTATGGTAGACATGAATGACTCCTAATTGTGAGCTGAAGGCTCTAGTGCTATGAACAACTAAGGGTTGTGGATAACATGGGATACTCTTGGTTGTGAGCTTAGGGATCTAAATGCTATCAACAACATAGGGTTATGGTTAACTTGAATGACTATGTGTCATGAGCTTAGGGCTCTAGATGCCATGAACAACTTAGAGTTGTGGATGCCATGAACAATTTTGGGTCGCGAGCTCAGGACCTTAGATGCAATGAACAACTCGGGGCTCTAAATGCTATGCACAACTTTGGGTTATGGTTGACATGAATGACTCTGAGTTGTGAATCTAGGCTATAAATGCTATTAATAGCTCAAGGTTGTGGAAGACATGAGGTATTCTAGGTTGTGAGCTCAGTGCTCTAGATGCTATGAATGGATTTTGGGCTATGGTTGAGATGAATAACTCTGGGTCATGAGCTCAGGGATCTTGATGCTATGAACAACTTAGAGTTGTCAATGACATAAAAGATTACGGGTCATGAGCTCAAAATTATAGATACTATGAACAACTCAGGGTTATGGTTTACATGAACGACTCTTAATCATGAGCTCAAGGCTCTAGTGTCTATGAACAGCTAAAGGTTGTGGATAACATGGGAAACTCATGGTTGTGAGCTTAGGGCTCTAAATGCTATAAACAACGTTGGGTTGTGGTTGAGATGAATGACTCCATGTCGTGAGCTCATGGCTTTAGGTGCTATGAACAAGTTAGGGTTATGGATGACATGAATGACTCTAAGTTGTGAGGTCAGGGCTCTAGATTCTATGAACAGCTCTACATTGTGGTTGAGAAGAATGACTACGCTAAATTTTGTCTTTCTAGCCTTTGAGGAAAAGGGATGATAGTAGATGATAGTTTTGGAGTAGATGGTTGTATTGGAGTGGAAGTATCTTGTTTGTTGGAAACCGAAGTATCCTCCTTATTTGCTTGCTGCTCGGCCTCCTTTGATTGTTCTAACTCCTTCCCACTTCTAAGAGTTATGGCTTTTACATGCTCATTAGGATTTGTCTCAGTACTACTAGGAAGTGCTCCTTGAGTTCTCTCCTCCAATAACTTAGAAATCTCCTCCACTTGATGCTCAAGGTTGCGAATACTTGCACTTTGTTTCCTAAAATTTGCTTTAGTATCATCAATAAAATTTTTAGTGTTTTGTATAAATTAGGTGAAATTTTTTTCCAAGTTTGGCTTCTTCTCCTGAGATTAGAAATCGAAGGGTGGCTTTTGCACATTAGCATTGTTACTCCATGAGAAGTTTAGATGATTCTTCCACCCTTGGTTGAAATAATTAGAGTTGGGATTGTATTAACATTGATTATTAGCCACATAGTTCACTTGTTCGAATGAATTTTTCTTCATATGGGCTTCCATCTTGTCACTCCAAGCTAGGATGGTTACCTGCACAATTTTCACAGACTACATTAGAAATGACAACAACATTGATTTTCTTAAAATTATTATTTAAAATTGCAACTTGAGTAGCCAAATTATTAAAAACATCAATATCATGAACCCCGGTTGTCCTCTTTTGTGCATTTCTATCCGTAGACTTCAAGAAATTGTTGCTAGCCATCACTTCTATAAGTTGATATCCTTTCTTCGGTGTCTTATTAATAAAAGTTCCTCTGCTTGTTGCATCCACCATGGTTTGAGTATTATGATGCAAAATATTGTAGAACGTTTACACTTGCATCCACATTGGTAGGCCATGGTGTGGGCACTTTCTTAAAAGATCTTTGAACCTCTCCCAAGCTTCATAAAGAGGCTCTTGATCTTGTTATATCATTCCTCATCCTTGCAGATTTTAATGGTGGGAAGTATTTAGCAAGATAAGTGTTAACCAGTCCATCCCATGTACTGATTGTCCCAGGAGGTAATGAAGTCAACCATGCCTTAGCCTTGTTAGTTAGAGAGAATAGAAACAATCGAAGTCTTATTGCATCATCAATCACACCATTATGCATGAAGGTATCACAAATTTCTAAGAAAATTGCAATATGTAGATTATGATCATCATTGGCCAATCCTCCAAATTGAACCGAAGATTGAATCATTTAAATAATTGCCGGTTTGATCTCAAAATTGTTAGCTTGGATGGGTTGCCTTCGAATGCTTGAGACACCCACATTAGGAATAAAATAATCCTTGAGTGCCCTATTTGGGACTCCATTATCACCATGATTCTCATCCCCCATTGTAGGAACCTCTTGAATTACTTTTTGCTTGCATTTCCAATTTAGCTTTCGCAGTGTTTTGTTGATATCAAGGTCGATTGGTACTAAGTCCAAACTCCTTTTACATCTCATACACTAAGAAAACCTAAAAAGAGAAAAAAAAAAGTAATAATAAAAAGAAAATAAATCAAATTAGCATAAAAATAATTGGTATTAATATTAGTAACAAATAGTTCTTAGCAGCGGCGCCAAAAACTTGATGTGCAATTTCGAAAGTATACAAATCATTCAAGTAATATAATTGTACCGAAGTACGGATATCGAACCCACAAGGACTGATAACCCGACTCTTGGTAGCTTGGCATGTAAGGGTATCAACAAAATTTATACCTAAGGTCCTTACACTAAAGTAGCAAAGCTACTATAGCATAGTGGCTTTAGGATCGAACACTGGGAAGGGTTTTTACTTTAACTGGTGAAGTTCGGAGGATGGAGTGAACTTTTCTTAATAAAAATTAGGTTAAGATGAAAACATAAAAAGATGAAGGTATTGTAAACTAAACTAACATGAAAATAGGTTAAAAGATGGAAAAAGAAGTTTCTTAAAGCTTTGGATAGTCATGCTTCACTCACTGTGTAAAAATGGAGATTTTGGGACTTTTCACCTCGAGTTGGGGAAGCAACTAAGGTGATGCTTACTTCCCGAACTGGTATAAGTTTAACAACTGAGTTTTAGTCCTTGAAAACTTACAAAAAGGGTAGCTAAACCTCATAAATGTTCTTTTATTGGTATAGGTCATCACCTCGACTTGCAATACAATGGCTCGTAGGAGATAACTAATGAACGTTAGTGGATCTAACAATAAGAATCCACTGAGACCAAAAGGTTATCAAGTATTGGCCATTCAAAGCAAGTTAGAGGGATTAAAAGCTTTACTTTGAATGAAAACATTTATGACGCTCAGCTACTTACATTTATGGCTTGGAAATCTCCATCCTGACACGGGAGCTTCACATGGCATCCATTACTTCAAGAAACTAAAAGGTTTTAGCCTCTCATCCTTGGGGATTTCATCCTCCAAGGATGTTTGGCTACTAAGAAAATGAGAAAGAAAAGAGAAAAGAAGCGTATGAACAAAAGTGCTCTTATAACTTATAAAGTTACAGGTTACCAGCCGCTCGTGTCTGAGGCTCTTCACCTTTATTTAAAGACAATAAAAAGCTAAATTACAAGAGCTATTACAAAAGCAACCTTTTCATTGGTTGATTACAAGGGTAAAATAGGTATTTACAAAGCTAGAAGTCAAGCAAAATATCTTGAAGAACCGGCAGTGGAATATCATTAACAACGTCTCAAAACAGGGGATTTCAAAGGCATTTCGCAAGGGGGAAGATGAAAGGTCCAAATTTCGCAAGGTGAAAAGCCACCTTGCGAAATTTCGCAAGGTGGTTTCTTCATGGTGCGAAATGGCCAAATTTCGCACCATGAGGAAAATCCCCTTGCGAAATTTTGGCAAGGTGAAATTCACCTTGCGAAATTGGTCATTTGGCAAGTGAATTGCCTCCCCTTGCGAAATGGTGTTCCCATTGTTTGTGCTCGCGTTTCCACTTGAAATTCAAGCCTGTAAACGTCCAAAATCCTTGCTTAACTCACCCAAGTAGCTCCTCCATCAATTGGCATGCTTGAATTGGTTCATAAGCTGATGAAAAACATGTAAACTTGCCACTAAAAAAGGTTAGAACTAATTACTAAGGAGCTTAATGAATTAATTAAGTTAAAGGAATATGATTACTACTCAAACGTGCTTAAAACCCTTATAATTAGGTCTACAAAATAGCACTTTTCGGTAGTAATCACACCCCCCAACCGACTCATTGCTAGTCCCTTAGCAATGGAGAAGATAAAAACTAAGCAAACATAATAATATACATAAAAGAGGTCATGCAAATCACTCTAAAAAAATAATAATAAAAAATAAAAAAATAAAAAAAAATAATTGAGTGGCATGACTGATATCAAAACACATCTCACATGGTGAACTAAAGATATGAAGATTCAAAATGCAATAGGAGTTGTCAAAGCTAAAACTTAAACAAAAAGTACAAAGAGTGGAGATTATGCAATTAAGTATCAAAAGAATCTCTACTCTCAAGGTTCCGGATCAAACTCATCCATAATGAGCTAAGTGTTAATGAGATTAGCTTCCGGATATAGTATGTACAACCATCCTCTCCCCCCATCCTAAGCTTTTCTCGAACTTTGGCAAAATTAACCAACTCTTAATAGGTTAGGAACGCACCTTCTCATTCACAATTCTTTTTATTCACTAAATTTAACCAATTCACCTATGTAGCAAGCAGAGGATCGATGACTCCCAACCAATCAAGGTTTAGGGCATCGGGTTTTAAAGGCTTTTGCCACCCCTTCGGATCATGCTTAGGTTTCAAGGAAAGAATATAAGCTTATTATTATTATTATTATTATTATTATTATTATTTTAACTCATTGGTCTTTTTGAGGTGTCCCAACACTATTAAAAAGAGGTTAAGTAATGAACCAAGTCAAAATTTTCCTAAGCTTAGAGGGTGAGAAAGTTTTACATCATATATCCGGGATCTAATGTGCACGGTGTGTGTAAAGCTTGAAATGGAAGAAATAAGTTCGAAATCAAAGAGGGCTTCAATAGATTATCAACTTTGAAAGCATAAAACAAACTCTAAGACTTAAGTAATTAATTTAAAACTCGACTTATCCTATTTTATTTTGAGAAATTATCTTTAACAACCATAGAGAATGAAACAAAAATTTTTGAAAAAGGTTAAAAACTACTAAATCAACAAAATAACTAACTAAAATAGGAAATACTTACTTCCTCAACTCTCCCCCCAACCGAGATGAACATTGTCCCCAATGTTTCTATCGAAAAAGATGAGGAAGGAATGATATACCTTATGGTGATGTGGTATTCAAGGCGTGTGAGTGCATCCACATGATTCAAAAACCATAAGAAACGTGAGAGAGGAAATAAGATACAAAAAATGATGCTTATATAAACTGAGAGAGTTGAGTACAAGACATAAGCATGAGGTACATACAATCTCAGAATATAAAACATGTATCATATACAAAAAACATATACAAAATGGAGATAGAAATATCCAATCATGGATGTGGCTCCTGAGGTGGGGGAGGTGATATGCCCAGGTGATGGCGGAGTGCTGGTCCAGGATAGCTGTATGCTGAGCCTGATGTGTCTGTATGGTATCCATCTGTCATCTGATGGCCTACATCTCACGGACTAAGGTGGCCTGAGAGGCGCTCAATGAGTGAAAGGACGACATGAGAGCTCTGAACTCTGTAGCGGAGACAGTGATGGATGGCCCGGCTGAAGACTCAGCATAGGCTGGAGCAGGAGTGACTGGTGGTGCGGGAGTATCAGTAGTGCAAGTCACTAGAGCAGGTACTGAAGAAGAAGGCTCTGTGGTATGTGGGTCCTGCTCTGGTGATGTCTGTACTGTAGGTGCTGAGGCTGCTGGAGAATCTAGAGGCGCGGGAGCTAATGGTTTAGGGATACCCTGGTCCATGGGTGAGCGGTCTAAGAAATGGGTCCAACTCTCACTGGTAAAGAGCTCTCGACAATGATGACGACGCTCTAGGTGGGGCTAAGAAGGGTATCCCATATCCTCTAAGACCTGAGAGATCAGCCTCGGAAATAAGAGTGGAATAGTACCAGCTCTGCGTAGGCGCTTCCTATGCACCTTCTCCTCAAAATAGGTAAGAGCAGCCATGACTAGATGGTGGGGTCCAAAGTAGAATCCCTCAGAGATGCGGTAAAGCGCATCTAGGATAGCACCTCTCCTCTGGACGACATGCTGGAGTGGAAAAAGATTGGTGCGGAGCACCAAATCTATAAGTAACATCCGTGGAGGAAGCTCCCTCCTCAAAATGGTCCTACCAGTGACTCTACCTCCTGATAAGGTAGACACCAATGCCGGAAGGAACCAAAGTCCTCAGGGATAGGCAGAAAATGCATAGGGGCGGCTATATCTCGGGCCTCTAAAATACCATGCTGGCCATCAATCAAAAAATGAATGGCTATGGGGTCCTGGACGCTTCTAGTAGTCATAGTCTGGTAGAAATCTAAGACTACCCTAGGGTAATAAAAGGACCTAGGAGTCATAAATGGCTCGATGTGGTACCTCTGCAGAAGGCGGTATGACTCCTCTAGCTCTGGTAATAGGCGGAGAGTCTCATGCTCCATACAGATCTCATCGTGAAATGACCTATCTTTTATATCTGTGTTGCCTGGGAGAGGTGACTCTGCTATCATAGGCCACTTGAGGACCTCTGCTAGGTGTGAAGAGCCTGGGATAGTAGATGCTGGAGGTGATGGAGGGGCTCTGGAGGACTCGCCTGGTCCTGAAATCCTAGTCCTCTTAGGTGGAGGACTGCTCACAGGGGGTGGCACTGGTGCCCTGGAAGACCCAGATGATCGTCTGGTCCCGTACCCGTGCTGAGTAGGGGGAACTGGGGTCTGGGCAGACTGAGATGGTGTAGAACGACCATCTCTCTGTGAGTGGGCCCCACGCTGACTAGCTGAAGAGGATGCCCCCCGTGTCCATGCCATGGTATAAATACTGAAATAAGACTGAAAAGCACGAAAAATAAAGCATCCTAGGGGTAAAGTGTCAAAAATACAGTTGAAATGGTAACCAGTGCAAAATTTGCAAGGCATGAATAGTGGTTGCCAAATTTGGCAACGGGCACTATTCACGCAGCACTATTCACAGACACTATTCATCTTCTTCTCCAATGCTTACTTTGAATTTGAGTTTTCATTTTTAACGGTTTAAAATTCAGAAAAAGGGTATGGTTTTAATGGAAACATGATTCTAAATGCAATGGAGTAAGTTTGGGAGCCTAAAACACATTGCAAGATAGAGATTTTTGCAAAAATGGTGGCCGGCCATGTGGGTCTTTGATTTGAAAAAAAAATGGATTTTTGAAATGGTTTTAATGGATGAAAATGCATGTTTATGGTTCCTAAAACATAGAAATGACATAAACAAGCAATTTAAGGAGCCAAAAATGGAGAAAAATGAAAAATTACTCACCTTGGAACAATGAAGCACGCGGCCTAGAGAGGAAATGCAAGGGGAATAGTGTTTTATGCATGAAAAATGAAGTTGAGAAGGCTTTAAAAAGGGTTTTTTGGCCATGAAAAAAAAAATTTGAAAATTTGTCTAAGTACAGGGATGAACTGAGGAATGTTAAAACTACAAAATTGAAGTTTGAAAATGAATTTAAAAAGAATCAAATCCTTGGTAAGCATGAAGAAAAAAATTTCGCAAGGTGAAAATTCACCTTGCCAAATTTTCGCACTGGCTACTCCCCTTAAAAACCAATCCCGAGAGGTTGCATTTTGATATTTGCTTTGAAAACAATTTCGCAAGGTGAAAAATGACTTGCGAAAATTTTTGCACTGGTTACTCCTTGCGAAAGTGCAATCCCGAGAGGTTGTAAATTGCATCTTGCCAAAATGTGCATTTCGCAAGGTGAAATTCACCTTGCCAAATTTTCGCAACTCACTTTTTGAGTTGCGAAATGGGCTTTTAAGCTTGGACTTAGATATATTTCTCCCCTATTTCATCTTTCTCTCCACATTTGTGAGCTTGTGAGCTTTCGTACCTGCTATTGGACATCAAAGTTCCATTAAAAACATAAAAAATCAAAATCAAAACTAAGAAACCTAAACAAAATATGTGCAAAAGTATTAAAAATGCAAAGTAAACAAGAATGTAATACTAAAATTAAAACAAAAAGAGATGAGCACTTAGCTTTTCATGCTAAGCTCATCAACTTACCACACTTTCTCAAGGATGTGATGGGTCATGGAGGATGAGTACCTCCTTGTCATGGGAAAATGGCTCGATGTAGGGCTTGAGTCTTTGCCCATTTACCTTGAAGGTCTTTGCACTTTTTGAGTTGAGTAACTCAATTACTCCATGTGAGTGTACTTGGTGGATGACAAAAGGCCCTACCCACCTTGATTTGAGCTTTCCCGGAAATAGGTGAAGCTTAGAGTCATATAGCAAGACTCTTTCTCCCTTGAAAAATTCTTTCTTGGTCACCAACTGATCATGCCATCTCTTTAGCTTTTCCTTAGCTATTTTTGAGTTGAGATAGGCATCATTTCTCAATTCCTCAAGCTCATTCAAATCCAAACTCCTCTTTAGCCCAGCCTTAGTTAAATCCATGTTGAGCTTTTTAATGGCTCACCATGCCTTGAACTCAATCTCAACGGGAAGATGGCAAGCTTTGCCATAAACAAGACGGTACGGTGACATCCCAAGGATAGTCTTATAAGTCGTCCTATATGCCCATATGGAATCAAGGAGCTTAACAGACCAATCTTTCCTATTGGTGTTCACCACCTTCATCAAGATGTTCTTAATTTCCCGGTTGGCTAGCTCTACTTGGCCACTCGTCTGAGGATGATAAGGTGTAGCTACCTTATGCTTAATTCCGTACTTGGCCAAAAGAGCTTCAAAGGGCTTGTTGCAAAAGTGAGTGCCTCCATCACCGATGATTGCTTTAGGCACTCCAAACCTCGAGAAGATGTTTTCTTTTAGGAACTTAAGAACCACTTTGAAACATAATCAACTCCTACCAAGATGTAGGAGTGGCCAAAAGACATAGGGAAAGGTCCCATGAAGTCTATGCCCCAAACATCAAAAAGATCCACTATCAAGATGGGGTTCAAAGGCATCATGTTTCTCCTTGAAAGCTTGCCTAGTCTTTGGCACTTATCACATCCTTTACTTACCTCATGGGCATCCTTAAAAAGTGAGGGCCACCAAAAGCCCGATTGAAGAACTCTCATTGCCATCTTTTGAGAGGCAAAGCAGCCTCCACATGCATTCCCATGGCAATGAGATAGGATCCCATGCTTCTCTTGTTCAGGCACACACTTCCTTAT
Source organism: Vitis riparia x Vitis rupestris (assembly GCA_946000675.1). Taxonomy (NCBI): domain Eukaryota; kingdom Viridiplantae; phylum Streptophyta; class Magnoliopsida; order Vitales; family Vitaceae; genus Vitis; species Vitis riparia x Vitis rupestris. The sequence continues at coordinate 13,101,679 of OX253986.1, forward strand.
AATTTGGTCCGCATAATACTTGAAGAGAAAAGGCTCCTCCCAATAATATGCATGGACCTTGGCAAAGAAATTCTTCTTGTCCTGAGAGCTCCATTCACTTGGTATTTCTCCCGTGACCAAGTAATTGGCAATGTGTGCAAACCATTGCACTTCCTCCACAAGCATCAAGGATTTCTCAGGGAAATCATCATTTATGGGAAGTCCATGGGTGTCATGAGCGATATTGAGCCTTGACAAGTGGTCAGCTACCACATTTTCAACACCTTTCTTATCTCTGATTTGGAGGTTGAACTCTTGAAGCAAAAGTATCCACCTAATCAGCCTAGCCTTGGCATCTTGCTTGGTTAGCAAATACTTCAAAGCTGAATGATCCGTGAATACCACAATGGAAGACCCTATCAAATAAGCTCTGAACTTATCCAAAGCATACACCACAGCAAGTAATTCCTTCTCAGTGGTGGTGTAATTCCTTTTAGCATCATTCAAAGACTTGCTTGCATAGTAGATCACATAAGGTTTACCATCTTCTCTTTGTCCCAAAACAGCCCCAATGGCATAATCACTTGAGTCACACATCACTTCAAATGGCAACTCCCAATTTGGTGCTCTCACAATGGGTGCTGATGTCAAGAATTGCTTAAGAAGCTCAAAACTCCTTTGACATTTATCATCCAACTCAAACTTGGCATCCTTCACCAATAATTTACAAAGAGGTTTGGCAATCTTGGAAAAATCCTTTATAAACCTCCTATAGAACCCGGCATGCCCAAGGAATTGCCTTATTCCTTTTACATTGCTGGGAGGTGGCAACTTCACAATTAGTTCCACCTTAGCTCTATCTACCTCTATACCCTTCTTTGAGATTACGTGCCCAAGAACAATACCTTGATTTACCATAAAATGGCACTTCTCCCAATTGAGTATGAGGTCTTTCTCTATGCATCTTTTCAAAACATCTTCAAGATGTGACAAACAATCCTCAAAAGAAGTCCCATACACAGTTATGTCATCCATGAAGACTTCCATGATTCGTTCAACCATGTCACTGAAGATGCTAAGCATGCATCTTTGGAAGGTAGCAGGAGCGTTGCATAATCCAAAAGGCATCCGCCTATAAGCATAGGTGCCGAATGGACAAGTGAAGGTAGTCTTCTCCTGGTCCTCCACATCAATCTCTATTTGAAAATACCCGGAATACCCATCCAAGAAGCAATAAAAAGGATGCCTAGATACTCTCTCAAGGACTTGATCCATGAAAGGTAAAGGGAAGTGATCCTTTCTTGTTACTGTGTTCAGCTTTCTATAGTCAATGCACACCCTCCAACCAATTGTGAGGCATGTGGACACTTCATCTCCATTTTCCCCCTTAACTACGGTTATCCCGGACTTCTTTGGAACAACTTGGGTTGGATTCACCCAAGTGCTATCTGAAATGGGGTAAATGATGCCCGCTTGAAGAAGCTTCAACACTTCAGCCCTTACTACCTCTTGCGTATGAGGATTCAATCTCCTCTGTGGCTGACGAGTTGGCTTAGCTCCCTCCTCCATATAAATATGGTGCGTGCAAATCAATGGGCTTATCCCCTTCAAATCAGAAATTTGCCATCCGATGGTCTTCTTGTGCTTTCTAAGGATTCTTAGAAGATTGTCCTCTTGTGAAACGGTTAAAGAAGAAGAAATTACCACCGGGGCTTTATTGCCTTCCTCCAAGTAAGCATACTTCAACTCGGCAGGAAGGGTCTTCAATTCAAGCTTAAGGATTGCATCCTTAGCTTCTTTCATCTCTTCCTCATCCTTGAACAAAGGGAGGATCACTGGCTTTTGTCTCCAACTTGACATAACGACATTCATTCCCATGGGTTCAGCTAACCCATCATCAAGATCTTCATGGCTTTCATCTGGATTCTCTTCAAACTGATCAAGCATACTTTGATTACAATGCTTCTCCACCAGGGTATCTATCATACACACTTCTTCTGGGCCCTCATCTTCTTCAGGATGGATGTGCTTTTGACATAGATGGAAGATGTTGAGTTCCAATGTCATATTCCCAAAAGTGAGTTGCATGACCCCATTCTACAATTGATGATTGCATTGGATGTTGCAAGGAATGGTCTTCCAAGGATGATTGGAACATAGTTGATCCCTTTGACAATGGGATCCATATCAAGCACCACAAAATCTACTGGATAGTAGAATTTGTCAACTTGAACCAATACATCCTCTATTACCCCCCTGGGGATTTTCACTGATCGGTCAGCTAAGGATAGGGTGATCGATGTTGGCTTGAGTTCTCCCAACCCCAGCTCCTTGTATACAGAGTATGGAAGCAAGTTAACACTTGCCCCTAAATCAAGCAATGCCTTCTCCACTTGGGTTCCTCCAATATTGACTGAGATTGTAGGACACCCCGGATCTTTGTATTTGATTGGAGACTTGCATTGGATTATAGCACTCACTTGCTCGGTTAGGAAGGCTTGCTTTGTAACATTGAGTCCTCTTTTCACAGTGCACAAGTCCTTCAAAAACTTTGCATATGTGGGTACTTGCTTGATCATATCAAGTAAAGGAATATTCACCTTCACTTGTCTTAGCACATCAAGAATCTCAGAAGCATTCTTGATCGGTTTCTTCCCACGCAATGCTTGAGGAAATGGAGGAGGCATGTGCTTCTTCATCATGCCTTCCTTTAAAATAATTTGAGGTTCCTCATCCATGCTAGGAATGATGCTTTCTTTCATCTGAACTTCTTTTCCCTTTTTTTCTTTCTTCTTTTCTTCTTTTCTATCAGCCTTGTCTTCTTTGGCTTTCCTCTGATCATGCTTCGGCTGATGCACTTCCTTACCACTTCTCAAAGTGATAATAGCTTGCACGTCCCTCACCTTTGAAGAATCCTCATCTTTGGATTCCACTTCATGTATCCCCTTAGGATTTTGGTGAGGCTGAGAGGGAAACTTCCCTTTCTCATTGATAGTGTTCAAATTTGTGAGCCTTGAGATGGAATATTGGATGTTGTCAATTTTCTGAGACAACTCATTATGCATCCCATCTATCTTCTTGTTCAATGTACTCTCTACGTTGTCAATCTTCTGATTTAGTTGAGAGTTGATGGATTTTTGCTCACTCACAAAGTCACCCATAACCTTGCTAAGGCTTATGAGTGCTTGCTCAACTGAGGATTGACCTTGACTCTGTTGGCTTGATTGGGCTAGTGACTGATATGGGTTTGGCCTTGGCTTCCATGCAAAGTTTGGGTGGTTCCTCCAGCTAGAGTTGTATGTGTTGCCATAGGGAGCATTTGAATTTGGCTTCCATTGGCCAATCAGGTTAGCTTGTTCACCGAACATTTCTCTTACTGCTGGAATGGTGGGACATTCTTCCACCATATGTTCAAATGACTGACAGATGGAGCAAGGATTGGCTTGTTGTTGAGGTTCTGAAATAGCTTGGACTTCGTGAACTTTTCTCAACTCCATTTCCTCTATTTTTCTAGCCATGGCAGCTACCTTGGCTTTCATCTCCATGTCTTCACTCAGATTGTACATCCCCCCTCTTGACATTTGCTGAACTGGCCTCTTCCCCATTTCTCTGTTATTGGGCTCATCCCATCCACGGGAAACCTCTGAGACATAACTTAGGAAATCCATAGCCTCCTCAGGGTTCTTGCTCATGAAATCACCCCCACACATTGTCTCCAATATCTGCTTCATTGAAGATGACATGCCATCATAAAAATAGCTCACCAAAAGCCATGTATCAAAGCCGTGGTGAGGACATGCATTGATGGCCTCCATATACCTCTCCCAGCATTCATAAAGTTTTTCATTCTCACATGCTGAGAAGTTGGAGATTTGTCTCTTCAATCCATTTGTTCTGTGAGTAGGGAAAAACTTCTTCAAAAAATCAGCTTGAAGTTCTGTCCATGTTCTTATGCTTCTCGGCCTCAAGGAATTGAGCCATATCTTGGCTTTGTCCTTTAATGTGAAGGGAAAGAGCTTCAACCTTATAAGCTCAATAGTTGTTCCCCCTTCTTGAAAAGTATTGCACACATCTTCGAATTCCTTTATGTGCGCATATGGATTTTCACTTTCCATCTCATGGAAAGTAGGAAGCAGAGGCACGATGTGTGGCCTGATAATCAATTGCTATGTAGGAGGAATGATGCAAGATGGTGCACTCATCCTCGGAGGGTGCATCCTGTCCCTCATGGACCTATACAAGTTCGGATCATTCTCCTGCCCGTGCTGTGAATGTTGATCCTCTGGCTGATTCTCCATGACTTCCAAAATAATCTCTAATTCAGTAGCTCGTGGAGTCTCTATCCGCACTAACCTTCCCTCTTGGTCTCTAATCCAATAGGGCAAGCACGGATTCAGCTGGAACAAAACAAATAAACAAAACAAAGAAAACAAAAAAAAAACAGAGTATGCGGAAGGAAAAACTGAGTATGAAAAATAAACAAAAAATGAAAGTTAAAAGCTAAAAGAAACTTATCTAAACTAAGTTAAAAATGTTCTAAAACTAAAATAAAAAGTTAGTAAATGAAAAATGAGATAGAATTCACCTCACTCATGAGAAGTCTCACAAGTTACCTCCGGCTGATGTATTCACAGTGAAGTAGCACCTTCCCCGACAACGGCGCCATTTGATAACCCGACTCTTGGTAGCTTGGCATGTAAGGGTATCAACAAAATTTATACCTAAGGTCCTTACACTAAAGTAGCAAAGCTACTATAGCATAGTGGCTCTAGGATCGAACACTGGGAAGGGTTTTTACTTTAACTAGTGAAGTTCGGAGGATGGAGTGAACTTTTCTTAATAAAAATTAGGTTAAGATGAAAACATAAAAAGATGAAGGTGTTGTAAACTAAACTAACATGAAAATAGGTTAAAAGATGGAAAAAGAAGTTTCTTAAAGCTTTGGATAGCCATGCTTAACTCACTGTGTAAAAATGGAGATTTTGGGACTTTTCACCTCGAGTTGGGGAAGCAACTAAGGTGATGCTTACTTCCCGAACCGGTATGAGTTTAACAACTGAGTTTTAGTCCTTGAAAACTTACAAAAAGGGTAGCTAAACCTCATAAATGTTCTTTTATTGGTATAGGTCATCACCTCGACTTGCAATACAATGGCTCGTAGGAGATAACTAATGAACGTTAGTGGATCTAACAATAAGAATCCACTGAGACCAAAAGGTTATCAAGTATTGGCCATTCAAAGCAAGTTAGAGGGATTAAAAGCTTTACTTTGAATGAAAACATTTATGACGCTCAGCTACTTACATTTATGGCTTGGAAATCTCCATCCTGACACGGGAGCTTCACATGGCATCCATTACTTCAAGAAACTAAAAGGTTTTAGCCTCTCATCCTTGGGGATTTCATCCTCCAAGGATGTTTGGCTACTAAGAAAATGAGAAAGAAAAGAGAAAAGAAGCGTATGAACAAAAGTGCTCTTATAACTTATAAAGTTACAGGTTACCAGCCGCTCGTGTCTGAGGCTCTTCACCTCTATTTAAAGACAATAAAAAGCTAAATTACAAGAGCTATTACAAAAGCAACCTTTTCATTGGTTGATTACAAGGGTAAAATAGGTATTTACAAAGCTAGAAGTCAAGCAAAATATCTTGAAGAACCGGCAGTGGAATATCATCAACAACGTCTCAAAACAGGGGATTTCAAAGGCATTTCGCAAGGGGGAAGATGAAAGGTCCAAATTTCGCAAGGTGAAAAGCCACCTTGTGAAATTTCGCAAGGTGGTTTCTTCATGGTGTGAAATGGCCAAATTTCGCACCATGAGGAAAATCCCCTTGCGAAATTTTGGCAAGGTGAAATTCACCTTGCGAAATTGGTCATTTGGCAAGTGAATTGCCTCCCATTGCGAAATGGTGTTCCCATTGCTTGTGCTCGCGTTTCCAATTGAAATTCAAGCCTGTAAACGTCCAAAATCCTTGCTTAACTCGCCCAAGTAGCTCATCCATCAATTGGCATGCTTGAATTGGTTCATAAGCTGATGAAAAACATGTAAACTTGCCACTAAAAAAGGTTAAAACTAATTACTAAGGAACTTAATGAATTAATTAGGTTAAATGAATATGATTACTACTCAAAGGTGCTTAAAACCCTTATAATTAGGTCTACAAAATAGCACTTTTCGGTAGTAATCAAGGACTATGCTACTAATTACTAAAATTTATTATTTCTACTACTATTTGATCAACTAAAATTTTAAAGTAGCAGAAGAAAGTAAATGAAACAATTAAATAAAATGAATTCAAATTGTTATGATTTAAATGATCTAGGGCTTTTGATTTCACTACAAACACTTTCATGCAATTGATTGCTAACCTAATTTCTATTATGATTTATATGGAGATTTAATTCCCTAAGCCAACCAATATTTTCTCTCAAAATATATCAGATTGCTTCTTAAATTACTAACCTAACATATCTCTATGTGAATTTAAGTCTAAAGGAGTAATTAAGATCTATGGAATTATTATACATTTAACTATTAATCTCTTAGAACATGGTAATGTATCTGTACTATTCTTTCATTCTAACGTAATATATTCTATGGATCTAATTTAGATTCTAACTCTCCTTAGCAACCTAAATCATAAATTCAATCAAAACTTGGGCCCTAAAGAATTGAGAGCTTTAAGCGCAGAATAGTTACACAAATTTTTTTATGCAAAATAGAGAATTAAATTAAATTGATCAAAAACATAAATGGTGATTGAGCTACATCTCAGCCCTAGAGAAAGGAAATTAGTTCATGTTAAGATGAAGAATAAACATCCTGAATTACAATCATAAAGAAAATGGAAGAATAAACCAGAAAATAGAAGGAAGTTTTCAAATCCTCTTCTTGTTCTCTAAGCTCTTTCTTCTCCCAGGTCTCTCCGATCCCCCTAAATAAACCCTACATTCATCTATTTATAGCCCCAGTATCACAAACTCAAGTCCCACCTAATTCGGATTTGAACAGCATGAGATAAGAACAAATAATTTTCAAAATTTAAATATCGCGCCACGACACTCAATGCTTCCTGCTGAGGCAATTTAGTCTCGAGTCCCTAGGATTTTGAAATTCCTTCAGGCGTCACGGTAGACAAGTTCCTCTTGTCGCAACAGTTTTCTCTCTGGTCCCTAGAATTTCTAAAAAATTTTCAGGCATCATAGTAGATAAGTTCCTCTCGTCGTGGCGGTTTTATCTCGGGTCCCCAACTATGATTTTCCACATGCATGTGTTGCAGTGCTGAAGTCCTTCCATCCATGGCGCTTTCCTCTCGAGTAAGTCACTCAAATTGTCATGTAAAGGGCTGCTGCAACACTTGAGAGCTCCCACCATGGCGGTTTTCACATTTTTTACGAACTTCATTTTTCTTCCAATTTTGCATCGTATTGCTTTCTTTTCGTACTCTTGGCTATTTGAGACCTAAAACAATAAAAATAATGATTGTTAAGATAAAATTACTCTTAAACTAATGAAATATCAAGTTAAATCATAGATAATAAGTCACTTTAAATCAACAGATCAAATTCCCCCAAACCTAACTGTAGACCCCCTTTGGTGTTGAGGGCCCGAGGAGCTGATTTCTCTTGACTTTTCATTAAATTTTTAGGAGGGGTAGGGGACCCCCAGTTGGAGGCTTGATCCCTTCTCTAGGCGTGGACGTGCACCTGCAGGTGGGCGGTTGAGAAGCCATGCCTGCTGACTGGTGAACAGGGCAGTTGGTGGCTGACCAAAGAGGACTAAGATTTGGGAAAAAGAAGAGGGGATTTTTTTAGCTGGGGAGAAGAGGATAACGGGAACCAGAGAGTAAGGGTGAGCTAGGGGGAAAGAAACTTGAAGCTGTGTTTTAATCTCGCTGGTAGAGCCGTGTTTTGTTTCTGCTCGACGTTAGGAGTCATGTTTTACTTCATTCGGCGTTCAGAGCCACATCTTCGTTTCGGTGTTTAGAACCATTATTTGTTTCTTTTATTATTTATTTAGATTTCTGAATTGTGGTTTTAGTTTGACACTCAGAGTCCTCATGTATATCTTTCGTTCGATCCACCACTATTTTCCTCCATTCTAGCGTTCAGAGCCATTGGGCACGCTCCTTAGGACCTTTTGAGTCATTTATTTTCTTTATTTTTGATGTTCAGAGACACTGTTCTATTCGATGTTTGGCACCCCTACCACTTTTTTTTTTTTTTTTAGTTTGGCGTTCAAAGCCGTTTTTCATACCCATTCATGCATTTTGAGTCATCACCTTTCTTAGTTTGACGTTCAGAACCATTGTTCTGTTTAGCATTCAGTGTCACCGCCATTCTCTAGTTTGGCGTTCAGAGCCATTGTACATATTCATTCGAGGACCTTGAGTCACCATCTTTCCGTGTTGTGACATTCAGAGTCATTTCTCCTCGATTGTGTCGTTCAAAGTCACAGTTTCGACATTCATTTTCACTAGCATTACACATCTTGCCTTCAGGGGTTTGCATCTATCCTCGTTTTCCTCACCGTGTTATCTTGTGCTCATCGCTTATACATCATTGCTCTTTCAGACTTCTCTTCTCATTGCTCGTGACGCAGTCCTTTGAGTTTGCGACACATGCTTCGGTCATGTCATTGGGCGCCCTACACTTGGCACTTTCATGTGGTTTTCTTAGAGCAGTCTTCTGGAGACACGTTCATTCTTGTGCTCCAAAATGGTTCAACCGTTACTCATTTATGGTATGGTACTTCGAGTAACTTTTGGAGACGTCTTAGAGAGAGTCTGAGTCCTTAGTGTGACTTCAGAGTCATTTTGAGACATCCTTCTCTTTTAGGACTAAAGCCTTTATGTTCGTCAGTTGACATGAGTAAGACTGTGTTTCACTAATGTTCCTTTTGGGAGGTCTCCTTTGTTCTTCGATAGAGCTCATTTCATCCCACTCATTACTCACACTTACTTTTCACTCCAGTGTTCATATTCCTTACACTCATGAGCTCTACTGAAGAGGGGCATATTTGTAGACCCCCTTTGGTGTTGAGGGCCCAGGGAGCTGATTTCTCTTGACTTTTCATTATATTTTTAGGAGGGGTAGGGGACCCCCAACTGGAGGCTTGATCCCTTCTCTAGGCGTGGACGTGCAGCTACAGGTGGGCGGTTGAGAAGCCATGCTTGCTGATTGGTGAACAGGACAGTTGGTGGCTGACCAAAGAGGACTGAGATTTGGGAAAAAGATGAGGGGATTTTTTTAGCTGGGGGAAGAGGATAGCGGGAACCAGAGAGCAAGGGTGAGCTGGGGGGGAGGGGGGGGGGGGGGGGGGGGGAAAGCTTGAAGCCTAGCTAATCTTGCTGGTAGAGAGTCCACCTACGGGTACGAACCTCATGTCTTCCACCTTCCATTATTCTCCTATTCTTCTTGACCCTTTTTTTTAATTCTAGTCCTAAGCATTAATTTGTTGGCTTTGGTTAAATCTAGTTTTCTGAATATATGCTTTGTTCTTGTTTTTTCTTTTTTTTTCTTTGATTCATTAATCCCACCCATTTTGAGTCCATGGATGTCATTGAAAATGGAGCTTGACACCATCATGTTCCCATGTTGGTTTAATCCTCATTGTATGCTCTGGCTATTGTCTTTGTTAATACTCATATATTTGTGCTGTTTGGTGCGTTGTCTGATTTGGAGCTTGGTAAACATGTATGCCTAAGATGGCTTCCCTCCATGTGTTTAAGTCTTCTTGCACCCAAATCATCAAGCCTAAGCTTTGCAAGAGGGGGGGGGGGGGGGGGGGGGGTTCAAAATAATTCCACTACAGCATATCCACGGGTTCAATGTTTATGAATTAAAACCTCCATATATGACCTCTTCATGTCTTGAGCAACGTCAACCCATATTCATATCACTACTAGGATTCGTTGTCATCTTCTCCTTTCTATGCCCGCATGGCATGCACGCCCCCCTCCCCCCCTCTCCCCCCATCTTTCTATGTCCTCCATACCCGTTTCCCATATTCCGTGCATACCACATGCAAATATACCCACCCCTCGTGCCATCATCTTTACTGGACCTTGCATTACTACCTCTCTCTCTCTTTGTCTGAGGAACACAATGTGGTTGAAATCCAGAGTGTTGCTCTTACTACCTCAATCTCTCTTTGATGAAAGTCACAAGAGCCCATCAACATCTCTCAATCTCTCAAGCCCATGTATGAACCCATTGAATTGCGTGTCTTTGTCTCTACAAAAGGAAACTAAGCAATCCAGAAAAACACCCACAACTAATTCTTTACCCACCTTTTTCTTTCCCATTTCTACCTTTTTTTTCTTTTTCTTTTTTTATCTTTCGGGTTTTCTCTTCAAGTTCGTGCGTAAAATCTCTTATGATGTCGCTGGATATTATTCCGATAAAGTCGGCCAGCAAAAATGAAAGCCCAGGCTTCAGCAGCTGGAAAAAGGGTGCCCACAAGCCTCCAGACCAAGTCCTCGAGTGCCTTAATCTCTCTCGCTGTCTCTTTTCATCTCACAATGACGAAGCAGCAAGCTAATTGGTCTCTTTACAACAACAATGGAGGATCTTGTGTTGCAATTGCAGGTGCCGATTACTGCGTCATCACAGCTGGTACTCGGATATCGACCGACTACAATATCCTCACTTGTGATTACTCTAAAATCTGCAAATTAGCAGACAAATGTGTAATGGCCTCATCTGGATTTCAAGCTGATGTAAGAGCTTTACAGAAGCACTTGGCAGCCCGACACTTGATCTATCAGCATCAGCACAACAAGCAGGAAAGGGTTGGGTCTTACCAGAATGTCGGTGGTGTCGTTCTTGGTGGCGATGGCACTGGCAGCGGCGGCGGTTCGACATCGTCTTCTATAATGCAACGCATGGCAGCTAAGCGGCGAAGAAGTCAGACTTGTTAATGGAGTTTGTTTTCATGGCCACCCACTAAGCCCGTTTCCAAAGCCCACTTACTCCTTTTGTTTATTCATCTCCATGCATGCACACATCAAAATGTATTACTTATTTATATATTTATTTATTTATGCAAATTCTTCATTCTCAATAACAAGGCTTAATCCACCTTTCTTTTTAAAAAAAAACTTTCAAAATCTTCATTTTCAAAGTTTAATTTCCCAAAATTCTATTCTTAAATCTAATTTTTAAAGTTTCTATTTTGGAATTATTTTGTCTTATTTTATTATTTATTTATTTATTTTTTAAATTCTCAATTTCCAGAGTTAATTTTCAAGATTCCGGATTCAAGATTTTTAATCTAATTCCCGAAGCTCCAATTTCTTCCAAATTGAATTCCTAACTTCAAAAATTCCAATACTTACGCTCATTTATTTAATTATTGTTTTCTTTATTATTATTATTATTATTATTATTACATTCGTCTATTTATTCACTCATTCATTTATTTGAAGTTTAATCCCTAAATAATTCTTTAAAATCCCGATCTCTAAATTCAATTTATAATTTCTGGAATTTCAATTTCTATATATATTTATTTAATCCTTATTATTGTTGATTATTTTATTTATTTACTTTTAAAAATTCCATCCTTAAACCATTTTTCAAAATTCCTACCTTCGCGGTTATCTATCCAACCATTGTTATTTTTATTATTCCATTCATTCATTTATTCACTCCTTCATTTATTTAAAATCCCATCTCTAAATAACTCTTCAAATTTCCAATCTAAAAAATTCCACTATTCACGTTCATTCATTTAAACATTATTTTTGTTATCATTATTATAATTCCATTTATTTATTTATTCATTTCTTCTAAAAATTCCAATCATTAAAATTCAATTCTTCAAAAATCTGACTTCCTCAATTAATTTTCAATCTCAAATATTCGACTATTCACTTTCATCCATTTAGATATTATTCTTGTTATTTTTATTATTATTCCACATTTATTTATTTATTTTCTTTTAAAAATCTCATTCATTAAAGTCCAATTCCTTAAAAAATCCAACATCCTAATTTAATGTTCAATCCTAAAAATTCCGCTATTCGTCTAAATGTTATTTTCATCAATTAGAATTACTATCCCGTATTTATCTAGTTGTTTAAAGTATAATCCTTCAAAAATTCCATGTCTTAATTTAATTTCTCAATCCTAAAAATTCTACAATTTGTTTTAAATCTTATTTTCATCAATTAGAATTATAATCCCATACTTATCTATTTATTTAAAGTCTAATCCTTCAAAAATCCAACGTCCCAATTTAATTTTCAGTCTAAAAAATCTCACTACACATTTTTTATTCATTTAAATATAATTTTTGTTAATCGCTATTTCCACGTTTACTTATTTATTTCTTCTAAAAATTCCAATAATTAAAGTTCAATAATTCAAAAATCTGACTTTCAAACTTAATTTTCAAAATCCCACTATTCACTTTCATCCGTTCAAACATCATTTTTGTCAAAATCCGATTTTCCAATTTAATTTTTTAAATCTCACAAATCTTACTATTCACTTTCATCCGTCCATATATCGTTTTTGATTAATTAGTAACATTATTCCATACTTACCTATTTATTTCCCTTAAATATCTCAACCATTAAAGTCTAATTCTCCAAAATTCCGATTTCTAAATTTAGCTATCTGAAATTCCAAATTGTCCTATCTCCGAACTTAATTTTCACTTCTCAATATTCTAATGATCGCATTTATCCAGTTACTCATTTATTGTCATTATTATTATTGTTACAATTTTATTCATTCGTTTCTAAAAGGTCTGCCTTCAAATGATTTTCAAGATTTCCAATTTTTATAAATCAACTTTCATAATTTCTACTTCTCAAATAACTTACAACTCTAATCCTTTTTAAAATTTAACCCCCAAAGTCCCAATTTTAGTAACTTAATTTTTCTTAAAAATCCTGAACTTTTAAATAATTATTCAAAATCCCAATTTTCTTTCAAATTTAATTTCTAAAATTCTCATTCTTACATTTAATTCCTAAGAATCCAACTTTCAAATAATCGCCAAAACTCCAATTTTCAAATAATCTCTAAGATTCCGATTCTCAAATGAATTTCAAAAATCTAGTTTTCCTTCGAACAATTCTAATCCCTGCTAAGTGATGCATGTGATATGTTTTGTGCTCTATATTGTGCACTGACTCCATTTCTATGATAGCGCACTGTTCGTTCATGGCCTAGGTACGCACCCACTCCTATTCTGGTCATTCTCTATTGCATGCTTCAATTCCCATATGCGCCTAATCGATTTGAGTATCCATTGATTTTCCTATTGATCGCCATGTCAGCTTCATTTTATTAGTAGAGACCCGACTTTAGGTACTTAGAGGGGTGTTATGGTCTTTACCGTACCTTCCCGATAAGCAACCTGACTTCCGAGCCCGATCCGATTTTTCGTAGATCACCTTTTCCAAAATAAGAAGTCGCACTTAGGGTTTTCTTTCTTATTTTGTTACCCTTTAAAAATAAAACAAAAATAAGTGGCGACTCCAAGTCAATTTTCTTAATCAATAAAATCATTTTTCGAAATCAAAATCAAGCTCGCCTTCGAGTGGGAAACACATGAGCCGAAATGCGGGGTCCACACTAACATATTGCTAGTTCTCAAGCAAAAACAAAATAAAGTCTAACCTAAAAGTATCCTAAAAACAATTAAATCACAAACTAAATCAAGACTCCAAACTTCTCAAATTTTTAGAATCAAATTCATTCGTCAAGTTTAATTCAGAATATTGTCTAAAAAATTACTAATAGCGTAAAGTCGTCAAGAATCTATCGAACATTACAAAAATTAGAAGGGTCACTCAAACATTCATTCCATTCAAACTTTCAATCTTCAAAAAAATCCAAGTAAGCAACCTTTCAAACAATCAATTCTACTACCCGGATAATTTTTTAAAAACAATTATAGACAAAGTCGACCTCTAAAAAGTAATGTATGATAACAAATCTCATAGGCTTGCCTTTCTTGTCACTCTCCACTAATGTAGACTCATCATGTTACCTTGGATCAAAAGGTCTTTAATAAGCTTGTAATGTTAGGCTAAGGTGTTGGCTGAAAAATAATTGAAAGGATAAATTCAAAGAATGAGAACACTCACAATTGAACAAACTGTAATAAACTCAAGAGCTTTTAATGCTAACATCACTTTATATCTTCTTGAAACTTTTCATACTTTTTCTTTCTTTCATGCTCATTAACACTTTTCACATATTTCACCACTAATGCCATTCTTTTTTTCCACACACTCTTCCTTTAATTCTTCAAAATCCCCAAACTTATTTCTCTATTATAACTGGGGTTAACAATACACTTTTCCATCCTTTCCTTCTTAATAAAATATTTTTGCTCTCAAACAAAATAAATAACAAACATGTAAATATTCTCATCAGGGGTAAGGATAAGTGTTTAGGCCTAAAATAGGTAGGAAGATAGGCTTAAAGAAAGGAAAATAAGGCTAACATTATATAAAAGGGCTCAAATAGGTAACTAGCGGATAAAATATTATGGGTAAGGTAAGAAAAGCTCAAACGATCCAAAAATGGCCTAAATCATCTCCTAAGTAACATGAAAATCTAGGATTTCACCTCAAGTAACAATCAACCAAGTTCTAAAATTTGTTGAGATCTCTAATCATCCAAAATTGTCTAAATAAAACGTGTCTAAGAATGCAGAACAAGATCATTAGCAAAATCACCATACTAGACCAATATCGAATCTCAAATCCAAATAAAACAAACATCCAAATTATCCTCAAAATCTAGTAATATCAAATTCCATCTCAACAACCACGCATCATATCATTCAATATATTATTATCATTGACTATATGAATCAACTCGAAAAAAAAAATAATGCTCAAAAATCAAGAAATTTCAAAAACATTTTTAACTGGACTTAGCTAAACCCAAAAGAAATTAATCATTTCCTCCAAACTTAATTACTTTCATTGTCCTTAATGAACAAAAGAAAATAGAGTAAAGAAAAAATAAGGAAAAGAAAAACTCCATTTTTTTATGAATTTTTTGGGACACATTGAAAAATCGCTCATTTCTCATTTAGTAGTGTCCAAATTATAGCAAAAAGGCAGAAACAATCACCCCAAATTGCAACCCAACAAGAAAAAGGTTGAATTTGTGATTTCCCTTCCACAATTACACCATATGAATCTTCAATCCTACCAAATCTCAAAAACCTATGAGTAATCCCAAAAGAAAACAAAGAATTTGAGGTTTAAATATGATTAGGATCAAAAGATAGAGAGAAAGTGGAGAGAAAATGAGAAAATGAGAAAATCTTTTTGTGGAAAATGAAGGATAATGGCCCTTAAAACGCCCACTTACTTATCGTGCAACGGTGCTCAAGTCTTTCCGTCGTGGCGCAAAACCCTAATTTTTACGAGTTAATTCAATTGGGGGTGACCGTTGCGGCTCAAAGCCTTACCCACCGCAGTGGTTTAACCTCAGGTTGTCTTATTATACAGAGTTTGAAGAGCTGGCCGCCACACTTAAGTCCTTCCCACCACAGCGCTTTTCACTAGGTATGTAAAAGCCCATTTTCACCTGAAAATAAAGAAGAAGTAGTTAAAAATAAAAATAAAAATAATGCCTAAAATAATTAACTCTACCAAATAATTAACTCTAAAAATTCACTAACTAAATTAAATTTTAAACAAAATAAAAACAAAATTGATAAAAATCCTAACAACTAAAAGAATTCAAAAATTGAAAATAAAAATTGTTCAAAATAAATCGGGTTTCCTCCCAAAAAGCCCTAAAATTTAAGTCGTTAGCTACATTTTCTCCACCCTTCTACTTTGGAATTGAAAGCACAATGAACACCCTTTCGGTGCTAAAATTTCATCTCAAATAATGCTTCAATCGTTGCCCATTCATTGTAAAAGTTCCCTTTGATGGATGATGAACTTCTATTGCTCCTAATGGTGAAACCTTGTTAACTATGAACGGACCAAACCATTGCAATATTAATTTACCCAAAAAAAGCTTGAGACGTGAGTTGAAAAGATGAACTTGTTGACCAACTTCAAAATCACACTTCTGAATATGCTTATCATGCCATCTTTTTGTCTTATCTTTATAGATCTTAGCATTCTCATAAGCATTATTACGGAACTCCTCCATCTCATTTAATTGGAACAATCTCTTCTCTCTTGCATGTCATAAGTCAAAATTCAAAAATTTAATAGCCCAATATGATTTGTGCTCCAACTCAACCGGAAGATGACATGATTTACCATAAACCAATTGATATGGAGACATTTCAATAGGTGTTTTGAATGTCGTTCTATAAGCCCATAATGCATCATCCAACTTACTTGATCAATCCCTCCTAGAAGAATTAATTATTTTCTCCAAAATTTGATGAGCACACAATTAGATACCTCCACTTGACCACTTGTTTGCAGATGATAAGGAGTAGCTATACGATGTGTTACTCCATATTTACCCAATAGGGACTCAAATTGACTGGTATAAAAATGAGATCCCCCATCACTTATGATAGCTCATGGTGTACCAAATCTTATAAAAATGTTCTTCTTAAGAAATTTAACCACCATCCTAGCATCATTAGTCTGCAGTATCTCATCTTCAACCCATTTGGAAATGTAATCTACAACAACCAAAATAAAATTATTAGCATAAGAGGGTGGAAAAGGACCCATTAAATCAAAACCCCATACATCAAACAATTCTATTTCTAAAATATTTGTTAAAGGCATCTCATTTTTCCTAGATATATTCCCAACCCTTTAACATCTATCACAGTTGGCAACAAAATTAAATTAATCTTTAAAAAGAGAAGACTAATAAAATCCTGATTATAAAACTTTGGTTGCAGTTTTAGTAGCTCTAAATTGTCTTCCAACTTCAAGGGAATGACAATGATGCAAAATACTTTTCATCCCATCTTCCGGAACATATCTCCTAATTATTTGATCGACACATTACATATATAGGAAATAATCATCCCATATATAGTACTTGAGATCTAAGAAAAACTTCTTCCTTTGATAAGTAAGATCGGGAGGCAAAATCTTCTTAGCTAAAAAGTTGACAATGTTGGCATACCATGGCACTTCTTCAACTGCAAAAAGCTTCTCATCAGGAAATCTTTCATTAATGTCATCATCAACTCCTTCATTAGGCTCCACATGATTTATCCGAGAAAGATGATTTGTAACTAAATTCTCAGTTCCTTTCTTGTCTTTGATTTCCAAGTCAAATTCTTATAGCAGCAAGATCCAACGAAGTAGCGTTTGCTTTGCAACTTTCTTAGCAAACAAATACCTCAAAGTTGAATGGTTGGTATAGACAATCACCTTAAAACCTATCAAATAAGACCAAAATTTGTCAGAAGCATAAACAACTGCTAAAAGTTCTTTTTTCAGTAGTTGCATAATTTACTTGAGCCTTATTTAAAACCTTGCTAGCATAATAAATCATGTGAAAATTTTTTCCTTTCTACTACCCTAAAATAGCACCTATAGCAAAGTCACTAGCATCACATCAATATAAAAGGCAATTCCCAATCGGGTGCAACAATAACAGTGAGGATATTAGTTTAGACTTAAGAGTTTCAAAAGCACTTAAACATTCCTTAGAGAAATAAAAAATTGCATCCTTAGCTAATAAATCACAAAGAGGTTTAGAAATTTTGGAAAAGTCCTTAATGAATCTTCTATAAAATCCTACAAGACTAAGAAAACTTCTAACTCCCTTAACATTTATAGGTGGTGGCAGCTTCTCAATCACATCTATCTTGGCATGATCCACCTCAATTATGCTTATAGAAATTCGATGTCTCAACACAATACCTTCTCTTACCATAAAATGGCATTTTCCCTATTTTAAAACCAAGTTTGTGTCAACACATCGTTGCAAAACCAAAGAAAGATTATAAAGGAAATCATCAAAAGAAGAACCAAAAACAAAAAAATCATTCATAAACACTTCAATGTATTTTTCAATCATATCAGAGAAAATGGACATCATGCAACGTTGAAAAGTGGTTTGAGTGTTGCATAAACCGAATGGCACTCGTCAGTAAGCAAAAGTGCCATATGGGCATGTGAAAGTGGTCTTCTTTTGATCTTCCGGTGCTATAGGGATTCAATTGTATCCCAAATATCCATCTAGAAAACAATAATAATCATGATCGGAAAGTCTCTCCACCATTTGGTCAATGAAGGGTAAAGAAAAGTGATCCTTTCTTGTGGCATCATTAAACTTCCGGTAATCAATACAAACTCTCCAACCAGCTACTGTTCTTATGGGGATAAGTTTGTTATTATCATTCTTCACTACAATTATACCTCCCTTCTTAGTAACTACTTGAACTGGACTTCTTCACAACCTCATTCTTAACCACTTCTTGCATAGATGGATTTAATCTTCATTGTGGTTGAACTATTGGCTTGTAGCTTTCTTCAAATAGGATCTCATGCATACAAATCGATGGGCATATTCCCTTGATGTCGTCAATAGTTCATCTAATAGCTTTCCTATGCTCCCTCAAAACTCTTAATAGCTTTTCCTCCTCCAAATCATTCAAAGAAGAATTAATAATAATAGGATAAAAACTAGAATCTTCTAAGAAGGCATACCTGAGATGAGATGGTAATAATTTAAGTTCAATTTTAGGAGGCTCATTCTTTAATGTATGATTGTTAACATGAATAGCCTCTAATTCCTCAAATTTTAACTTTTTTGGGAACTCATAAGTTGGCAATGCATCAAGATTATTAACACATTTAATTATATCGTCATCATCACAAAGAGTTCCTAAAGTTCTATCATTCATTATACAATTTTCTAAAGGTGAAGTAGGAAAATTTTCTTGAAATATTTCAGCTACCACCTTATCCAAAACACTAATTGCAAAGCATGCATCAACATCATATGGAAATTTCATAGCCTCAAAAACATTAAATGTAACTTGTTCATCTTGAACCCTTAAAATCAACTTACCTTAATGAACATCTATAAAATTTCTACCTGTTGCAAGAAAAGGTATTCCTAATATAAGTGGAACTTCCCGGTCTTCTTCCATATCTAATACAATAAAATTAGCCGGAAATATAAATTTATCCACTTTTACCAAAACATCCTCAATAATGCCTCTTGGATGTTTGATAGATCTATCCGCAAGTGGCAAAGATATCGTAGAAGGCTTCACTTCCCCTAGTTCAAGTTTCCTGAAAATAGAAAGAGACATCAAATTAACACTTGCACCAAGATCACATAAAACTTTATCAAAATCACCAATAGTGCAAGGTATAGTGAAACTCCCTATATCTTTTAGCTTAGGAGGAAGCTTTCTTTGAAGAATGGCACTACACTCTTCAGTGAGCATCACTTTCTCATTGTCCACTAATTTCCTCTTATTTGATAACACCTCCTTTAAGAATTTAACATATTTTGGCCTTTGCTCCAGCATATCTACAAAAGGAAGATTGATATGTAAGCTCTTAAAAATATTAATAAATTTATAAAATTGCCTATCTAAATTTTGCTTTTTCAGCTTTTGAGAAAAAATGATGGCATTAGATGATGGTTTTGGAGTAGATGGCTGTAAAGGAGTGGAAGCATCTTTTTCGTTGGGAACTGAAGCATCCTCCTTATTTGTACAGATGCTTCCCTTTAATGGATTTCAGCACTAATTTCCTCTCACTGATGCAACTTACAATGGCTCGTGCCTCTCACCTAGCATTTTCCATTCAAGGTGATCATTAACCTTGGACTTCCCTTCTCAAGCTCACAAGAGATAACTAATGGATGTCTCCTTAGAGTCCAAAAGCTTACCAAGTGTTGGCAATTCTAGAAAATCCTACCTTCAAGTCACCTCCCAAAGGCTCACAAGAGATAAACTAGTGCATCTCCATGGACGGAGATCACTTGCCTTACCAAGTGTTAGCCCAGGTGAATTGAAGGTGTTTTAAGTTAACTAAAAACATAGAAATCATTAATGCGTCACACTTTCTCTTCATTAACAACTGAAACAACAAAACTACCAATTCTTGCATTCGGGGCCTTACCCGGCTACCTTAGCTCCAAGGAACTAAAAGCCTAGCCACTCATTCTCTAAGGAAACATCCTCAGAGCTTGTTTGGCTAGTAAGAAAAATATAAATACAATCAAAACGAGTAGGTAAGGCAGAGCAAAGCTCTGTATTTTACTTCATTTCCAAAACTATACAAAAGTTGTGTCTGAGAACAAGTTCCCCGACATATATATGTAATGGAAATTACAAACAATATATATGAGGCTATTTACCCTTTGTTCTTGCTTAATAACTAAGGAATCCTATGATAGGTGGATTACAAGGAGAGAATGGGGAGTTAGACTTCAAATATCTAAAGCAAAAAATCTAAAAATGTCGATCGCAAATATTGGGAAGCACTCAGGGAAATTTCGCAGGCGTGCAAGATGGCTGGGAAATTTCGCAACCTGAAAGACACCATTTCGCAGCCTTCCTCTTGTGATTTCGCAGCTCGTGAAATTGGCCTTCAACTTGGTGTGATCAGATTCCAATGGCTCTAACTCCGAATCGTGCACCATTTCAAGTGTTGGATTGCTGACTTCCCCAGCTTTGAAATGACATATAGTATGCATAAATTGAGCTCCATGAAGTGCTCCAGAAGTGGATGACAGTTGATGTCCTCTTGAATGCTTCATGTTAGATTTCTCTCTTTGCTTTCCCTCATTGCATTCATGATTTGCTTATGGAAAAGGACTCTAAAGCTTCAAATCTTTGGTTCTTCATGTTAATGAGCTTCCAATTGCTTTGCCATGGATTCCAAAGAACTCTCCTCAATCTCGGATTGCTTTGGTGATCAAATTACTACCAAAAACACCAAAACTTACACAATTTGATTAGAAATGATTGCAAAGGTCCTTAATATGTTAATTGAGTTAAAAGGTAATAACTACTACTCAAAAGTGTTTAAAAGAGTTAATTACAAGCTATCAAATAGCACTTTTTGAGTAGTAATCACTCCCCCTAACCTACATATTGCTAGTCCCTTAGCAATAAAGGAGAGAAAAAGTACTAAAAAGTAATATACTTTACAAGATCATGCTTATCACTTCAAATATTTGTAAGTAGCATGATGATCAAACTCTCACATGGAACATTAAAGAAATATAAACTCAAATTTCAACAAGAGTTGTCAAATAGCTTGCTAAACACAATTCATAAAGAGAAGGCATTATGCAAATTGAAGCTTTAAAATCATTTCCACTTCCAAAGGACCAAACCTTACTCTTCCACAAAAATCTAAGTGTTAGTTGATAGTTTTCGAATATAGCATGCTAAAGTAATCTCTCCCCCCAACCTAGCTCTTTTTCAACACTTAGCAAACTGACCAATCCAATAGGCTAAGAACGCACCTCTTCTTTCACAATTTTTTTTCATTGTAGGAGTACAAGGATTAAAGGTATTCTTTTCTAAATTGTCCATATAATGGGGGTCCATCGATGACTCCCAACCAATTAAGGTTTAGGGCATCAAGCTTTAAGGATCTTTCAACCACTAACTCCTCGAATTTTACCCCGGACTTTTGAAGATGAATTTTAATACCCAAGCACCTGCAGTATGTTAAACTCCACCTATTCACCCTTGTAACGAGCATTGAGGTCAGTGACTCCCAACCAATGAAGGCTTAGGGCACCAGGCTTTAAAGATTTTCACCATATACCCCTCAGACCTTACTCGGGTTTCAAGGCAAGCAAACAATTTTTTCTTTCTTTTCTTCTTCTTTTCAATGGATAATTGGCCTTTTATAAGGTGTCCCAACACTATTAAAATAAGGTCAAAGGTACCAAGTCTAAATTTTCCTAAGTCAAGAGGGAAATAGTTTCTCATCTTATAATCGGAATCTATTGTGCACAGTGTGTGAATAGCTTAAAGTGGAAAAACTAAGGTTGAATTCAATAGAAGTTTCAGCAATTCATCAACTAAATTACCAAAATAACTTAGCATAAATAACAAAAACTTCCTTCCTCAACTCTCCCTCTAACCAAGCTGAACACTGTCCTCAATGTGGCATGAGCAATTGAGATTATAGGGAGAAAGTGGTACCTCATGAGTGATATAAATTTCGAGTATTGATTGGAGAAACCACATGTTTCAAAAACAATAAAAGATATGAGTAGAGGAATTAGAATAAAATATTGCTAAGAGTGCTAAAAAAATGATAGATTTGTATTACTTCATTTCATGAGAGTACAAAAAGAGAACAAGTAATACAACTAATCCCAATATATATAATATCAAAAGCATGGGATTACAAGGGCTACTGTAGTAGGGAAAACATAAGGGAAATATATAAAGGAAATATATAAAGGAAACTATGAAAATGATCAGATAGTGGCTGGAGGATGATGTGGAGATGATGGCTCGGATGTCTCTGCCTCTCCTGTAGTGGGCTCCTCAGGAGGCATAGTCTCATGTACGAAAGGAGGGTTCTGGGATGGCTTTGGTAGGCTAGGAATGGCGTGCTCAGGAGTCGATAGAATACCCAGATGGTGCTGAAACTGCCTCAGAATGGTAGTATGCTGGGTCTGAGTGGCGATAATCTGCTCCTGATGAGCACTAAGAGCGGTGATATGCTGAGTAAGAATGCTATGAGAAGTGGCCAATGCTTGGAAAGTGTGGCATAGGCCTCTATACTTGATAATGGGTATAGCAATCCTTGGTTCAGACGAAGGAGATGTCTCTGATATGGGTGGAATAGTGGTGTAGCCTAAGGAGTAGAGGGTGCAACCTCAGGTATAGGCTCTGCAGTGGCTGCATGGGCTGGTGGTGTAATGTCAACTAGTATCTCTGCCGGCTGTGGCTCCTCTGGCTGCTCTGGATGTGGAATATCTGGATGCTATGGTCCAGCTGGGGCTCCATAGGTTGTCATACTCGTCCATTTGTCGAGAGTGAATATCTCTCGACAAATGCGTCTATGCTCAAGCTGAGGCTTTGCTGGGTATCCCAAATGCTCAAAATCTGGAATAACAATCTGGGGAAGAGAAGTGGAATAGCATCCGCTCGGAGTAGCTTCTTCCTATGGACCTTCTCTTCAAAGTACAGAAGAGCGGCCATGATGAGATGATGAGGTCCAAAGAAGTATCCCTCTGATATCCTGAACAGCGCCTCCAGCAAAACTCCTCTCTTCTGCACCCAATGCTGAAGTGGAAAGATGTTATGGTGCAAGAGTGCATCAATGAAGAACATGCTAGGAGGGACCTCCTTCCTCAAGATATACTGGATCGAGGATGCCCCTCTAGACAGAATATGAACTATGTCGCTCTGTGTAGGATGAGTCCAGACTCGAAAATCTTCTAGACGTGCTAGCTCATAAGGAATACGGAGTGCCTCTGCTATATGGCAGGCTCCCAGAATACCATGGCGTCCGTCTATGGTGAAGTGGATGACTGTAGGATCCCGAACCTGGTGTGTGGTCATAGACTAATAGAAGTCCAATGCCACGTGGGCATAGAAAAAATCCCTGGGAGTCAGCAAGTGCTCCATATGATACCTCTGTAGCAGACGGAAGGAATCCTTGAGCTCGGGCTGAAGTCTGAAAGTGGCTCTGTCAAAAGTAAGCTCGGTGTGGAATGGCCTTGCCCTGCAATCCAAATTACCCTCAATGGGTGGCTGAGTAACCATTGGGCGTCTGATAACCACCTCAGGAGTCATGCCTGAGGGAATGTGAGACTCTTGGGTTGGTGGCTGAGACGGCTGAGGCTTTTTGGCAGGTGGTTGAGAAGGTCGAGGCTCTGATTCAGGCTCTGAAGACGGCTCTGTTAAATCAATTGGTTCTGAGACCTTGGCTTTCTTCTTTGGGGGACTGCTACCTGACTTTTGGCCTCGAGAAGAGCTTGCTCCGGCCATGGTGAGTGACCTCCATGTCCGATACGCCTCACAGGGAGGACTCATGGGTGCGTCCTCAATTGGAGATGGGACGATCGGTGGCCGCAGAGGCTCGGGTGTGGTAGCTTGGATAGGGTTGTCTCTTGGGATTCTCAGGCGAGATAATGGGGACGAGGACTTAGCTCCTCGGGATCTAGCCATGGTTGTCTCAGAGAAGACAGCCGGAGGTGCGCGCGGCTTAGCTCAGGCAAAGGAGCAGACGGGAGGGTGCTCTAGCTTGGCTCCTCTTTGGTACCTATTTGAAGTTCAAATGATCGGTTAAAAAATGAAATGAGGAATTTATAACGTTTAAATAGGATGCCAAGGGACGATTTTCATTTTTGCAGCAGATGGGCAATTTCGCAGCGGAGGGTCGATTTCTTAGAGGAGGGGCATTTTCGCAGCCCATTTCGCAGCTCTGAAATGAAGGTGGAGGGCTGCGAAATGGCACTCGTGTGCCAAGGGGTGGTTTCGCAGCTGCGAAACCCCCTGCGAAATGAGGGTGTGGTTGCGAAAATGGGAATTTTTAGGCGTGGAGGATTTCGCAAGCATTTCGCAGCTGCGAAATGAGAGGGGGGTCTAAGAAATGGCACTTGTGTGCCAAGAGGGTGTTTCACAACTGCGAAAATTTTCGCAGAGGGGGGCATGGGGCTGCGAAATTATTTCGCATCCATGGGGCGATTTTGCAGCGGCTTCTTGGGGCTGCGAAATAATTTCTCAGACCATGGATTTTTTAGGCTTTTGAGCTCCTCTTAATTCCCAGAGACCTTCCTTCAATTTCTTTGCAATTCCTCCTAAATTAGATCATTCAAAAAGATTAAGTTACATATAAATAACACAATTTAAGACCAAAATTAAAATCAAAACAAATTATAAAGCTTATGAATTAACACAATTAAACATAAAATATGGACTTTGGTGAAACCAAGTCCATCTAACCCTTTTCTGATCAGGCTTTCTATGGCTCAAGGAGGTTGATTTCCTCCTTTTCTTGCTTGAATGGTTCAATTAATGGCTTGAGACAATGACCATTTACTTTAAAAGTGTCTATGCTTTTAGAATTTAGTAATTCCACCACTCCATCAAGATGCACTTGGTGAATAATGAAAGGACCTATCCACCTTGACTTGAGCTTCCCATGAAAGATATGGAGCCTTAAATCATAGAGTAAGACTCTTTGTCCTTTCCAGAATTCTTTATTGGAAATTAATTGGTCATGCGACCTCTTCATCCTCGGTTTTGCAACTTTGGAATTGATGTAAGCATCATTTCTTAATTCCTCCATCTCATTAAGGTCTAAGCAGCTCTTTGCCCCGGCTCTGATCAAGTCCATGTTTAACCTCTTGATTGCCTACCAAGCCTTATATTCAACTGCCACAGGGAGATGGCATGCTTTGCCATAGACTAGGCAATAGGGAGACATGCCAAGAATAGTCTTGTAAGCTGTTCTATATGCCCATAATGAATCATGAAGCTTAATAGACCAATCTTTTCTGCTTGTGATCACCACATTCATCAATATGTTCTTGATTTCCCTGTTTGCTAGCTCAACTTGCCCGGAAGTTTGAGGGTGATAAGGTGTAGCTACCTTATGCTTCACTTCATACTTGGTTAATAGGGTTTCAAAAGGTTTGTTAATGAGTACCTCCATCACTGATTATGGCCTTGGGCACCCCAAATCTTGAGAAGATGTTTTCCTTAAGAAACTTGAGAACTACCCTGTGATCATTGTGTTTACAAGGGATTACCTCAACCCATTTGAAACATAGTCCACCCCCACCAAGATATAAGAGTTACCAAAAGACATTGGGAAAGGTCCCATGAAGTCAATACCCCAAACATCAAAGAGATCAACTATTAGGATGGGGTTCATGGGCATTTGATTTCTTTTTGTAAGCTTCCCGAGCCTTTAGTATCTATCACAGCTCCTACACATGATGTGGGCATTTTTGAAAAGTGATGGCCAAGTAAACCCTGATTGCAACACCTTCATGGTTGTTTTCTGAGAGGCAAAGTGGCCTCCACATGCATTCTAATGGCAATGGCTGAGGATTCCTTGTTGCTCTTCTTCAGGGACACACTTCCTGATTATTTGATCTGCACAATACTTGAAAAGAAAAGGCTTTTCCCAATAATAAGCATGAATCTTTGCAAAGAAGTGCTTCCTGTCTTGTGCTTTCCACTCACTTGGAACTTCACCAGTAACCAAATAGTTAGCAATATGAGCATACCAAGGAGTTTTCTCTAGCAACATGAGTAATCCTCAGGAAAGTCATCATTAATAGGTAAGACATGGGAATTGTGTGTTATAGCCAACCTTGAAAGGTGGTCAGCTACCACATTCTCCACTCCTTTCTTGTCTCTGATTTGGAGATCGAACTCTTGTAATAAAAGAATCCATCTAATCAACCTTGCTTTTGCATCTTGCTTTGTCAATAAATATTTCAAGGCTGAATGGTCAATAAAAACAATGATGAAAGACCCTACTAAATAAGCACGAAACTTGTCTAAGTCAAACACCACAACTAGTAATTCTTTCTCTATAGTTGTGTAGTTCCTTTGAGCTTCGTTCAATGTCTTGCTTGCATAGTAGATCACATAGGGCTTCCCATCTTCTCTTTGGCCAAGCACAACTCCCATAGCAAAGTCACTAGCATCACACATTACTTCAAAGGGTAGTTGCCAGTTGGGAGCCCTCACTATTAGAGCAGTTGTCAAAAATTGCTTCAATTGATCAAAACTTTTTTGACATCTTTCATCCCATATAAACTTAGCATCCTTAGCTAAGAGTTCACAAAGAGGCTTTGAAAGCTTAGAGAAGTCTTTTATATATCTCTTGTAGAACCCTGCATGGCCAAGGAATTACCTTACTCCTTTTACAGTTGTTGGGGATGGCAATTTGACAATAAGTTCCACCTTTGCTTTATCAACTTCAATGCCTTTCTCGGAGATGATATGGCCAAGGACAATTCCTTTATGTACCATAAAATGGTATTTCTCCCAGTTGAGCATCAAGTCCTTTTCAATGCATCTGTTAAGAACCGCTTCCAAGTTGACTAAGCATTCTTCAAATGTACCTCCATATATGGTGATATCATCCATGAAAACCTCCATAATTCACTCCACCATATCACTGAAGATACTAAGCATACATCTTTGGAATGTTGCAGGTGCATTACATAAACCAAAAGACATTCTTCTGTAGGCGTATGTTCCAAATGGACATGTGAAAGTGGTCTTCTCCTGATCTTCAACATCAATTTCAATTTGAAAATACCATGAGTACCCATCCAAGAAACAATAGAACGGATGACTAGAGACTCTCTCCAACACTTGATCAATAAATGGCAGTGGAAAATGATATTTCCTTGTCACGACATTCAATTTCCTATATTCAATACACACCCTCCAACCTGAAATGAGGCATGTAGCAATTTCTTCTCCATTTTCATTTTGAACCACAGTAATCCCTAACTTCTTTGGTACCACTTGAGTAGGATTCACCCAAGGGTTGTCAGATATGGGATAAATAATACCTACTTGAAGTAGCTTCAGCACCTCAGCTCGCACCACCTCTTGTAAATGAGGATTCAATCTTCTTTGAGGTTGACGAATTGGTTTAGCTTATTCCTCCATATATATATGATGTGTGTACAAACCAAAGAAAAGTTAAATTGGTGCTTTTTCATTTCAACGTTAGCTTAAGAAGAAAACATAAACTCTGGTTGAAAAAGGATTTGTTTTAAGCTAACTAAAAAGAAAGTAATGCAAATTACTTATGAAGAAAAGCGTTCCTTGGAGTTTTAGGATCACAGGGGAGGCTCCTCATGCAAAAAAAGAGCTCCGGTCACTTGAATCTTTTCCTCGCATTAGAGAATTAACATATAGTTAATTCTCTAATTGGTGTTGTACAGATGCTTCCCCTTAATGGATTTCAGCAATAATTTCCTCTCACTGATGCAACTTGCAATGGCTCGTGCCTCTCACCTATCATTTTCCATTCAAGGTGATCATTAACCTTGGACTTCCCTTCTCAAGCTCGCAAGAGATAACTAATGGATGTCTCCTTAGAGTCCAAAAGCTTACCAAGTGTTGACAATTCTAGAAAATCCTACCTTTAAGTCACCTCCCAAAGGCTCGCAAGAGATAAACTAGTGCATCTCCATGGACGGAGATCACTTTCCTTACCAAGTGTTAGCCCAGGTGAATTGAAGGTGTTTTAAGTTAACTAAAAACATAGAAATCATTAATGCATCACACTTTCTCTTCATTAACAACTAAAACAACAAAACTACCAATTCTTGCATTCGGGGCCTTACCCGGCTACCTTAGCTCCAAGGAACTAAAAGCCTAGCCACTCATTCTCTGAGGAAACATCCTCAGAGCTTGTTTGGCTAGTAAGAAAAATATAAATACAATCAAAACGAGTAGGTAAGGCAGAGCAAAGCTCTGTATTTTACTTCATTTCCAAAACTATACAAAAGTTGTGTCTGAGAACAAGCTCCCCGACATATATATGTAATGGAAATTACAAACAATATATATGAGGCTATTTATCCTTTGTTCTTGCTTAATAACTAAGAAATCCTATGATAGGTGGATTACAAGGAGAGAATGGGGATTTAGACATCAAATATCTAAAGCAAAAAATCTAAAAATGTCGGTCGCAAATATCGGGAAGCACTCAGGGGAATTTCGCAGGCGTGCAAGATGGCTGCGAAATTTCACAACCTGAAGGACACCATTTCGCAGCCTTCCTCTTGTGATTTCGCAGCCAAAGGCTGATTTCGCAGCCCGCGAAATTGGCCTTCAGCTTGGTATGATCGGCTTCCAATTGCTCTAACTCCTTCATTTCAACTCCGAATCGTGTACCGTTTGAAGCATTAGATTTCTGACTTCCCGAGATTCGAAACGACATATAGCATACATAAATTAAGCTCCAGGAAGTGCTCCAAAAGTGGCTGACAGTTTCTGTCCTCTTGAATGCTTCATGTTAGATTTCTCTCTTTGCTTTCCCTTCTTGCATTCATGATTTGCTTATGGCAACAGACTCTAAAGCTTCAAAGCTTTGGTTCTTTATGTTAATGAGCTTCCAATTGCTTTGCCATGGATTCCAAAGAACTCTCCTCAATCTCGGATTGCTTTGGTGATCAAATTACTACCAAAAACACCAAAACTTACACAATTTGATTAGAAATGATGGCAAAGGTCCTTAATATGTTAATTGAGTTAAAAGGTAATAACTACTACTCAAAAGTGTTTAAAAGAGTTAATTACAAGCTATCAAATAGCACTTTTTGAGTAGTAATCACAGCCCTTGGGTGAGTCCTACTCAAGTGGTACCAAAGAAGTTAGGGATTACTGTGGTTCAAAATGAAAAGGAAGAAAAAGTTGCTACATGCCTCACTTTAGGTTGAAGGGTGTGTATTGGTTATAGAAAATTGAATGCTATGACAAGAAAGGATCATTTTCCATTGCCATTTATTGATCAAGTGTTGGAGAGAGTCTCTGGCCATCCTTTCTATTGTTTCTTGGACGGCTACTCCGGGTATTTTCAAATTGAAATTGATGTTGAAGATCAGGAGAAGACCACTTTCACATGTCCATTTGGAACATATGCCTACAGAAGAATGCCTTTTGGTTTATGTAATGCACCTGCAACTTTCCAACGATGTATGCTAAGTATCTTCAGTGATATGATGGAGCGAATTATGGAGGTTTTCATGGATGACATCACCATATATGGAGGCACATTTGAAGAATGCTTAGTCAATTTGGAAGCGGCCTTGAACAGATGCATTGAAAAAGACTTGGTGCTCAATTAGGAGAAATGCCATTTTATGGTACATCAAGGAATTGTCCTTGGCCATATCATCTCCGAGAAAGGCATTGAAGTTGATAAAGCAAAGGTGGAACTTATTATTAAATTTCCATCCCCAACAACTATAAAAGGAGTAAGGCAATTCCTTGGCCATGCAGGGTTCTACAGGAGGTTTATAAAAGATTTCTCTAAGCTTTCAAAGCCTCTTTGTGAACTTTTGGCTAAGAATGCTAAGTTTGTATGGGATGAAAGATGTCAAAGGAGTTTGGATCAACTGAAGCAATTCTTAACAACTGCTCCAATAGTGAGGGCTCCTAACTGTCAACTACCCTTTGAAGTGAAGTGTGATGCCAGTGACTTTGCTATAGGAGCTGTGCTTGGCCAAAGAGAAGATGAAATGCCCTATGTGATCTACTATGCAAGCAAGACTTGAAGTATTTATCATCATTGTTAACTGTAGTGTTTGCCTTAGACAAGTTTCGTGCCTATCTAGTAGGGTCTTTCATCATTGTTTTCACTGACCATTCAGCCTTGAAGTATTTATTGAGAAAACAAGATGCAAAAGCAAGGTTGATTAGATGGATTCTTTTACTACAAGAGTTCGATCTCCAAATCAGAGATAAGAAAGGAGTGGATAATGTGGTAGTTGACCACCTTTCAAGGTTGGCTATAGCACACAATTCCCATGTCTTACCTATTAATGATGACTTTCCTGAGGAATCACTTATGTTGCTAGAAAAAACTCCTTGGTATGCTCATATTGCTAACTATCTAGTTACTGGTGAAGTTCCAAGTGAGTGGAAAGCACAAGACATGAAGCACTTCTTTGCAAAGATTCATGCTTATTATTGGGAAGAGCCTTTCCTTTTCAAGTATTGTGCAGATCAAATAATCAGGAAGTGTGTCCCTGAAGAAGAGCAACAAGGAATCCTCAACCATTGCCATGAGAGTGCATGTGGAGGCCACTTTGCCTCTCAGAAAACAGCCATGAAGGTGTTGCAATCAGGGTTTAGTTGGCCATTGATTCGTGCCCGATTGGTGTTCCAATTGATTCAACTCAATTGATGTGCTTTGATCTCAATCCTCAGATGGGAGTAATCAACAAAATTTATAAACCTATTTCACCATATACCGGGGTAGCATTTAGCTAGCATAGTATAGTGGCTCTAGGATCATCCACAGATATGGGTTTTCACTTCGCAAATGATATTAGTTCAAAAACTGAATTGGTGCTTTTTCTTTTCTTTGTTAGCTTTAAAAGAAGACATAAGTTTGAATGAAAATGGATGGTATTAATCTAACCTAACATAAAGTAACTAAAATTAACTAGAAAGAAATTAGAAAGAAAGGTGTTTCTTAGGATTTTAGGTTACTAGGATCAGGTGCCAACTGTAAAGTGGGAAATTCCGGATTTTTCTCCTCGCATTGGGGATTTAACCTATAGTTATTTCCCGAACCAGTATAGGTTTAACAATGAAGATTTAATCCATAAAAAATCAATAGAAATGGTAGTCAAGTTCCATTAATGGCTTTGAACACTATGGGTCTTCACCTTGAACCACTTTCCTACATGATAACTAATGGACTAATATGGATCTAGCAATAAGCATCCATAGAGACCTGAAGCTTACCATGTATTGGCCATTCAAAGTGATTCTAAGGGATTTAAAGCAAAACTTTAGATTTAAAAGCCATTTATGAACTCCAACTACCTGTATTTAATGCACGAGAGTTTTCCACTTTAGCATCTGGACTTTTCACCTAGCTTCCTTCACCCAAGAAACAAAAAGCCTAGCCACTCATCCTCTGAGAAAACATCTCAGAGAATGTTTGACTAGCAAGAAAATGAAAATGAAAGAGAAGGAAAAACAGAGCAAGGCTCTATATATTCTATATATTTATATATCTATATCATGGATCCTCCTAGAACAAGCTCCTCCGAGAGTCCTCCCAGAGTCCCCTTTTTTAGTGTTTACAAGAGAGTTTATATAGGAAGGTAATTTACCCTTCCTTAGATACTTCCTAGCTAAGGAATTATATGAGTGGCTGAATACAAGGAGAAAATGGAAATTTAGACACAAAAATATCAGAAGAAAAGATCTAAAAGAGTCGGTGCACAAATATCCTAGTTCGCATGTAGATTTCGCACGTTGCATGGTGACTTGCGAAAATCTCGCAAGTTGATTTTGCAACTTGGAATCCATTTTCTCACGTTGAGCTCCAAGTTCGCAAGTTACAAAATCACTTTTGCATATTGGGCTTCACCACGACTGCACAGCTGCCATCCACTTCCATTTCGCAAGGCTGGTTTTAAATTTCGCACGTTGAAGTTCCAATTTCGCAAGGTGCGAAATTGTCCTTCAGCTGGATGCAGTTGTCTTGCAAAGGGCATATTTTCCTCATTTCAGCTCCAAATCATACACGGTTTGAAGAGTTGGATTCTTGACTTCCTGAGCTTTGAAATGGTATATAGAATGTAGAATATGGACTTCGGGAAGTTCTCTAAAAGTGTGAAAGAAGACTGCAGCTGCTGTCCTCTGTTTTCTTCACTCTGTTTTTCTCTTTGCTTTTACTCTTTGCTTCTCCTTTTTGCTTCTCTCCTTTACTTGGCTTGTCTTAATGATCTAAAAATCTGTCAAAACACTCAAACTAGCCACAAACATTATTAGAAGTCATTGCTAGGTCCTTAACATGCCAATTGGAATAAAAATGGAGAATTACTACACAAAAGTGCTTAAAACATAATGAATTAAAGGCGCAAAATAGCACTTTTTGGGTAGTAATCAGCCATCACTTTTCAGAGATGCCCACACCATGTGTAGGAGTTGTGATAGATGCCAAAGGCTCGGGAAGCTAACAAGAAGAAATCAAATGCCTATGAACCCCATTCTAATAGTTGATCTCTTTGATGTTTGGGGTATTGACTTCACGGGACCTTTCCCAATGTCTTTTGGTAACTCTTATATCTTGGTGGGGGTGGGTTATGTTTCTAAATGGGTTGAGGCAATCCCCTGTAAACACAATGATCACAGAGTGGTTCTCAAGTTTCTCAAAGAGAACATCTTCTCAGGATTTGGGGTACCCAAGGCCATAATCAGTGATGGAGGTACTCATTTTTGCAACAAGCCTTTTGAAACCCTATTAGCGAAGTATGGAGTGAAGCATAAGGTAGCTACACCTTATCACCCTCAGACTTCCGACCAAGTTGAGCTAGCAAACAGGGCAATTAAGAATATATTGATGAAGGTGGTGAACACGAGCAGTAGAGATTGGTCTATTAAGCTCCATGATTCACTATGGGCATATAGAAC
Source organism: Vitis riparia x Vitis rupestris (assembly GCA_946000675.1). Taxonomy (NCBI): domain Eukaryota; kingdom Viridiplantae; phylum Streptophyta; class Magnoliopsida; order Vitales; family Vitaceae; genus Vitis; species Vitis riparia x Vitis rupestris. Next base: position 13,134,716 of record OX253986.1, read on the forward strand.
AACTGACAAGACTATTCTTGGCATCTCTCCCTATCGCCTAGTCTATGGCAAAGTATGTCATCTCCCTGTGGAAGTTAAACATGGACTTGATCAGAGCCGGGGCAAAGAGGTGCTTAGACCTTAATGAGATGGAGGAATTAAGAAATGATGCCTACATCAATTCCAAAGTTGCAAAACAGAGGATGAAGAGGTGGCATGATCAATTAATCTCCAACAAAGGATTTCAGAAAGGACAAAAAGTCTTACTCTATGACTCAAAGCTCCATATCTTTCCTAGGAAGTTGAAGTCAAGGTGGATAGACCCTTTCATAATTCACCAAGTGCATCTCAATGGAGTGGTGGAATTACTCAATTCCAATAGCACTGACACCTTTAAAGTCAATGGACATCATCTCAAACCATTCACTGAGCCATTCAAGCAAAATAAGGAGGAAATCAACCTCCTTGAGCCACAGAAAGCCTAATAAGAAAAGGGTTAGATGGACTTGGTTTCACCAAAGTCCATATTTTTTTGTTTAATTTTGTTAATTTAAAAGCTTTATTAATAGTTTTAATTTTAATTTTGATCTTGAGTTGTGTTATTTATATGTAACTTAGATTTTTTGAATGATCTAATTTAGGAAGAATTGCAAAGAAAGTGAAGGAAGGTCTCAGGGAGCCAAAAGGAGCTCAGGAGCAAGAAAAATTCAAAAGTTTGCGAGATTTCGTAGCCCAAGAGAGGCCCCTACGAAATTGGCCATCTGTTGCGAAATCATTTCGCAGCCACGAAGTGGCTGCTACGAAATCAAGGTATGGCTGTGAAAATGGCCCTCCGCTACGAAATGATTTCGTAGCCCCATAGCCACCCTCTGTGAAAATTTTCGCAGCTGAGAAACACCCCATTGGCACATGAGTGCCATTTCCCAGCCCATACCCCCATTTTGTAGCTGCAAAATGCAATGTGAAATCCTTAAAGCCTTAAAAATCCCATTTTCACAACCGAAGCCCCATTTCGCAGCTGGTTTCGCAGCTGCGAAATGTCCTGCGAAAACACCCATCCGCTGCGAAAAGTCCAACCGTCACTTAGCCTCCATTTTAAATGTTATAAATTCCAAATTTCATTTTTAAACCGGTCATTTGAACTTCCCTTTAGTGCAAAGTAGGACCCAAGCCAGAACACCCTTCCAGAGGACCCCCATCTGAGCCCAAGCCGCGCACGCACCTCTAGCCACCTTTTCTGAGTCAGCCATGGAAAAAACCCGAGGAGCTAAGTTCTCGTCTCCTTCAAGCCGCCTTAGAGCCCCAAGAGAGACTCATATGCAAGGCTCCATGAGTGAGCATTCACAGCCACTAGCCATCCCACCATCAGTAGAGGACGTGCCTCTAAGTTCTCTTACGAGTTGATATGAGACGAGGAGACCACCCACCACACCCGGGGCAAGCTTCTCTCGTGCCAAAAAGTCAAGTAGTCGTCCCCTTAAAAAGAAAGCAAGGGTATCGGCTCCATTTGAGCCATCAGAGCCTCCTTCAGAGCCCCCATTAGAGCCTCAACCGTCTCAACCACCTACTACAGAGTCTCAGATTCCCTCAGGGATGACTCCTGAGGTGGTTATCAGGCGTCCCATGGTCACTCAGCCACCCATTGAGGGTAACTTGGATTGCCGGGCTAGGCCATTCCACTCCGAGCTTTGCTTTGATAGAGTTACTTTCAGGCTTCAGCTAAAGCTCAGAGATTCCTTCCATCTGCTGCAGAGGTACCATATGGAGTACCTGATGACTCCCAAGGATTTCTTTTATCC